>PVJI01000016.1:0-581483 GCA_004026765.1 Micronycteris hirsuta | reverse complement strand
TTTTTTCTTTCTGCTGGTCCACTCCATTGATTTGAGACCCAGTTTCCTTCTTATCTCTATTGGTTTCCTGAAATCTCTCCTCATTTGTTCAAGCAATTTCGATAATTTTTCGTCGAATTCTGTTAGCCTCCTTATTACAAGGGTTTTAAACTGTGCATCTGATAGGTTGGCTATCTCTTGGTTGGTTAGCTCTGGAACTTTGATCTGTTCCTTTCTTTGGGCCATTTTTTTTTCCCTCGGTGAGCCTGTTACTGAAGGAGGGTGGAGCCTTGGGGTTCACCTGGGCAGGGAAACTCACGGTAGTTGTGCTGTGATGTAGCCTGTGGGGGCGGGACCTGAGCGCACAATGGCGCCTGCTCCGCTCTCCGCACCCACACCGCCTCCTGCAAGCAATTCGAGCCCCTCTGCACTGGCTCTGGGGGTCGCTCCGGGGTCGGTGGACAGGCTGCACAGCTCCAATCCCCCGTGGGTCTCCCCAGCAAACTCTCCTGTGAGGCCGGGAGGGCCAACTCCACCCCCACAGGTGCTCTCAATCTGCGCCGATGGGTTGCGCACTGCTTTCTTTCCCGGTTTCTCTGCACACGAATGCGGACCTGCCCGGTCCACCAGTCTCGGCCCCGCTGGGTCTGGATGAGCTGGGCACTGGCTGCGCTTCAGTCGGGGCCCCATCTGGGTGCGCTGCGGCCCCGCGGGAACTGCCCCTCCAACCGTGGCTCTGCCGTCTGTTCACCAGCTCGCCGCGGGATCACCGAGCGCTCTCCCTCCACCCTGCTCCTCCCAGCTCACCAGACTGGATGAATGTATCTTCTTTAATTCCTTGGTTGTTGGACTTCCTCTCAATATGATTTTCTGTCAGATCTGGCTGTTTTTGGTTGTGTAAATTTCTGTTTTTTTTCCTTGTTTGGTTGTGTGAGGCGGCACGGCGCCTTCACCTATGCCACCATCTTAGGAAGTCAACTCAGTTGAGTTTTTATGCATGTAAATTTATCTGCAAATGGGAGAGGGAGGAATACCGGTATATTTTATTTTCCATTATTGGACAGCAGAAGCCACCCCTACGCTGGTGTGTTACAGACGCCACTGGACACGGGTGATGTTCTGGAAAGCCCAGTTTTATTGTTCAGGCTTTTGACCAGGTCAATGCAAAGTGTAGACTTCTAATGCCACAGCTTGACCTCTGGTAGTTTCCAGTTTCCAGTTCTTAGTTTGAGTTGAGTCCTGTTTTTTATTTTTATTATCCCAGAACACCATTAAATTGCTCAGGGCTAAACGCCCAGCTCAGTCAGGGTACAGGTTTGGGGAGCTGTGAGACGGAACAGAGTGGGGGAGCTGATATTGCCGCTGTCATAGAAGCTCCATCCAAAGTGGGCTCTGGGGGGTTTTCTCCTGGAGAGCCCCGCTGAGCACGAGGCCGCGTCTGTGGAGGGCGGGGCGGGGGGGGGGCCGTGGACAGAGGAAGAAAGAGAAGGGGCCAGTTGGCAAGCACAGGATGCGCCATCAGAGCCTCTGAGCTGGAAAAGATTTTCTTAGTGCTGACTCACGGATGTCTGCACAAACATCAATGGGATTTCTCTCTGGAGGAAAACTCAGCATGTGAGGGCTCAGTTTTCATTCTCCATGGGAGAACATCCTCCACCCTGCAAACCAGACACGGAGCTCTCTCTGAGTAACACAGCTTCCTGTCCCCTCTGTCCAGCAAGAAACACTTGCTCGACTTTCCTTCAGCTCTTCTCTTCTGCATGTGTCCTCACGCATCTGTAAACGATACCTAATTCAAATGTCTGTGCCCTGACATGGCTTCCTGACTCAGGGGGTGCGTACAGTCAACAGAAGTGCATTCATTCGCTCCAGAGATGCTGAGTGCCTACCAGGAACAAGGAGATAAAAAAAAATCACATTCCCATCGCAGGAGACTCCCCTTTATTTATGATTCCGCAGTATTTACCGTGGTCCTCTTTCTGAGCTGTATTTACTTTTTTGATGTATTCCTTCCATCCCCTTTCAGAAACTTGACATTCTGGTGGAATGAAACCATATCCCAGTGGCAGCAATTAAAAGTGAGGGTGACATCACTAGCAGCGGCATCTGCTGAGCCCTGACCTTGGGCCAAGTGCAGAGTGAGGCATTTTATGATAGATTTGAACTCACCTGACTCTCTCACCAACCCAATGACCTCACAAACCAGGAAGCTCTGATGCAGTATGGTCAAGCCATTCCTGGCAGGCCCAAGCCTTTTCTTGCCTCTGGGGCGCGCTTCCTAAACCCCTTTCCTGAAGACAGAACGGAGTCCTACATTTCCACCGAGAGTCAGACGGAAAGAACGCCCCGGTCTGGGCAAGCCCTTTTGGCTGCCGCTTGGGTGGGAGTGGGCCGCCCTCCCCAGAACTTCACCCTGTCTGTGTGTCCTGTGGTCCTTCCTGTTGTCACTGCGCTTGGAGTGCTGTTGGCAAGTGCTCGTCACATTTACTAAGGATTTGTCCTGGGGGACATGTTCCGTGCCACACCCTGACCTGTGGTCATGGCACCACCCTCCAGGTGCTAGCTGTGGGTGGGCCTTCTTTTCAATGAAAAGCAGAGAGAAGGTTGAGTTTTACACAGGAATAAAACAGATATTGTTCATGGGGACACAGGGTAAGGATAGGGAAGACCTGTCGCAGGGTTGCAGACAACACCGGGTGGAGGCTCAAACCAGCTGAACCGAAAGCAGTGAGGGGCTGGGATGGCCCAGTGGACATGTGAGTCCACCTTGGGAGTGACCAAGAAATAGTTTTTGCTTCATTTGCGTGAAGAAAAAGAAAATGCATGAGAAACTATTCAATGAAGCAGGTTGGACAGATTCTTCCTTCTCTCCTTAAACGGTTAAAAAAAAATTCATGCTCTTGTTCATCTGAGGAATCAGACGAGAAAAGATAAGACTAGCTCAGCATCTCTGAGCTCCAAAGGGGCAGCTGATGTCCAGCTAGTATGGAGGGGGTAGGTGAGCATCTCCCAAAGGTCGTTGACGGACGTAGGCGGTGAGGCAAAGAGGGGCCCCGCGGTCACCAAAGCATGAGAAACGCTGCCTGGAACAGTCGCCTATGGGATTCCCGGCTGCCTTTCACTTACTGACTTGCCCCGTGAGGGTTCCGGAGGGGGTGTCGGATGTAGCACCACCAAAACCCACTGGAAGGTGCAGTTCTTTTTTCTCGAAGCGCTGGGGTTTCCTGGAACGGTATCCGGGAGCCACTCTCCTACTGCCCTGTTTTTACTGAAAAGCATGCACACCTTTCAGGAGCTGTGTGTGCGCAGAAATTTGTCATGCCCTCTTGAATAAGGGTAGAGATGGAGAAATATTTAGCAAATGCAGACTTTTAAGCATTTTGCTAAGCACTTCTGATGCTAAAGTGAGGTAACTGAAATCACACGAAAGTTCAAAAGCCTCATTTGTGTACATGAGTCTAGTGCCAATTCATCTATTACTACACTTGAATAATACTGAATTTTATTCAGTACTAATAGTGTGGGTATAATTATATGTTTTTCACACATGTGGAATTAATGGCACTAAATAGAAAATAAGTAATCTGGAAAATTAGTCTTTAGGAGTTTTATCTCACATTCAATACAAAAACGTTAATGCAGTTGAATATTTTTCTTCCACATGCAGGACAAGTAATATTAATAAGTACTTAAATGAAGACAAACGTCTCTCCCAGAATTTTTTATTCACTAAATTGGTTGAAGGTGCTATTTCATAATTACATCAAGTAAAAGCTTGTGCAATTTAGTCCAGTGTGCACAGCCAAGTGATTAAAAAGTAATTTTTTTCTTTCTTTGAGTGCCTTCAACAAGCATTAAGTGAGCACTTACTGCGTGCTAGGTGTTGTGCTAAATGGCTAGAAAAGATGCAGTAGTCACCTGATTATGGCGCCTGCCTTTCAGAATTTTTTAACCTTATGCTTGGGCAGGTGGGCATCTCAGTTATACAATTTCTGTTGCAGATAACATCACATTTTTTGACTTAACAAAGAAGTTCAAGGGCAGGTCTGGCACCAGGCATGGCTGAACCCAGGCTCTGAAAGTTGCAGGCCGGGCCTGGAGTTTTGCTTAGTCTCTGGACTCTGTGGGTCCTTCTTTTTTTCTGCCCTAATGGTGACAATGAGGCTCTAGCAGGTCTCATCTCCGCAATTTCAGTTTCAAGTAAAGACACCAGCATGCTGTTCTGGCAATTTTTGCGGTTGGTCTGAGGCTGCCTATGATTGGACCAGCCTAGGTCATGTGTCCACCCCCTGAGCCAATCACTGAGACTGGGGTCCTGCTGAGCAAGTGATTGGTTGAGGCCTGGGTAGCCCCGTCCAGAGCACTTGAATTGAGGAGACTGAGGACTCTTGTCTGGGGAAAGGGGTTCCTGCCGGGAAGACCGGTGATACATCTCCAGTGTGGACAGGGAGGCAGGCCTGGAGATAAATACTGTGAAAAACGGAGGGGAAGGTATAATAAGGGCACAAGAGCCGGGTGGGCGGTGGGGGGGAGCCAGGAAGACTGAACGTGGCATTTGACATCTGTATGGAGTGTGGATCATGCAGGAGTAAACATAATGTCAGTGGCCTGAGAAAGTACCTCCCGATGAGGGAATGGAATCAGGAAAATTACAGAGATGTGACACTGAAGAGTCTGCGAATTTCAGTATGGTTCGTGTTCAGAAAGCCTGGAGAGATGGAGCAGGGGAAGGGTGGTAAAGCTAGTTCAGGGTCAGATCACGGAAGGCCTTACTTGCCATCGAAGGAGGCTCTTCCACAGCCATCTGTAAGGTTGCTAAAACCAAACGTGGAAGCGCTGAGTGTAACTTCCCAAACTGCCGTTCATCCCATTGCACTCATTAGCAGTGGTTTTCGTGATGTGATTAAGCTTGTTACTTTGAATCCACCTTTAAAAAAAATCCCCTAAACTTCTTCCTGTTAGAGAATAATGTTAATTGTAGAGTGTATATAAAAGAGGGTTCTATGGCCCATTGAGTTTATATAGATTGAAATGCTAAGTAGGCCTGAGCAGCCGCTGGGTGGGGAGCGAGGGTGGCGCTCATCAGCTTTATGTCCTCTTTCCTGTTTACAGCTTACCCCTTATGGTGCTGGGGAGCACGGGGAGTTCTCCTCATAGCTTCCTAAAGAAAGACAAAGAAAGGGCCCCTCACGCCACAACCTGTTTCATGCCCGAGGAACCAGTTTTGTTTCGCAAACTTTATTTTCTTCCTGAAATGTGGGCCGGGATGAAAATGATAGCAGTGCACCTTTCTCTTGGGATCCCTTTTGGGAACCCCGTTGATGACAGAAGCAGCGGATCCCAGCTCCTGCTGCACTGTTCATTCGGTCATTCATCACACACTGGTGATGTCCACAGTGCGCATGCACAGTGTCAGGCTCTTGGGACCTGGTGACGAACCACACGGGCCAAGCCCTTGCCCTCACAGAGCTGGCCCTGCAGTCGGGGCACCGGACAACCGCAGGTGAGCAAACACCTGTGCTGTGTGACGTTGGATTTTGTCAAGTTTGAAGGAAGAGAGCAGGGCAAGGCATGGAATGTGGGCAGGCTGCTGTTTCAGGGAAATATCACACAAGACCTGGATGAAGACAGTGGATGTGTTACTGCCTTCGGCAAGACAGAGAGACCCCATAGGATGTGTGTAAACATATATATTATGAGAGATTTGGCTCCCACAGTTATGAGACCGATAAGTCCCCAGATCTGCCGCTGGCCAGCTGGACACCCAGAAGAGCCGCTGGAGTTGTCCGCATGGGAGTCTGAAAGCCTGAGAACCAGATGTAAGTCCCGTCCAAAAGCCAGCAGGCTCCAGACCCTGTGAGAGCTGATGGTTCAGGTTCAAGTCTGGAGGTGGGAAAAAAGCCAGTGTCCCCACTCTGCAGTCTGGCAGGAGGAGTTTCTTCTTATTCACGTTTTTTGTTCTATTCAGGCCTTCACTGATGAGAGGAGGCCGAGCCACCTGGAGGAGGGCCACCTGCTGTCCTCCGTTTACCAGTTCCGCTGCTAATTTCAGCAGGAAATGCACTCAGAGGCACCCTCAGAATAATGTTTGACCACATACCTGGACACCCAGTCAAGCTGACATATAAGACTCGCCACTGCAGGGGTCGAGACACATGGGTGTGAGGGCAGGAGCGCCCCCTGCGGGAAGGCGGGACAGGAGGCCCGCCCTCCTTTGGCGTGTGCCGGAGGGCTAGCAGGGGGAGCGCCGTGCTCCAAGGGAAGGGTGGTGCCAGGTGAGGCCCCGGAGGCAGTGGGAGAGGTGCCAGTCGGGAGGTCCTTGTGGACCAGGGGAAGGATTTTAGAGTTTAGAAGGACTTGACCCTGGCCTTCTCTTTGCTCTGCATGCCCCCTTCAAACCTCCTCCTTGGAACTTCCAACCCATGAGGCCATTTAGTTACTTGGATGTCTGCTTTCTCCACTAGATTGCGACCCTCAGGCCTGTCAGACGAGAACTCCTTTATCGCTGTGTCCCCAGCACCCCGTAGGACACAGAGTAGGAGCTTAATGTGTCTTTGTTGAGTAAACACCCTGAGCTTGTCTTTTGACAGGAGGTATAAAAACTGAATGAAAAAAAAAGTATGGATTTCTCCTTTTCAAGGATTTTGCGATGCAATCCAAATCTCTAGTCAACTAAATTCAACAAACATTTGTTGCTTACCTTCATTATGCAAGGCATTGTGCGGGGTACCAGGATTCGGAAACCAGAGCAAAAATAGGCGCACAGTAAACACGCGACCGTGCGCCAGTTGTCATGCCGAGCCTTTCACGCGCGTCAGCTCTCGGCTGAGTCTCCCAATCACCCTCGGAAGCAGGTTATACAGAACCGCGGTCCCTGCAGGAGCTCGGGGGGTTAGGGCTGGACATGACCAAGGGCGCCTTCCAGAAAGAAGCGTGGATTCAAACTCGGGTGTTCGGACTCTGAAGCTGGGACTCCACCGTGGTCAGGGAGCAGCCACGGGACAGGGGTGAGGGGTGGGGTGGGGGGTGCAGGGGCGTCACCAATCCCGACGCAGGTCAGACTGTCACAAAGGCCGGACTGGAGTCTAACTTCGCTGCGGACATCACTCCAGGGACTGGGCAGGCCACACGTGGAAATGGCTTTTTAAGGAATCGAGCGTCTGCATTGGGCCTTGCGGGTGCAAGAGTGACGAGAACACGCGGGCCCAGGGCGCAGCTGCGCGGCGGGGCGCCCAGTACCGGATGCGCTGAGATCGCTCTGCTGCCCGCCTCCCTCTCTCCTTCCTCCGCATCCGCACCCTCTTCTCCCCCGAGGCCAGCGGGCCTCTGCTCGGTTTCTCTTGATCTCTAATCTCTGCCTAATTTCATGAAGGCACAAAATAGCTTTATTATTTCTGTAGCTATGGTAAATACACACTGGGGAAAAAAAGTCAGCGATATGGAAAAGAAATGGAAAGCTATGACTTGGTGCAGGTATGCAGAAGGGACCGGATGGACGCATGGGGGTGGAGGGTGGGAAGTCACCGTCAAGGTGACGATTCAGAGCTGTCTCCCCTTCACAGTGTCTCCTCTTCCACGTGACTGCGGGCAGGGCCAAGACCCCACAGCCTAATGACTTCCCCACGGGCAGCTCGGCGCTCCTTCTCGTTTTCCAATCCTTCTTAGCCCTCACCGAGCTTCAGTGGCTAAGAGCCTCTCGCTGAAACTTCACGGTGAACTGCTGCGGCCACTCGGACAGGGACGGGTGTAGAGATGGCTCTCACCGAGCAGGCGCCGCGAGCAACTGGCCTCACGGAAGCGGTTTCTCTGTGCACCTCTTCCACCCACACCCTCCTGCTTGTGGCCAGTTCTTCTGGAGGACTCTGCCCCTGCATCCAGGAGGCAGCCCTGCCCCACTCGTCCCCTGGAACGCAGCCCCAGGCCAGGGCGTGGGGGCCCTCTCTTCCTTTCAGGGACCTGGAGCCCAGCCTGCAGAGCCTTCCTAACCCGCAGCTCGGCTGTTTACAGTAAGAGATGATCTCGGTCCCCTCTGAGATTTGAGACTTAAAGCTAATGTACCAGGTCGGGGCTCTTTTCAGTTGCAAGAGACAGAAAAACTCAGAACGGTTTAAGAAGAAAAAAACAGAGAAAATTTATTGGCAACAGGAAGCAATTCCAAAATGATAAGCAAACATCAGACAGACACTCACATGCACACACACACACACACACATATGCAGGCATGCACACATCCGTGGGGATAGTCCTGGCAGGTTTGGTTATGATAGTGTAACATTAGGGACTGGCTAAATGCTTAACAGCGATGGGTGTTTCAAATTAATCGCTGAATATCTATGTAATCAAATATAGTTATTAACACCACATTTTGAGAGGATAATGGTAGCTACTATTAATGATGGGAGCTACCGTTCTAACATTTATGGCTCACTTGCTATGTCTCAGGCAGTGTTCTAAAATAGCTCCTTCAATTTGGAATTTTTAAGAATACTTAGGATGTTACAAAAAGCTCACATTATGCTACTCAGTGGAAAAAATTCGAATACAGAATTGTTTTCACACAGTGAGCTCAGATTTGTCATATGCCTTTATTACACCTATTACATACTAAGTATACATATAGAAAAATAAACCAACATGTTTATATCTGAGGGATTATATTGGGTATTTAGATAGCAGGGTATTTTCTTTTTCTTCATTATTTTCTTCTGTATTTTATAAATTGTCTCTCGTGAACTACAGTATAGTGTTTTGATATTGTTTAGGTACAAGTGTGGGGGACAGTTATCTGGGTTGACTTGAGAAATAACATAAGAGGAAGAGAGAAACGAGATTAACAACAGTTTGGGCTAAAATGTGGAAGGCCCAGAAGGTCAGGTCCAGAAGAATCGTTGGAAGAACAATGGGGAGCCATTGAATGTTTGTGAGAGAGTTAGTGACAAACTCAGAGTGAAAATGGCCTTTGGGGACAGCAGTGAGAGTGCAGCCACTCTGGGGCAAGGAGACCTGACAAGGAGAAAAGGCCACGGGTAGAGAAACTAGACAGAGTGGAGGGTCCGGCCAGCGGCATGGAAAAGGTGGGGTCTGCAGGAGCTGCCGTCAGAGCTAACTAGATGAGAGAATTAATAAGGAAGGGGCCAGGATGCGTTCAGGGGTCCCTGCGGGGCAGACGGAGAAGCCCCGAAGAAAGCACGTGACCTGTGAGCAGAGGGTCTTCGGGCCTCTTTGCTGTCTTCCTGCCTCCCCCCTTATTTCTCTGCGGCTGTCGAGATGAAGTATTTTGACTCTCCATGTCAAGTCCCACTGCGGTTTTCTGTGGCGGACCGTTTCAGAATCTCCAGAAATTTCTCCATTGACTTCAGCTCCCCAGATCTGTGATGTGCTCTCCGTGGATGAGACCGTGCGATGTCATTCCCAGCCCCGAGCAGGTGACGGTGGCCGCGTGCTCATCCAGCTGAAGGCGTGACTCATGCCATCGGGATCTGGGGCTTGTGCACTAGGAAAAGAGAAAAACAATCACTTTCTTTCTAGACGAATGTTTCTGCAAAGGATACAGCAGATTTCATCCCATCACGGAAATGGTGAGAATGCTCACGTGTGAAGACAGAAGATCCCATGAGCTCCAGGAGGCAAGGGCCACACCACCCTCGGTTTTGTGGCCTAGAGAATGGGTCCCCAGGGGTGCCTGACCTCTTCGTCGCTGTGAGGATAAAGCGCATCAGCACCTGTGGAAGACTCAAAGCTCCACCTGCACGTCTCCAGGACCCACCAGATACCAGTACTTGCTGCGATTGTTGTCATAAGCATGTGTTACTGTTATTCTCAGCCAAACGCATGTTCCCCTTGTCTCCAAAGCCTTCTCTGAACACTCCCATCCACAGATAGTTTTCTGCATGATGAGCTGATATCACGCTTAATAAATGCTACGAGTAAGCTGTGCCGTCCACTCTCAATCAATTTTTAATTAATGTACTCGGAGTCCCAGTCCAGGTGACAGAAGACAGCGCAGAGCCTTTGCAAACCCCGGTGGGCATGCTCGCTCTTCCCCCACCCGCCCCCGGCTCGGGGAGTTCCGGCCATGTCATTCCCCTTCTCCAAACGCCAGTTTTTCTCCACGCGTGCGCCTGCCTGCCTCCTCCTCACACGGCAGCCTTGAGAGAATTAAATAGAGTAAGGCTTTTTCAGCACCTGGCACGATGCCCCGACACAAAGAACGTACTCGCTAAATGTTTATTGAATTTTAAAATAATTGTGATTGATGGCCACTGGCATTATCATTTTGCATATTGTCTCAGAAAGCCCTAAACATAAACGCTTCTTGGCACTGTAGATTCTGATAATTTATCCTTTCTATTACGACTCCCGGCTGGTGGGCAGGGACAGTTGCCCCTGTGCCTTTCTGGGCAGGGAGTTGGAGTCCCCAGGTTTTCCCCCTGCCCATAAATCAATCTGTTGGAAGGCTATTTGGTGGGCGGGGACCTGAGCCTTGTGTTGACCTCCTGGCTCTGCACCTAGAGTTCTATCTCTGCGGCCTGGAGCAAGTCACATCTTGTCTCCGGGATGAGATATTTACCCTTGTTAAAAAAAAAAAAGATATCTTGCCAATTTCAAAGGGATATATGAAAATTACAAAGAGATAAGTACAGGAAATTGCTTTATAAACTCTAAAGCACTGTGCCAACAGAAGCTTGTCTTTACTCGTACACAGAGACAAATATTTTACTTTCTTACCGTCGATGGGAGATTAAGGGGCCAAAGTAAATTTGCACCTTTTCCGTATGATTGTTTGGTAAATGCACAGTTCGGTGGGAGCACATTAAAGAAAGGATTTATTAGCAAACTCTGACCTGATTTAATGGATTCGGTCATATACTCAGCAAACATTTAGAGAGCGTCTGCCTCTCCAAGGTGCAGGGCTCACTGTTGATGAGACGGGGACAAATAAGGCAAGTTCCCCACCCTCAAGAACACACCGTTATGTTCAAAACGCAAACCAGAAATTAAAAAAATCTCTGTTGGTCGGTCTCCGTTTCTGCACATGAGACGGAACTGCTTTCTGTTTTTGCAAGGGTAGGGCGACCCCCTCGGTGACTTCCTCAGCTCGCCCGTGAGTACAAAAGTCTGCCGTGGCCCCCTGGTTCCGGAACAGCCGCTAATGATGGGGCTTCACGCCGCACTTTCGCCTGATGTCCTATTTGCGTGCAGAACCTCCCCCAATAGTTATTCATGTAATTCTATTAATATGATCTCCATCACCATATGGCGGTGTGATACCAATTACATTGTGGTAACCAGCCGACTTAGAAGAATTACATTGTGTCTTCCCAGCCCAAGATGGAGCCCTTGTTAGAAAGATCCCCCAAATAATGGGTTCTCCGATCCCTTCTTCATGAGATTTATTTCTCCCTGTTATTTAATCAGGATATTCTGGGAGCTACTCAAAAGACAGTGTCAAAAAAAAAAAGGTTGGGATATTTATTTTCCTTTTTTTTCCTATGTGAAATGTACAATGTATGCAGCGTTGGCCCACGTCTTGCTAAACGCAAGGCTTACGCGGCATTTTTCTGTTGTTTTTGTTAATTAGGGTAGGAGCATGCACAGCTCGATCCTTGCTGAAACAAAACATCAGACTTCACTTAAACCCATGCAAAGCACATATATTTATTTTAAGCTCCAAAGGCAAGTCGTCTGTCTCAGTTTTAAAACTCCTGACAGTGGTGTAAAAACGTGTAACACGGTATACTGCATCCCTCTCTAGGACCCTGTGTAAAAAAACAGCTTCCTTTTTTCCCCCCAAAGAATTACATTCGGCACCACATGTCAAAACACAATTGTAATTGTGTAGCACAATATTTCATAAATCTGGAAATGTTTAAAAAACCCATTGTATTTTGAAGCTTCCAAAGTCATTTCCTGGGTTAGCATTTTTTTTCTGCAGTAAGCCTGACTTTTTTTTTTTCCTTTCTGATTTCCATATTCCCCAATAATTATTAAGCATGTGTATCTCCCGGGCAGGCATCTCCGATGTAGACGCTGGTGATGGCGGTGGCTGTAATTCTTGCGAATTACTACATTTTAAAATCGTGTGTTAAAGCATGTTACCAAGCTTCCCGAAGTTAGCAGATGGCCTCCAGAAAGCTCATTTTAATTTTTCAAGTACGTAAGTGTGGCAGTCCACACTGTATGCACACACAGTAAAGTGTGCGTGTGGAGCGGGGCCATGCACCATGTCACGCGTGTACCTGTGAAGATGGGCGTATCAATGTATAGATACATATGCATAGGCAGGATCTTAGGGTCAAAATAGGTGATTGAAATGGCCAAGCTGAAAAAAAAAATTGGAAACAACAGTCGTGAAGAAGCCAAGGAATGGGAGAATGATTCCATCACCAGAATGGAAAAGTTAGCAAAAGCCATTTAATATACCTGAATATCAGAACATTTTAACTTTTTCAAAGTTTTCAACATTAAACAATTAGGACAAAATGCAATTAGGCAGCACATCGCAGAGGATGGTCACTTTTCGCATGTCATGTGGCTTTAAAAACAAGTCAGATAAATGATGATGCCATTAAAACTGAACTAATTAAAGAAAGCTTCTTTTAAGAACTCATTAACTGCAACCTCATTTGCATAATGATGCATATTAATTAAGTTTTAATGAATCTGAATTTGCACCAAGCCTATTCATGTTGGCTTTGAAACAAATTGAACAAATTAGTTAAAAGCTTTTTGGAATCGACTTTTCCCACCAAACAGGATATGAATGCAATCATCTCCACAAAAAAGAAATATTTTTCCTTTCATTTAATTCAAAGGTAGGCAGGCCCATCTATTAATTATTTTTAAATGCAATATTTTTCACCTTTTCTTTGGAAAATCAACAATATTACTTAGTCTTCGATTGGAAACATTACAAATGTAGGTTGTGGGAAAAATTATTACGGCCAGTTTATTGGCAGTAAGTTGGAGATAGTTGACTTTAGGGTACATTTGGTTTATTTAATAGTGGGGTCAAACATTGAGGAGGCAACCTCTGGGCCTTCCGGCCATGCACAGCACTGCAACTAACATGAGATGCTGAAAGTGGGGTGGCAGGTCTTGTTTTGGGGGGATGCAGGCAGCAGCGTTACATGACTGGTGCCACATTCATGTCTAAGTCTGATCGTACCTCATTGTAAATCTCCTAAGCAGTGCAGAAAAAAAAATTAAACATTTACAGAACATGTGTTCTTTTCTTCCGGATTTGTGCAAATTCGAATTTTTTTTATGCCCAAGGAGCAGAATTCCATTTGAACAAGTTTGTGCTTTGCTCATAATAAAAACAAGAATTACCGCAGCAACAGTATTGATTTGCTCATTCTCCATTGTGTCTTCATCAAGAATGAAGAGATTTATGTAATTACCGCTCCATCTTTTGTTGTCGGAAAGCACTTTTTTTGTAAGTCAGCATATACAAAGGATGGAGACGCTTTTATTGTGGCGATTACAAGATCACGTCTCCCCCCTTGTTAAAACGTTTTCTCGGATAGGTGCTTTGGAAAGGTCGACAATTAAGACGATGCTGTGTACTGGAAAGGCACATTTAAAAAATGTAGTTATAGGTATTCTCTTGCAGTTGTTGTTGTTGTTTTAACCTATTTATCCCTTCACCTTCATCCCTCTTTTATGCCTCCACGTTCAGTTCCCAGAGAAGCGTTCCCAGGCCCCAGGCTACTCGGGAGAAAATCCCTGGCAGCCACGAGCCCGAAAGCTTTCAGATGTAGCTGGGCAGCATAGCAGCACTCTGGATTCTTCTCTCCTAATTACATTGCTCTTGTCGGAATTTACTTGTGCTTGGGTCAGTGATCACTTTGTACTCTTTTAGAGAAAAATAAAATCAGAATCAGCTCTCAGCTGCCCTACTTCACCCGTGTACTGGTCTGGCTTGCATCCGATTTATACTGCCTGGCTCTGCTTGCAGGTTACCTGACTCTGCTTGGAGGCTTCCCTGGAGCCAGTGCATGTGGGAAGCAAAGTCCCACTGCTACATGGTAAAATGCTGCGAGCCCACCGGCCCCTCTCCCCTTGCTCCCTGCAAACCGGCCCAGACTCTCTCTCTCCTGCAAGAAAGAGAGTCTGCCCTGCATCAGAACAGGAAGCAGAAGCAAGAATCGAATGTGCAAAACAATTAAAAAAACAAAAAACAAAAAAACGATTCCCAGATCATGTTGGGACTGATTTGAAGATTAATTCCTTTCCCGTGCCCCATTTTTAATTAGAATAATCTTGCAGCTCTTTCCCGTCCATCACATTGGGCTGTAATGTGCCTTCTGATAGGAGTCTAAGGGTGCGTCAGCCCTGGCTGCGAGCGTTTGCGCCATGACCCATTATGCTCTGAACAAAATATTGTTTCTGTATTTTCTCCTCACATTTCTGTTATATTTCTGTAATGGAAAAGAGAGGGACGCTGGAAGTGTATTATAAATACCATCTGATATTCGCAGGGCAAGATGCTGCTTCCACATCACCCCGGAGAAAGGGGACTCTTTCCCAGAAGTTCAGGGTCCTAGGTGCCCCAGGCCGCAGGAGCCCCGCCCACGGGAACAGTAAACTAATAATAAAGGCCCTTGGCACCGGCTGGGAGGTCTGTTCCAGCGGGCTGATGTCATTCCAGAGGAGCTCCGCCTGATGGCTGTACTGCCCCCTAGCGGGGGCACTGCGGGAAGGGACCTGGGGGACGCTTTCTAGCCCTGACAGTGACGTCCAGTTTTAATGTTTAAAGACCCCAAACAAAACAAAACAGCACAGGGGAAACGTGTCCAGTGGCTCCAACTGTTCCCCCCACCCCCCTCCAAATGGTGCCTAATCAAACCCATTCCCTCTCAGAAGTCTAGTAAGTAAGGTGGCATTCAAAGAAAAAAAGAAAGAAAAGAAAAAGAAAGTGCAAATTTCGCGTGGAGAACTGGCTGCTTCTTTTGGGGGAACATTTTGACGGAAAGCGCCTTCCTTGGGGGAGGTCAGGAGTCGCTGGTATTAAACGAGACAAGCTGGTAGCGCGGTGTTAATGGCCACAGCGAGCAGATGTTCTGTAATTAGGGGAGATGTGAATGACAAGACGAGATCGGTCCCGTACACGGGCAGGCTGGCGCAAAGCAGCTGCCGGGACCGCGTCCCCTGTCACGGGCGCACGCAAGTCAGACCAGCCCCGCGAGGCTGCCGGCGCTGTGACAATTAGAAAAAATTGTATTTGATTAAAGTAAGTCATATATCACACCGTGAAATTCCTTCTCCCTCTGAGGCAGGAAGCGGAGCCTGGCTTTGCCTTGGCGGGAGTGAGCCAGGGGTCAGCCCAAGATGGAAATGAAGAAGCTGTATTGGAATCAGGGTTTGAGTCGTCATCATTTCATTTTGTTTTATTGTATTTTAGTTGATATTGAGAGCGAGGCCTTTATAAGAAGAGGGCCAGATGGTCCTTCTCTCCCGTGGTGGCCGCATCAGTGTAGTCGGTCTCCAAGCGCTGTCTCTTTTATCTCCATCCCCATTGCCAATGTCTTGACCATCATTTGTTCTAGAATAGTCCCCAGCCTCCTTCTGGTTCTCCTGGCCTGGCCCCGGGGAGCCTTGCCTAACCACACCCCCTCCCAGGATGGGTGGGGACTGGTCTCCAGAGTCTCCGGGACCTTGTCTTCTTTCTACCTCATCAGCCATCGATATCCGTGCAAGCCCCTCTCAGTGCCGTGTCCGGGCCCTCAGCCCAGCACGGGGCCAGACTCACGGCGGTCCCTCAGTAACTGTGTCTCCGTGAGAGAGCGACAGAACCTACGCAGAATCCATCACCGGTGTGCCTTGCCCACTCCTGGTGCTGAGGGTTCCAGCATCACGGAGGGTTTGTGCCCCTTTACGCTGACACCGAAGAGCAAAATCAAAACATATTCTCCCCACAGAAGCGGCCTTTGTGATGGCAGCTAGAGAAGGGGCAAAATCCGTTTTCTGAAGGGTTATGGAGTGCCTGCAATGCCTGTCCACATTGTTGGGTGGGGGACGGGCCCCACAAGAGGTGGGGAGTCACCCTGAGCCAGTCCCTCCTGGAGGAGACACCTGGCTCAGGTGACTCTTGGCTCGGCTGACCCTGGGGGACCTCAGCTTCTCTGAGCCTCGGTCTCTTTTTCTCTGAAATGGTGACAGCAGCACTCAACTCCAAGGTTGCATAGAGACAGGAAGGAGAGGGGGCGTGGGGGCTTTGCTACACCCTTGTTATGGCTGGCTTGGCTTCACTTCATCAGATGAGATCATGGGCTTTGCAAACCATGGAGCATTATGTAGGATTATTAAATTCCCGTGTCCTGGAAATCCAATAGGACCTGCTTACCTTGTATTCACAATGTGCAGGGAGGCTAACGGGAGGGGGGCTGGATGGCTCTGACGGGCTCTTCTGCATCCAGTCCTTCCTTCTTCACGAGTACTGGCTGGCCCCTTTCTCCTTCTCTGCTGCACGGGGTTCATGCTCCCATTGTACAGATGAGGAAGGCAAGGCTCAGAGAGCTGCAGGGAGTCTCTCGGGGCCCCCCAGCCGGGAAGAGGGGCTCGGACGAGAGTCTGAAGCTGTCTGACTCCAAACCCCTCTGGTTTCTAGGTGTGAGGCTGAGAGTGTCACTGCCTGTCACCAGAGATGGAAATGAAGCATTTCTGGGAAATGTTTCAAAACAACAAAGCGCCCGCGAGAAGCCGGACCTCGGTCCTTCGCCGGCTTTGTCTCTCCCTCCGCCTCCCGCAGCTTCTCTAGGTCTCTCAGTCTTGGTCCCTCGCCTTCTCCCCCGGTCCCCTTCTCTCCCTCACTCCCTCTTTATCTGTCTCCCCATCTCTCTCCCTTGATTTCTAATTTCCAAGCCTGCGAGCTATTACAGAACGCATAATGACGGTTACACTTGTCTATGGCAATCTTACTGTCTAGCTTATTGCTTTGTGAAGTACTTCGGGAGCCTTGAAAATGAAAGGTGTTATGCAAAATGGAAATCGATTCTAATTCTAAATAAACATCATTGCTTCGAGTTTCCCTTGGATGGCATTGTTTCATGCTCAAGGAAGACAATCAGAATTTCCTCCAAATGTTTAAAAGATATATTTGGGCACCCTGGTGTCTTGGGGCTTGTCATGAAGGGGTGAGAGCTGAATCATATCTCAATATAGCCTTACAATTATATTTAATTGCACCTGGTAAAATGTGTCTTTGTTCATTATTTATGAAGGGAAATTATTTTCGTCTGTGGAAAAGACTGATACCACTTTTAGCTTCTGTTCAGGCGATCAGTGATGAGGGGCCGTTTATTTCCCTGATGTGTGTCTCCATCAGCGACCACCTTCCAGAAATGGGGAAAGAAACTTTTCTGGGCAGCAGAACCAGCTCCCTTCGAGGGCGCATGTTCCTCCCCCTCGGCTGGCAGGGTAATTTACAAGGACACGCACGCACAGAAATGGGAGTTTGAGTCATGTCTGTGGAAAAGACTCATCATCCCAAATCAGAAATGTCGTAAAAGTTAAAATGCCGTGTGAGTGTGTTCCCCAAGAAAGAAATAATTTTCTTTTCATTGAGAACACAGGAGGACATAATATACTTCTGGAAATTCGGATTTTCATAGCAAATGCAATTTATCCCTCCTTTGCATCACTCATCTTTAAGAAAAAGTAACTGGGTATGATGTCTATTTTATAGTTTTACGCAAAATTATCTTCCGAGTGCTTGTTTCCCTAAAAACATACAATGCCGTGTGGGGAAAATGAACAATTCCATCGTTGGAAGGTGCACTGGAAACTCCCAGCATGGAGCGTACCAATGAGCTGGCTTGAATTTGCTGTGATAACTCAATCATGAGTCCATTTGCATCCACAAAAAGGCCCAGGATGCCTGTGGGACTCGTGGCCTCCATTCATTTTTTCCCCCCTCTTTCAGTTTTATGTCTGGGTATGTCTTTCAGTTTTATGTCTTCTACCCAGGTGCCCCGGGTAGAAGATGAATCAAGGTGTCGGTGCTGGAATCCGAGCACATTGCTAACACTGGCGACCCCTATCAAATAGGCCTTCCTCACGTACAGATCCAGAAGAGCATCAGTTTTTCCCTTTTGCCACGCTCTGGTTGTCCTACCACTCCTGTCTGAGCCTGTGAGCTGTGTGACAGATGGCTGGAGATTAAAGGGTTGTCCCTAGAGAAGTAGAAGGGACTTAGCCCTAAGTGGACGCTGCCTTGGCTTTGGAGTAGAGAGCAACCCTTGGGCACGAGTGCCCTTGGCACAGGAGACAGGCAGGCAGCAGCCACATCGAACCTCTGTGGTAAGCTGAAGCCTGCCCGAACCTCATCTTCAAAGTGGGTGTAGTAGTCCTCCCCGGAAGGGTTGCAGAGATGGAGAAAATATGTGGGAAGAGCCTGCCGTTTGCAGGGTCAACATTAATGATATGGGGAGAGTTTGATCCCTGCAGTATTTGCTATAATTTCCCAAGTGTTGCTAAGGGCACATATATGACATCCAATGGTCCTCCAAATGTTTGCTTCCTCCCCCATCAGGTTTTTGCTCATGTTGTGCCTCTGAACAGGCATTACTCGCACATGGTAGAGGCCGCTCATTGACTTTCCTTCATTAATACCATAATCTCAGATTTTAGCTAGACACCCTCAGAATAAAAAGCAACATCTTCTAGCTTTTCTTACAATAGATCTGACCAATGATATTTGAGGGGACACAGATAAGAGCTATGGAGAAGATGCTGACTCAATTCAGAGAGAATGAGCTCTTTTGCTTTTCTTTTTTGCTAGCCTGGAACTTTGTTACGATGGCTGGAGTTCCAGCAGCCACTGTGGACCATGAGGTAATATTATGTTGCAGATGGAAATATGGCTAGAAGACAGCACATCTGAAGATTTAGTGATTGCCTTACAACCTGACTTCTTTTCCATGAAAAATATGCCTTTACATGTTTAAGTCACTATAGTCAGGCGTTTTTTTTTTTTTAAGTAGCTAAATATGATCCTAATTAGTATTTACTACATACGCAAATTCAATACATTCCTCAAAGCTCATTTTCAGTCCTTCCTTTTCCATGAAGTCCTCCCAGGTAACTCCAGACACTCCTCCATCACTGAATTCTTACTGTGCCAAAATACAGTCTATCACTTTCCTCTTTCTCTTCCCTTAAGTTTCTTATTTTGGGGCCCTCAGTGAAACTTCTGGGTCTTCAAGGATGGAAGCCCTCACTCTAAATTTATTTCATCACCTATAGCACCCAGGAATGTTGAGAAACAAGTACTTTTCTATGGTGACAAATCATTTATTGGAAAAGCTGGTCTATACTTATAGATGCTCTCACATTGTCCCTCCCAGCGCCCAATATCCAGGTGGGGAAACTAAGGCCTATAGAGGTTTATGATTTGACACATCTCCCAAGTGGCAAAGCAGCAACTGACTTCAGGCTGGTCCAAGTCCAAGCACACTCCATCTGCCTCATGCTCACATGATGGGTGCTTATGTATAACTGTGCTTTTTAAAAAAGTCACGCTGTTGTTTTTCCTGATTACAATCATCACATGCTTATTGCAAAAATTTTGAAAAATACACAATGGTATAAAGAAAACAAATTAAATGATCTGTGATATCTCACCATCTAAAGTTAGTCACTGTTCATATATTACTTTTTCTCTTCCAGTGCATGTCACCCGTGAATCATATAACAAGCAGTTCTTCTAAAGCAGTTATTGTTGCAATATTATTATACAGTAATAGGCAGCATTAATAATTTACTGTCTGCCCAATACTAGCCCCTGTGCTTTAGGAGAATTATTTCACGTATTTCTCACGAGAACTCTGTGTGTTAGATTCTGTTATCGGTCCCATTTTCTGATGAGGGAACTTAGGCACAGAGAGAGTGAGTAATTTGCTTCAGTTCACAATAGTAAATAAATGACAGAGTCAGGAGCCAAATGCAGGCACTTGACTTCAGAACCCGTCCTCCAAGTCCCAGGTTTTATTAATTCCCCAACCCTGCATGAGGCGTTTCTTTTCTTAGACATAAATCTTAAGGTCAGCCTGGGAGTCTGCCCGAAGTGCTCACCTGCGTTTCCTGTCCAGCCCCCACTGTTGGGTGTCTGGGTTATTCCCATTCTGTCACGATTATTAGCAGTGCTGGGAAGACCCCCTCTGTACATCTGTATCATTGTCTACATAATGGATTATTTCCTTGGGAAAGATTCCAAAGAATAAAATTATGAATTGAACAAATGCACATTTTTATCAATGACCCATGGCTACAATAGCCTGAATCATGGAATCACAGAACCCTGGATCTGAAAAGAATTTTCCAGGTCTTCTAGTCCCACAGCGGAAACTGAGGCTCAGAGCGAGAGAGGGGCTTGGCCAAGGTTGCACTCGAATATGAGTACCTGAGTGTGTTGCTTCTTAATTGATGCCCTTGCCAACAATCCCTTCGCTTTTACATCACCTGGTCTTGTTCTGTCTCCTCTGTCTCTTTCTGTAGAAGGCCCAAGACTTTCTTTCACAGAACAAATCTTGACTGAGCTCCTACCATCTTCCTGTCATTGTCTCAGGCACAAACTAACTTGCCAAGACTGTGCTTCTCCCACTTTCTCAAGCAGTCCAGAGAACTAAAATGTCAACGTGTCAGCAGTCGCTCGGAAGCTCAGGCTGTTCCCTCGTGCTGTGTCCTGGTTGTCCTCACTGCAAGAGCCTGGAACTTTGGCCGAGACAGTGAGTTTCCAGTGATTTCCACCAGGTCAGACTTGGCTAATGTTTCAGGGAAGTACCAGCTACCAGGGGGGTCCAGCCTGTGGCCCACTGGCCGCACGCAGCCCAGGAGGGCTGTGAATGTCGCCCAACACAAAATCGTAAATTTGCTTAAAACATTATGAGATTTTTTTGTGATTATATGTTGCAATGTATTTAATGTGTGGCCCAAGACAATGCTTCTTCTTCCAGTGCAGCCCAGAGATGCCAACAGTTTGGATACCCCTGCTACTCTCTGGGTCAAAAGGTCTGATTTCTCAACAGATTCCTGGCATCATTGGGTCCTCCTGCTCCTCTTCCTTTTCTCTTTCTTATGGGCAAGGAGGTGATTTTTTGATATAATCACACCTTCTTAGTGAATAGCCTTGAACTCGGGCGGTGGAAGGGGATTTGCCATCCCACCTTCCTGCATCTGGTCCCCCTTTGAGAAGACTTTGTGGAAGCTCACTCTTCTTCCCCGCTCTGCTCTTCCTTTCCACCACTTGGACTTACCTGCCCTTTCCTGGACCCCCTGTTCTGATACTGGCCTCTGCCCACCCTCCACGCAGACCCTCAACATCTGGCTTCTTTCTTGTGACTGTTACATAAACTTTCATCCATTTCCTTTTCATAGTAGTGAAGCAATGCACGTCCACTGAATAACAGTGAAGAGGTATTTTCCATTTACTGAGCGTGTAGGGAAAGGCCAGGGCATGCCGAGGCCTGGACATAGAAGGAGGATGAAGACACAGCCGCTGTCCTCACACAACTCCAATGAATGGGAAGACACGAATCAGGGTATTTACCATGGGATGTCCCAGATTGTATTGCAGGTCTGCACAGGATTCTCAGAAAGTAGCAAAAAGAGCCGGCTAACTCAGGCAGGGAGGAGGCAGGAAGCCTTCTTTCATCCAATCATTTACTTGTTCATTTATTTATTTACCAATCTACCCACTCAGTCATCTCATAGTCATTTATGAAACACCTGCTGGACACGAGGCATTATCCTAGAAAGGTAGACACACAACCGGGGAGTCAAGCCCATATTTTCTGACTCCAGTTCCTGTGCAGTTTTTTTGTACGATGCTGTTACAATCCTTTAAAACAAACAAGAAGACTGAATAGCGTGGGTACTGCATGCTTCCAGGTGGAGCCAAGGCAGTCGGTCCCTCAGCATGATAGAAGCCCATGCCGGGCTCATTAATCAAATACTCTGGTTAATAGAGAGTTCTCATGGACGCCATGCATGAATTACCAGTTTCCAAAGAATTATAATACAACAAAATATACTGGAACTGCACAGCTCATAATTTAATCTGCTTGAGATGTGACAGAAGTCACCTGAAGGGCTGCATTTAAGAGCCATCAACTCTGGAATATGTCACACCTGCAGAAGGGAAGTCAGTGCAAAATTAACAGCTCCGGGCTCTGACTGAGCTGCAGGTTTTGAAACTTGAGAACTCAAAACCTCTCACAAACAAAAACAGGGCTACCTTAACCAAATTTGCTCTGTAAAGATGGAAAAATTGTACTTCAGGATCACAGGCACGAACCGTTTTGAGATCTTAACCTTGTTTTCAAATAACCCAAGACTTTGTGAGTCTAGGGGCTTGTTTAGAGGATTGGGAGGGGGGTGGCTCTTGAAGCTCATTCTGCAATCTACGTTTTAGGTTTTGTCTTGTTTTTTAATGAAAGAGAAAGGACTTTCAAGTTTACTGCAAGTGGCCTTTGGATATAAACTTTTCAGTGCTGATTTTTTTTAAAAACAGGGAATTGCAGTCAAACCTGCAGACATGCTGGTTAACGGGATACTGTTGACGGGAACACCGGGTGTTGGGAAGCCCTCCGGTGGAGCTGGAGGTCCAGGGCCAAGATGTGCGCGTGCACGGATGCTTGGAGTCCAGAGTCCCCAGTAGGAGCTCCTGGGCTGCTGGTCCTCTGAGTTGCTCCTGGACCAATAGGCTGCCTGGCATAGGGGAGTCTGGAAACTTCTTCACAGGATCTCTCCTTGGGGGGCTCCTGTGCATGTTAGCTTAGTAAAGCCCCTGGTAAGTCCTGCAGCCAAGAATCCCATCTCACTTCCTTCTACTCAGTGTCTGTCGGGGAACCTGTTGCATCGCCTTGCAGAGCAAGGCTTCTGAGGAACACACCTTAGGTTGCTGGCCCAGGGACCTCAGGCGCGCGGTCCTCCAGCTGGGCAGGTCACCAGCTGTCAGCCGTTGTTTCTTTGGGTGGTCGGCCACCCATCCTCCGTGCACCTGCACGTGGGAAGTTCAGATCACAGCGTGTGGAACGCGGGCGGCCCGGGGACCCGGAGGCTGGGACAGCCGTGGCGCGCATCTAGAGGCACTCTAGGTAATGTTCAGGCACTCTGTCTTTGCAAGAGCAACACGTGAAGTCCTGGCTTTTCATGTGAATTTCATGCTTTATTCTGTGAAATAAACATAGCCTTTTCTCTCTGGTGCTAGATGAATCCTTTGTTCATACAAATTAACTTGAGATTATTTTGACCCTGAAATTTAGCCATGGTTGTTCACTGAGGTTTGGAGAAGCAGCCAGAGCTCAGTATTGATTTTTTTTATTTGGTGAAATGAATGAGATTTTGATGTTTATTCATTGTAAGTTTCCGAGTCTCCTCCATGCCTGTCTGGAGAACCAGCCTCCTTCTTTGTGCCCAAGAGAGAGGAAACCTTGTTCTTCCCATCGAGTGAGTCATTTGGGATGGGAAGGTGAAGGTGTTCATCAGGGCAGGTGTCAGAGATCCTGGAAGACAAGCTGGTGTCACATGCAAACCTCCTGAAGGGCAAGTGCATAGAGAGTGTTTCCCACCTGCCTCCTTCCTATGGTGTCCTCAGCACCCAGGACAGTGCCTGGGGCAGCACACACTCAAGGAGTATCTGTCGTCTGGCTGGGTAGCTCAGTTCCTTAGAGTGTTGTCCCCATACGCCAAGGTTGCAAGTTCGATCCTCACTCAGGGCACGTGCAAGAAGCAACCAAAGAATGCATAAATAAGTGGAATAACAAAATCGACGTCTCTCTCTCAAACCAATAAATAAACATTAAAAAAGAAGTATTTTTTGGATTCGAGGACAAATGAGCCTAGACACAAAAGAAAAAATGTTTTTCAGGGAGCTCGGATCGGGGTGCAGCCGTGAAGGCAGGGGCAATAATTTCTGTGTTAGCTGCTCTGCCACAGGCTGCGCGCGAAACAAACTGCCCCGCGCTGAGACGCTGCCAGCCTTGAGGGCATGTTTTGTTGTGCTCATTGGCTGTGGGGTTCAGGGCTGGGGGACATAACATCCCTTCACCAGCTCGTGCGGAGGCTGGGTCTAGCTCTAGGCTTCTGGTACGTTCGGGTCTGAGCCTCCTGTCTGGCGTCCTCCTTGGACCAGCGACCCAGGGCGTGTTCTGGAAAACGGCACGAGTTCCAGCGCCAACCTACGCGAGCACTGCAGAGGCTCAAGACACATCTGCTAGCGTCCAAAGTGAACCACAGGGCTGGCTTCAGGTCAGCAGTGGAGTGGGGATGGTCCCCACCTGCAGGAGATGAAGAGGATATTTACAGGACAGTGGTGCTACCGCAAATGCAGTTTTTCTACATCTCTTTCTATCGGGTTGGTAAGGAAAGATCTAAAAGGGGCTCTCAGCTTCTCCGTGGTCAAAAAGAAGAGAGAAATATGTCCTGATGCTGGACTCCCAGCAACCTGGAGATGCAAACAGAGGCGCTGTGACTGCTGCTGTGTGCTCCAAGTTCCGAGAGGCAAGCCCTTGGCCGTCGCTTTGTTCCATCATTGGCAGCATTGACTGGCATCTCTGATGCCGGTGTGGTCACCCCTGCCCCTCCCTGCCCCTGTACCCTTCCTGTAGCCGCCATGAACAGTGAAGCCGTGTGATGCTCCGTCCAGAGCTGGCTGACTGATGCATAAGAAGCACCATTAAGTTCATAACTTCCGTGCCATTGGAGATGTCTTTGGTTTGGAACCAAGCTGGAAATCCATCTTATCCCCAAGTCAGACAGCCCTCGGCAGAGCAGTTGAGACACGCCCAGGGACTGGCACAGGCACAGGTGCTTTTCCCCTGAAAGGTAAGGAGTCCCAGCCCCAGAAATCCAGGGCTAGAGGAGTACCGCGCACATGCCTGAAATGGCAGGAGAGGAACTGAGGTCAGAAGGACCAGGAATTACCTGAAATTGTTACTGAACGCCCCTGCACAAAACAGCACCAGGCCTGGGGCATCTGCGTGAGGCTGTGTGTCTAAAGCGGTGGGTTCCTCCTCTAGCACAGAGGTAAAGCCTGTATAAAAGTTGTTGTTGTTGTTTTTTTTTAAACTGAAACTACCAAGAGGGAGATGCTCCCAGGCCCCCCAGAGAAAAGGTCACATTCACTTCTCCCGAGAGCCTTGGCAACAGAAGGCTAGGACAGAGGTTGTAATTGTCGAATATGGAGTTCTGCCTGAGACGCTAACATCTTCTCCCTGAGAAGGCTTGCTGTTCTTACCAATTCATTGGCCCCTTTTAGGGAGGCCTGGTGGATGTCAGCTTTAAAGGTCAGAAGGGGTGTTGGTGGACCCGTCTCACGTGCGGTCGAGACTTGGGTGCCTGGATCGGGCAGTGGAGTCCAGCCCACACTTGGCCAGAGTGAGCTGTCCTTGGTTGGGAATCACTGGGGGCCCCTCCCCAGGCCCTTCATAACCCATTCTCTTCTACCTTGTGGTGTGAATGAGGTTTTAATATACCTGTCTCCTCCACCAACACTGTCCCCATCTCACCAGCTTGTGTACCGTGACATCGGGTGCGGTCCCTGAGGCTAAGCAGCCATTCATGGGTGGAGAGGAGGACCCAAGTCTTGTCTTTCCCCCACAGGTTTATATCCCACTAATCTATCCTCCACACTCAGGACAGGAGGTGAGGTCGAGTTTAAAGAGTCTGGATATTGGTTGTATGACCAGGTTGTATGACCTGGACTAGTGGTTGTGTGACTGGAAAGTCACAGGACTTTTCCAGGCGTTAGTCCCTTCATGGGAAAAGGTCACGATGAGGTGGCTGTGACCAGGCATGCAGTGCCTGGCACATGGTAAGGGCTCAGCAAACATTAGCTCTCACCATGCTTTTAAAACAGCTTACTTGGTCTTGTCGCTATCTCACTTAGACCCCTTTCTATTTGTGTCCTGGGCAACAGCCCCTTCTCCAGTAGCATCTATGCTCAGAAACCTGCTTGATACCTTGACCTTTCAGTGTATTAGACCCTCTCCCTCTGTGCTCCTATGGACCAGTGGAAATAGTGCTGGTTGTTGACTTGATACCATTTTCTGTTTCTATTTATTAAAAACTCACTTCCCCAGACCCTCTTGCAACTAAGGGTGGCCATGTCAGCATCCTCTGGCAGGATGTTCTTTTTTGACTTCCACCATTCTCCTTTCTTCCTGCCTGGAATGCAGATGGGAAATCTGGAGTCAGGCAGCCCTCTTGCAGGCAAGAGACAATATTCATAAGAACAGAAATCCACACACTAAGAATGGCCTAGTAGATGGAAGGAAGACAGCTAAATTCTTTATGGCGGTATTGAGTCACTAGCTTAGTCCTGCACAGCCTATTGACAGGCTAGGTTTCTATTTGGGTATATTGCAGACAACTGCATTCCTGACTTACATGCATGATTATCTATATCTCTGTGGTCACTGTTAACCCTAGATTGTCAATGTCTATTAGTATCTCAGTCACCTCCGAGGTTGTGAGGGCTGGAGTACAGTAACTATGCCTCTGTCCTCTCTGAATGGGGCACAGAATAAAATGTTAGGTTAAGTGCTGTTTCTCAAGAGAATTGGACTCCTGGGGGACGAGATTCATACTTACATGAAAGTTCTCTATTTCTACCTGGTGGTTTCTTTCCCTTTTCTTTCCATTTGTCTCCCATTTCTCTTGTCTTCTGTGTCTCTCTTTTAAAAATTTAAAAATATGTTCAGTTATTTTAGAGAGAGAGGAAGGGAGAGAAAAAGAGAGAGAAATATTGCTCAGCTGCCTTCCACATGCACCCCAACCGGTATTGAAACCATTTTGGTGCAGATGACTCTCCAACCAACTGAACCACACCAGCCAGGGCTACCGCTCTCTTCTTAGGAATCAATTACTTTTCTAGTTAGATGAAATGTTCTGGAAAGGGATCTTGGTAGCAAATTATAAATATATGTTTAAAAATCTCGGTATGATTAAACAGCAAATGAAGGGCATTTCTAGTATGTTAGTGGCATAACGAGCTTATAAATGGTTTGGGATTTTCTCTCTCTGTCCCTGTGGCTACCCTGATTTGGCCTTTGTTGGCGTCCACTCTCGCCCCTGTGCTGTGGTCTCACTGTGGATCTCTCTCACCAGTGGGAGTAAGAAATAAAAACCGATACACTGAAAACGTGAGATGTGGAAAGGAAATTCAGAAAACGGTTTCAGAGCTGGCTTCCTCTGCATTGTAAATACAGCGTAGTTACTTGAATTCCGTGAGAATTAAACTCCGATCTTTTAAAATGCATGCAAATTCTTACAGAATATATATGAAAAAGTCACTCTAACTGTTGAGGCGCTCTGACTCCCTTGATAAATGGGACTTCCAGACCACACTTTATTGAGTCTCTGATTTTTAATAATTTGAATCCTGCAAGATTTAATTCTGCATAATTCTGGCTGAAATCAGCTTTTGATTGAGTTGTAATGGCTCTGTTATTGTAAATATCTCTGCATGCTAATGTCATGCTGGAATTCAATAATATTTAGATGAAATTTTTCGCCTCAAGTGTTATGGAAGCAAGATTTAGAAAGTCGGGAAGTTTATGTCAAAGTGACATCTATTTAGGGTAACCTGAAACATTTTTAAATGCAATAAATGGTCATCTTGAGACATGATTTAAATAATTATGAATTCTAAATGTATATCTGTGGATCAATTATAATATGTATTATATTATAATATGAATAAAATATATGAACATTTTTAAACTATGTATTTTTTTGTTAACCTTGCAATATTTCCAATACAGCTGTCGGTGACTCAGTGCAGGGCCCGGGGCGGAGACCCGAGTCCCCATACATTTCGACGCAGAGCGGGGCTGTGGAGGGCGTCAGGCTGACTCCAGGGTCTGTGTGTGAAGGTCAAAGTAGACGATAAAAGCGTTTCCTGAAGCGACTTTCTATTCAAGAGCAGGGAGAGATCCAAGCTTCCCAGAGACCTGGATCTTGTCAATATCCTCAACCCAAGGACACCTAAGATTGTGGAAATTGCCTACATTTACCTCCATTTTGGGTTGTTTTCCTCCTTGTTCTAGTCACCGGTGGAGTGACCTACATGGACTATGTAACGTGGGCTCCGAACCAGGAGAGAGCATGAGATACACACAGTAGGAGAGTGTAGAGAGAATGAACACAAACTGTGGAATTTGGGGAGGCCTTGGTGAAGATCCCCCCCAAGCCAGACATAACACAGATGGAGAAACTGAGGCCCAGGGACCAGAGGGGCCTTGCCTGAGGCCATGTGCGTGATATGTGGCTGAGCCACGCTGGGACCACAGCCTCCAGCCTGCTCGCACACAGAGGTCAGCCAGCTTCTTCTGTAACAGGCCAGAGAGGGACTATTTCGGTCTGAGGGCCTCGCAGTTGCTCATCTCTGCTGCTGCAGCAGGGGGCAGTCAGGGACGCTATGGAGATGGTGGACCTGGCTGTGGGCCAAGGGCACTTTCTCTGTGGACCCTGCCCAGCCACATGCCTCCCAGCTTCCGCTGCTCTACCTCCCAGGCCTCCACCCACTGCATCTAGCTCTCCTCCCCTGCCCCCTTCTGTGGGTAGTCCTAGCGATCTCTTCTCAGGGACGAGGAGTCTGTTGACCTATGTTTTCAGTCTAGCCCTGTCTCTTGTCTTATGACTTTGAGTGAGTCCCTTCACTTTCTGGGCCTCAGTTTACTCACCTGTATGACAAGGGACTGAACTGAGATGTCAAAGGTAACTATGACTCAGCTTCATGCATCTTTTCTTCTATGAACCTGCGGAGTCACGCAGCTCTGAGCCGCATCCTAGGTCTGGACTCGCCCGCTGTGGGATCTGGGTCTGGGAGTTCCCTTCACTCAGAACCAGTGGCCCCACCTGTAAATGGGGATGATCTCACTAGGTTGTTGCAAAGGTGAAATAAGATGCTGTGGGTGTGAAAATGCTCCTGATAGAACAAACACGATAAAAAATTGAGTTTTTTCTAAAGCACATTAGTATATTCACTAGAGTTATCCTTTTGGGTTCTCCTGTGGGTTTCCAAAATGCTAATGTCGACAGCTGAGAAAACAGTCCAAGTTCTGTTCAGTGCAGGCAAGCTCACGTGTGACACGGGACGGAAGTGCAGCCGCAAACCATCGGAGACCGAGTGCGTGCGCCCGGCAGCTACGGAGCACGTGGTTCCCTGGGCGCTTTGTTCTGTACTTTCCTTTTTAATTTCTGCTTTGTTATTAAACAATTACATGTGGAGATTGTTTAGCAGAGTGTGTTTGCATTTCTAATTGAACAGTCTAATAATGATGTTTTTATTTTACTTGGTTTTTAAAGGTTATTACAATTTCTGTAAAGTTTCATAAAACGTGGCATCCAGAAAAGCTTTCATGAAAAAAACAATATGTTTACTCAGACATTGATGCTTTCTTGCTATGCTATTGGAAACACTATTTTGCAAAAGTACAGCACGATTTACATTTTTGGAGCTGAAGAAACTTAGGTTTCCTTTAGTCTGGCAGTCAGGGCAGGCGGGGGAAGTGACCGGAAGGCTGTGTGGAGGATTCTGAGGCTGCGTTTGGGCTCTGTGGGAGAGGGCTCTGGGATGGATTTGTAATGTCTGCCATGGTACACCTTGGAGGGGGGTGTGTGCACTCACGTGTGCTCATGCGCATGTGTGTGCATGTGTCTGCATGAGGGGACAGTTATTCTCGTGTAGGACACATGTTCGTCTTCTCTGAACTGGTAAGTCTCCATCCACTTCCTCACCCTCCTTGGGACGACAGAGGAAGACTGTGGATGGAACGAGAAGGAGACTCTTCCCAGATCGCCCTGGAGGTAAGTGAGAGTCAGAACTTGGACCCACAGTGTCTGTCATGAGGTCAAACGCTCCTTCAACTCACTGTCACGGCCTTTGTGTGACCGAAAGAGACTCTCTTTCCGGTCCCCTCGACCAGTCCCCTGTGCTCCTTGGTGACCTGGCCCAGTGCATTGCCTTCTGGCTCCCCAGTGGTAGACTTGGTAAAACACGCCCTAGCCAGGAATTTTGAATGAGAACGTCAGTCATTGAGATGGTGGCAGCTGTGGTGGCCTAGCACCTCAAAATTCTGGGAGAAGCCCTGGCTGGGTTGCCCAGGGGGTTGGAGCATTGTCCCATACACCAAAGGGTAGCAGGTTCGATTTCCAGTCAGGGCACGTACCCAGTGGGTTGTGGGCTCATTTTCAGATGGGGTGCATGTAGCAGGCAACAGACTGGTGTCTCTCTCACACTGATATTTCTCTCTCTCTCTCTCTTTCTTACTCTGTTCCTCTCTCTCTAAAAATCAATAAACATAGCCTTGGGTGAGGATTAAATAAATAATGCCCAGGGAAATCAACATCTGAAAATGCTCCAGAGCATTCTTTATTCTAGTTTTCTCTTTATTTTCAAAATCCCCTATTGGGATGACTTTTACTATCAAACAATTAGCTTAAATTCTTTTAAAGTACCCCAAAGCCCAATAGACATTGTGTCATCTAGTTAATAAATATAATATTCTGTTTTCAAATGGGGTGGTCCTTTGGGATGGTGGGGAATAAAAGGCCTGTTCTGGACGTACGGTCCTTGCACTGAGCATTCCCCGTCCGCCCATTTCCTGAGATCTGCGACCCGTCAGACCCAGCTCCGTGCCTTCTGGGGGCGTGGTGACAGCCAAGAGGTGGCCCTGAGCTCGGGGAAGGCGATGGGATCAGCGAGAAGCAGTCATGTATAAATCCTGAAAAGCTAAGGAATTAAGGACTGCAGAGATGTTCGTAGACCTCCTCCTAATAAAACCCAGCGAAACCCCCACAGACCTGCCACGGAGTGCAAGAACGAACCTCCGGGCTCACGCGTGTCAGCGGTAATTTGAGTCTCTCACTTGAGCACGCGCTGGGGTGCGGAGCTGCTCTCTCTAATAGGTTATCACAGGATACAGTTTAAAATACCACTTGAGTCATAACCTCATCCACTTAGAGATCCAGAAAGGGTTCCCAGGGCTGATCAGAGAACTGATTTGCAAATTACTATAAATTAACGTAGTTATAGCTGGGACATGAATATATGCTTGGAAATGCTCATATAGTGCATAATCTGAGTCGTGTCTTAAGATGATAATAGTGGTAATTTCTAAGATGACTTTTCCTCTAGCTGGCACCTTTCACCCTGTGATCTTGAAGTCCTTTACAAACACTAATTAATTACATTAATTTTATCATAAAGCTTGCTCATTACTGTACTTTTATTATAAGCTCTTGCCAGCTCAGACTTAATGCAACACCCTTATTGAAATTCTGCTCTTTGATATCGCTAAGGATCCGCTCGGATATTATATGCGCCTTCATAGGTTTTTAAGTCGTGCTAAAAATAGATAGAATAAAGGCTGTTTCCCTTTCACATGGGAACACACTGAGGCACATCACAGTGGAGCCCAGATCAAGGGCTCTGGCCACGGTCAGGGTCACACAGTGTGTTCGGGGTCAGATCGGAGGTGGTGGGCATGGCTAGACCTCAGCTGGAGCACCACATGGGAGGCCTGAGCGTGGCTGGCCGGTGCTTTAGGAAAAGCAGGACTCTGAGCCACATCCAGGACTGGGGGAAACAACTGCTTTGACCAGCGTGCCGTGGGCACAGGTGTGGAATCAGCATTGAACTAGGAGGCGGAAGCCTGGGTCCAGCGTCATGTTCCCTTCGTATGAGGTGTGTCTATTACTCCGTAACCGTGAGAACCTCTGTTTCTTTCTCTCTGAAATGGGCGTCCTCATGCATGCCTTGCTGCGTCTGTGGGCCTTGGAGGTGATGGGGTGATGTGCGTGCAGACTTTTTTCCAACAGAAGAGTGTTTGTGGAAGCTGCTCGCCCCAGGGAAAGCTGAAGGACTTCAGGGTCCGGGTACTTGGGTTACAAAGTCAGACCGGTTGTCTCCCCCCTTGGCTACATGACCCAGGCAAATCATTTATTCTCCAGGCCCCTCCCCCTTTTCTTACACAAGAGAGAGAGACAGTGGTATCTGTGCATCTGACCCACGAATCTGGTCAGGGATGTCGGTGAAATAACAACAATAAATGATTGTGATAACTCTCACATAGAGGTGCTCAAAAATGAGCTATGAACAAAAAGAGAAAAGAAAAAGGACACGGAAAATGCAGAGGACGGTGAAAGAAACTGCACCAGATGACAAAAATGGGTTTTCACTCAGAGACGGGACTACAGGAGTTGTTGCTACCTTTAATTCTACTTGTTAATGTTTTCCCTAATGAACATTTATACATTTTATAATGGAAAAAAAGCCAAAAGCACTGTGTTTGTGGCTACACAAATCTATATGTGTGATAATATCCCATAGAACCACACGCACACGAGTACATGTAAAAACAAGTGAAATAAGACCCGAGTAGGGTGTACTGATTGTATCACTATTGATTTCCTGGTTTTGACATGAATGGTGCTTAGGTGAGATGTCACCCTGGAGGGATGCAGGTTACTGGAAGCACACAGCACACCTCTGTGCCATTTTTGCAACTTCCAGGGACTGTAAACACATTTCAAAATAAAATTAAATAAACAAACACATTTAAGTTATCACACTACCCAAAAGGGACAACATAGTACTGGCTCCAAAATCAATTCAATAAATGGATGGATGGATGGATGGATGGATGAACAGATAGAGTCTCCCTGCTCCTAAGTAAACTCCCTGATGCTATAGACATCGTTCACTGATTTATTCTCTAATCATTACGTTTTGGCTTGAGAACAGGACACTTCTTCTCCCCAGGAAAGTCATACCCATATATTTGTCAATGACGACTGATTCGCCTTTGAGACTGTTTTGCCCACGGAGGTTCGAGACTACAGCCCTGATGGGTGTCGCAGAAGCAGTCTTGAAGGCTTAAGACATCCATCCCCTTTTTCTGATTCTACATGTAGGGCCAGAAGGGAGTGCAGTGCCATCTGCTAATACATTGGATCTCGCTGCGGAATGTGAGCAGAAAACCAGCCCAGCCATTGCTTTGGATATAACAGACCCTGAATGTAATAAAAATTGTGTTCATATGTTTCATTAGATAAATAAAGCTGACTTGGATAGGTTGCTTCAAACCCAAAGTGAACTGAAACCAAGTTGGCTGCACTTGGTACAAAAAGTAAATGCAATAGGGGATGCCAATTTTGAAGGATCCAGAAGCTCTGCATATATTATTTCTTCTAATGTGATCAGGACCTTACGGGACACATGGTACAATCTGACCATGATGTATGAGGGACCCTATTCTAATCAGACTACAACCGTGTGGCATACATATTCTTAGCGTCATTTTACAGAGAAAGAAAATGTGACTCGGAGATTAAGATAATTAAGTAACCATAATAAGCGTGTTCGCAGCAGTCAAGCAATGCTTGCTGCTGTAACAAATAAGCCTTAGCGTATCAGCGGTTTAACATACACTCAGCAGTTTATTTCTGGCTCGCACGTCAGTCCACGGTGAAGGTCAGGGAGTGGCTCCACATTTTCCATGCAGGGCTTCCGAGGGAGACAAAGCGGACAGGCAGCACGGAGGGGGCATACCTGCTTCTCCACCAACAGGGCCTGGACATGCCACCCATCACTTCCAGTTTGTGGGCACAAGTTCATCAGATTGTCCTTCCTGGAAGAAGCCACTAAGGAAAGAGACTGCGCCTCCTTGGTTGCGTCTCTGTGGTCACTGCGTGGGGCGTGGAGTGGAAACCAGAATCGAGTTCAACTGTGCTCTTTCTGTAACCGCCAGATGCAGGGGGTTGGCTCAGAGGGTGGGCTCTGCATTCTACCTCACCTGGACTCTGCTCCTGGTCACAACACTTAGTCCATTTTTATCTTTGGGAGAAAGTTTCTTAACCATTTTAAGCCTTGACCACCTCTTCTGTAAAATATGAGAATAATAAAAACAGCCACCCCATAAAGCCATTGTAAGGATGAAAGAAGAATGCATGCAAAACATTTAGGACAAGGCCTGGCATATATTAAATGTGAATGGGTATTTGATATCATTATCAGTATGGTGATAATGATGATTTTTATTCTGTGCTGTATCCTATCTTCTCCCAGTCAATCCCATTGTGTTTGGCTCTTCTTGCTTTTTATCTCTTCGATGTCTTAAGTTCTCCAACTATTCCAGATTTCTCCAGCTCTATGGCAAAGCCTTTGCAGTGACTGCAGGAAAATTCTAAGTCTGCGTCCCTCTCCGAGGTGTTTCATAATGCGAACTTCTCGTTGAAGACTGTCCGCATTGCCACGGACCCCTGACCGTCTCCCAGAGCAAACACATTTGACCCTGTTGACTTGATGTATAAATGTCATTGGCTTTATTAAATATGCATTAAGTTGAACCTCTCATAAATTGTATGCACTTGATCCACTCGGAATATAATACACACAACTAAACACGTGTTCCAACCACGCAGACGGGGCAATCAGGCTAACTTCAAGGTTGGTGACAATGAAGTGAGCCAAGTCCCCCCTTTTCTCCTCGCTCAATAGCCCTTGCCTGGGCCCCCCATCTGGCAGTCAGGCAGTTTGGCGGGTCTCAGCTGTACTTTCCCTGCTCTCGTCACTTGTATTTCTAGGTCTGTTAAAGTAGACTTCACGCCCTGCTCTGTGTGAGGCTCGTTCACTAGTACCTGCAGGCACGAGGAGGGGCTGGATTTGACTCACTGGTGTGTTTCATCTGGACCTGCTGGTGCCATTGACTGCCTGCCCTGTCAATAATGTACTCATGTAATTCGTCATAATCTGTCTTTTCCTCCTTCTATTCATCCACGCATCCGTCCACCTACCATTTATCCATTCACCCATCCATCCATCTACCCACCTTTTCATCTATCCATCATCTATCCATCTACCCAGCCACCCACTTATTCATCCACCCACCCATCGTCCATCCATCCATTCAATCATCCACCCACCTATCCATCCGTCCACCCACTTACCTATTTAACCATCCATTCGTGTACACATCCATTCATGCACTCATCTATTCATGCATCTATCCATCCATCTATCCATTCACCTACCTACTCATCACTTCTCTCCGGGCTGGGTAGTATGCAAAGCGCTGGGACAACAAAAACGGAGCCTGGCTTCATGGGGCTTATGTTCCAGTGGGATAGACAGACAAAACGTAAGTATACAAACGCATAACAATACTTCCCACCTTTTAAGTGCTGGGAAGAGAAAGGGCAACACTGAACACACGCGTGCGTGTGTGTGGTGACGTGGGGGCAGTTACTTCATATCCAGTGGTCAGCATAGGTCTTGTTGCGGAGCAGACAGCTGAGCAGAGACCAGAAGGAAATGAAGAGGCAGTGCTCTGAGGAGCAGGGAAGAGAGTCTTTCAAGTCCAGAGGATGACCTTTGCGAAGGCAGAGCCAGCGAACCCATAGGTTGTCTCCCCTCGTATACAATGGGGGCTCATATGTACAATTAGATCGCATGTTTTTGCTTGGACACTTAATGGAAACAATTTAAAACATCTCACATTCCTCCTGCTTCCCTAAACATGTTGATCTTACCATTTTTAAAGTGGTAAATGAAAGACCCAGAATGTGTACCAGCAAGCCGAATGCCAACGGGGCTTTCTGGGGAGTGATGACTGTACCAGACTCACCCTGCGGCCCAGCATCTGGCCTGTGGTTGGAAGTAGCAGGAGACTGTTGCATGAAAGTGCCCCAAGGCAGAAGCCAAAATTCAGGCCAAGAGGCCAGTGCAGTCCTCCTGACCCTGAGCGTGTGTTACTTTGGAACAACCTGGTGGTGAGTGATCTATTGGTAGAGATTTTCATTTCCCTGCATCGGTGACACAGTCAGGAAGAGGGTGGGTACCTGCCCTTCAGGTCACCTGGCTCAGCCCATTAAAGCTCAGGTTTAGCACCAACACTGAGGAAAGGGGTGTGAGGTTGAATAGTGGCCCCCTAAAAGATATGTCCTTGTTCTAATTCCTGGAACCTGTGAATGTGACCTAATTTGGAAAAAAGGTTTTTTGCAGATATGACTAAGTTAAGGATCTTGAGAGGAGGACACCATTTCAGGTTATCTACATGGACCCCAAGTCCAATGACAAGTGCCTTTATAAGAGAACACAGGTAGCCATGGGACACAGGGGACATGACAATGGAGACAGAGATCAGGGCGATGCAGCCACAGGCCCGGGACTGCTGGCAGCCCCGGAAGCCAGAAGAGGCAGGAGACAGTTTATCTCTAATAGCCCCCTAGGGCGCAGCTCTGAGGGGTATTGGGCTTCTACTCTCCAGAGTTGTGGGATAACACATTTTAGTTATTTTAAGTCAACAGGTTTATATTAATTTGTTGCAGCAGCCCTAGAAAATTAATAGAAGGGACATCTTTGAACCACCATAGCCTCCGCTAGCACAACACTGTCCGGTAGAAACACAGTGTGAGATACTCATATAATTTTAAATTTCCTAATAGTCATGTTGAAAAGAGTGAAAAGAGAGAGGTAAAATTAATTTAATATTTTATTTTGCCCAATATAGCTTAACGTTATTTCAATATGTATGAATAGAAAAAATAATTAAAATATTTTACCTTCTTCTTTTGCACTAACTCTGACATTTAGAACCAATTTGCACTAGCCACTTTTTAGGTGCTAAATCACATTTGTGGCCAGCGATGACTACTTTAGAGGATGTAGATATAATATTTCTCCTGGGTCTCTTATCTTGGATGTGGAACAAATCTGACCAAGTGGAAAAAGATACAGGAGAAACTTCTAGACCACAGAAGCTTCAGGGTCTGCCCTGCCGCAATGTGTGGGGGTCCAGAGAGGGACCTGGATCAGGTCCAATCAGGCTTCAAAGGACCACCCGGAGGGAAAATCTCTGGGAGTCCTTGTAGCCAGTTGGGTGTATTCATCTTGGGGCAAAAGGATAAGTAACATGGACCAAGAATTAGGCTTTGACGGGGAAAGGGTGGGGGAAAGCTGGGCAGAACCCAGAAGAAATGAATCTAATCAATCAGAATTATTGAAGACTAAGTATTTTCTGAGTCATTCTCACTTCATATAATCTTCACTACAAACCTAAGTGTAAGGCGTCATAATTGTCCATTTTGTTGAGGAAACAGGATCAGCAAGACATGAAAACTGGTCTGTGTCACACAAGTGAGTGGCCGAGCCGTGATTTGAACCCAGGTTCCTCTTGCTACAAAGCCACTAGGTTGTTTCGCGTGCTTCGGCCTCCTGTGTGTCCGGGCTCAGGGCTGGATGTCCACAGAGGACAGCGGCCTTCAGGGTCCCAGGCCGAGGGAGCTGGGGCAGTCTGGAGCTGACTCAAGGGCGGGCAAGGTCTTAGAATGCCGGAGGCCAAGCAGCATGGCTGTCGAATGTCCACTGAAGAGCTTTCTCTTTCGCAGTCAGAATTCTTGTGCTCCTTTGCTGCCTCTTCTGGCTGACCACTTGTCGCAATATGCTGCTTGCTGTGTCTCATGTTGGCAAAACTGACCTCACAGAAGCTAAAATTGCCCAATTGGCTAAAAAAGCAAATTTTTCTTTTCAAAGCAGGACATCAGGGCATTCACTTTCTGACAAGAATCTGTAATTTGTGTTTATTTCATTTTCTGTTGATTGATTGCCATACATCTTCTGGCACCTCTCCAAGTATCTCTTGCCAACAAAGTAGGCCAAGTTAATTTTCTATAGGAAGAGATGTTCTGAAGGACTCTGAAATCTGTCTTCATCATTTTACAAATGATTTCCTGTGTATGTAATGACAGTGGCTTTACTCTTCCTGTTAGGACAGAGAAAAGTCAAGTTCGTATTCGTCTGAGGGAATAATGATGGATGGATGCAGCCTCTTCACCTTTTGGTGGATGGGCACTTTACGTGACAACCCTTGTGGACCTGAGGATCCTAGACTTTCACTTTTTTATTGGCTGGAACCAATTCAGAGAGGGAGGTGTGATTTCAGCCCGACTGGAGGCTGTTTAATGTAATTGTTACTGAATTGAATTGAGTGAGCACTCAACTGAGAGTTGAGACCAGCATTTCCGTCCTGGCACTACTAACTTGCCCATGATCTTGTGAGCGTCACCTCTCTTAGGATTATCTTTCTCATCTATACAGACAGGGGATTGGTCCAGATCAGTGGGTTGCCCACTTGATCCCAGCCTAAGCATACTGTCTTCAAAGAACATTTTCCTTGTAAACTGAAAACAGACCAGGTATGCTTTACTGCTAGTAAAAGCAAACCTGCCTGCTGATGTTTTAAAATATAGATGTATCATCTCACAGTTCTAGGGTTTTTCCAGCAGCTTAGTGTGATGTGATCAAGCCCTCAGGCTTTTTGTACCTGTCCACTTTGCAGTCTTAGCTTCCCATCGTCTGGCATATTCTTTCATAGCTGCAAAAGGGCTGCTGAAATGCAAGAAGCAAGCCCATATGTAGGGTAGGGAGAGTGACGAACAGCTTTTTGCTCCTATCCCTACGATTAAAAAAAAAAATCTTTCTCAGAACCCCCTCCTTGAATTTCACTGGCCAGAACTGTATCACATGACCACCCCTGGACGCAAGGGAGGCTGGGAAAGTGAGTATCTGGTAGGGAGGAATATAGCTTCCATGGCTGCCTTAGGCCAACCTTCAGTCTTCACTTGAGGTTGGCCGCATGGCCCCCTGCCATGTAGAACTGGGTCATACTTGAAAGGAAGAAAGAGGGAGGCGGTTGCTGGCTGAGCTAGAAACAGTGTCTGCCAAAGGATAGAAACGTGAGTGTGATGTGAGAGTGCAAATACAGATTCCACTATTGTTCTTTGTAAAGGGGTGCTTGGCTGGCCTCAGTGACCTAAAACAGAAGGCCTCTTCACCTGTCTGAGACGAAGATGTGAGACGCTCACAGTGAATTCTGGGCTCAGAGTCGGGTAGAGCAGGTGGGGGCGGGGAGGGGCGGGAGGAGGCGCTTCAGTCTTGCCTGTCAAGTCCACAGCAGGTTAAACAACCATGTAAGGAAAACGAGCACGCCAGATAGTGCTTTTTGTTTGCTTGTTTCCTTAGAAACTCACCCTATTTCACGGATGTAAGCAGAGCTGTTATGGATGAAGAGGGCTGGGAAGGGAGTGACCAAGTGTGGGAAACGTGTATAAATCACCATACAAATTTCCCTTCTTCCTCAAGGTGCTGTCCCCTACTTGTCCCCCATGCATGCCTGGGGAACCCCTCGGTCTCCAAGGAACCCAGTTTGAAAAGCACCCCCCAAGTCTAGTATCACCGGTTCTTTCCTAATAGTGGACCCTCCTTTGCAGCAGTGGTCTGAATGAGGTCCTGTATTTTTTTCAATTTGTCCTTTATCCTGTAGGACTAACTTAGCCGTGTGTTTGTCTAGCCCAGCCGTGTAACCACTGGGGTAGCAGCAAGGCACAAGTGACTATTTAAATTTAAATTAACCAACATTAAAACACATTAGAAATTCTGTTCCTTAGTCACACTAGCCACACTTCAAGTGCCTAATAGCTACATGGAGCTGGTGGCTCCCTATTGGACGGCTTAGACACAAAATTCATTGAATGAAGTTCTGTTGGACAGAGCTGGCTACCCTCTTGAAGTGGTGCTCCTGGTGTTGGGGTCTGGGGCCCTGACCGCAGTATGCCCTTGAGTTCCCTTGGGGTCTAGGAATTGAAAGTGGGGATCAGAGTTATTTATGTGGAATTTCTGCTTCAGAGAATTTTCCATTAATTGGGGCAGCCGTGGGTTATGAGTACCAGCCTGGCAGTCTAAAGGCTTGGCTTTTCCACACTGAGAAAGTCTACATAACACCTGTGCTTCCCAAAACTGTCATGGTCACGGGAAAACAAAGGAAGACTGAGAAACTGTCACAGACCAGAGGGGCAAAAGAGGCAGGAAGGATTAGCACAGTGTGGCACCCTGAACCAAGTGAATCCTGGAGTGGAGAAAAGACCTTAGTGGGTGGGAAAGCTGGAAAATCTGAATGAAGTGTGGACTTTAGGTCACAGTGATACAGCAGTGAGGTTTCTGAGTTTTGGCAAATGTACGAGGTAGTGTAAGATGCTAAGAGAGGACAGTGGGAGAACAAACTCACTGGTCTTTGCAACTTTTCTGTGTACCTAAAATTATTCCAAAATAATAGTTTATTTAAAATGAGGAGACTTGGGTTTTCGTTTCTACTCTATCAGTTACCAATGGTGGCTCCCAAGCACGGGCGTCTCACCTTCCTCCTCCTCTTCCATCTCCTCCTCTTGCTCAGGGGACCATGAACGGTCGCATAGGCTTCACAACACCACCAGAGCTGAGAAAAACACCTTGGCGATTCGGAGGCACCACAAATGTCTAGGGATGGCTGACCTTACAGCAGATGCCGTGATACCATTCTGGGGAAGACTGTGTTGGGTTCTTCGAGGTGACATGGCATGACCCTTGCCCATGGAGACCTTCCCATGCATTTAGCAGAGAGTTTGAAGCTACAGGAGGCAGGAGAGGAAGGCCTTCGATGCCCACTGAGCACCTACCCGCGTCTGACACTGCGCGGGACACTTCTCCCTGTGGGTCCACAGTGAACCTCGGGAGGACCTTCTAGACTCTCCGCGTAGTATGGGCCATTCCCATTTGTAGAGGAGGCTCCTGAACTTGGAGAAGGAACAGACTCCTTGCTCTTTCCTGGTTGACACTGGTGTCCTTCACACCCTTCCTTGCTCCCTTCATGGCCACCCATCCCCTGATGCTTTGCCCCTTTGTCTCCTGGAGGGCGGTTTGGAGAGATCTCTTGGGGGAGAGGCCCTGAGGTCAGAGCAAGCGTTTGTGTCCAAGAGTCATACTGAGCCACACTGCATGGTTCCAGTTTCACGAACCTTCATTTTCTAACTTGTCCCTTAGCCCAGCTCTTTCCCTCTCTCGCAAACTTGTCATCAGGGTCTTTTTCCTTAGAGAGCTCCCGGAAAGGGTGCTGATGCCTGCAAAGAAACATGCTCAGGGACAGTGAGCCCTCTGGGTAGAGCTGGTGGCCTCAGGAGGGTCCCTCCTGCTGACCTGCAAATGACCCCATTGCCTGCAAAGCTACCTCAGGGAGTGCCGGCCTCTCTCTTCTGCTGATTCTGACTCTCCACCCCCGTCCTCAGAAAGCAATTCCCCCAAGTGTTATCCGGTCACCTGCACCTAAGGACCTCACACCCTTTACACGGGTTCACGTGTGTCTACCACCCCCTCTGTGTCACTGGGTCCAGCTCTCCCCCAGAGAGTGGGTGTGAGCCCGGCAGTCTTTGTGGCAGCTCGTGTGCGCGCGCTGTGAGCCATGGCCCCAGCAGAGGCATCTGAGGCTTAGGAGCACGGTTTGCGGGGGAAAATGTACATTCAGGCCTCTGACAGCCCAAGCTTTGAACAATGTCCTTGCCACTCAGTAGCTGCGTGACCTTGAGCAGACCACATGCCCTTTTTGGACAACAGGTGGGCGGGGCTGTTAGGCCCATCCCCTGAGATGCTGGGATGCCACTGCTGGCCCAGCCCTGGGTAGGGGGTGGTTATTGATAAGAGTTGTTTTTCTCATCTTTCCCCCATCCCCACCTCACCCCATCCCGGTTTTTTTATGAGCCCCACTAACCATGGGAGGCCAACGAAAGGCAAAGCTCTCTGTTTGGTTGTTGGGGGAGGCCATGTTTTTGTGCCTCCCTCCTGCAGTGGCTGCTGGGTGAGTGTGTGGGGAAAGGTGGCGGGAGGCAAGGGCCAGTCTTCCCTGGATGGGGCCGAGGAGGGCTCTGGACAGTCGTAGGAAGGGCTACTCCTGCCCTTCACCCTTGACCTCCACAGGACTTGAGTTACAAACCTGACCTTCTTGCATCACAGAAAGTTAATCACACGTGGGCCCATGTCCAAGGTCACACTGTCGTGGGGCAAGGGTTCACGAGCACCCTTTTAGGGCAGAAAGTGATTGTGCTCTTATGTGGAACTTGGGGCCCAGCAAAAGGAAAGATTGACCTGCCCTCAAGACATCTGAACTTGTACTTCAACAAGGAGGACTCTTCAGACTGAGGAAGAGTAAGAGGGGGACGGGCCTTCCAGACAGAGGGTCAGCACCAGCCAGAATGACGTCAGTGGCTAAAGGTCCTTGAATGCTTGATTATGTTAGATGCTGTTGTACGGACTTACGACAGGCAAGCCCGCAGTGCCCGTGGGACGCAGGTACCACTGATTTCGTTTTACAGCAGAGGCGCAGAGGGTCCTGTGATTTGCTCAGGAGAGGAGAGCCACCAAGCGGCAGAGGCGGGATTAGAACCCAGCACTGTTCTCACCTCGGATTAGCACTCTATTCCTTCCTCAGGGCACAGGACGCACCATTGTCACCTGGAAATGAAGGGAAGCTAGTCTGAGAGAATACCAGAGGACAGGTTGCAAAGTTTTCCAAGCTACAATAGGATCTTTTGATTTCATTCTGGGGGCCAGTGAGGGCGATTCGGGTGTTTTACGACTCAGAAATGATCTGAATAGAGCTGCGTTAGAGAAGGTTCAAGTCTGGCTTCGGTGTGGAAGGTAGATTGGTGGTTGCTCAAATATAACCTTATAATAAACTCTGGGTTTTGTTTAATAACTGCAATTGTGCTTGAAGTCACCTCCCCACAAGATGGCAGATGTAAAAATGCTTTGTGAAGTTAAGAAGGCTCTACAAATGCAAGGTTATTATTAATATGGTATTAGGTTATTGCTTTATTTGGGGACAATTTCCTTTGTTCTTGGAACACGTTGAATAGAGAAAGGGTTTCTCCATTGTTCGGCGTTTGCTATTAGGGATGGCAAATTGATCTGATTTAAATTCAAGTTTTTGTTCCAATTTTAATGCCTTATGTAATACCAGGACTTTTTGTTTACAATTTATTCCTGCTTTTGCAGGTGCTCTATGGGGTAAAATCCGGCACCTGGGAAGGCTAGCATTCATTTTGAAAAAGAAGAGTTTAAAAATATAAACGTCAGCATCTCCAGCGTAGTGAGGGTGGCAGTGGGTGACGGAGGGCATTCCAGGATGGCGCTCCCCAATAGCATTCCAGCCGCCTCCTGCGGGAGCGCCGGTCTGACCTGTGCCGCCAAGGTATTCTGTTATTTAGCAACTTTCTCTGAGGCTGGAGGGTGTCCTGGGAGCCAGCCTGACTGATGTCTAATTGTGCTGCCTTCTGGGTGGTGGCCTTGGGCAAGCCTCTTACCTGCCCCAGCCTCAGTTGCCGCCCCCCACCATGTCACACAGCCTTAGGGATCCCCTGCCTGCCACGCCTCTGCTGGCCTCCAGGGCGGATCTGTCCCAGGCCTGGGAGGGCAGACACTCAGGTCCAGTTGCGGAGGGACCATCATCACTCTGCTGGGTCTCACCTCCCTGCTCGTGAGCCGAGCTATCAGGCCGTCAGCCCGCCCGCTCTCCCATCCCCTTCCTGCAGCCCTCCCAGGCTCACGTGCCTAAATGCTCCGTCTGTCTCATCCTTCTGTTCACTGGACAGTGCCCCAAATCAAAGCCCCCATTCCCTGAAACCCATGTACCCACACTGCCCTGTGCTTCCTCCTCCTTGAGCAGCTCTCCGTAACCCCCATGACAACCATCCCCATCCTTGTGCTCTTGGAAGCCTCCCCCGACCAGGACCGTTCCAAGCCACCCTCACCTCTTCCCAGAGCTCCCCGCTTCGCCTCTTAGCATTGGCTGAAACAGCACCCCAGCCCGTGACTTCTTGCGAACTCTGCTGATCCTCTGATCATTCTCTCAGATCAAAGTACTCCTGCTTCCAGACCGCCACCACCTCAGCTTCTTTCTAAAAAAAAACAAGGCCCTGCTCCTTTGACCAACCCTCCATGTCCTCCTCACCATTATCTCTGAGGGAAATGCCTTCATTTGTGGATGTCTTAGGTTTCTGCTTCCCCAACTGGGTCGCTGCTCCTACTCTGTATTCATCCAGATCATGTCCATGTACCTCGAACTGACATTCTCGGAATATTTCCTAGTGCACTGAGCCACTCCGACATTCAACCACGATGCAAGCCAGACTCTCAGGAGCCACCCTCACACACTCTGTTTCCTTCTGCACCGATGTCCACCCTGTCGGTAACTCTGCCAAGTTCACCCTTGAGGGCTCATGGCCATGTCCACTGCGCTCCATCTCTTATGGCAGTAGCCTCCTGGTTGTATGCCTCAGCCCTCTCCAATCTTGTACATAAATAAGGGGTGTATTTCTCTCTCTCGCCTTCGATTTTATCTAATTAGGAATTATTTCATTCAAGAATACCTATGAGGTATATAGAAAGCCTAAAGAACAAAGATAAAAACAATACCAGTGGACTCGCGGGCTGAGATGAAGTGCTAGAACATCACCAATACTGTCGAGACCCTGTGTGTGTCCCCCCTCTCCACCCCCGTCTTCACCCCAGAGGCAACGGCATCCTGTTTGTCATCCCTGTCTGTCTGCACAGGGCGTGTTCCCTGAACCGCATGGAGTTCCAGTTTGGGAATTGTACTGCACGTGTTCCTCTGAAAGCTGAATTTTTCCCATAGTTACAGCTGGAGATACACATACACACACACACACACACACACGAATATTATATAGAAGTAAAAATGAGGAATAAGGTAAGCTACTCTTCTTACCATGGATGAATTTCCAACACAACACTGAGAAAAAAGATAACTACGAGAGGAATGGAGGCAGATACATGCATGTGTGCAGATACATACAACACACACGTAGATACACATATCACAGTGTATTTATTAAATGTATTTGTCCGTTCTGCTCGTTGATGGATTGTTTTCAGGTTTTGTGTTTATGAAATAGCGCTGTCTGAGGATTCTTAGCCATTCCTGGTACACGTAATTTACAGGAGTGAATTTACAGGAGTGGTGGAACTTCTTGATCAAAAGTTATGCTCACCTTCAACTTGACTGCACGAGTGTCCCACTTCTCTCAATAGTCACCCCTGTTTTGGGGTCTGAGAGCAGGGGATAGGCCGTAGTGACATGCAGGCCCAAAATGTGTGATGGTTCAAACCAACTGGTTCCTTCTCCTCCTTGGAGACATATGTGTGCATCAACTTTGTCCCCACCTTGTCATTCAGGGACCCAGACCAGCTCCAGCACTTTTGTCACCTGGCCTTTAAGGTCACCCAGAGAGTCACCATCGTGCTCCATGTAGGGAAGACCAGTCTGAAAGTGTGTCCGCTCACATGCCCCTGGCTGGAACTCGGCCACCATGCACACGGCCACCCATGCCTGTGCCAGCACCTGGACTTTCCTGTCACTCTACACCCAGGAGGAAGACGTGAGGGCTTCGGTGCCTTCATCTCCTTTGCAGGCTTGCTCTCTGATGGGCATGAAATGAGTCTTTATTGAAATACCAACTTACATTTCCCTGGTTACTAAAGAACTTGAGAATTTGGACACCGTCGACCATTCATCTGTCCCCTTCTGTGACTTGCCTGCTTATGACAGTTGGCCATGTTTAAAAAATGAGCTTGTTTGTTTTTCTCTTATTTGTTTTTGTAGGTTTGTTTTGTCTCTGGCATTCTGAATACTGGTCCTGTTTTGGTTATGTGTTTGCAAGAGTCTTCTGCATTTGGTTTGCCTTGTGTGCTCTGCCCAGAATGCCTTTTTCTTGAATAGAGATTTTTAATTCTAATGTCATCAACGAGATCAATATTTTCCTTTATGATTTATACTGTTCAATGTTTTGTTTTAAAAGATCTGTTCTTACACCGAGGCAACACATTCTCTTATAATTTCTTCTGGATCTGTCTCTATCTTCTGTATTTGCTTTATAGTCTTACTTCCACCTGTAACTAGGTTTTATGTATGGTGTGAGGTGAGGAACCAAATTCCATTTTTCTCCACCTGAATAATCAATTGTCTCAGTACTGTTTATGGGACTTCTTCCTCTTTTCCTCTCTTATCTACAGTAACATCAGTTGAGAAGCAGGTTTCCAGATTTGTGTGCACTTATTCCTGACCTTTCTGTTCTATTATGGTCCATTCTTGTTCCCATCAAGCTTCATCAATGGTGTCTTCACAACGCACCTCGACCAATATTTATAAGTGAAATTCGGTCATGTCACACATACTGTCTCAGCACCTCGAGCACACAGGCATGGTACGGGGTTAATAGTGTTAGTCCCCATCACCCAGCACAGTTCTTGGTACCTTGTCATTGTAGTGATTTGATGAGTGCCTGTTGACACTCATAAACACAAATTGTTGACACAAATAAACTCCCAGTTTCTGACATGAGATCTGGTACACCAGGGCACTCACAGCATCTTTTAAGGAGTGGGAGTATGACTATGAACACCTTCTACAAGACTCAGGATATGGGAGGGGCACAAAGTCTGTCTGTCTTCCCAACACACCTTAATTTATTTCTCCTGCTTCCTAGCCACCTTAGCACAGTGTAACAGTGATGATACATTTTTTGTGTGTCTGTATTATATACGAAACTGTCTTAGTAAGAGAAATACATGCTACATGCTGTAACAAGCAAGCCTCAGACTGTGGCTTAACAAGTAAAAGTGGCCTCTGCACACACGTTAATTTCCCACGCATTTCAAGTCTATCAGGGTCAGGTAGCTTCCATGGGCTGTTCTCTCTAACCGGTAACTCAGATGTCTGGATGCTGTACACCACCTGGTTCTGCCGAATAGAAGAAAGGGAGAGAGTGACCTAAGGCCCGAGAGGGAAATTCCGAAGCCTAGATGCAGAAGTGCATATACACCTTAGATACACATTTCATGAACCATAACTAGTCACGTGACCACAGTGTAACTGCAAGGGAAGCTGGGAAATGTAGTCTTCTTGTACCCAGGGAGAGGGGACGGGATTGGTGAGCATCTAGCCAGACTCTGCCAGGCAAACTCGAGTCTTAGCTCTTAGAGGCAGGACGTTTCTCTCCATCTCCCTTGGCCCCCTGATGCAGTATGGACTGGTGGGAAAAACTGAGGCCCTGGGATCAGACGGAATAAGAGTTTGAATTTCATCTACCCCCTAATAACTTTGCAACCTTGGTGACTGTTGACCTTGACAAGTATAACCCAGGTAGAGGCTGAGTCCGACTCAGGTTCAAGGCTGGTTTATTCCGATCCACTGCCTTTTTCCCAGCTCAGCGAGGCATCACCCAAACGCCAGCCTACGCAACCCGCTCTCACGGTGCCACCGTGCTCGGGCTGTGTTGGGGGTGGCTCCTCTGACAGTGCGCATGCGTTATCCCTGCTTCTTTGCGGCTTCCATCAAACGCCTGGAAACCAGACCCTTCCCAAATTCCAGCTTCATGACAGGCCCCATTTATTTTCTGTTTGTTGACATTGTGTGGCTTGTTTTCTACCCGTGCAGCCATTGTGCCTGGCTCTCCTGGGGTTGGATGTTTTATGCTCCTTTGGCAAAGATTCCTCCATTCTTTTCCTTGCTGCCAGCGCCTGGCAGCAGCAACGACAACAAAAAGGCTTCAGCGAAATGGCCATCAGATCACTGCGCGGTTTGGCCCTGCTTGGCTGTTTGTCTCTGGGGCTCCAGTCAATTCAATTAAGCAAGGTCAGCGCTGTGTTGGCTGAATTTATTGTGCCTACTTTTCTAAATTTTCATCTTATTAGAAGAAGTTATACAGCAATAGGAAGGGCGTTGATTATAATTTGATCTTAATTATGTACTAAAACATAGAAACGTATAAACTTAGAAACATACGCACATCCGTCCCCTTTCTCCAACCCTGCACACATACACCCTGCCCCTGACATACACAGAAAAAAAAGACTGGAAGGAAATGTGCCAAAATATTTGTAGTGGTTCTCTCTGAGTGGTGGCATATGTGGTTATTTTATTTGCTTCTCTATACTTTTCTGTACCTTTCAAATTTTCCAAAATGGGCCAGTACCACTTAGAGTCTCAGCAGGTAATAGATGTCATAGTCAGAGGGAACAGCAGGCCAACCAACGAAGTGACTGTGTGCAGAGGTTCAGGGTGAAGGTCAAGTGAGAAGACCCTGCAGTATCACACCAGCCCTGAAATCTCAGCTGGCCCCTTGCTCATGCTACGTGCTAAACATTCCTGAGCTCTGCTTTCCATCCCTTTCTTTGCCTTCTCTCTGGGGTCTGGGCTGGTGGAACCACCTCTCTCTGACAGGTTGCTGGTTATTGTGACAAAAGGTACAGAAAGTTCTGGTGGTTCTTCATTGCCAATCTGTGTGTTAAGAAAAGTCACATGGTCCCGCCTAAGGAGGAAGCCAGGAAGCACACTCCTGGCTGGTGCCAAGGTACACAACCCAAACATTTTTACAAACAGCCCCTATAACTACGAAGGAATCCACAAGACACCATGATGCACTCAGGGACCAGCCGCAGGGCACCGTGAGCACCTGGTGGCCTGTACTTAGGGTCCAGCGCCGGCAGGGAGGAGAGGTCTAATCCCACCTCCCTCTCCTCCCATCTGCGGAGCTCCGGTAGGTCACCCCTCCAACAGAAGCAGTCACAGCCCAGGGGCCGTGGGGCCAGGCCACACCATCACATGGCAGTCTCCTTGGACCCTAGACACAGCAGAAAAAAAACGCCCCAGGGATTGCTTCTGGAAGTACAGCTAGTATGATTTGTGTAATCAGAAAACAAGGCAATACTTACCCAAAATGAGGCCCAGCAGACTGGAAATGAAGGAGCCTCACCAAACACATCCGGCCGTGATTCTGGGCCACCCCTGGGCTCAGCTCTGGGAATGGAGCAATTTATGGGACACAAACTGTACTTCTGAGGAGTCACAGGCCACCTGGGCGGGGAGATACACCTAACCAACAGCCCAAACACAGGACAATGCAAGGCGACATCACTCCACATCAAACAAAGACAGAAATCCTGTCTTTTGAGAGAACATGGATGAAACTGAAGGGCATTTTGCTTAGGGAAAGAAGCCAGACACAGAAAGCCAGCTACCACATGATGTCACTTATTCATGGAATCGAAAACAAGAAGAATTCAAACTCCTAGAAACCCAGAGAGAAAAAAGCGGTCGCCAGGAGCTGGGGAGGTGGGGAAATGGGGAGAGGTGGGTCGAAGGGTACAAACTTGTGGTTATCAGATGAATCCATTCTGAGGATCTAATGTATAATGTGGTGACTGTAGTTGCTAGCGCTGTCCTGTAAAACAGAAATTTGCTAAGAGAGTAAAACTTAAGTTTAACAACAACAACGAAGGTGAACATGGGAGGTGAGGAATGCGCTCATTACCACAGGGAGGGGGATTCTTTCACAGCGTAGGCCTGTGTCGGATGACCAGGCACACCCTGGAAACACCTGACCGCTTTCCTTGCCATCCATACCTCCGCAAAGCTGACGTGAAGCCAGCGGTGGTCCCTGAGTGGTGTGCTAGGAATGTGAACGGGTGCTTCAATAGCCACGTGAGGGCTCCGCACTGCCGAGTCCTGTTGCAGGGTCTGGGCAGCATGGGCCTCTGTCGTTCTGGTTTTGCACCTGCAGAGTCAGCCTGGTGGGTCCCAAGCTCAGGGCCACGAAGCCCCAGGGACACCGCATCCCTGGGCTGGGGAAGTAAAGGCTTACGCTCGGCTCTCACCTGCTTGAACACCTACTGAGACCTGACTCTGATGAATTCCAGTCCACGCTGACTTTGAGGGGCTTTGGGGGCAGGAAGCCTGTGCTGGTTTGCTCGCTCGGTTCACGTGTGCGTGTGTGCATGCTCCCACACACCTTCCTTCCTCTGCGCTGCTCCCCTACACTCTCGGCACACCTCAAGTGCGTCTTTCTTGCACAGAGTAGAAAAGGCTGGTGGCAAGGTTTTACTGCATTAGCCGAAGAGGTGCGTTTGATGAATTATGAATGGCCTAACATGACTTAAATCATAAAGAAATCCAATTTAAGTTTCCACACATAGTTCAAAGTCTGCTTTTTATCTCTAGTTTGTTCACGACTATTTTGGATCTCAGTGCATTTTGCCCAGAGAAACGGGAAGCAGAATGTTGGGGTTTGCATCACGCAGATATTGACTAATAGTCTTTGTTGCTTTTTGGAGAGAAAGGCTTCTTTTAGGTTTTTTATTTTCCTTCTTTCTCTGTGTGTATGTTCAATATTCAGAAGTGATACATAGCAGAAGCCAGTTGCTACTTTGTATTCATTTCCATTGATGGGATGTTCTAGAGGAGTTTAAAAACAAGTGACTTTGTGATGGCACTTGGATCATCTAAGTGGAGAGTCACCCTTATTGTTAACAATATATATTGAAGACTCTGTTTGGGGGGTTGGTGTGGGGAACTCTTTGTAGAAGTTAGAATTTGGTTGGAAAACAGCATTCATCCATGACTTCCAGATATGAAGAATGGTTTTGAAATAATCACACTTTTCTTTTTGAGATAGTTGATTCGTGTAGAGTGCAGGTAACAGAGACAGATTCATGCATACTTTACCCAGTTTCCCACCTAGCGACATCTCCCAAAACTCTAGTTACAATGTCTGGATGCAGACATTGTAGGGAATTTCACTTGTATTCACTTGTGTGTATGTGTGTTTTTAATTCTATGCATATCTACGGCATATATACCCATCACCACAGTCAAGATACAAGAGTTTCATCAACACAAGGATCCCTGCACTGACCTTAATTGCCATGCTCACCTCCCATCTGCCCCTTCCCCACCCTGCCTTCCCTGACACCTGGTAATTAGTCATCTGCTCTCTATTTGGACAATTCTTTCATTTCAAGAATGTTATGACCCCGGCTGGTATGGCTCAATGGATTGAGCACTGGCCTGTGAACCAAAGGGTTGCTGGTTCGATTCCCAGTCAGGACACATGCCTGGGTTGTGAACCAGGTCCCCAGTAGAGGGAGCAACCACACATTGACGTTTCTCTCTCTCTCTCTCTTTATCCCTCCCTTTCCCTCTGTCTAAAAATAAATAAATAAAATCTTAAAAAAAAAAAAAGGACGTAATGCACATGGAATCCTGCAGTATGTAACCTTTGGGATTGGCTTTTTTTCACTCAGCATAATTCCCTAAAAGTTCATCTGAGCTGTACTGTGTGTCACTAGTTTGCTTTTTGTTAAGTAGTATTCTGTAGTAAGTACGTATCGTAGTTTATCCAACTATTCTTCCGTGGAAGGACACCTGAGTTATTGTTGGCTATGGAGAATAAAGCTGCTATAAACATACATACAGCCGTTTGCGTGAACATTAGTTTTCATTTCTGTGGGGTTAATGCCCTGCCGTACAATTGCTGGTTTCCCCAGTGATGGCATGTTTAGTTTAATAAGCATCTGTCCAACTATTTTCCAGAGTGGCCAGACCCTGGTACCTTCCCACTGGCCGTGTACAAGGGAGTCATTTCTCCACAGCCTCACCAGCATTGGGGGTTGTCAAAATTGTTTGTTTTAGTCATGTTGATGGTGTCGAGTGATCTCTCACTGTGGTTTTACTTGGCACTTCCTGATGGCTAATGATGTGGGACATCTTTTCATGTGCTTAGTTGTAATTTGTATGTCTTTGGAGAAAGGTCTGTTCATGTCGTTTGCCCATTTTTAACTGGATAATCTCTTTTTTCACTGTTGAGTTGAAACGCTCTTTATATATTTGAGACATATCTAGATCTCGGTCAGATGTGCGGATTGCAAATAAGTCCTCCCAGAGTACAGCTTGTCTTTTCCTCCTCTAAATGGTGTTTTTCACAGAGCAAAAGTGTATGATTTTGTTGTGGTATAATTATTGATTTTTCCTTTTATGAATCACTTTGTGTGTGTGTGTGTGTGTGTGTGTGTGTGTCAGTGTAAGAACTCTTTGCTTAGAGAGTCCTAAAGATTTTCTCCTTTTTTCTAAAAGCTTTACAGTCTTCCATTTAAGTCCGTGATCCACTCTGTTGGTTTTCATGCCAGGTGTGAGGTTTAGATGAGGTTCATTATTTTGCTGGTACATGTTGAATGACAGCAGGGCCATCTGCTGACAAGACTGTCCTTCCGCCACAAGACTGTGTTCACACCTTTGTCAAAATCATTTGGGCACGTTTGTTGGAGCGCAGTATGTGGGTGAGGGTCTGAGAGGGAACAGTGCCACTTGCTCAGCTCTCTGCTGGCTTTCAGTCACTTCCCCCACTACCTATAAGCAAATTGGGCCCTTCTGGTGCTGATTCCCAGGTGGGTGGGCTTGTGTACATTTGAGGACCCTGTGGCTCTCTCCAACAAACTCTGCTGTGAGGCTGGGAGTCTCTCCTGCTGCCGCCTCAACCCCCACAGGTGTTTTCAGTCAGAGGTTTTGAGGCTTTATTTCCCCGCGCTGGAACCCTGGGTTGCGCAGTCTGTCTCGCTTCCCAGTTGTTCCTCCCGGCTTATCTGCGCATAAATGTGGGACCGCCCGCTCTGCCAGCTGCCACCTCCCCCACCCTGGTCCTCCAGCTGCTGCCTTGCCATGAGTTCTCTCCACCCCAGCTGCTTGTCTCCGCCTCTCCTATGGTCTGGATGAATGTTTCTTCTTTAACTCCATGGTGGTTGGACTTCCATAAAGTTCAATTTTCTGGCAAAGAAAATTTTTTGTTTTTGACTGTTGTGTTCTTTGGGTTGTACAAGGAGGCAAAGTGTATCTATTACACCTCCATCTTGGCCAGAAGTCCCAAGGACTTTGAGTCTTAAAAACAGCAGGCAGGTCATGCAATATGGCACTTCTCCCTCCCCACCCCCAGAACTCAACAGCTTTGAGGGCTCGAGTGAAGACCGAGGGGTCTCCTTTGAAGAAGACAGCACTGTAGATCATGCTGGTTTCTCCCAGATGAAATACTTCTTTTCCAAGTGTGGCACTCACATAAATGACACATCAGCTCTGATTTGTGGCAGGGGGCTAAGATGATGTGGCTCCAGCCCTCACAAAACCCCTCAGAGCACATCCTGAAAAATAACGCACAACTGTTTAAGTGTCACTGCGGCAGGGCTCAGAGCGAGGCTGCCTGCGCTCCGTGTCCCTGTGTGGCGAGAAAGCTCGTGCTCCGTGTTGCACAGACTGTGCCCGATGTAGGGAAGCTGTGCATACAGTGGTTATAACTCTTCTCTGGAGGCAGGCATATCCCTCAAGAAGCATTCGGGTTGGGGGCCTTCAGTTTCATGATCCTAAGTTGCTCCTCAGTGGTCAGGTCAAGGTCGTGGTCCTAGGGTGTTCCTCCCAGGTCAAGGTTGCAGGCCATTTCCAGTGGTCAAGTCAAAGTCAGGCGCTTGGGCACAAGAGCAGAGCTGGTGACTTACTAGAAACTCCTGGTCAGGTGGGCAGACCAGTACACCGTGGAAACTTCTGGGAGAGTGGCTTGAATTGAAAATGGACAACTGAAGAGCAAGCTTGTATGTTAGGGCTAATTACTGGACTGTAAGGCTAATAGACTTTGGCCCACAGGCTGGGTGGGTGTCCCTGTTCACCCTGCAGTTCCGATGGTGACAAGCTGTGGCTTACCGGTCCCATGCCCAGGGGTTCGGCCGAGCATGTCTTCTGGTAACAGACCCTAGTAAATTGTCAGGGAATGGCAAAAGCTAAGTGATGATCACATGTAAGCTATTAATGTAATTGTGTTCTTAAAGCTGCCGTCCTTCAATTACTCGAGTGGTGATTCCGGATTAAATTGGAGTTGCAGCCCAGGGATAATTCACCCGCGGGTCTCACCCTGCGTCTGCGTCAATGGCATGTGACACAGGTGGAACCGGCTGCTTTATTGTCGAAACCCCATAATCTATGAGGCGCTCTCTCTTGGTCATGCAGTAGCTCATTATTAAAATATAATATTACGTTCATGTGTGGTTATTATTTTAATTCAGTGGTCCGGTGACTTACACAGGGAGGCCCCGAGTCTTCCAGGCTCCTCGTCGCTCTCCTACAGTAAAGTTAATTTATACCAAGATGATAAAAAATTTGATTTATTTTACAACAGATCAGTAATTGTGCTCTACAAATAAGTTCGTAATGATAATCAACAGCATTTTCAACATAATTTAATTTGTCTTCTCCCGAGAGGTAGTTAAATGCAGTAATAATAACACCAGTGTTATGGACTCCGCAGCAGTTAATCATGGTCTGAATATGCAGACAGCTCCAATATTGTATTGACAGAAATTAAATTAACCATCAGCTTGGGCAATCAGTGGCTATACAGCTATTAAAAGCAATAAAGGCAACAAACCCCAACCGTTGCCAATTACATTTTGACATATACAAGGGAGAGGACACATGCTTTTGATTTGAGATTTTTATATCGATGACAATAAGACAAGAGAGTAGCACCTCAAATTTATCGGTGGCTTCCTCCCCAGGTCTGCTGGGCATGGGATGCGTTCTCCTGCGTGGGCTCCACCAAGTGTTTTCTTTTTGTTAAAAGACAAAACAAAATTAAGTGGCCGGGAATCATACTATGTTAAACTTTATGACAGTTTTTGAATCCATTTTGTCTTTTGGTGACCTATTTTTTTTTTTTTTTTTTGTCTTGACACTGTGCCCCGGACACAGACAAACCCTGAGGACACAATTTTAAGAAGGTATACAGGGGGAAAGGAAAACAAAAAGAAAAAGAAATGTAATATTTTTGAACTTAGATTCTCATTTAATAAGCTCAATGATGCTGTAATAAGACAGCATCTTACCATAATCTGGGGGCGATTCTGAGCTTGTTTAACCCAGTGCCCCACTGGGTGTAGCATAGGGTGGGGGTGGGGAGACTCATTTCCTTCTTTCTTCGTTTTGTTCTCCCTTTTTTCCTTTTTCTCCTCCTTCCTTACCTCAGCCCCATGTCTGGCATGCCACCCTCATTCTTAAAGGCAGATTTCAATCATCCTCAGCCTTTGAACTTAGAGGTTGTCCATGTGGGATCATCCTGGCTGAACCACAGGCTCCAGAAGAGTTAACCCCACTGAATGTTCAGTGGGCGCCATGCCGGCTGTGGTTGATGGGAAGAAGTTCTTGCTGGACTTCGGTGACAGGGATGGCCAGTGAGACTCCTGGTCATTGACATTGGACAGGGTATTCTGGGTTGAAGACCGGGCCCTCTGGGGACCTGGTGTGGCTCCCATGGAGCCCTCTGGTATTAGGAAGAGATGACAGCTCACGCTGAGTCTGGGGTTTGGATAGCAGCCCCATCTGTCTACGGTGTTTCCCGGATGACTTCTCCTTCCGTGTGACCTTCTGCCTCCCCCTTCCTCTGGGTTGCAGAATATTTGTAGTTGGCTTTTGTGGTAGACAAAATATTGACACCCCCCAAGATATCCACATCCTAATACCTTGTGGATATGTCACCTCACATAGCAAAGGGACTTTGCAATTGAAGGTCTTCAGGTGAGGACCGTATCTTGGATGATCTGGGTGGCCAAATGTCATCACAGGGTCTTTAGAAGAGGAAAGGAAGAGAGTCAGAGGGAGGAGGGGGAGGTAATGAGGGAAGCAGAGGGAGAGAAGGGGTACCATGATGCTCAAAGTCAGAGAGATTTGAAGCTGCTGACCGTGGGCTTCGAACACGGAGGAAGGGGCCCCGAGCTGAGGAATGCAGGTGGCTCTGGAGGCGGGAAGAGCCGAGGAAGAGGAGGTCTCCTAGGTCCTCCGGAGGGACCACAGTCCTGCTGGAAAACCTCAACTTCAGGCCAGTGGCACCCGTGTCAGGCTTCTGACCACCGCACTGTAAGGTGAATTTACGTCGTTTTGAGTTTCTGGCAATCTGTTATGGGAGACAAAGGGAATCAGTACAGCTCTTCACCTATTTTCAAAACCTGTTGTTTCTTAAATACATTGCAATGACTGAGTCCTTCCTGCCTTTGACTTTCTCAACTCAAAAGCCCAGATACTTGCTCATCCAGAGTGTTGGCCTTTGAAACAGACCAGCGCTTTCTCTGATTTCCTGCTGTATAATCCTGAGCTGATGGAAGACACTGATGGAAAACACTGGTCCTGAGCTGGTGGAAGGGGTGGACAACGACTCTGCAAAGGAAGAGGGGAGCACTGGCTTCCTGGGGACCAAGTAGGCAGCCCTTGAATGGCAGCGACTTCCTGCCTTAAGTCACCTTTCCCTGCTCTGAGGATGTGCCCGGGGCCCTGCTGCTCTAGAGACCTCACCCCGTCTTTCCTGGCCCGTTTCAAGGTTCCTTGGAGGGTCCCACCACCAGAGGAGAAAGCAGCTCTGACCGTCTGGACTTGCTACAGGGAGTGTCTCAGAACAAGCCCACTGCTCAGCCTCTTTAAATGAGGCCCAGTTTTACGTCGCTTACTATACACACTTAAGTGGCTATAGGAATTGACTGTCCACTGTGATTTGGTCTGAGTTTCTTCAGAATCCTTGACTTGGAAAAAAAATGGTTGTGACTCAATTCTAGGCATTGCTTCTCTCCAGTGAAAGTCCTGTTTGAAGGAAAAAAATGACCTTAACATGGACATTTTATTTAGAAAAGGGAATTCAAGTGACATATGGCCTCTGGATTTATGAGCATTGAAAAAACATGCCCGGCAGAAGCTGTAGAGTTTAGAGTTGGTATCAGACTGAACTTGTGAATCAGCTTGGAGTTCTGAGTCGAAAGAATATAATCTGTCTTCCTTTTGCAAAGCCATGTGAACTTGACATCAAATCATTTCAGCTTCTCAGGATTTATAAAAGAACTATCAGCTAAAACCTTAAAGAAAATAAAAATGTTAGTGACATTTGTATAATTCTCAGACTCCGTTGCATCTTCAATTCAAGGGGACACTTGATTTCACATATTACAGAAACATGACAACAGTGCCCATATTTGTCGGTAATAAAATGCATTTGAGGACAACATGTTGGACCCTTAAGAATATCAATAGGGTGTAATGTGAGGGGCCAGACCTGGGAAGGCAGCTTCCTGAGGACCCTCGGCTTAGACACGATGAAGGGGTCAGGGTGTCAAGGTAATGCTCTGAGTTGGTCCAGAAAGAGACTCTCTAGACTGTGGAGACCTTAAGGATCAAAGAACACAACCCTTGCTCTTGGCAGACGCAGCCAGTGGAGCTCAGAGTGGGCAGAGGATGCATCCGGAGTCACACAGATGACTCAGAAAAACGGTGTTGAGGGCACTTTGTCAGACACCTTGTTGTGGTACCGCCTTCAGGAAGATCTGGATCGTACTCAAATTATCTCTATTTTTTCCATCTGATACCAGGCACCTACCATGTGTGTCCAAGTGGAAGGCTCGGGGCACGCAGAGACAAATCAACATGGTCACACCTGATGTCAGGGAGACTGCAACTGGGTTTGCGTATGTTGCACGCGCAGTTGTAAAACCAAAAAAGTCATCATGTGTCTGGTTGGCGGTGGGGCTCAAGGGAAGGAGAGAGAGTTCAGATATTTGGAGGTGATCGGATGTGGTCAAGTTCGTGTGTGTCCAACTGGTTTTGAGATGAGCCTGAAGCCGGTGGACACCAAGTTGTTGAATTAGAGAGGTGAGTTTAGGAGGAGCCCTCGTGTGTTGGGGAAAGTGGAGAGGGTGTGGAAGCAGCTGGGAAGTGTGGGGATTAATCCTAGTGGTCCTAAGTTGTCAAGATGCAGAGTTTGGTGTCACATATTAGTTGACTATGGCTTGTGGCCCAAATCTGGCCCACAATCTGTTTTCATAAATAAAGTTTTTTTGGAACACAGACACTCCTGCTAATTTACATATTGTCCTTGGCTGCATTCATGACCCAAGGCCTGAGCTGAGTAGTTGTGGCAGAGCCCACGTGCCCAGAAAAACCTAAAATATTTGCTATCTGGTCTTTTAAGGAAATGTTTGCTGGCCCCTTTACCTGTTGGGAAGCCAGGCAGGTGAAACTCTTGAGTGGAGAGAACAATCTGGAATGACTCAGGGGCACAGTGGAGGGAGAGGGCTCCCGGAAGAGGTCTCTGTTCCACTCTTCCCCTTTCTCCTTCTCTTTGGCCCGAGGTAGTTGTATGCTGGGAAATGTTTAACAGCTTGCTCCTTGTTGCATGGCTGGGGGGCGGGGTGCGGTTGCCGATTCCTATGGTGTAAATTCTCCCCCCAAGGGCTGCTCTTAAACTATTGGTGGAGGCCTCTGGATGCATGTCAGAGGGTGTGCACAGGCAGCCTGGCGTCCATGGGAGGGAGGCCCAGTGGTTCAGCAGGCAGGCCTGCAAATGCTCAGAGGAAAGCCACACAAAGCCTCTCCCTCCTCAGTAAGTCTGGGGCAAACACGGGCACTTGTCTGGTCAGACCACCTGTCGGCAGCAACAGAAGGTGACCCTGACATGTGACAAAGAGCAACACCTGGGGGGCATATCGGAGAATTCACATGGATGAAGCAAAGGACAAATGCCCATTTTTCTAGAAAGATCAGAAACGGGGTCACACAGGGATCTAGCCAGCAGGACCTGATGGATCATCTTTTTGTGTGAAAGGTACCCAGGTGATGCCGAGGCCAGCTGGTAGGAGGGACCCTTTGTGCAGGGCTCCCTGTGAGCAGCACTTTGGCTAAGGGACATGCCAACCTGAGCACTACTCATGGGTTCAATTAAGCCCCGTATCCCACACCTGTTAGAGAGATGTCTTCCACGTGCCCCACACTGTGCTGGGCGCTGGGATACAAATGTAAGTAAAAGACAAACACGACTCTCAAGACCGGGAAATGTGAGGGGGGGGCATAGTCAGCCAACTGCAATGTGGTTGGTAGACAGGGCCGTGTGCTGTAGAGTGATGTCAGCCCGGACCCCATGTCCTGTGTCCTACTGCTCTCACCGAAATGCCTTCTGAGAGCTCCATTTTCACTGAGGCTTCTAATAAAGGATCATACAAAACATGGATGGCAATTATATTTCTGTATCTTCTGTAAAGCTGTTGTTGAAGAAAGCATTTACTGAATGCCCCCTGGCATGAAAAGTCCCGCAATGAGTTGCCCCAAGACTTTAGTGCTAGGAAAATTTTTCTCTCTCCTATTGAATGCTGTCCTAAAACTTCTGTTAGACCAGGAGACTTTTGTGACTAACCTTCTTTCCCTTTTTGCCTTGATTGCTAGGAAACTCCCACTTAATTAAAGTTAGTGCATTGCTGCAATAATCACACCTGACCTAGATTTTTAGTGCAATTCTCTGTCCTCTGTTACTAGATTCTTTTCTGCTTCTTTTATATTTGTGTGTTTTCAAGTGAACTGGTTGAATTTCTTTCTAGTAATGGTCAAATTATGTATAATAATTACAGGAATTAAGCTGAGAACTTAGCTGTTATGGCATCATTTTATGAGAGTAGATTCTAGATTGGATATGATTCTCATTTTTATAGCCAAATTTTCTTCATTGGTGAGAAGTTTTCAGTGGACCATCTATAAATCCCATGGTGGAAGTAGACATGTGCTCGTGTGAAAATCACCACTGCCCCTCCCCCGTCTCTGTAATTAACCTAGTTATCCTCTAATTCTCTTGCGTTGACTACTGCTCCCACCGCCCTCCCCCCATCCAAGTCCCTTTGGCACATAGACGTTGAGTGCCTCAGGCTCCACTGGCCTGAGCCACGGTGGCCCCACTGTTGTGACCCTCAGGACTGTCTCCAGATACTGTATCGGTGTGCAGCACCCCGCCCCGATAGCTGGAAGAACTGCTTCGGGTCTGGGCCGCACCCACAGCGTGTGGGCTGATGCTGCGCCCCGCCTGGTTTCCCATCGAGGTTCGTGCAGGGGTGCCCCAAGAAACATGTGCATGCTGAGGAATTCACGTTTGATGGACAAGGCCTGAGGCAGCTGAACATCCAGCATAAACCCCGTATCTTCAGCGTCAGTGGGGAATGGACCTCGCCAGGTCACTGCCTGTTCAAGGAGCCAGCAGGATGCCCACAAAGGGTCGCAGAAGGTGGGCGGGTAGTCTGGATGGCTTCTAAAGGGGGCCTGAAGCGGGGGTCGTTGGAAGCCATTGAAACCAAACCGAGGTGTGAGATGTGGGGACTGTGGTTTTCCGCCTTCCGTCCTCCTCGGCCGCCTCTGAACCCTTCCTCTGTCATGGGTTCCTCTTTCCCTTGCAAGGCATTTCCCAATGGTGGGCGAGGAAGGACGGATGTGTGACATGGGAAATTACTCTTCTGATTCCTGGACAGGCAGAAGATTTCCCTCCTGCCACCCTGGGGCCACTCCTACCTGCAGGCCAACTCATTCAATTGGGTCCTCTTTTGGGTGAAGGGGAAGGAGGGAGGCAGCATTGTCATAAAGCCACAGGCCACCGTGGCTTCTCTGGTGACCTCCCTTGGCAAGAAGAACCTGGAGGGCTCCTTCACAATGTCATGTCACTCCAGGCTCAAACATATTATGCAAATATGCTCACAGGTACCCAGACATAACTGACAGATATCCGTTCCATGTCTAGGCCACAGATGCTGCCAGTCAACCAGGAGGTTTTTCTCAGCCATCGCCCAGGTGTTACCGCACGGATGGCAGAACTCCCATCACCTGCACCCTTGTTTTCCGTCACAGTTACCTGAAGTTTCCGCCTCGCTGAATGGCGGGTGGGCGTGCGCAGACGTAAGGCCACAGCTGATTCTCTACGATGACATCCTCCGTCCCTGCAGAGGAGAGACAGGGCATGTCTCCGGTTTCTCTGTCACCAGTGAGTGTTTCTCCCCTCTCTCTCCGTGAAGATATGTGTCACGACAGTGCTCAGCAACCAGGCACCTTCTCTTTCTCCACACGGACGGTATGAACATGGCCAAGAGCCGACCAGAAGCAGGCACGGATGGGGCAGCCGTTTCCACTTGCCACCTGCCCGTCAGAAGCCACCTGGTGTGCGAGCAGCCAGCGGCCACCTGCCTGCTCACAGCCTCCTTGTTCCCACATGGGGCGGCTGTCCGAGCTCCGTACTGCTTGGGGCCTCTCTCCAACTCTTTCCCTCACACAGCTCCCCCGACTTCTCCTTGGTCGTCTGTCCTCTCTTTCTGCGGCCCCCCAACTTGCCCTGCCTGTCTCTGACAATGGGGTCTGTTCCCTTTGTTTTATACCAAGGGTTGTCCTTGTGTTCCTGATCCAGACTCTTCGTTTTTCTCTAGCCACTTGCTTCCTCCGGTTCAGCCCTTTCTCTGTAGCAGGGATGACCTCACCCAAATGGGCATTCAGGGGTCTGCCTGGCAACTCCAGTGGGGCATGGCACCCCCCCCTTCCTAATAACCTCCTTTTCCTCATCATCATATTCAACCTCCCAGTTCATAGGTTACGTGACATCGTTCGAGTCCACCTTCTCTCCTTGCCTTCCGGGATGCCACCCATTCCTGTTTCGTGGGGCGTGCTCTTTGCTTCTTTTTCTGGCTCCTCTTTCTCTGTCTGCCCCTTAAGTCTGGGTTTTGTGTCAGCGGAGGACACATTCACCTGTAACTAACAGAATGTCCAAATAGCAGAGACTTGATCGAGGATGAAGAGACAGTGGCTGGGGAGCAGAGCAGAGGCAGGCATTGCTTTGCTGCCCGGTGACACTGTCACCGATCCTTAATGGGCTGATTTCCATCCTCGAGTTTGTCACCTCAGGCTTGAAATACTGCTGCTCCTGGAGGCTTCATGTCCTCACACCAGCGTCCAAAGCAGGAAAGAAGTCCGGGTGCAAACACCATGTTGCTTTTTCTCTTTCCCAGCAGCCCCAGCAGCGTTCTCCTTGGCCTCACTGGATGGAACTGCATTCCAGTCCAATCTGCTCACCCCCAGATGGAAGAGAAGCTAAGTAGAGGGATGTGCACTGCGTGGATATGGGATTGTCCTCATTTTCATGACTGAACCGATGGTTTGTGATTGAACCTCTGTCATGATGAACCGATTCACTCCCCTGGAGCTGGGAGAAGCCCGTACCTTCTCAGGAGTTCAAGGAACCACCACTGAGAGTGAGTTGAATTATATCTCCCGGAAAGGAATGTCCAAGTCCTCCACTCCCCTCCCTGTGGACAGGTCCGGTCTTAGCAGATGGGATGAAGGATCTCAAGCCGAGATCAGCTTGGACTTTGGGTGAATCCAGACCTAAATCCAGTGACTGGTATCTTTGTAAAAGAGAAGAGCCTGGTATTTGAGACATAGAGGAGAGACATAGGAGGTCTTGCAACTGCAGAAGCTGGGACTGAACGACACAGATGCAAGCCAAGGATTGCCAGGAGCGCCGCAGCCAGAAGCGGCCAGGAAGGAGCCTGCCCTGGGGCCTCTGGAGGGAGCGCAGCCCTGCCCACGCCTCAGCTTTGGACTTCTGGGCTCCAGAAAGGAGACAATGAATTTCCGTTTTCCTAAGCTGCAGAGTTTCTGGTAGTTTGTTCCGGCAGCCCTTGGAAACGAATATAGACATACATTTTACTAACCACACCCCAAATTGGAGTTATGTTCGCAGGGAAGACGAGACGAAAGAGAAGCGGCTGGCGGGCTGTTCTGTTTCACGATAAACCCTCTCAGATCCTCCCCACCCACGCCCACGACCTCAGCTTTCTCCTTCAGGCTGGGGACCCTCCAGTCGCTGTCTCTGCCATCCATTTCTCACCTGCGCTCCAGGCCCACCTTCCGCTGGTGGCTGACCCCTGAGACTCCACCCGAACGTCTCATGGGCACCCCAAACTCAGTCTGTCCGAAAACCCAGCCTTCTTCCTGAAGACACGTCTGTTTCTCTTCCCTCCACCCTATTGCCTAAGACTCATCAGGCGGAAATGCCAAGAATTTCTGTATGCATCGGCCCTCACACCCTGTCTTCCAACCGTGTTTGCCTTGTAAGGCAAGTTTTTGGAAGGGAGGCATGTGTCACACAACCTCAGAACACCTCTTGAGGGTGCCTTAGAAATGCCTTCGTGACTGATATCCAGCCTGGCCCCCAATTCTTCGCAGTTCCATTCGCCGAGTCACTCTTGGCTTGCCCCTCCTTTCCCTGCATCCTGACGAGACTGAGGTTGGGGCACGTGGGCCCCACGCGCGCCTTAGTTAGAGAGTCCACCACGGGACACTGACCTGCTGCCACAGTGGCATCTTATTACACAGAGCCTTAGCAACCGTCAGCTCTCACACATTGTATGTTAAATATCGTTAATGATTCAGATTTGAAACAAACATTTCTCACTTCTTCCAAGCTTCAGAGTCCATTTAATTAAAAGGGAGGCGAAGTGCGCAAGGCAGGTTGCGGAAAGAACTAACAACCCGTCATTATTTGCAACTGCTTATCAGGGTGAGTCGGGATTTCTCTCTACTACGTGGAGCCGGGGCAGGTGTAAGAGGATTGGTTTGTAATTCCCACTTCTGCATTTTTTTCTGTCAAAATTACCTCATGGTTTACTTGGATTGGCTTCCTGTTACATTCCATACTATACCACGAAAATTAACTGGTGACAGTCTCACCTCATCTACCAGGTGATTGGGGGCAGGTACATTTTGCGGGAAGAATGCCGTGGGCTGTTTGAAAAGGATAAACCATCGGACGTAGCTCAAACTCTCAAAGTTCATTTCCCTGCACTTTCTCACATACCCAGAGCTGTGCAGATGTGGGTAGGAAGGTTTTTCTCCCGAGCTGTGTTCTGCACGCGCCATGCCTTTCCCCTTGCTGTCCCACAAGTCCTGAGCTGCTCCAGCCCTTCCTGGTCCAAGACTGCGCCCATCGCTAACGGGTTTGATCACTCTGTTAGTACCTGTGTAGGTGTTGCTTCTGCCTGTGAAGCGAATCCCCTTAATGTAAAGGCTGTGGTAATTTATCATTTATTTATCCATTCATCATGCACAAATACAGACGGAGCCCTTCCGGTGACGAAGGAACGGTAAGAAGAGGCGGGAGCTCACAGTTTTGTAAGAGGTGCAAATGTACTGCAGTGAATAGGATGCTGTGCTAAACATCACGAGAGCGGTGAGCAGAGAGTGTGGGAAATAGGGTCCCTGGAGTGATGTAAGGAGACTCGGGGAGGGGCCAGGAGAGCTAACTGTGCCTCGGGAGCGAGAGACGATGCCTGGCGGGGTGATCGAAAGGAGATTTAAGGGGCAGGAACGCGTTGGCCCTGAAAAGGCATGCATGAGTTCTTGCTGCGTTCCCTAGCATCTATCACACGGTTGGTATATACTAGGGAATCAATACATGCTTATTAAATGGATGGGTGGGCGGGTGGATGAGTTATAAATGAATAGAAAGTTGAATGGATGGATAAATTAATAAATGGATGGTTAGATAAACTGAATACATGAATAGATAGATAGATAAATAGATGGGAGAATGGATAAATAGAAGACTGGTGGGTGCATGGGTGATGGGTAGTTGACTAATCTCAACAATTTCCAGTGGAGAATATTGTCATTGGAAAATACCTTTTCCAACCATTGTGGAATACAAGTCCTCACAGACAAATCTCATATTGCCCATGTTGATTTGACAATGCTTCCATAAAGAAAGAGAAAAGTTCCATCCATCCCACAAGCACATGTTAAGCCCTGAGCCCTCGGCTGGAGGCTAAGACCCTCCAACTATAAGTACAAGTATGATGGCACTGAGTGACAAAAGCCGTGGGGACAGGGAGTCATGGGAGGGTCTCTGGCTCCTGTAGCAGGACCTGCCCCTCCTGCCGGGCCTCTCCTGGCCCCACGCATTCAGTTCTTCCCACAGTTGGCGCGGTGCTGTTATCTCGCTCAGCATCTGCCTCCTCTTGTTCAGGTGAAGCCCTTCAAGGGCCGGGAGCAGGAGAGCTTTGCTCGCTGCCTTATTCCCAGCATTCGTCACGGTGTCTGATAGATGGTGGGTGTTCAACCAATAAACAATGGTTGATGGATTGAATAACTAAAATCCACAGGAAGCACCTTGGAAAAGATGCGCGTGTTCTTGCTGATGAGAAGTTGTTCAGGTTGGCGAGATGAGAGAGGACTTTCCAGGTAGGAACCCCCTGGGAGGCCGGATGGCACCCTTTGGAAAGTGGTGTTTGGGAACTTTTTAAACAGGAGTGAAAGCCTCCGTTGGACTTCTCCGATCGGTCCTTCTGGACACAGAGTGGAGTAAAGAAAGCGGGGAGGGCTTCACAGGCGACACCAGAGGGACAGACCCTTCATCAGGGTAGGAGAAGTTGTCCCTTACGGGGAGACCGTGGGCAAGGTCCTGAACCAGTCCAGGCCTCCGCTGTCCCATCTGGAAGTGGAGAGGTCGAACTAGCCCCCTTGGAGGTGTCTGCGGTGTCGAACATGCTATGACCTAAAGATCACAGCCAGCACTCTGTTTGACGCGCCCGCTAACATCTCCCTCAAGCACCGCCCTTGTGGATAATGGTTCTTTTAAAGCCACTCAGCGCTGTATTGACAGGAATTAAATTAGCCATCAGCGCAGGCAATCAGTGGCTACGGGGCTCTTAAAGGCAATAAAGGCGGTGCTCTCCAACCGTAGTCAATTACGCCGCGACACAGCGAGGAGAGGGGACAGCTGCTTGCGATTGGAGAGGCGGTGGCTGTGGCGGCCTGCCTGCCTCCCACCCTGAAGGCAGAGGTCCGGACCTCACCTCCAGGCTGTCTTCCTAACTGGGGCAGGCACCGCCGAGCTGATGGGTCCCTGGACACGCTGCCCTTTGGAGGGATGTCAAAGGCCAAGTGACTTCGGGCTGTTGAGTGGAGTGAGGGAAACTGCAGCAATGATGGGGCCAGACAAATTGACAGGGTCCCTGAAACAGGAAGCTGAGGTGTCGCCAGGAAATCCACGGGCGTGGAACTAGGAAGCCTGTGTCAAAATGTCTGCTCTGCTCCTGGCTTGCTGTACACCCAAGGACAACGGGGGTCGCCTCTCTGACCCTCAGACTTCTCGTCTCTCCAGTAATCGTGACGGGAATGGAGTTACCAGGATGCTTTGATAATTTTCACATTCCTTACGCTGGGTGCCTGGCTGAGTGCGGCTCCGTGAGTGTTCGTTTCCACCCCACAGTGAGGGGCAGAGCTGCGCGAGGACTCCAGCTCGGACCACAGGCCTCGTATAATCCCTATCCTCTTGCACCGGTTCTAGACCAGAGGCCTGGGCCCCTCTCCACAGTTCCAGGGCATACCTTCCCTTTGTACCTGCCGAGGGAGGCAGCGGTGGGAAGGAGAGAGGCACCAGCCAGCGAGGTAGGAGCCTCGACTTTGTTCCTCAGTGTGTGGCTGCACCAGCAAGGGGACTTGCCTGACCCTCTGCTTTCTCTTTCATAAAAGGAGCTGTGGTGAGACTTAAATGAGACCACACAGTCTGTCCTGCATTCCCGCTTGTTTGGGAAACATCCGTTTGCCCCAACATGACCTAACTGAGAAGGAACAATCAAGCACCACGTGGTTTTCATGTTTGTGGAGACACCACTGCATTCCTGAGAAACACTGGGTGAGCGCGAGTTGAAAGGAGAAAAAAATCAGGACCCAGCTGGACAGAGACAGTAGGAACACACACACACACACACACACACACACACACACACGTACACACACCTGTCTGCTCCCGGTTCCCGTGTGCATTCTGAGTCACAGCCATTCGCTTGGGACTTCCCGATTAGTTCCGGATACACCTTTTCTCTCCACGCACAGCCACTCCTAAGCCACACCCCTCCCGATGTCCGTCTCCACGAGCAAACATCAAGCCTTCTCTAGAAGCGCCATTCTCGTCACCCTTGCGGGGCATCTGGTCCCATCCACGCCATCCGTGGAGACATTCGGTCCATACCAAAATACCCTTAACATTTAAATCCTGCTCACCTGCAGGATCCAAACCCCAGCCAACCTGCGAGCACCCTGTGCCGCCATCAGCCAGGCGACCGAGGCAAGAAGGGCTATTAGCGCAACTACAGACACAGCGCAGCTATTGGCCCAAGAAAACAGGATAGTATCCTTTACGTATTAAACCTGTAGACAAAAAGTGTGAATAAGCATTATGGGCTACTTGAACGCAGGGACGTTTCCTAAGCATGAACATTTTGGAGAGGGCCGAATATCGAGGACCGTTTGGTGTGGACCAAATGTCTCTGTGGACGTTTTGGAGAGGACCAAAGGTCCTGCAGGGATGTATCAGCTCCAGGTCTCCGTTTCGCCGTGTGTGATAGGAGGAGAGCAACAGCCGCGAGGATGGTGTGACATCCAGGGCCGGCACCGCACCTGGCACGGAGTCTCGCAAGCAGTCCATCCTCTGGGAGGTGGGTCCCTGCGATGCCATCACTGTCACTGGAATTCGCACCCAGCCCGCTGTCAAAGCCTTATCTCCGTATTCGCCCCCAAGACCCGGGATAAGACCTAGCCTCCCGCAGACCGTTAAAGGTTCGTTGGATGAGATAACCCTTAGGTGGACGTGACGAATCCCTCCGTGCCCCATTCAGGGCCGATGGCCATTGTTTTCAAGCGACTGACTTAGGTTGGTGGTTTCCTCTTCAAAGGACGGTTAACAACAGTTGAAAAGATCTGTTCCACATATTTTTTTGTGCTGCCAGTTCTTAGTCATCTTTTAATTAAAAGTACTTTTTATTGAATGTTAAACTGTCAAGATTGTCTCTGTGTGAAGAGTGGGGAGGTTGCCATGGAGAGGTTCATGTTGCTATGTGAGTCTTGTGTCAGAGCCGGAATCAAAATGGTAATGGTCATGTCAATTCCGATAAAAAAAAGGCTCCTCAACAGCTTCATTAAAATGGGGAACTTTTATTTCTTCCTTTCTTGTCATTGTGCCAAGAGTAACAGAAGGGGAAATATTGAATTTTGTAAAGAGGCAGACAATGGGGCCAGCTGCCTGCACTGTCAATGGCGAGGAAGTTCATATCAATTTGCAGGAGGAGTATTGGATGGCCCCTTCCTCTGGATGGGCTGGCTCCCTGGGAGGGCTGCTTCTTCCTTTTTGAAAAAAGAACTGTCTTCCTACTGGAAGCTGTGGTCATTTGGCTTTCGCCCAACAGCACGGACAGTGCCCTTCCGCCCTGCCTGTCGGCATCATCGGGCCAATGAGGCCCAAGGTCTCTCTCAGGCACTGCAGGTCACAAAGAAGCGTAGAATCACCTTGAGTGGGTCCCAGCCGGCTCCGCCCTGGACAGTGCAAGAATGTCGCCCCAGCATGGGAACCTTTATTTTGCACACGCGGTGCATAGACGAAGCTCTGGTGGTGTCCTGAGGCTTCGCTCCATCCCAGAATTCCAGCAGCCCTGCCACTCTCCTGCCAGGGCGCCTTTCCCGAGGCTCTTCCGTCTCCAAGAATACCGTTCCTTCTCCTTGCTGATTGGCCTGTTTGGTTTTCGTTTTTTTTTTTTTTTTTTTCCTGACTTCAAGACCTGGATTTATTTCTTGCAGCAAGCACAGAGGTCAAGTTCACAGGCTCTGAATACAGGCACAGCCAAGCACCTTGGAATGCTACCTGCTAGCCGAGAGACCAGGGTCAACTCGATGACTTCTCTTTTTCTAGGTGCTCTGCATCCCCGAGGAAGATGGAGGGCCGATGTGTCCTCTCCCTGTGCCCGGGCCCAGCAGGCTCTTGTACCGCACGGTAGCTCCCTGGACACCGTCAGTGTTTGTGAATACAGCCTGGCCAGACGATGGAGTTTCAAAGTCCAGGAACCAGGGACTAGGTCAGCGGGCCAGTTGGTGTCAGCGTGTAGCAAGATATTAGTTGTCCAAATACTGTCTTCTAAGGAGACCGTATCTGAGAGGTCCTTCTCTCTTCTGAAGGGGATTTTGCTGGGAGTCAACTGCTCAGAAGGCCAGTGTGTCCTGGTTCCGGTGGCTGGATAGTCATCTGTGGTCGGTTGGCCTGTTTCAATGCTGGCTGTCGGAATGGAGAGCTACTTCAAGCAAACCTTTGCTAAGCTCCTGCCGCCTGTCCAGCCCAGACCCAGATTTTGCACGCCACACAGTGAGTATGAAAATGGGAGCTCCAGGTGGTGCTGGGGCCTGGCTGGGAGTGCGTTACCAGTTGAATTGTGGACACTTAGCAGATGCCGAAGTCCTATCCCCCTGGAACCTGTGAGTGTGACCTTATTTGGAACTAGGGTCTTTGCACTTGATCAGGTTAAGGGAAGTTCATTAAGATGGGCCTTCATCCGATATGACCGGTGTCCTGACAGTGATTGGGACACAGAGTCAGACATGCACGCAGGGAGAAGGTCGTGTGAAGGGGGAGGCTGTGTGGGACCAGTGTCTGCCAGCCAAGCAACCACAGATTGCCAGTTACAGTAGCAAGAGGCCTGCAGGGGATTTTCCCTCCTGCCCTCAGAAGGACCCACTGGACTTCTTGCCTCCAGAAGGGCCACAGATCTCTGTTGGAGCTGCTCAGTTTTGGGGACTTGGCCACAGCAGACCGAGGAAACTCTATAGGAGATTAAGACAAAGCTCAGCAAATCCTGAAGCCATGTGGCAGGTGTTACATACCACATAAGATCAAGGGTTCCAATAGCAACTGAGAGAACAGATGGCACCCAGGAAGGCTTCCTGGAGAAGGTGGCACGGTTCTGGGTTTCAAAAGATTGGTATGATTGACATCTTTAGAGATCAAGTGTCGAGCTGAGCGGGAAGGAGCAGGAACTCGTGAGAGAGTCGGAGCTAAGGATGTTTGTGATGGGCCCTTGGGACTAGTTTTTCTGATGGCATTGCCTTTTCCTGAATTTTTGTTGAATTAGGTGATGACGTCTCATCATAAAAGCAACTTCCCCGTCCCCCCTAGGAATTCCCTGATACAAGCATGTTCTGTCTTCCTGTGGGAGGATTTGATTTGGAAAAGCACGTTGTCCAGCAAAAACCTGAGAGTGTGTGCACGTATTTCCGGGCTGGAATCCACGCATGGTCAGTTCTAGAAATTCTACCCTGGTTGGAATTGTTGGAGCTTGGCCCTGGTAGGGGTGGGTGTCCCTCAGCTAAATGTTTCATTGGCATGTGTTAGCCAGGGACAATGACATCGCAGGCCATCAATTGTAGGACAGAAGTTTCTGAGGAGATCCGTTGATGACTGCTTGTTGGGCATTGCCCAGTGTAAAATCACTGTGTCCTGGGGGTGTGAGTGTGAAGGGGCTCTCCTCACTACATGAAAAACCAGAGTCGGTAGTGCCTCATTGATGGTGACAAATGGCCAAGCCACTGTAAGTGGTGAATGGCGGGGGGAGCTGGGGCAGGGCGGGCTGGAGGTACCCGAGGACTCTGCATTGTCTTTGCAACTTTTCTCTAAACCTACATCTGTTCTAAAATGAAAAGTTCATCAAAAAAGCCAGGGGGCCCACAGATTTCTGTCCCCCTCCCCACTTTTCACCTGCACCCATGCTGTTCCCAGCAGGCTTGCTCCCTGCGGGCCTCCGCGTGGTGATTCCCGGTTTACTCCTGTCGTTCTGCACGTCCTCGGGGGCTCTCTTCTTGCTGTGAGTCTCGCAGACTGTGTCTGGGTGCTGGGGACGTGTCTGTGTGTGACGTGGCTTCGTCTGCACCCATTTCTGGGTGCTGGGCCGGGGAGCAGGCACATGGGGGCGGGCACAGGTGTGGCTGCGGATGTCTCCAGGGTGTCGAGCACCCTGCTGTGTGCTGGGGGGTGCGGGCGTGTGCACCCTGCTTCTGTGTGCAGGGTGAGTGGGGTGTGTGTTTGGAACTGCCTGAGGGGTGTCGGGGGTGCGTGTGTGTTTGTGTTAGCAGTCGCTGGCCCGTCTTTGCTTTAGATTTTGCCTTTCACAGGATCCTGTTCCCATTTTCCAAATCTTGCACCCTTCACCCAAACTAAAAGTTGCAACTTTGCCTTCCGCCCTCTTGCTCACCCTGTTGGCGGCCAGAGTCCCTTTCCCCCTTTCCCCTTTCCCGCTCATGACATCATCCAAGCCTCATGGAGGGAAACAGGAGATTAAAAGAAAAAAAAAAGCCTTCCCTAGCAACCAAAATACCTCTAAGAGCAGCACAATTACCACGGCCTGCCCCCCCGCCCCCCCGCTGGGACAGCGCCACAGGCCCTACAACATACACTTAAATCTTCAACTTCTCAGAGACACTACACGCAGATGGGAAAGATTTGATTAAAATTACAGTGCTTTAGGTTCAACTTCACCTATTAAGAAAAAAAAGAAAGCTCGGGTGCTGGACTTTTTTTTCCCCTTCCCAGAGGAAAAAACTAGGCCAGGGTAATTACCCGGGGCCCCGCTGCACCCCTCAAAGGCTCCCTCGTGGTATTTTCCTGCTACCTGCCTTTGTAGAGATGTTGACATCAACATGAATGATGACCCTGCCAGCATGGGGGGCTTCCTCCCCCCCTCTGTCTGTCCGTCTGGCTCCCTCCTTATCTCCCCGCTTCCCTTCCCTTCCCTTGTTTTTTTTTTTTAAATATTCTTTTCTTTAAGTTTAAAAGAAGGGAGAAGGGGAAAGAAAAGCCAGGCCACGGTGACAGGACAGGCGTTTGCATCTTGGCCTGTTAATGATGCTCTCCCCCCACCGGCCAGTAGTACTCTTAGATTTGGAGGAGCCTCCCTCAACCTCAGGGCTGCAGTGCCCGCCTCCTCCAGGAAGCTTTCCTGGGAGCTTCTCACGCTGGGAAGCCCCTGGACTTGCGCTGTGCGATGGGGGAGCACACTCTAGAGCTCTTACCTGTCATTGTCATTTCAGAGCACATCCTCTTCCCTCTCCTCCGGCCTGACAGCTCCCGGAGCAGAGGTTGCTCCCTGCCCACGTAGGCACCACCATGGCCACCTGCACACAGGAGGGGCCCGGCAGGCATATCTCCCCATTTCACACGATGGGCACAGTGCTCAGGGCACTTGTGGGGGCCCGCAGAATGTCTTAATTTCTTTTAAAATCAAAAGGAAAAAAGTAATGGCTAAGGTAATTAATAATGTAACAAAATACCAGTATGTAAATACTGTTCTTCCATTGGGTCCAAGTGCAAATGATTGCAACCCTTGGTAATTCTGATAAATAGTTCCTTTTTAACTAATATTTACATTCATTATATTTCAGTGTATCCACCATGCTCCTCTATTCTAGCTTATAAAATACAATTTGAATCTAAATTGATTTCCTCTTGCATTGCTAAGTGATTATTCTAAACTCTTTTATCAAATAAGCCTTCTCTGCCTTATTCCCTGCTCCGACTCCCTCGGCGAGTATGTGTTCACTGCGGCCATCTGGGGGCACCTGCTTGACCCGGGACTCGGAGCGGGACTGGCCCTCGATGCCCTCAGCCGCTGTTGGGCTTCCTGCTTAGTGTCACTGGTTGGTCTGCCCAGCTGGGCGGAGCTGGCCACTGCATCTCAGTCGGTTGGTGGGGTTTCACAGTACATTCCAGCACATGAATCATGGCCGCTTCTCTGTTTCAAATGTCACTCAGAGAACGTCTGTCTACGCTTTTCCATCTGAATCTTCCTGTGTTTTTATCTGATTTCTAGTAAAACCAGTTACAACCATTGTATTTTCCGTCCTGTCTCCCCATCCAGACCTGTCCAGCGAGCATTGGTCAGGGAGCACAATGCCAATCTCATGTATGAGAACCATGAGTTCTCCAGGCAAAGGATCTCAAGAGACACCTGCCACTGGCTGATCCGAGGACCCAGGGGCTCCATGTGGACCTTCCCTGCAGGACATCCCCAACTCAAAGAACACCTGCCGCCAGTACAGAAACTTGTGTTGGGCCTTACCAACCCGGACTAATGCTTCCACTGTTTTCATCTTCTTTCCGACGACCCTGCCAAGTGGCTGCCCGTTCCATGTTTGAATACTCTTCATGATAAGAAACTCACCCTGGCTGGCATGGTTCAGTGGTTGAGTGTGGGCCTGTGAACCTAAGGGTCGCCGGTTTGATTCCCAGTCAGGGCACATGCCTGGGTTGCGGGCCAGTTCCCCAGTAGGGGGTGTGGGAGAGGCAACCACACATTGATGTTTCTCTCCCTCTCTTTCCTTTTCTCCTTCCCTTCTTCTTTCTCTAAAAATAAATAAATAAAATCTTTAAAAATAAATATAAATGAGTACAATTTTGGAAACAAAAAGAAACTTACCTCTTGGTTTTGTCCCCTTCCCAGTTAAAGCTCCAACAAGCTGGAAAAGCTTGCTCTGTGCCCTGGAAAGAGAAGGGGAGAAATGGTAAACTTGGCTCGATAGCTTTGAGCTTCGTGTCCCTCGGTGGGCACAGAGAGCTCCTCAGCAAATAGCAAAAAGACACATCTGCTTGAGTCACTAACGACATGTTTCTGCCGTGGGAGAGGCAGACCCATCATCGTTCAGCTCCCAGAGCAATATCCCGAGCAGTGCTTGAACCTGTGTCCATCTGGCCGAGCTCCTTAAACTGAGCCCCGAACCATAACCTGCTCTCAGGGAGACCTCAGAGCCGCATTCCAGGGGAGTTGCTACAAACAAATATGCATCTGGTTTCTTGATTTTTTAAAATTCTAGTGGGCATTTTTATTTCCTCTCCGCATTTAAGGTTTTATATGTGTTTTGTTTTGTTTTGTTTCTGTTGGCCAGGACAAGTAACTGCAAAGAACATCAGAATGGACTTTTCTAAGTCCTCAAAAAATAATGACTGAGAGAGAGAGCGAGAGAGAGAAATTGGGAAAAAAAAAAAAAAAAAAAAAGACTGTCCAGACTTGGTTTCAGTTTCAGCAAGGTTTGGGGGCTGTGCTTCTTTTAGCTTCTTTTAGAATAAGTGATTATACCTCATGTCCTGCTGCCTGCCTTGGAGGGGAAGCCCACAAGCACACGTCTGCCATCGGGGTGTGTTTTACTCTGGCCCTGGTCACAGCCCACATGAGCTGCAGGTCTGGCTGGGTACAGGGCAGCACCCGGCAGGTCAGCGTGGCCAGGGAGAAGCTCGGAGGGAGAGACCTGGAGTCCCGACTTTGTCTCTTTCTGACTCTGCAGTCTGTTAACTTGCCTTCCTCAGCGTTCTCGTCTGACAAATGCAAATAACGACAGTCACCACACTCATTTCTCAGGTTGCAATCATATCCTAATAGTAATCATAACAACAACGACGACAGCGATAATAGCTGCCACTTTTCACGTGGCCAACACGGTAGTAAGTGACCTACGATACGTGTAGTAGCTCCCGCAGTCCCCGTCATAACCTGGGAGGAAGTCTTGTTACCCCCAGTTTACAAATGAAAGTTTGAGCCACTCAACTTGGTTCTTTCTACAAGGTCGAAAGGACACCCTCTGGGGCACAGAGTTGCAGTGTGGACATCACTGTCATCCACCAAGAATGCCTTCCTAGGACAAGCAAAATCTGAGGCCCAGAAGGTCGAGGGATGCTCCTCAGGTACCAGCACCCACCTCCAGACCTGGGTCTCCTCATGTGGTTTTTGTGTCACTTAGAGGAACGCTAACTGCCCCAGCAATCCTTTTGGTGGCTAGCACAATAGAAGTTGATATCTGTCAGAAATGAGACCTCAAAAAAAACCACCTATTTAGGTCTCACATGAGAATCTCGTGTGTGTGTTTGTACTTGGCAGTGGCCCTCATCCACTTGGTGGTTTCAGGGGCCCAGGGTCCTTCCATCTGGTGGCTCTCCTCTCCTCTGCCCAGCTGGTGGATGAAAAGAGATGATGGAGAAGCATTGGCTTCTTAACCGTCACTTAACATTTCATTGGTAGCAACTGGTCACATGGACCCATCTAGATGCAAAGCAGCCTGGGAAATGTAGTCTTGGGCTGACCAGTGATGACACTCTGGAAGGAGGGGCTCACATATGGGTAGACATGTTACTATCTCTGCCCCAGAGCCTCACTCAGCTGCAGAGTGCTGAACGGCAGACACCCAAGGTCGAGAGAGTCATCACCTGGTCCTCTCCCTAGAGGGAAGGTAAAGCGCTGTAGGTCACACAGGCAGTTATTTGGAGATATGAGACCAACCCCAGATGGCCTTTGCTATGGGCATCATGGAAGATTCCAGAGTCGTCCCTGAGAAGCAAGCTCAGCTCCTCTCCCACGGGTGGTCTCTAGCCCGTGTCCTGGCAGGTGGGCCTTGAGTCTCTTCACTGTACTATTTCATGTAAACCAGTTTTCCTTTCTGGGATTTCACAGGAGGACAAAATGAAGTGCCCATTCCCCGCGTCTGCTCCACCTCTGCATTTCTTGGGCCCAAATATTTCAAAGCATTATTAATTAAATAATTAATTGAAAAGCAAAGATTAATTATTTTTGATAGGACAGCTGTAACTTGGAATAGCATGAAAAGTACAAAACTCATTTATTTGCAAAGAGAGGGGAAAGGGAGAAAAAAAACAAGCATCAATCTTAGAAGCAAAGACACACATACACACGTGCACGTCCAATGGGGGCCAGATGGGGTGAAAGCACCATTTTGTTTAAAAATAAGGATGTTTTCTTTTCCACAGTCAATATGTGGGGCTCATAGCTACTCAGGGAATGCAAGCTAAAACAGTCCAAAAAAAAAAAAAAAAAAACTAAACTAAAACCTGTAGTCAGAGACACAGAGCATGTTATTTAAGTTATTTACTGATTTCTTACTGTCCCCAGATTGCAGAACTGGCTGTAAAACTAGGGACCCTCTCAACCATTCCTCTCACTTTATAGCTGAGGACACTTGAGGTCAGAGCTGGGCCGTCTCCATGTCCCCAACTCTCCCCCCTGCTATTTTCCACTCAGCTGCCAGATCTCTCTCTCTAAAGTAAACATCTGACAATCAGCATCACCGCTTGAAACCCTTCAAATCAAGTCGCCCACCAGATAACACCCGACTTCCTGCCATCAGCTCAACCCTGTCCCACTGGCTCCTTCTCCTGCCCCTCCTAGCCTCCCATGCCCTTGCCCTGCTGAACTCACCCACTGCACCAGGTCACTCCAGGTCACGCTGGGTCACACCAATGGGGTGGGGCCCTTTATGTGGTATTTGCTTAATTTTGATTCCTCTTTTGGGATTCAGTGTGGAGGTCACTTCCAGAAAACAGATAAGCTCCCTTTCCTGGCTTCTGTGAAGTTCCTCGATCAACCCTTGCCCAACTCTTTCCACGTGGTTCCGAAAAATAGCTGTTTGTAGATATGATGTTTTCCTATCCGTCCTTCTGAAACTTTAAGGCTTCCTCATATTCTTTTTATGTAATGATTCCCCTTAGTAATCGCTAAGCCTCTGCGGGCTCCCAGAAGAAGCAGAGGGTGCATTTTATTGTTTTATTGATCATTCTATTCTCGGGGCCTAGAGGAATGCTACATTCTTTAGGAGATGCTCCAAAAATGTGGGTATGATTGCTGGCTATGATGGAGCTAGGGTGTTCTATTTGCTAAGCCCAGAGCCCCCGTTGGGTTGTTTTTGCTTGAACATTGGCAAAAAGATGTTCTGCAAAGTTCATCACCTTGGGGTTCGAAATGCCATCCATTGGAGCGGCTTCTCTGACCTCCTGGTCTAACAAGTGTCCATCACGCTCTGTGTTAGTCAGGGCTCTCCAGAGAAAAGAGCCAACAGCAGACGTACCTATTTGTTATAGCACATGTGATTACGGAGGCTGAGAATCTCTACAGTCTGCTGTCTGCAAGTTGGAGGCCCAGGCACGCTGGTGATACGGGGCCAGTCTGAGTCCAGAGGCCGAGGAGCAGGGTTGCTGACCATCCGAGTGCAGGGCAGTCCCAGTGTCCCCACCTGAAACCGATGGGCAGAGAGAACCAGTTCTCCCTTCCTCCACCCTTTTGTTCTGCTCAGATCTTGCATGGATGGGAGGGGACCCCCACACAGTGGGGACAGTCACTTGCTTTATTTAGCATAACAATACGCTGATGTCGCTCATCTGTGCTCATCTGGTCCAGAAACACTTGACAGACACACTGAAATAAAGTTCCACCACATCTCTGGGCGTCCTGGGACCCAGTCACACTGACACACAAAATTAACCACCGTGTTCCCTACGCCATGACCGACTTTTCTTTGTACCACTGATCACCAGCTAACAGGTAAATCTTTATTCCTTTACTTACTTACCATTCGTGTCCTGAGCACTGGACAGCAAGCATAGCAAGAGCTGCCCTCAGTCTGGATGCTCTCTGTTACTCCCCGGAGCCCAGAACGTGTCCAGCACATAGTAGGTGGTCAAGAAGTATTACTGAAATGAATGGATGAATCATGCAACCAGCGGGCCTGCTAATCCAGGTTGTTCTTTCAGGCTGAACCTCTTGTGTTTTTCTTTGAAAAAGAAGAGAGAGGGAAAATTATACAACTGAATCTTAAAACTCTAATGTCTGGGAAATACAAAAACAAGCAACAAAAGAAACTAAACAATTGAACCCAAACCTCCCCAACCCCAGTGATCCCTCTCAGCACAGCCAACATGAGGCCTTTGAAATCCTACTCCAGAGACGCACGCTGCGGAAGGAAGCGGGAGAGGAATGGCTGCCTTCTCCGTTTTATTTTTATATACCAACTCGCTAGTTAACGGTGGGAGCAATCAATAAACTTTAATAGAAGGCTATTACTTTAGCGTGGTAGTAAACTGAAGAATAAAGAATAATAGCTTTTCAACCTTTTATCAGTCTGGGGAGCTAATTTAATATGCATGGAAAATACATTACAATAATTTTTATAACTATGCAGTCCAGACCTCTCTGAAGATTTTCCAGGAAATAAGTAATGTGCGAAGAATCTCCCCCAAATAGGTGGTACAAGAACCGTGGTGGCGGTGAGGGGGGGCGGCCCAGCGAGTTCCGGCAAGAACTGGCTGTTGATGTTGAAAGTGCCGCTGGGTTCAAACCTGGCACCAGACCCCCACTGCTGACTTTTTAAACCAGCCTTCTCTTAACGAAGTGGACTGATCACTCCCATTTGGAGCCATTCAGGCGGTAGACAAGTACGCTGAAGCTCTGAGTATATAATTTTTAACCTCTCAGAGAGGCTGAACGATATGTTGCGAAGCTATGGCTGTGCACGGTGCAGATTCAGTGCACCGCAAAGGAGCTCCATTAATCCTAATTTAACGTGCATCTGGTCACAATTTGGAAGAGGAAATAGGCCAAGGAGCGGAGAAACAGCCCGTGCGCTTGGCGTGGCTCCACACCCACGGCAAAGGACCTTGGTGACACCACGACCCTGTCTGCTCTCTGAGCCCGCAGGACTATCCCGGGTGCACCTGCCTCTTTTATTCCACTTGCCTCCTCCACCCTGACCTTCCCTGGCCATTTCTCCTCTCTGCTGAGCACTGTCGTGCAAACACTGCAAATGGTGTGTTGACACTTCTCCGGGGACGGCCAAAGGCCTACAGGTGACAGGTCAGAGGCCAGTGAAGATGTCGGTGGTACCCAGCTTGCTCTGAGCATCTCCACAAGCCTGCTCAGGTTTCTGTGTTTTTCTTGAGAAAAATGCTTGCCGGCTGCGGCAGGTTTCCCCAAGCGCTCACGGTTCTGATGATAATAGGTTTGTGTGTGCTAGTGAATTAGTCTGCGCCCGTCCAACCGTCTTTAGCTCGCATTAATCACACCCTTTTACTCAAAACAGTGCAACTCTGATCTAAACCAATTAAGCCTGCGCTGTTTAGACAAAGAGATTAATACAGCTCCGGAAAGCGTAACCTTTGGCCATAGAGGTGTCTTAAGATAATGAGCTTGATTCAGTGGGTTGGCTTTGTGGAGAGGTATGTTTTGGAGGAAGATATCTATTTGCAGATTCTAAATCAGCAAGAAAAGAAGGTCACCCGGGCACACCAGAGCTGCTTGTACACAGGCAGGTATCGAGGGGGTTAGGGAGCCCCATTTAGAGTCGGTGGTTTGGAAATGCACATTCTCTCTCCCTTGGAGAATCCAGCTGACTCTGACAAAAGAACAGCATATACAATATAATCCGGCAAAAGTAATCACAGCTATCGTGTGAGGCCCAGCTACGGAGCTTCTAGAAAGCCTCGCTCACCATACAATTTTTCTGCTCTTACAGAAACTGAGGGACAACTTGATCGTGTGTGCGTGGAGCAAGGAGCCGTGACTAGGAGTCAGGGGCTGAGCTGGGCTTGTGGTTTAACACCTGAGTGCTACCTGAGGGCTCCCTGTGGAGGGCTGAGGGAGGAGGGGTGGAATGAGGTCTCTGCCTTTAAGCAACTTGCCACCCAGGGGAGGACAGGGACCTGCAAACAGGATGTCAATGCGCAGGGAGGCTGTGTAAGCGGGGAGGGAGGGAGGGGGCCTGAGAGCCCAAGGTCAGGGCCCTGAGGGCACCCACAGGCTGTGGTCAAAGCTCTTGAGAGCGAGTCAGCTCTGAATGAATCTTCAAAGACACGGAGAGGATCTCCTGGTAGGAAAGTGCTGGAAGGGGTTCTGGGCAGGCGGAGAGAACAGTGGAAGCAAAGGAAGGAAACACGCCACAGCGGAAAGGCATTCAGCGTTCATCTGGGCCACGGGGGCCCAAAGTTGACCAGCGATAGATGGAGGCGAGGTGAGAGGCCAGGGTGAGAAAGACCACGGTTCTGAGATTGGGCTGCTTGGACATTGTTTTCTTAACAAGGGGGCTATGCCCAAGGGATGTAAACCTGAGACCTAGTCTGATCACCCTGGTTACCACCAGCTGGCAGTGAAGCCCTAGTCACGTTACTGTAGACTCACTTACCTGACCTCGGATTTCTCCTCTGTGAAATGGGCGTGTTTGATACCGTGGTCTCTCCCATTGTCTGTTCCAGTGTGAGTTAACCACATCTTTTTCTTCTGTATTGTTGGTGCTTTGGTACCCTGGGGACTGGCCGCCTCTGAGGGACTGCCCCCCCCCCCCCCACCCACACACACTACGCTAGCTAATTTCTAGAGGCAGCCTGCAGCTGGCCGGCAGAGCGAGCCTTTCACATGCAAACCATCCCATCCAGAGCCCAGGCCCAACCACTTCCCTTACCGGGCTCTCAAATTCCAGGCTGCTGTCTCCCTTCCCTAGTGACCCCAGGGACAGGTCCCAGAGGACTAGGGCCAGCCCCTCTGCCCCAGAGCCTGCCGGAGTCACTCAAAATAGTCCTGAGTAAGCCTGCTGACCTCGCCTTGCCAGTCCCTTCCGTGGGAGTCACGGGAAAGGCTACAGCTCAGTCTCCACTCCCTCGCCTCCTGACCTGGGTGCTGTCCTGGGTGGATCCCCAGGGAGCGGGGAGCCCCTCCTCTTGGGATCTGTGAGTGGAACAAGTTATCTTCAACGACAATTGTCTCCTGATCTGCTGGCCTGCAATGCCTGAATAAGAATAAACCTGTAGTTTAAACTACAGCAGTGCTCTCCAATGGAGGGTCGGAGTGTGTTCCTGGCCCAGGGAGGGGGCTGCGGTGCAGCCTCTGGTCAAGCCCTGTCCCTGCGGGGGTTGGGGAGGGGGTGTTGTTTGCAGTTTGCACAGAGGCACCTGTGTCCTGTCATTTCACTTCTTGGAAGCTCAATGTTCTCAGTTATAAAATGCGGGAGCTCCACGTTGACTGTATTCTCCAGATTTAGAAATGGTAGAGAAAATCACTGTGAGATCTCAGACGAATCTACCCCCATGGTCCCCGTGTTTCAGCCAGAGTGTCCTCATCTCTCTCCGTCCTGGTCCTGCTGACACAGTGGAGAGCTCTCTGCAGGTGCACTGTAAACTGTGAAGGCTGTGCTGATGGAGACCCGCTGTTGCTATTCTTTCTGACCAGGAACCTGACCCCAGCTGCAGGTGTGCAAGGTTTTTAGGGCAGTAGTGTGTGATTTAGCAGATTATCGTGCCAGCACGCTCAAGAATCCGCCAGGAACTTCCTCGATGTGGGATGGGGGAATAGTACAGCCTCCCTATACTCAGTAACAGTGGTTTCATTATCTTCATTATCCTGTATTTGTATGAAGTCTTTGCTTTCAGGATCTCGAAGTACTTCATATACATTAAGCCTCCTGGTCCCCCAGGGGAGGCGTGAAACACAGGCAGGAACTTGCAGGTCCTGAGTGGTCTCCTGTCATGCTGGTGAGCAGAAAAGCGAACCTTCACCTCCTCTGTCATACAGAGGTCTGTGTCGGAGGTTTAGGGCATGGGTGTTGGGGCCTGGGCCTGAGGCATGGCAGCTGGAGAACGGGATAACTACTGTTCAGGGAGAGCCTGCTACGGGCCAGACCAGACCCTGGACCTGCATTCGATGCTGTCGTAGCAGTAATTACGGATAAGGGAACTGCAGCTCAGAGAGGTTGAGCTGCGTCTCCGAGGTCACACAGCTAGTGAGAGGTAGACACAGGGAGGCGGGACACAGATCCACAGGTATCTCGAAAGCCCAATCGTCCTTCTTTGCACTGAACTCAGCTGCCCTCCAACACTGCTTACTTCAAGTCCTTGTCTTTTTCTTTGTCTTTGTGGAGTCTGACTACATCCCTACCACCTTGACCTTGAGCTTCAGATGAGTAGAGTGGGAGGTGGTGAACTTCCAACATGGAGGCAGAGCAGGACTCTCTGATGACCCAGACAGAGGAGCCTCTGTCTCCTTGGTCCCGGGCAGACCTTTCCCTCAGCTTGATCACTGCTACCACCTTCCAGTGGTGGTTTCCACGTAGTGAGCTACCCCTGAACTTGGTGTTTTAGAACAACAGGGTAATGTTTTCTTTACCAGAGGAGTTTGGTCAAGCGATAGGTGGGTGGCTTTCCTCTGGTCCATGGTCTCTAGGGCCTCCACCTGGAAGAACGTCGAAGGGGACTCAAGGTTGGGGGCTGGACTCATCTGGAAGCACCTTCACTCTCACACCCGGTGTCTGGGGCTGTTGGTGTGAGTATGGACAGATGACCTCTCTGTACTGCCTGGGCTTCCTCACAGCGGGGCTGGAAGGGTTGATGACCTTGCAGGTGTCTTAAAAAAATCGATCCTGCCTGGCTGGTGTAGCTCAGTGGATTGAGTGCAGGCTGGGAACCAGAGGGTCCCGGTTCGATTCCCAGTCGGGGCACATGCCTGGGTTGCGGGCCAGGTCCCCGATGAGGGCCATGCGAGAGGCAACCATACATTGCTCTTTCTCCCTCCCTTCTCCTCTCTCTGAAAATAAATAAATAAAATCTTAAAAAAAAAATCGATCCTATGATCTACTTCCCAGATGAATGGGTTGTTCGTTGGATTCACCACATTTATGGATCTGCTCTGAAGATGTGACCACTGTCAGCTTCTTCCATCTGCAGAATCTGTGCGTTCAGGACTCAGGCCTTTGGAACTCCGTCCGCGTGGCCTACGTGCTGGGCTGTGTGCCGTGTGCATCCGCTTACACCGCATCTCTGCAATCACCCATGTTGTGCCCTCATCGTTTATGGTAAAGCAGAATTCCCTTGGCAGAGTGATCAGCAGCGGGGGGCAAAAAGCGTTCTTGTGAAGACTGTTTCTCCCTCTGATCCGTCTCCAAATTGATGTTTCCATCTCATTGTTTTCGTATTTGTTTTTTAACTTTATCTAAAGATTTTTTAAAAATGAGGATTACTTAACAAAAGGAAAACTCTCACCACCTCCTTATGTAAAGCTAATGTGACAACGCCAGTGTCAACAAGGGGGCAAGATCCATCTCTGAGAAATCTTGAAACCTCTAAGTGGAATCTGCATAAAATAGTTCTGGTATTATTATTCACTATTCTTTCGGTGACAGATATGTCAAGGCCTTGAAACCTAAAAGAACAATTATGCTATTGTATCTCTCCGAGGATTCAAGGGGTGTGTCTTTGGTGGAAAAAGTGCTATTAGAGCTTTGAAAGCAGTTAAAAGGCAGCCCAAGGGACTCTTTAGCTCGTCACTTTATAAAGAATGCCTGGGCTTTAAGTGTCTTAAAGTACGTTTATTCAACGCGTACTTTGGCTTTAAAAAAGAGCCTACTAATAATTAACGGCTGCACTTTTTTTTTAATGTTCGCATTAGCTATAAATAAAAACTCTCGATGAAGTCATCATTGATTAGGTTTAACTATGATTCTTAAGAGATGGGACCCGTATCTTTGTGAAGCATCTTGCCACAAATTACCTGTAAGCTTTTTCTTTTTTTTAAACAAAATCTAGCTAACATTGCAGAAGTCACTGCCACCGACAATTAGGAACCAAATCAGGAACTAATCAGTAAATCCTTTCCTTGCACAAGCTGGCTTAACTTAACATATCTGAAAGTTAAAACCTAAAGCATTGATAAGGCAGGCAGCTCATTGTAGCTGGGTGGGTGCAGTAGGCAGTGATCCGACTTTAATTTTCTCTGAAACCTACCTATTATGTTATTCTTGGTTCGGCTGGGCTTCACTGGAAAAAGGGAATGCCAGCTTTTGATGGGAATAACTTAGAAATTCAGGGAAGACACAGAGAGGCACGGAATGCCTCTGTCACAGAGGGTGATAAGTCAGTGTGGAAGGTGAATGAGGCAGGAAACTTTCTGTCGGAATGCCGCCACAAAGGTGGGGGTCGCAGAAACTGTGGTTCAAGTGCATGGGAACTAATGTGCCCGGGCAGGGGTGGGTGGTCTGTGATTCTTAACAAGCTGCAAAGGCGTGCTTATTCCATTTACTACTTCATAATGTCAAAAGAGATATGAGTTTATTTTTTTTTAAATTCAGGCATTCTTTCCCTTCCTATCTTTTGGCAGCTGGGATAGTTTCTTAAAACAATCTAGTTTGACCTATTGTGGATAAACAACGAAAGGTTCAGAATGGCGATGACTCAGCCCAGACTTCCATGAAGAAGGTAAAGGGAACACAGGCAGGCCGTCATTGTCCCCCAAAGATCCATGCCTGCTTTCCAGTCTTGCAGAATCCTGGCCGGCGCAAGGGCACCTTGAAGAAAGACCACATTTCCCATAACCCCGTGTGGCAGCCATGTGATATGATTCTAGCCAATAAGAGGTCAGCAAAGTGGCTTGTGAAACTTCCGGGAAACGCCCCATCCCCCCCCCCCCCCCCCGCGCCCGCCCAGAACAGGGTAGTGATCTTGGAAATGGAGGCCGGTCGAGAGCGGCAACCACGCAAAGAGCCTGTGTCCTGCCTTCATGGAGCACCCCGCCAGTCCTGGACTGCTGGCCACGGCCCCATGTGAGAGAGAGAAAAAGGCTCGATTTAGGCCGCAGTGTATTTGGGTCTTCTCACTTTGATGCATATTTCATCTGAAACTAATGGAGTGGCGGTCCGAGGGGCTCACCGGTGTGCTAAACGGGCCGTCTCAGCCAGGCCACGACACGCATGGGGGCGTCAGAGCTCGAGCCGGCTGTCTTGCGTCGGGATCTGCTGACGGACAACCCCATCACTCGCTTCGGAATCTCAGGCCCCCAGCGCAGGCTCTGACGCCCGGAGCGTGCCCAGTGAGGTTTTGTGAGAAGTCGGTGGCCGAGTGACGCAGTGGAGAGATGACCTGGAGAAGCTGGACAGCAGCTCTATGGAACCCCGAGGTGTCCCGGGGGTACTCGTGGGCATGTACACGTCTGAACTTGCCATTTTGGCCTGACCCCGCGGGACCGTGTATTGTTTGATTCCGAAATGATTCATTAAAATCCCATGAATTTTTCCTTCCTGCTCTCTTTCTTTTTGTCCTCCTGGTATTGTTGTATCTCAATATGATGTAAACAGGGCATAAATCTTGGCTCCTGCCAACTGCTGCTTGGTTCAGATTGCCTGCATTGTCTTGGCATATGTTGGAGTCTTTAAATTAACAGAGGAAAGAATTGATTTCTAAAATGGCATTTGCATTAAGGGTTATAAATGGGCAATTTGGGAAGCATGAAGATCTACAGAGAAAGTTATGCACAAATATTACAATTAGCATAGCAGTGGGGTTTTGACTCTGAAATCAGCAGCCGTGTACCTCCACTGGGGCTACACTTTTGCTGCCCAAAGTCTATATATAGTATAATTTGCATATCCAAGGCTCCAGGTAAGTCATGAGGTCACACCAATCTGGACACCCCACAGAATCTTGGCTTCTTGGTGGATTTTTTGACATGACTTTTTTTTTTTTTTTTTTTTTTGACAACTTGTATTTCCAAATATGTTGGTCATAGTTTTGAACAGAAACTTCTTTTTATGCATGATTAGTGTCTGGCTCTATTAAAGATCCCAGCTTCAGGAAGTCACACGGCCCCCACAGAGAGCAGCGTGCTGCTAGGTTCCCAGAACAATTAGATCAAAACCTGGACTACCCGTCTTGGAACGCTTGGCGCCTCCATTCTCTCGCCCCTCTTTGCTGGTGACCTCCTGTCTTGGTCTCTAACTACATGGCTTCTTAAACCTGCCGGCAGCTTGATTCATCCCCCTCTGGCTCGGGAGTCCCACTGATTCTTGGCAACCAATTTCTTTGCTCAGTTATCTATCTGAGCACTGTCCACTCGTCTGGTACGTATTATGCCGAGTGAGGGACAGAGAGATGAATATGATCCCGCCCCTTCCCTTAGACGAGCTCACCATTTAGTAAAGGACACAGTCAAGGAAAGAGGTAATTCCAAATATCGGGGAGCGAGGCTTGTCCAGGGAAGCAAAACAAAGCCTGGAGACCTAGTGGGAGAGAGCCAGGCCAAAGGGAGGCCGGCAAGTGAAGTGAAGAGAAAGGCTGGGAGTTTGTTGTAGGGCACTTCAGGAGAAGTTTCAACATATTGTATCAAAACACGGCAAAAGTGTAAGAAAGGAGGTGTTAGAGGGAATACAAATACCAGTTTCTAGACAGGAATCTACAAACACTTAGCGAGCTGTGTGTGTTTCTAATTATTGTTAATTAGTATTATCATTATCATTATGGTTATTGATATGTGTCCAGTACAAGAAACTCACATTTTCAAAGAGAAACTCTAATGGCCGTTCTGGGGACCGTTTTGCTCTGGGCATGGGCGTCACCGCTGTGGGTTGGCCTGGGGACTCGTTTCAGGAGTGGTAGGGGTCAGTGTTTTGGCCTACAGGTAAACTGGCTTAATCCTGCCTTTTCTGGATCGTGCAACTGTAGAAACACGTTCCTACGTCAAAGACATCATTAAATTAGGATACAATTTACATGTGAACGTGGAGGCTTAATTCCCTTGCTTCTTGCTACTCACTTCCAAATATAAGGGATCCCATCACACGTTTACCGTGGTAAGTGCAGCGCTGAGAACAATAACAGTGAAAATAAGCCCTGGCATAGCTTTTACCACTTGCTAAGCATCACTCCAGGATCTTTATGACCCAATTAGTTTTCTCTGCGGCTCTACGGGATTTGTGCCTTTGCCATCGCCATGTTACAGGTGAGAAAACTGAGGCAGAAGGGGTAAGGCCACTCACTCAGATTCAGACTCAGGATTGGACCCAGGCTTCTGGGTGCAGAGCCAGCTGCCCATCTCTGCGCCGCTTCAGGGAGCTGCTCCGATTTTGTGCCTTGCCTCTTTTTCACAGACTAAGAAACTAAACTCAGGACCCTTAGGTTACAACCAGCCACTGATCAGGCCTCTGGAGCCAACGCATGGCTCAGGATGGAGCCAGAATGGCTCTCACCGTCTCCCCAATGCCAGGCTCCGTACAATGCAAAACACACATTCATGTCACTGATTACTGATTTGGGGAGGTGGGCCCCCAAATTAGGTTGCCATGTTGCCCCTGAGAAGTCTGGGGATGTGTCACCCTGTGGATGCAGGCTTCCCTCTGCCAACCCCTTTACTCTCTCACTCATTTGTGTCTCTCTCTGTTCTGAGCCTCTTCCTGCCCCCAGCCCTCCTGGGTCCTCAGCCATGGGCTTGCCAGTGCATCTGCCCCAGACCTGCTGCCCTTCTCATTCCACAGAGTCCCCTTGCCCCTGGGGGGCACCCCCACCCCCAGCTCAGGCTCTGCTCATCTTCACGTTGGAAAGCGTCACCCCCTCCCGTGGCAGCAGGAACCGCAGAGCCCCGGCTAAGCTGTCCAGTCACGCTCGGGGCAGTGCCAGCCAGACGATGGAATGAGCTGGTGTGAGCGGAGTTTGCAGCTAGGAGGGAAGTTTTACGTATGGAAAGGGAAATTGGTGGGTGAATAAAAAGTAGCAAAGTAGGTGATGGAAAGTAGGCGATTGGTTGAGTCTATGCATCCCGAAACACAGGGGAAACTTTCACAAAAGCTTGTTAGGAGAGAGATTTAGCAATCTGGGGATTTAGGGTGAAAAAGCAAGAACTCTCAGATTATCAGCCACCGCACCGTTCCTGGGTGGAGAATTCCCACCGATTCCGATCACTTGCTTCCCGGACAGTTTCTGCTTCCGCCTGGTTATGTGGGCGCTCTGCAGTCGCTACATGAATTAGACCAAGCAAACCCTTTCTCCTCGTGGGCCCCTATTTTCTTATTTACAGAATTAAAGGATTAGATGAGGTCGCCTTTGCAGACATTCCTCAATTCCAATATTTTTTGTTCCATTGACCTTAAGAAAGCTCTCATCACAAGCATTTTTATGCAAAAATTTGATTGTTTTTCTTCATTTTCAAAAATCTTCCATTTTATTAAATTTTTTGTGGGACATTGGATAGTGTTTTTTTTCTCTTCATTTAAAAAGGTACAGATACTCAAAGTTGACAGTTTACAATAACTGGAAAGTGGAAAGAAGAGGAAAAGACATTCTCAGTGAAGGCCCACCCTGCTGGTGCATTTTAGTCTAACTTTCCGTGTGTGACGAATGTTTGTGAAGCGGCTTCATACACTGTTTGTGAAGACTGTGCTGCGTGTGCTTTGCATGCGACGTCCTTTGTGTAAACACTGTCTTGCGTGCTCCTGGCCCAGGCTACTGCAGGTTCTGCCCGCGCACGGCTTCCTGGCCGCCTAGCAGTCCATCTGCCAGGGGCGACTAGCCACCGGCTTGCTCGCGCAGAGATGAACATCTCACGCTGTTTCTTTTCTCCCTGCTCCACCCCCCTCTTACCTGTCATACTGCTTCTGCGCAGCCCCTCAGTCGGCATGGGGGGCCCCCTGGAAACAACAGCACCACGTCTAGTGGGCAATCAGGAGACGTCCAGGGACAATGTACCACATCAGGGGCAGGGTTCAGACTACAACACAAATCGCTGGTGCTCCCAGGGAGTGGGACCTGTGGGCGCCTCCCCACTACCAGGACTGAAGGGGCAGAGGGGGGACTGTGACCAGAATTCAGAGACAGCTAAAGCCACAGGAGGAGAGAGGGCGCCCCAAAGCGACAGTGTGTGTCCACGGGCTCCTGCATGGAGATAAGTCCTTCTCTTTTGTCTCATCTCCTCTCTCCACTGGGGTTTGAAACCAGCCCAGGTCACCTCCTCCATGAAGTCTTCCCTGACTTCTAGGTGTCCATCTCTTGGGCTGGTACCCAGCTGGAGTGGGGCAAGCCTGTCCTCTGCATTCCAGGCCTCTTTGCCCTTCTCTGTGTCTCAGACATGCTGATACGGTGTCTCAGGCCCTTTACACTTGCCACTTCTTCCTCTCCGTGTCACATGCTCCATCTGAACACTTCTGACCTGTGCTGATGTCACACCTTTGGGGAGCTCTCTTTGCGCCCTGCCGGACCTGACCAGTCTGGGCTGCTGCCTGAGTCGGTTTGGGGGGTCTGAGGGGCAGCTTCACACGTAGCTGAACTTGCTCCCTGTGAGCTGGGGCTGCCTTTAGGTCTCCAGATGTGTACTGTTAAACCACGTGCAGTAACTGAAGGCGCTTTCTCCTTTGCTGGGTCCAGAGCTCCTTGGAAATGTAAGCATTCAGTCTTTCTAGAATGTGAACTCCTGTTCCCTGCACACAGGCCTCCGCTGAAATCTCCTGGAAAGACAGATACTTTGGCAGTCTCCGAGTATCATTCGAGCAGACTTCGCTCTAGGATGAGGCCCATAGTACGTGTGTTTAAAGACTGAACATCATGTAAAAATGTACAATTCCCACCATGGCTGGGGAGTCAGACATTCCTGTAGAGAATGCCACATGTGCCCTCTGTTATCTGTAGTTCGATGGGAGGCTGTTAGATTAGTGATGATATAGATTAAGGATCAACAACCTGTGCCCTGAGCTGAGTCCTGCTCACCACCGGCTTCTGCAACCCACGCCTCACCGGAGTCCCGCCACGCACACTGAGGTGCATGCTGTTTGGGGCCACTCTCAAGCCTCAATGCAGAGTCACATTGTTGAACTGTGTGGCCACAAAGATGCTCCCTGGCTTTTTAACAACGCGGTTTGCCCACCTCTGGGGGGATGGCGAGACCGAGGCTCTGCGAGGTCACAAGCCCACCACAGGACCAGCTCCATGGCGGGGAGGCCCCCGCACTGTGTGCTGGGTGGCACATCTCTACTGCCTTCTGCTCCCTGCCTGGGTGCGTACCTGTCATGCATCCTCCGTTTCCCCACCTGTGAGATAAGGAGGTTGGATGCGATGACCGAAAGTCCCAGCCGGCACTGAGTGATTTTGTCACTGGACTGTGGGCCAAAGGGGCTGAGGACACTTTAGGGGAAGAAAAGGACAATGGCCCGCTGGGGGAACCGAGGCGCAGGGCTGGCCCCCAGGTGCTCTCCCCACGAGGGCAGCGCTGCTGTGTGTCATTTGTGTTTCTGTTCTTGCTGCGAGAGAGAGTGAAGTCCCTGGCGTCCAGCGGAACCCACTCCCAGAGCCACGGGCTTGACAAGCGCCGGCTGCTCGATCTCTTGCTGTCCCCACGGGCACCGCCTCGCGGTTTGCCCCCAGCAACACTGAGGGCAATGGCTGTCATCTCTAACGCCGGCGGGACCCCGTCGCTGTGAGCCAGGCATGGGCTCCCGCGGCCTCTGCCTGCTCGCTTGCCCGGCAGCGGCCACCCTGGGGCTGGGCCTTCAAGCCGTCCCCACGGACGCGTCCTGGCTTCACACCCGCTGCCATCAGCTCGCTCTGGGTCAGGGCGCATTTTAGATCCTCCGTGCTCAGAACAAGAGGGGTCACCCCACCTTTTGTCTGGCTTCTCCCTCAGACAAGCGTTCACTCTTTGGAGAAACATGTCTCGAAGGCAGCATGTTGTGAGTACACAGGCAGGCGCACACACATGCACGAGTGAAACCGGGGAAATGGGCGTCTGATCCGTGGTCTGTGTCCGTCCCCAGCTCTGGTTTGACCGTCCCCTGGCTGTGGTTTGACCCTATGGTTACACAAGATATTGGGGAAAACGTGGGCGGAGGGTACAGCAGATTTCTCTGCCACGCGTTTTACAACTGCATGTGAATCGACTGTTGTCTTAAAGTAAAAAGTATAGTTAGGAAAATTAGTGGGCGCTGACTGGATAGTCCAGGACCCGTGGCTTTTGTTAAGTCAGGGTGTCCGTGAGTCGGGAGCATCGGTCAGAGGGGTGCATGGAGCCTCCCCAGCAGAGTCAGCATCGTGTGGTTAGTAAAGACTGGATTTTTCTGAATTTGGGAAGAATCATAAATGTCTTTGAAAATCTGTTAAATTCAACGAGCCCTTTCCCCTCACATGTGTACACAGGGTGGGTGTGTGCACATTTATGCATACTCACACGCTCCACTCTGTGTCATCAATGAAGTCCTCTCAAGGACCCCGCAAAACAGAGACAGAGAGGAGGGACCGTGGGGGCTCTTGTTGCCCTTTGCCCACACTCCTGGGCGGAACTAACCTGTTTTCATCTGTTTTATAGCTTGGAGAAATGTTTAAGATTTCATTAAGACAAGGATCTTCACTGTTTCAAAAGCAACTTAAAATCCACTGATGGAGTAGAAAGAAGGAAAAGGAGACAGGCTTCGAGGGACAGAGGACCTGCCTTTGAGACCCCGGGCTGTGAAATGTCCCTCGCTCAGCGTTGCTTTCCTCCTGTCTGGGCCGGGGCTCAGGGTCCTCGCCTCACAGGGGTGTCCTGTGGATCCGATGCCTGTCCTGCCTCTACAGCATGGCCAGGCCTGGCCATTTTCTGGCGCTGGGCAAAACTTTGCTCCTTCGGAGGGGGTCCACATGGTAGGTCAGTGGGTCTCAGCCTGCCTGCAAAGCTGGCCCACTAGAAAGGAAGAAGTGGACGGAGCCAGCCTTCCGTTTTCTCTCTCTCTCTCTGTCTCTCTGTCTCTCTCTCTCAGAAAGAAACGCTGACAAGCAGGGAGGAAGAAAATTATACTTGTAAAACTTTCCCTTGTCTTGGGGAATTTGCTTTAAAATTTGTGCGGGATAGAGTAATTAGTAAACTTGCTCTTAAGAGTGCTGAGGAGAGGTGAATTTTCGCACCTTCCCTGACTTTGACACTGCGGCTTTTGAAACTTCCCGTGCGCTGTGGCTCATTGTTCTTTAATCTGCTGCACTCTGCATTGACTAGCGCGGGGATTTCGCACTTACTGTGTCAATAACATCTGGCAAAATTGCCACCTATTAAGAGTAAGTGTTCTTTTTTCCTCCGGTGAGAAATGTGATGGGGTATTATATTGGTTTCCCTTGAGAGGCTAAGGAGACAATTTTAAAGCAGACAAATGCATTAAAGAAATAACCTGAACTCTAAGAAAAGGTTATGGAAAGTCAGAAACTTTTTTTTTTTCTTCTTCTTGTTCTGGGTTTATTTATTTGGGAGGGGGGTGCAGGCAGCCTCGGCAGGAGGTGAGGGTGGGTATTCACCACAGCGCAGGGTCCTTCAGCTGCCTCCCTGGGTCAGTCCTTCCTCGCCTGGCTCCTGCGGGAAACCGGAGCCTTCTGCACAAAGCCCCGCAGGCCAGGCCAGGCCAGGCCAGGCCAGGCGAGGGCGGCCCCAGGACCCTGGGGAAAGAGCCCTGCAGAGCCGGATGAGTTTTCTCCATCACCCATTTGCTGTGTGGCCTCGGGCAACTCACTGGACTTAGGAACCTCAGCCACTTCCTCTGGGTCGTGGGGTCTGTGGATGTGGCCCCTGAAGATCAAATGCCATTGGTCAGGGTCTAGGACATTGGGGGCCGGCAGGTGAGTGGTACCTGTTACTGTCATGACTGCTTAGCACCATTCCAAACTCTGCAGGGGCTGTATTTACCTCACTTAGTCCGAGCCTTTGGGATCCACAGACCCCTGTGATCCATGAATTCAAATCCCCCAATTGCGCATTAAAATGTCCCAGGGTGACTGGCGCAGGAGGGGATGGCGTGTGGTCCCGCAGGGAGAGAGCCGTGGAAGCAGATGGAGCAGCGTCCTTTCCTATCAGCCGTTCCCTGAGAGCACAGGGTGAAGACAGAGATGCTGGTGAAGGCCCCACAGCCCCCGACAAGGTGATGTCCTCCCCGGCGACAGTGAGGTGACTTGCCCGGCTGCTGTCTGCATGCAGGGCCCGGCCGGTCTGTCCTGGGCGTAGACTGCAGAGCTGGGTGAGTGCCAATATGGCAGGGACGGCCTCGGGACAGGGACCTGGCGATGCTGAGCACTCAGCCCGCACGCAGTGTGTCCACGGCCGGGCTGCTCACGGCAGCTGGGTAAGTAGGTCCTCCACTGTCCCCGTGCCGCTGCTGGAGAAACAAAGTTACAGAGCAGCTGGGAAACTTGCTTGAGTTCTTACGTACTCATTTTCCCTCACCCGGCATTCAGACTCACGGCCCGGACCCTCTCCCTTTCTGATCTCAAGTCCCACCAGGCTCCCTCACTGCCCCTGCAACCCAAGCGGTTTCCTTGTTGTCACACGCCCTTCGGCCTGTCCTCACCTGGGCCCCTCCCTCTGCCGGGAAGCCCTTCCTTGGCTCTGCCGTCCGGCTTATTCAGTCATCCATCCATTCATTTTTTTCCCATGAGGATGGTGTTGGAGAATAGGGCCGTGCTTATTAACCTCTGTGTGCCTCACTGCCCCATCGCTATAGTCACTGTACTGGGACACCCTAGGGGACAAGGTAGTAGAACTTCTGTTAAGGTGCCCCAGACTTAATAAATCTAAGACACAGGTGGGCAGCCCCTGAGCCGCAGGTGACCGACCACAGATGCGTGTTGCTGAGCCCTCATGCGGCGCTTAAAAATTTGAATCAGTGCTGACATACACGAATTGGGAGATTTCATAACATAAATGTAGATTTCTAATTTCTACTGAATACATTGAGAGCCCGGGCCCCCCTGAGCTCCCCTCTGTGCATGGAAACCTTCGGCCCCGTTCACATGGGACGCACAGTCTGTAACTCACCAGTGCCCCCAGCTCTGGTCTCTTTACTCATTAGAAACACCAGTTATTGTGTTTCCAATCCTCACAAATACAGCGGTTCCTTTAGCCTTGAAGCCATTGTTTCTTCCTGCAAACTCATATGTTGAACACACCTGTCTGGTGCCCGGCTTGTGCTAGACACAGAAACAAATAAGCTCAGCCTTCAGGATCCATTTCAGATGTGACCTCTTCCAGGAAGGCCTCCTGATACCTCTGGATTGGAGGCCCAGGCCTGGTCCTGCCCAGAGCCCGGGACTGACCTGTCTTTATAGTCATCACACACGTGCCCACGGCCAGTTTGCTTGTCGGATGTGCAGTCCTCAGTCACAGCCACTGCCTCTCATTTTTCTTTGAATCCCCAGCCTTTGCACAGGGCTGTGTCAAGAGGTGGCCTCTGAGCTTGTTTGTCTCAGGAACGAATGGATGGACAAACAGAACCTGACCCAACGGGACCCTCGACGACTCCCTTCCGAAACTGGAAGGCTAAGTGAGTTGTGTCTTAAGCTGCTTCCTGCTCTAAAATTCCAATTGTGCATCTCAGTTGAAAAACATCAATATTTAGACAACTATATTTTCTTTCCAAATGCCCACAATATTTTATGTCCCGATAATATTTACGGGTTGTCCTCAGACATAACTAATTGGATTTGCCATCCAGCTCACAGGGAAAACGTATCGAGGATGGCCCCTCATTACTCAAACCAGAGGTGATAGCTCGCTACCCAAACTCCCATCATCGTGATTCAGAGAACACTGGGCCGGTGCGGGGAGGGACAAATGTCCCTGCTGTCACCCTGCTCTTTCTCTCACATTTACCACTTGGACAGAGCCATTTGCATCTGAATTGAACCTGCATTAGAATTTCGAGTTTATGTACTGGGGTAATAAACAAAGAGGTTCCAGAAACAGCGGTGGACAAGGCTGCGGAAGCGGACGCGCCTCACTTTCCAAGGGACGTCATCCTTGCTGGCCTCGCGATTCTGAGATAACCCATCTCTTGTGCTCCTGAGGCCGGTGGCACATTCCCTGTTGACAGTATTTCATTGAAAATGAGAGCGAGGGACAGGACCGGCACTTTGTGAGATGCAAATATAGAATTAATGAGCTCTCGTCACTCCCAGTTCCCTTCGAATTCATCACCGCCCCCACCAACACACACAATTTTCATCCTCGTTCATTTCCCTTCCTTGCATCTTTCTAAGCTTCTGAGTTCTTTCTCTCTTTGGGGGACAAAGAAAATTTAAAGTGCTGCACCGAAGTACTTCTTTCCTTCTGTCTCTGCCAGTGGACTTCATCTCTCTGAGGTGGGCACGGAGCCTAACACACTGTCCCTCCCCCGGTGTGTCCACTTCCGTGGAACAACGTGATCGACACAAGAAAGCAGGGAAGAAACAATGAACGCGATCTGGCTCTGGCCGCTGATAAGGTGTCTGTAAAAGCCACGCACTGGGCCCATCGTCGGGTGTTATTCCCGCGAACCCTGGAGGTCCAGTGGCTGATTCCCAAGGTCAGTCAGGGTGGAGCCGGGCCTCAAACCCAGGGAAAGTAATCAGTGCTCATTAGAGACACGTTAGGAATCCCTCGTGTGCGGGTGTGTGTGGGCGTACACGTGTGTACATGTGTGTAGTACAATTGGCCATAGCCCGACTGCTGTAAGGCCCGGATCTGAACTTGTCTCTCTGACTCCAAAGCCAGTTATGTCACGTAAGCACTCACTTTCCACGTGGCCGATCACTGTGGACACACCCACGGGCCAGTACTGGCCTGATCCACGGCACTCTTAGGCAGGGCCCGTGTCACGTGGCTCACTCAGCGCCAGGACCACATTTACTGATACCTGTCTCAGGTGTCCTGAGCTGTCTCTGCCTGGCGGCCTTTCCTCTAAACTCCTGCTAAGATCTATCATGGTCTGAGGTGGGGGGCTCGGTGGGGAGGTGAACAGACTGAGCTTTCCTTCCACCTAGAAATTCATGCTGTGGAATTCCTGTTGAACTCTCAATGGGTGGGAGTGGAGGCAAAAAATCTAAAAAAATTGTTTCCATTTAAAAATGGAAATACCCTTTGGCCACCAACATAAAATCTCAAAAAGCACCTCCTGGTGAGGTGAAAACAGGGTCCTGTGTCACTCTGCATAATGAGGATCATGGGAGGCAGAATGCTAAGAGAGCCCCCACATTGCCGCCCGGGTGCACATGCCTTGCAGAAGCCCCTCCTCTGGAATGAGACACAGCTTGTGACGACAATGAATGTCCCTCCCGTGGTCAGTGAAGGGATTTTGCAGCTGTGATTAAGGTTCCCAGTGAGTTGGCTTTGAGTTAGGTCACAAGGGAGGTTATCCTGTGGGGGCCCGTCCTGAGCAGGTGACCTTGTAAATGCAGAGAGATTCTCCTGCTTGTCTGTTGCCACCTTGCGATAGGAACTGTGGGCAAGGGCATGTGACAAAGATTTTACAGAAGTCCTGTAAACACAAACTGAATTTTGCCAGCAACCAGCAGGCTTGGAAGAGGACGCAGAGCCTGAGATGAGACAGCAGCTCCGGGGTGGTGAGACTCAGAAAAATTTCCAGCTAACTGGTACCCCAACTTTTGACCCATGGAAATTGTGAGCAAACAATGTGAATTGTTTTAAGACTCTAAGTTTATGGTGATTTGTTACAGATCAATAAAAAAGCAATTTTTTATTAAAAGGGGTGTATCCATTAGTTGCTGCCATAATCATGCTGAATAACCAAACAACGGTAAAAACTTACGGTTTACAGCAGGAGGCATTTGCTGCTCATGCGTCTGTTGGCTGGGACAGCCTTTAGCCTGACCTCCAGGACATGCACGTTCTTCTCCTGTTGTGGTGAACTCCAGAAAGGACAAGCAGGCACACGGGAGGTCTCTGTGGCCCAGGCCCAGCCTCAAAACTGACATGCCGTCACTTCTGCCCGTACAACACGGACTAAAGAAAATAGGATGGCCAAGACCAAAGTCAAGGGTTGAGAAGTCCATCCCACCCTAGATGAGGCCATGGAAGGAGGGAGGGGTGAAGAACGGCGGCCAACAATGGAAGCAGCACAGCAGAGAAATGGCGGTGGTGACAGACATACCGCCTGGTGGGGAGGACCGGGACCGGTGGCCCCAGGAGGAGGGAGAGTGCGTGTTGCTAGGATGAGACGCTGCAGTCCACACCAGCGTGATTCATCCGGTGACGCTCGCTCTGCCTCCTCAATAACCTAATTCTAGTTTATAATTGGATGTGGGAGTTTGACTTTCAGAGAGCACAGTTGGTGGGCCGTGTCCTTGATTTGCATCTAGGGTTCATCACACTGGCAGTCCAGGGAGAGCACCTAATCCAAGCACAGGGTTTTGCTGTTCTATCCAAATTCCAGGAGGCTGCAGACCAGGGACCACATCTCCGCCTCAAGACTGATGTCTGAGGATGAAGACAGGCTTGAGGGGTTCATCCAAACGACACCTTTGTTGCCACAGGATTGCATTTATTCACTCACAGAAATGTTTGCTGAGCACATAGTGTGTCAGGCAGGGTCCTGGACCCCAGGGGTGGAGGTCGTGGTACCCGAGACATCATGCTCTGAGGAGGAAGCTGGTCTTTGAAAACAGCCAACTGTAACACAGAGTGGAGGACACTGAAGACCCAGGTGCTAGGTCCCAGGAAGACTCAGAGAAGGAGGGAAGGGGTGTCAGGAAGGGGTTTATGGACAGACAAGCTCGGTCTTGGTCTTGAAAGACAAGGAGCCGCGTCTATGGGAGGAGGCAGGACCTTCTTGAGTAGCAAAGGGAACAATGTCTATGGACGTCCTTAATATCTGGGCAATCACAGGCCTTAGGGTCTCTGGTGAAAACCACAGATCTCCTCCCGGGGCCCAGGATGCTCCTCGGTCTAGGAATGCAGATGTTTGTCTACAATTTCTGAGCGTTTCTCAAACTGTCTGAAAGAGTGTTTTCTTCCAAGATGTGCTTCAAGTTCTCATTCGTTCTGTGTTCTCCTCAGAGGGCGTCGTCTGCACTGAGAACCCCGGGCAGCCCCACCTCACCCTCCCCCAGGCCAGCAGCACCCCTGTCCTGGGCAGCGTGCATCCTTGCGTCCTCCCTCGCCACCTGCCCATCCTTCACGCGAACTGCGGTGATGCCGTTGGAGCATAACAAAGTTTAAGTCCCTTCCTTGATCAAATAAACCCATTCAAAGGTTTCCCGTTCTTCCTGCAGATCATTCTTCTTGATCGTCTCCATTTTAGCTTTGTCCCACGTCCCTCTTCAAACTGCTGATGCTACCGGCCACTCTGGTCCTCTCTCCATCCTCTGAGCGTGCCTTGTTCCTTCCTGTGATGTCCTTTCTACCTAAGGTTCCTCTTCTCCTCACTCTTCAGTTTAATTTCTCTCTCTCAGTAACCTTGGAATTAGGAAAGACTTTTTAAGGGTGACACAAAATCCAGAAGCAAAGGTGGATACATTTCACTTTTTATACATTAAAACTCATTTTGCAAAACCTGGTAATCTGAGACTAGTTTTCTTAACATGTAAAGAGCTCCTGCAAATCATTAACACAGAAAAGCAATCCAATGGAAGAAGAACATTAGTGGACAAGTCACAAAAAAAGGCAACGCAAAAGACTATTGAAAAAAGCTTCTCAATTTGTTCATAATAAGGAGCATTAAACAATGCGAGTGAGGATGGGAAACGGCTTTGCACACCTGCTGTGTGAGTGGCGACCCTCTCTGCAGACACAATGTGATAGACACAATGAATAACATAGTTACAGGGTGTCATTCCCGATGTGCCAAAGTCAGCGTGAGTCACGCTCTTTAATCTGGGTGCTCTGCTTCAGCCATTTAGCTCTCCGATGCATCGGCGCACCTTCACCAAACTGCGCTTTCCGTGGCTTTGTCTGGGATGGCGTCAACTGGAAATAATCCAACTCAGATTTGTAGATGAAATGCACTATAAAATATCCTTACAGAATACGATGCAGCTATTAAAAGGAGAGAAACCCATTTATGGATGTGCTGATGTGGTCTGACCTCCAAGGAATATTTGAAGTGAAAGCAGGAAGGTGGAGGACAGAGTGCCCATTTCTAAAATGTGCATTAAAAATACGCATTTATATATACTTACAGATTTATAATTAGCATAAATTATCTAGGCTATTTGTTTAGTTCTCTTCTCTTATTTCTACCTATTTAAAAAATCCTAATAATATAACTATGCATAATTATATAAATATAATTCCATTCTTTGGGGCAAAGTCCTTTCACAGTCACTCCCTCCTCTGGGTGCCCCCACTACTCTGCAGGGGGCCAGAATCTGGGTTAGATGCCCCATGTCGCAGACTAGGACGCTGAGGTCCAGTCTAGTTCAGTGGGAGGGTGGGAGGCAGGGCTCGGGACTCCTGACCAGCCCGCCTTTGGGCTCATCTCTTTGCAGCGGGGCCCAGCCTGGAGACTGACCCCCTCCCACTCCACAGACCAGGCCCCGAAGGAGCCCTGGCATTTAGGGGAGACCAGGGGGCACAGGACACAGGAAAGATCCTTCCTGTTGTTTCTTTTCTCTTTTCCACTTCACTGACACATTTTAAAAAACGCGATTTTTCCTCTCCTGTGCTGCGTGTCTACCTACACGGCTTCTTTCTGCAGGGTGAAAAATTCTGAGTCTTTGAAACTGAGGTCTCGTCCCACCTGTGCTGGTTCGGTGCGCATGGGGTCAAAGGGAGGGTGGTGCCCGTGGCCCCTCTGGGACTGCAGGGTCTTTCTCCTTCCCAAGGCCATGGGGAGGGGCTCCCACTGTGCCCTCAGGCCACTGTACTCTGGGCTCCAAGCTCCCGCTGGCTCCACATCCTCACCGTGACCTTCGAGGTCATTCCCAGTCTCTCCACTTCACCTCCCTCTGATTTGACCTTTCTGCTCCAAACTGTGCCTGTTTTCTCCTTAATGTGCCCAGCGGGCTTCTGACCTGTGCCTCCCAGGCCTTTGACCTTGCTCTTCCTCTACTTCCCAGTAGAGGGACATGTGGCTTCTCCCCTTGCTTCTTTATGTTCTTACTAAAGTGCCAGCTGCCTATTGAGAACTCTCTTAACCACTGTGCACGGACCAGGGACATGGCCCCTGGATCCCCGGAGGATGTCCCATCCCCTTCCTGACTTATTTTTCTCCCTGGCACGTGGCCTTTGTGGCCTGTGGCACCTCATTGGCCCCATGCACCAGAAGGGAAGGCCCACGAGGACTGGGCTTTGACTGTGCAGCTGGTGGGATGGATCGCTGCCGCGACCCCCTCCGACGTGGTCTGGGCCTGTGCTAATAGGAGTGTATTTTCTCTTCCCCAGCTTCCTCTGACCTCTGACTCCTGTTGGAATGGCCTGGACCATTCTGTTTGGCATTTTAATTATATGCCATCTCGTGTTACAATTTAAGGGTTCTAGTTTGATATATTTACTTGTTTGATCAACATTTATTCAAGCCCAACTGTGTACCAAGCTCCCCTAAAATCCAGAATTGTTTCTTAAGAACAGAGAATAATAAGGAGACTTCCGGCCAAGATGGAGGCGTAGGTATACACACTGTGCTTCCTTGCACAACCAAAAGAGGAAAAACAACAATTTAAAAACAAAAACAGCCAGATCTGACAGAAAACTGAACTGAGTGGAAGTCCAACAACCAAGGAGTTAAAGAAGACACGTTCATCCAGACTGGTAAGCTGGGCGGAGCTGGGTGGAGAGCGTTCGGCAATGCTCCAGCCGTCCGGAGAGTGAAACCGGGGCCAAGACTGGTGGACCAGGCAGTCCCTCATTCTCGCACAGAAAAACCGGGAGGAAAAGCTGGGAAGCAGAACAGAACACGCGTCCCACCAACGCAGGGAAATAAAGCCTCAAACCACTGACTGAAAACACCTGTGGGGGTTGAGACAGCAGCAGGAGGAACTCCCAGACTCACAGGGGAGTTTATTGGGGAGACCCACAGGGACTTGGAACTGCACAGGCCCATCCACTCACCCTGGAGCCAGCACAGAAGGACCCAACTTGCTTCTGGGTAGCTGGGGAAGAGCGGAGAACAGAGCAAGTGCCATTGTTCTCTCAGGCCCTGCCCCCACAGACAGTGTCACAACACAACCACGTGGGTCGCCCCGCCCTGGTGAACACCTAAGACTCCGCCCCTTAAAGTAACAGGCGCACCGAGAAAAAAAATGGCCCAAATGAAAGAACACATCAAAGCTCCAGAAAAAATACAACTAAGTGACGAAGAGATAGCCAACCTACCAGATGCACAGTTCAAAACACTGGTAATCAGGATGCTCACAGGATTCGAAGAAAGATTGTCGCAATTACTTGAAAACATGAAGGATAATAGAAAGGAAATGAGGAGAAATCTACCGGGAACCAATAGGATGAGAAGGAAACTGGGACTCAAATCAACGGAGTGGACCAGCAGAAAGAAAAGAACATCCAAACAGAAAAGAATGAAGAAACAAGAATTCAAAACACTGAGGAGAGGCTTAGGAACTTCCAGGACATCCTTAAACGTCCCAACATCCGAGTCATAGGGGTGCCAGAAGGAGAAAAGGAGGACCAGGGGATTGAAAACTTATTTGAACAAATAATGAAGGAGAACTTCCCCAAGCTGGTGAAGGAAGTAGATTTTCAGGAAGTCCAGGAAGCTCAGAGAGTCCCAAAGAAGTTGGACCCAAAGAAGAACACACCAAGACACATCATAATTACATTACCCAAGATTAAAGATAAAGAGAGAATTCTAGAGGCAGTAAGAGAAAAGGGGACAGTTGCCTACAAAGGAATTCCCATAAGACTGTCAGCTGATTTCTCAAAAGAGAACTTGTAGGCAAGAAGGGGCTGGAGAGAAGTATACCAAGTCATGAAAGGCAAGGACGTACATCCAAGAATACTCTATCCAGCAAAGCTATCATTTAGAATGGAAGGGCAGATAAAGTGCTTCTCAGACCAGGTCAAGTTCAAGGAGTTCATCATCACCCGGCCTTTATTATATGAAATGTTAAAGGGATTTATATAAGACATGGAGGGTTATCAACAGGGGAGTGGGAGGGGGAAAGAGGGGGAAAAGTTACAGTGAATAAGTAGCATAAGTGGTAGGCAGAAAACAGACAGGGGGAGGTTAAGAATAGTATAGGAAATGTAGAAGCCAAAGAATTTATGTGTATGACCCATGGACAAAAACTAAAGGGCGGGGAATGGGGGGGCGGGGGTGGAGGGGAAGAAAGGGGGGAAAATGGGACAACTATAATAGCATAATCAATAAAATACATTAAAAAAAAAGAGCAGAGAATAAGAGCCAGGTTTTTTTTCTTTTTTCTTTTTTTGATCTCTCATCTCATACCTGGGACAGTGCTAGTGGAGAGGCAGCCCCGGATAAAAGGGAACAATGAGAAAAACAAGTCCCTGGGTGAGGCCCATTCAGTAAGCACGGCTGCTAACAAATGCTCCTAGGTTAACGAATTAGGAACTTGGGTTTCTTGACGCAAACAAGCTCCCAGCTTAGTGAAGAGGTTCTTCAGTTTGAATTTGTTTGGATGACAACAAGACGGTTCCAAATTTCCATGTAAATCTGAAACCAGACAAGTTTCACACAGTTGCACATTTCAAAAAAAAAAAAAGTTCCCTTCCCGTTTGTTAAGTATTCTGTGTATCTGAAAGGAGAAAAAAAAATCCCTTCCTGGTTTCCAACGTCAAAAGAGTTCTCTGTGTTCTCTCCAGAAGCCTTGGTGATCAGCGAGTTCACGAGTGTAGACGAGCTTCCTGAACGTGTGCAACGTGGGGACTCCGGGAGTCACAACTGTGACTTGTCAGCCCCGAGAAGCACTGTGGGACTTGTCAGAACACCCCCTCCACATAAATGCAAAATGCTCTTTCTTCCCCATGTCTCCAGAAACCTTTGTTCGGGGCTCAACACCTAGCCAGGCCTCTGTGAACCTGCGCTCCGAGCTTTCTGTGCGACACATCTTTATCTTTTTGTCATTCTCGGCCTTCTCCACATTCTTCAGACCTGGAGGTATGCCAGGGTTTTCCTTTTTTTCCTGCAAAAAGGAAAAAAAAAATTCAAAAGTTTTTCAGTAATTGAAATTCATGACAAATTACAGTTTTTTTCTCTTTTCTGTTTTAGAACAACGTGTTCTTAAAAGAGTGTCTGCTTCATGAACTGGGTGATGCGCAAGCTGAGTGTGCTTGTACACATGGAGTTGTGATCTGGGGCCACCCTGGCCTGAAAAGCCGCCTGCTCCTGTCCCACGAGTCCCTAGAAGACAAGGATGCAGGGCTGCGGCGCGGCCCTTTCGTCTGGGACCTGTGACATCAGCAAGGTGGGCCGGGGGAGAGTCGGCCCCCAGTGCGATTGAGGGGTCCTCAGTTTCAGGGGCTTACTTATTCTGTCACGTGGGGCGTGCTCTGGTCACAGCCCAAAGTCGGGGCCTCTTCCAGTTCACCCCCGAGGCAAATTTCAAGGAGTTCCTGCAGTCCGATATAATCGATCATTTCCTTCCCAAGAAAAGGTTTTGTGCTTTGATTCTGTTCAAGCGCCAGCTTCAGGACTGATATTACCATTACTTGTAATCCATTTCTTTGATAAATTTTCTCAGAGGAGATGTCTTTTTCTTCTCAGGGCCACACCAAGAATGTAACTCGCGTGTATTCATGGAAAGCTGGTGTCTTCTAGCTACTGGTTAATTCCTTACGACACAGCTATGGGGTGGCTCTTTGGCATTAATATCTTTGCATGCGTGTCTGCATGTGTCCACGTGAGCACGTCACAGAATATGACACTTTCACCTTATTGCCATGCCCGTTTACATTTGCAGGTAAATTTATATAAATTGGGGGAAAATTATACCTTTTTCAGTGTTTTAATTTCTTTCCTCCAGACGTCCCTGAGAACAGAGCAGAGGTCCCACAGAGCCACCGCAGGGGAAGGCAGGTGAGGCAATAAGGCACAGCAAAAAAGGTAAGGGGGCACCACACACTTAGTACTCAGGAGAAGTAAGCGTTTAATACAATTAAAAAATTAATGCACAAAAATCTACGATAAATAAAATTATCATAGCTAAATTATAAATAGAGAGGGAGCCCTGTCCTGTCCACTGATACTGCAAGAATGAAATTTATGTTCAGGCTTCTGACATCTCAAAGACGATTGGGGGAAACACCGTGCAGAGAGACAAATACCGCAGAGTTTTCTCTTCGGGTAAAAGGGGGTAATCACAGGGTTAAGTTCTGAGAAGTGACTTTTCCCCTCCTTGCTCTACAGGTTCCCAACGCAGACGCTGGAGCATTTCTGTCTGACTCTGTTTTCCAGCCCTGGACACACACTTTTTATTTCTTAAAGCATCTTGCAGGGGGAGCTAGGGAGTTACACACGGCTCAAAGGGACTCTTGATAAAGGGACATTTTTGTTTTTGTTGCTGGATTTTGATAGCAACTTTTGAGCAGCGCAGAGAAGAATGGGTGGGTGGATGGTAAGGGTCATTGTCAAGGACGAGGGATCAATTAGTATGCAGATCAGAGCCAGGGAGTTCAAAGGTATTGTTCCAATTCAATCACATTAGCCAGGGCAGAAATGAACAAACAGCATGACCTTAATCGCCAAGCCTTCCCCATTCATTCCGTGTGTGTGTGTGTGTGTGTGTGTGTGTGAGAGAGAGAGAGAGAGAGAGACATGTAAGGTCTGCTGACTGTGTGCAGATATGAGAAAGCTGCCCTCTTTATTATTTGTGAAATATAATATACACATTTCCTTCCATACATTCGAGGGATGATTTAATTGAAGGCGAGCAAACTGGATCCGTTTTTCAATGCAAAACTTCACACATACCCAGACACATTAAAACGCCTTGGGGAAAAAAATCTCACTCATATAATGCCAAGGTAAGTTTTTTCCCCCTTACTTGCAGACAATCCTATTCAAAATGTGCACAATTCTTTCAAGTCCCCCAAGTGAGAGAACTTGAAATTCCACATTCTAAAATACAATCTCAGCAGCCTAAACATACCTTTCAACTGTGTGGTTAGAGCTATCATGGAGATAAATGAGGAAATTTTGAATTTTTTAACCATCCCGAGAAGAAGGGTTCCTCCCCCTCTCTTCTCCAAGGAAAACCCAATTATTTTCCTGATTTGCCGGCGATGCACGTTGGAATGTGGGCAAACCAATAGACGCCACTCACTCGCGTCCTGAAAAACGCACAGCGCGGGAGTCCAGGAACTCGGCGGCGTGATGTAAATAAGGTGTGCGTGCCATCTGTAATTATGTCTACGGCTCACACGAGATACTTTTACAGTTGGGGTGGAAACGAGGACAGACACGGGGATTAGCGTCCGACGAAACGTGCCACTGAAACAGGTTCCCTGGTCCTGCACACTGGGCCCGCGGAGTCGCTGCTTGTCTGCGTTCGCGTGTGTGCACGTTGGCGGCATCCGTTTGGAAAACCACTCGGTCAACTTCTCCGCGATGCCCAATGGAGTGGGTTCCCCGCGGAAGGCGGAGGCGGCCCCGGGGAGAGGGCCGCCTCGCTCGATATCTTCGCTTTCATCTCAAATCAAACACGGTGGGAACCGAGGGCTCCCCGGGATCCTCCAGTCGCGGCCCCCTCCCCCCACCTCCGGCCCGGGAAGACTGTTAATCATAGCTCAGGAAGATGAAAGACGCCCCGGGAAACTCCGGGCCTCCGGGCGAAGCTGCACCCCAGGGGGGCCTGCGAGCCGGGGGAGGGACGGCGGCTCCTGCCGCTGGAACAGACGGGGGCACTTTCGACTTTGCGCTCGCCGTGGTGTCCACACCGGACCTCTCGCCCACGAAGGGCGATGATCGCTCCTAAAAGGGGAAACGACTTATTAAAGTCTTGTACGGGGGCAAAAGAAAGACAAGAATCATTACTGGGGGGAATGAACAATCTGGGATTTTTCCCTGTGGAAATGGAAATAGGTTTCCTTTTAAAACTGTTTTGGCAGTAGGGCTATTATTATTATTATTATTTATTAATTTCAGTCTGAAATGGGCTGTTTTCAAGGCAGTTCTAGTAAGTGGAGGTTTCAAAGCCCCTTTTCCCACAGAATTCTTTCTCATGTATTTTTAGGAGCACTTTGATCTGTAGCACAATTAAAGACATTTTAAAATGTAAATCTGCCGCCCAGTCCCATAAAAATATTCACGCACTGTTTGGCATTTTATTTGAAAATATTAAGCCACTAAAAAAAAAAAAAAGAAAACAAAACACGACCCTTGAAACCCAGCGCCCGCTGAGTTAGTGACTGAGGCAACATCTCTCCTTCGATCCTCTGGTCGTGATGTTTTCTCCGAATTTTGGGTAAAGATAGGCATTTTCCTCTTTTTTTTTCTTTCCTCTCAACAAGGTCATCGATTTTTTTTTCTCCTAAATAAGGACCAGAAGCCCCCTGTACAAGATTAAGTAAGTCCTTACAGTGTTATAAAAGTGAGTGCTTCTTTCCTATAATAAAAGGTGTTTAAAAGGTTCGCTATAGCTTTAAACAGAATTACAATTTACTTCTTTCAAGTGTCCAGGCCATAAATTCTTCTCAATTCCCTCTCTCTCTCCTTGTCGGAATTAATGAGATCAGATCTGATCAGGGCGCTGATGTGTTCAGCGCCAAATCACACAACAGCGCGCGCACCGTAATGGAATTTGCATCTAATGCATACATAAATCAAACATCTTTCTGGACATTTTCATATGCATAATGTCATTTCATCCAGTTCTCTCTGTGCAGAGGGGGAGATTTTTCTCTCTGAGAGAATGACTTTCTTTAATGCTTTCATTTTATTTTCGCTGACTGCAGTCCCGGAGAACGCGCTCGGTCGGAGAATCTTTCGGGGCGCGGTTGACAGTTCCTTTTCCAAGAGGGGTCCTTCACATTTATCATGCCTCTTCCTCGGGGGCTTTGTTATGCAAATGTGGCTGAAATTGATAATTCCAAAGTGCTTCATTTCGGCTCCTCGGCGGTTGGAGATGGTAGATAAAAAGAAACTGACAAGACACACTGATTGCCCTCGATGCATGTAACTCTCTTGCTAACAAGGCTGGATATTGTTAAAAATTCCTATTGTCATGAGGGTGGCGCTCCCATTATGCAGGCCTTGCAAATTTCTGATTTGAATATTAACCCTTTAATCGCCCTACCCCCTAAGACCCCTCCAAAAAAAATCAATTGCCATCAAAGGGCATAAGGACCCCAAACATCAAATTATTCTTCTATTATGGTGAACAGCTGGGGTACATTGAAAACACTTCATTAATCATTTGTTCCCAAGGTAAACTTTACATTTATTTTCAAATGCAGAGAAAGGGGGTTATCTTGGGCAAAGGGAGAACCCCCCTCCCTGCTAAGTGCTCAGTAAAGATGTGGAGACAGCATCTCCTTGAATGTGCACAAAGAACTGGAAATGAATAATTAAGAACAACAGTTTGTGAAAGGGCCTGGCCTTTCTCCCCCTCCTGATCTTCTGCGAAGGGCAATAATATCAGTATCTCAACTTGCCTGCCCTCTGTTTTTCTGTTCAGACCAAAGAAGGCCTTGGGGAAGTGATGTGTGTCTTCCGTCACCAGAGCTAAGTTTATTTTACCTGTCTGACCAGGCGCAGGGAAAAAAAAAGTCTCCTGGAGCTCTCCTCCCACTGTCAGACTCAGAAATGTGAGCACTGTTTCCAAGGAGGAATTGCAAGTTGAAGCAGCTCTGGGCATTAGCATACCAATAAGGTGCTAGGAACTGCTGGCCCTGTGGGCTGAGGGCTGAGGGCTGGGGCAGCCACACGGATCAAAACACCCTGCACTGGGGGAACCAGGTGATGAGACATTTATTCTCGAAAGCTGAGGTCTGGCCCTCTAGAAAACCAAGACCAGAAGCCGGCCTGGAAGGCCTGCCGTTTACACACACACAGACACACACAGACACACACACTCACAATTGCAATTGGAAAGTGATCAGACCCATTCATAGCTTCCCTGGTTGAAAAACAGAAACTTCACAGGCATTCGCCTCTCTGGGCACTAGAATTTCTTAGCTGCTTTCCCAGAGTGGCTCGTGTCTCTAAAAACATCCACCAGGTAAATTGGCCTTCCAGTTAAACCTCGGAGCCATTTACAATTCTGTTTTCTTTTGGGAATGTTGGTAGTTTAGAGAAAGAAAGCCTCCTGGTTGGTCAGAGTTACGCTTTAAAAAAAATTCTTCTCTTGAACGAAGTCCCTGAGCCTGGGGGACAGAAAAGCTTCCTCCAGGAGCTGAGGGGCTGGAATTCCCTGATGGGGCCCTGCACCGGAAGCCCATCACAGGCTGCGTCAGGAAGGTGGTTTATGCTCTCAGTTCCATACCTGCCCAATGACAGCAAATAAAAGGGACCCTGGATCCTGCAGGCCCTTTTCACCCCCTAGAATAAGGAGGTGACACACACAGAGGGTCGGGGGTTGCAGCAGGACTTCCACTTTGCACACATGTCGGAGCCAAGGTGCAGGCACACGTGCATGCTCTCACAGGGATACACAGAGATATGGCGACTTGTGGGCATTCCCCAGATCAGACAGCCAAGCGCAGGCACACACGACCTGGGCAGGTTCTCAGGAGCCCCGAGTCCCTCTCCTTGGCAGCCCTCACCCCCATGTCGGCCCAGGTCGGAAGGCAAATTAAATTCCTGTCCCAGTGTCCTGCATGCGATCTCTTCTTGCCAGGGCATCTCCCCGCATCACGTGAAAACACTAAGCTAAATGTCAGTGCCTCGTCAGTTTGAGTAAGTACCAGCACCCCAGCCCCACCTCCAACAGATGTTTTAAAACCTATTGTTTATTGTAGAAGCAGATTTGGGCAAAGTCAGGAAATCATCCTCCCACTGGAGGGTGTCTCCTGCCTTCTTGCCTTGTTTCTGTCCAGTCCTGATAGCTACGCTAGTAGTTATTAATATGAGACGCGCGGTCCCATTTCCCTAATTAAGATTGCAGCCTGCACTCCCGAAACTTAGTGTGAGTCATTAAATCAGCAGGTTATACTCAAAGTTGCAGTCAAGACAATGCTTATTCATTAATATCTGCTATGCTAATCAGCGTGGATAACAGTGACAGTCGCTAAACTCACACCATCCAATCCCTGACCCATCCCCCCCACTCAAGGATCGACTAGATTTTAAAAGCTTACACTTTCCTAGGAACAGAGAAGCCTTATCTTTAGTTTCACAAGAAGCTTTTAGGATGCACGATTTAAAGATGCACCTGTATGCATTTAATGTCTATTTTATTTTCAATTACACTTTGCCGCGGACCTGAATGCCGAGCGTTATCTGTAGATTGCGTGATATGGTTGGGCACTTGAAAGTGAGTTTTTTTCTGAGTCTATTTGATTTGAGAGTATTCTTTTCATCTATTGGCAGAGTGGTTCTCCCCACCCCCACGGTATGTTTTTTTTTTTAAATAAGAAATCTCGGTAGCCGATTTCCATCTGCTTCCGTGCACTGACTAATGCCCAGCAGGAACCCAGAGGTGGGGGTGCGTGGGGACGGTCCTGGCTCCTCCACAGACATCAGGGGGCTCCCACTCCTCCGCTGGGATGAGGGGCTGGGCCGCTGCTTTGTGCGCACAGAGGAAAGGTGTGGGACTGTCCTTGCTCACTGGCATTTAATTTACCAGTTGCTCTGAGCTGGGGCTTTGGCAGATTCTGCTGGAATCTGAAAGACAGCCTGTCATACCGAGGGGCCTGCTGCCGACGGATGAAATTGAGAAACTTGGCAGATATGCAAACAGTAACTGGGTTTGAGTTGTTTTGATTACAAGTTAAACAGAGAGTCGTTGGCAGGGCCAACGTATATCTGCGGAGGTTCTCACTCTCTCCTCTTTCTCTCTCTCCTCTGCCTTCCTTTCCTCCTCTTGTCAAAATGCGTGGCTGTGGCTGGTAATTTCTGCAGAATCCGGTACCACCTTGGCTTTGCAGAGCTGGGGTTCTGTGGGGTAAGGAGAAAGGGTCCAAGGCCCCTGCTGGACTCCCTCTCTGTTGTGTTTAGAATGGGGTTAATAACGTGAAATGCGGTCCTGGATCCAAAGCCAGCAACACATTCTGAATTTCCCCTCCAGGTGGTCTGTGATGACGGGGCCCAGTGTTTCTAAATCTCGCATTATTTAGAGATGCACGGAGCTTTTTCAGATTTAAGAAGTACTTGGAAGGCTTTTTAAAAACAGTGATGTTTCTAATATTCGTTCAGAGAGAAACAGAGAGAAGGAGTGGGGGGGAGTCTGCTTCCACTGTGAGTCACTTTCATTTGATCGAGGTTGTGATGTGCAGCACCTGTCTGTCCAGTCACGCCCGGCGTGTTTGGGCCGGTGAACGTTTACTTTTATGGGATGGGATGGGTTGTCCTGTCTCCCTGGTGATGGGAGGAAGGGGTGGGGAGAGAAATCTTGACTGATGTTACATAGGTGAGGAAAAAGCACCCTGCTCTTCAATTGCGCTTCCCCATTGTCAAAGGGCTCCCTCCATGTCGGCCACAGTTGGCATGGTATCTGTCCTGAACTGAGCTGCCCTAGCAATTTTAAGGCAAAACCGTGTTAATTCTGTAGGGAGGGCAAGGACGACATGTAACTGTTGCAGTCATTGTTTGGGGCCGGCTGCCTGGAGGCACATTTCCCAGAGACGCTGTTTCACGTGGCAACAAACACAGTCGATTTTCAGAAAGGAGACTCCCCCCGCCCCACTCTCCAAGTGGAAGGAAGGCTAAAACTCTGAACATTATCACAGAGTTCTTGGAAAGAGCCCAAATATATCGAGTCAGACTTTTTTCTGAATGCACTAATTTGACCATAAAAAAAACTTTATTGAAAAATGTTAAAAAAAACCCAACAACAACAAAAAACCAATACACTAGGCTCAGTAATGTGTCTCGGCAGAAACAGCTCTGAAAGGGCCTCATTTGGACAAAGTTAATTACTGCACAATAATTGCATTTTAAATTCAGTTTCTTTCTAGATGTAGTACATTGTAAAGCTCCTGATTAGGGAAAAAAGTAAGTTCCTGTGTGGATAACTTGTTAATTGCCTTTGTCAGAAACTGACATCCCACTACCTCTTTCCTGCTTAAAAGAATAACCCTCCCTGAGCTGGTAGGAGCACATGCCCGGTGGAATGGGAGGAGCTGGAAGCTTCTGGACAGAAGAGCTCAGAACTGCACCCCCCAGTGAGGCCAGGTGGGTTCCCAGGGTCACAGCACCGCCCTGATCACGTGTCCTGTGGCTTGGGACATAAAGGGGAAGGACAATAATGTTTAGTCGAATGTCACTTGTTCACCACTCTATTTTACAAGAAGAACTCTGGAGTTGAATCCTCTGAACCCTGCGCATTAGCATCATTAACGGTTGAGTTATTTATTAGTTTTTATGTTTTTATCATGGTAATATGTGTATAACACACAATGTGCCATCTTAACCATTTTAAGTGTCATGAACGACGTTCAAGGTTTTGTGCAACCATCACCCCTGTTTCCGAAATTTTTCAGCAACCCAAAAAGAAATTCTGTGCCCGTTAATCCTGCAACTCCCCATTCCTCTCTGCCTCTGGTCGCCTCTGGTCTACTTTCTGTCCCTACAAATTAGCATATTCCAGGTGAATCACAGAAGTGGAACTGTACACGATTGGTTCTGATGTCTGGCTTATTTCGCTTAGCGTAGTGTTTTCAAGGCTCATCCATGTTGTCACCTGTGTCAGAAATGTGTTCACTTTTATGGCCAAATAACATTGCATAGTATGGAGAAACACTCTGTTTACCTACACATTCCTTGATGGACACTAGGCTTGTTTCCCTGCCTTTGCCTATGGTGACTAGTGTTGCTGAGAACATTTGTATGGAAGTCTCTGTGTCCCTGTTTTCAGTTCTGTTGGGTAGGTACCAAGGAGTGGAATTGCTGGCTCAGACGGTGATTGCAGGTTTACCTTTCGGAGGAAGCTCGTGCTCCTAGTTTCCACGAGAAGATGCCGGGGCTCAGAGGGACCACGTGAACTGGTCTGCTGCATGTACGTAGTCTCCGAGCTAGAATATCAACTGGAATTTGTCTGACATGGAAGCCCAGGTTCTTTCTCTCTGTCATGCTTCCTCCTCAAAGGTAAAAGCTTCCTTTTGACCCTCAGAAGGACTCCCATCGGTTGCAAGGTGGGATGCTTATTTCGGAGGCATCTATCCTGAGAAGGTCATATCTCTGGAGCAGAAATCACGCGCCCCTGGTCATATGTAGCCTCATTCAGGCAAGTCACCTGGCCTCTCTGAGTCTTCACTCATCCACTAAAGGGTTACCGATATCCTGTACCAATACGACGGCATTGTTATGTAGACTCGAGCAGTATGTGCCAGGTTTTAAGTAAGTGGTACAAAGAAACCAAATGATGCTGTTTATTTTTGGTAGGGGGAGTGCAAGGGGCAGACAAATACTGCTGAACTAGCGGGATTTGTGGATTTCAAACTTTTTTCCAGTCTTTTCTGGGATCCCTGATTTCACTCTTCTTTCAAAAGAACGCAAGCCCCGGGTGTTCTGAAGAGCTGCCCTTGTTCTGCAGCCGTCTGCGGTTCCTGGATGTGGTGCGGTAGGATGTGAGTGCTCAGCGCGGGGTGGGGGGGGGGTCTGTGTGCCCGGACCACGAGAGACCAGGCCTCTTACAGCTAACGTCCCGAGTGCTTGAAGGGTGTTTCTGTGCTGACTTAACACAGAAAGCGTCCACGTAGAGTAAGGTTATGGGCCCTTTTTATGGGATAACATCTAAAAAGCCTGGCTCTGGATCTGTTTCGTCAGATTTTGCTGGCACCTTGTCTCAATCGTTCGCTGATTCAAGGCAGAAATTTAGTCTAATTTTTTAAAAATGTCACTGCCATCTCTTGTGAAATTGATCTGACGGTTTTTTAAATTCAGGATTTTATACAATGGCTGTTTTTAGCATTTTAAAAATTTGTATTAGCAAAGGTAAAATTTTTTGATGCCTCACATGAAATACTCAGAATCGCGGTTAAATTGTATGGGGCCAACCAAATCCATTCTTTTGAGGAAGACAAGTAACACTGCCCAGTATTACCCAAGGTGATGTTAAAAATTGCAAATCACTTGGACTTACCATGCCACTTGGATGCTGAGGACTTTTCCATTTTTTGAGACTAAAAGCCTCTTGCATTTTTAAAAGTGCATTTTTTTTTTTGCCCTGGCTGGCGTAGCTCAGTGGATTGAGTGCGGGCTGTGAACCAAAGGGTGGCCGGTTCGATTCCCAGTCAGGGCACATGCCTGGATTGCAGGCCAGGTCCCCAGTGGGGGCCACATGAGAGGCAACCACACATTGATGTTTCTCTCCCTCTCTTTCTCCCTCCCTTCCTTTCTGTCTAAAAATAAATAAATAAAATCTTTAAAAAAAAGTACATTTTTTTTCCAATCCTTTAACCCTTTCTGATAGAGAACAAATTTAAACCATTCTTTTTTTCAGGTTTGTCATTTTTTCATGGTTATTATTATTATTTTCAGTCCATTTCCTCCATGGCCCCTGACCCATCTGAAGTGAATCCCCGCCTTCCTTCCAGGGTCACCGACTTGTCCCAATTTTCCTGGGACTTTCCCAGCGTGGGTGCTGAAGGTGCCGTAACTGGGAGCCCCGTAGGTCCAGGGAAAGCTGGGACAGTTGACTTCTCTACTCCGTCCGTCACACCCCCTGAACACTTACACACGTGTGTCACGCCTCCACAGTTCATTAGTAAGTACGTCAAAGGACTGGTTAAATCGTCTTCATGCAGGCTGTTATTTCCACTGCGTGGTCCCAGCCAATGCCTTTATGGCTCTGATGGATTAATAACAGTGTGGACCTGGTGTTATCGATTTGACAGAGGGAAGGTGTTTTGTATATTATTCTTTGAACATATTTGCCACATTCCTAATGGAGCTTATGCGCTGTAATGCGCTTGTGCAATAATGTACATTTGTGTGCGACGACGTGTAATTCCCGAATTATGGAAACGCGTTATCGAAAGCATGAGCCAGGCACCTTGTGGAAATGAAGCACTGTCCAATTGTTGACACCACTTAAGTCTCAATCCTTTGGCTATTTAACACCTTTTCCTTTTTTCCTTAAATATGCCAAAGAGGCTACTCTGTATTATGGACTAATGGCCTGCAAAATTGCTTTTTGCAAAATGTAGGCCGTGTAAAGCTTCATAAATTCATATCCATAGACATTTGAAATATATAGATTTTTACGTGTCTATCAACTTGCTTGTTACAGGCTTTGCAAAGAAGACTTACCAAGGATGCTACATTTTTCCCCTTTTAAAAATGTTAAAATATTTTGATTTGAAGAAGTGCATTCCCAATCATGAAATTAAAAAAAAAAAACCCAAAAAAACCCCAAAACAAGAACAAAAACTACGCAGGCTCCTGATATAGAGAAGTGTCCTGGGAGACAAAGACAGAGATACAAAGTGTGAAAGAATGATGATTTCCTTAGTGGCAATAAAACTGTGAATTAGGGGTACACACATTCTAAATGATTTATAACACTTGAAATTTATTTTAAAGATGGTTTCATGTGAGGAAATAACAAAAGCCGGTTGTTACTCATAGAAGGGATAAAAGAGCATGAATCTAAATATGGATCCAAACAGCTGTCTCTTAAAAGGATCTTATTATACCATTTATTTAAATTATTTCCTTAAGTTTTTCTTTTAGACAGTGCACTTAATCCTGCGAAGTGGCATTATGTATTTGTTTTTCTTTTAACTTCATCACTGTTCTCCTCTGGCAGGTTCTGTGCTGGGACACCTCTTGATCTCAGCTTATCAATAACTTATTTAATAATGGCACCTATTTGTCACTTGCCTGGTATTGTTAACTCTTTGTAATGAGTACGAAGACCATCGGTTTAAAAGGGATTTAACTGAGGCTAAATATACACTGTTAAATTGTATAAACTTAGCAATTATATATTTTTTCTTAAATGGAAAGAAAAAGTCAGAATTTATTAAAAAGCCAGCCTAAATGGATGTCACCTTTGGTTCTAAAAGAATTAAAATTGCCTTCAATGTCTCTCCAACTCATTTAGCATTTACGTACACAGGTAGAATGAACACTTAGAAAGCAATAGAACACCTTGATATAAAATACACTTTTGTCATTATGATTAGCAAGAAAAGCAACGCACCTGATGTGGGATACTAACTGACGTAGAACAGAGAGTAGCATGTTTCTCATGAATGAAAAAGTGAATCAAGAAATTCAATTTATTTGCAGTTACCTTCTAGATTTGGAAGTCCAATGCCACTGAGAGCTACGGAGAGAACCCCTCTGGCGGTTGGTTACCTGTGGTTCCAAAATGGCAGTGCGCAGCGTGTTCTGTGTGTGTTTGACCCCACACGCTGACTGCCCTAAAGCTACCCCGTTGCATGGGCTAGTGCCCCAGATTTGCTCATGGGTGTATACGCTCAACCGCTTTTAATGTTCTTTTACGGAGAAGACTCGATTCATTGAACCCTCTTTTTCATCTGTAAAATGGGGTTGATGATGCTGTAGGTCAACGACATATGCAAACTCGAATTATGCAAATTTAGATAGATTCAAATAAAATGTGAATGAAGTTTACGATGTCTTTCACTTGAGATCATGTGAATCAGAAAAAAACATTTTGAAATGTAGAGAAGTAGGAGATTTCAAATTTCTCCTATCAAGAGGCAATTGTACACTGTACAAATGCCACAGCTCCAAGATACTTCTTCCTCTTCTGTTCGGGTTAGGCAACTGTAATATAAAAATTATATATCCACATCCATCTCCAAAATGGGCTTGTGAGAGCTCTCTAAGCATGTAAGGTAAATTGCTCTAAAGGGGAAAAAGGAGTCTGCTCTCATTAGCTAATTAGGCTAACTAAAATGTACATACATGTAGAAAAAAGTAAGAAATTATATCAACAATCATCACTGAGCACATTTTTACAAAAAAGAATAATGCAATTTTAGCCATTTAGCGATTAACTTTAGCCATTTGGCTATTACTGCTTGGTGAAATGCTAATGCAACATTGTCAAGTGGAGTTTATTGCAGTAATGAAAAGATGATTCAATATTAGAAGACCTTTCATACAATAATTCAAAAAATTATTAGAACACATCAATAGACTCTTGGAAAAATATTTGGTCTTTAAAAATAATTGAAAATCTTCCAACACTGGTGAATGAGTCTTGTTAACCGAGACAATCACAGCACAGGTAGTTGGCAGTAAACAAAGACGCAGTCCCACTAAAGGAAGGGCGGGTGCAGGGAGCCGTCCAGGGATGCTGCCCTGCACCGGAGCACAGAACCCTGGAGTCAGGCCCAAGAAAACACGGGAACGGAGAGGAAATACAGTATGGCGTCAAAGAGCTGGAATTGCATTTGTTCTCCTGTGGTGCGCCAGCTGCAAACCCCACACCCCTTTCTTACTCTGGAAAAACAGCATGCTTGCTGTCTTTGGTCAGAACTACCCACGTGTTGTGAGTTTTGGATTAGGTAAGTTCAGCACGAATGGGACCTTCGGAGTCCCTTGGGGAAAGTGGGGACCTCCTGATTTGTCAAGAGTACCTGTGGAATTGTTTGCATCTGGCTTTTCCCGTGGGCCAGCTGAGTGGCACCCTCAGGAACCCGCCCACTGGCTTCCCTGTGGAGGACTTGGGGTCTCTCTCCTCATGAGTCAGCCACAGAGCTTCTGCTTCCTTTTACAGGGTCTAGAAACAGAACATAAAGAACTTGGTGCTCTTCGGAGTGACCTGGAATGAATGGTCATTCTCCATTTCCTTACAGCTACTTCCATAACTACCTGACTTTAGGGGCTAATTAGAAACATTTAAAGAGTTAAAAATGAGTGTTTTCCAGAGTCCAGCTTCTAACTTCTTTTTAAAACGAGTAAGTGGTTTGTTGTGCCTTTCACAGAAATTGCACAAACAACATCAACTTTCTTCCAGATGGAAAGGATAAAAATTTCAGTTATTTTAAAGATAATTAATTGGTACTATAAGATGATGGCCGATCAGTTGGAATTTAGGGGGGATATTAAAGACCGAAGATGTATTTCCAGAACCGAATTTCACAATATGACTTTCATCATTCTATGCCAGCACCTGGAAACAATTTGGAGATTTCTGGTCTGAAATTTGGGATGGATCCGTTATGTGCCGCCTGTCTAGAGTTCTAGGCAGGAACATACTGAAGTTGAAAATTTCAGAGTTAATTATGTCAGAAGCCTGAGGCTGGGATGGAGGAGGGGAGGGCTTTTAGAACAAAAACAGGTGAAACAGACCTGTAGACACACATTTATGGGGAGATGTTTTGTGTCTGTGACGTGTGTTTTGAGAGAGAGAGAGAGAGAGAGACGGACAGACACAGTGAGAGAGTCAAACTTGAGAATCAAATTGCTTTTAAATTTGTGCATGGCAACTATTGTTCATTGTAAAAAATGAACGGAGGGCTGTGTCTGATGTCGATGGGAGTTTCTTCTTGTTATTATGCCCCTTGTCTTTGCCAATGACACGTTAGACTATCTTGGAATGTTAATGCTCGGTGTGCCGTAGGAAAACTCCTCGGAAAGTATCTATAAAGTAAATACGCTTTAATTAAATATCATTGTCAAGCATTAATCATTACAGTGCTGCTCCCTGTGGAAATAAGGGTGGATATTCAATTTGTTTTGATTATGTATGAATTTTCACAGCAGCCCGGCTTGTCTGTGGCTGTGCCCCTCACAGTGGAGCCCTTGGGCGTCTCGGTCCAGGAACCTGTAAGGACAACACCTTCGGCTTTGATTCAAAATAAAGACCAGTCAGTTTCTATTGTGCAGAGTGTAGTGATAAATATGTTTGGAAAACAGGAAGAATATCTACCCACAGGCGCTGCAGCTGCGTCAGATAGGGAGGGAGGTCTGTCTCGCAGTCAGTCTACACACCTACACCGACAGGTGCTAATGTTTTTATTCTAAGTAGGGAGATTGGGGAATTTTCATCAGAATTTGAAAGAGGCGCAAGCACACTGCCAGTCGTCACTGACAGCCAGAATCTTTTTTGGGAACTCCTACTACCTGAACTTCCTGGGTGATTTTCAGTGGAAAATGACAGTCAATTCTGGGCAAGTTCAGATTTCCCCTGTGAATGGTGTGTCATGTCCTCCTTGATAAATCCACTATTTTCGCTGCTTCCCCTGACCAGAGAATGTTTTCTAGCACCATTTTATGCAGAAAATCCCTTAAAACTGTTGCTAATAAAAGCGAGGGTAGAAGTGTGGCCATGGGAAAGGGAGAGGGAATGAGCATTTATGAAGCTCCTACTGTGTGCCCCGCCCAGCACTTCCTTTGCACTCTGTTCCTGCTGAAGCTCACAGCAACCTGCGAAGTAATTCCAGTGTTTTTCCTTTTCCAGGTCAGGAGCAGAAGAACGGAGGGCAAAGCGACATGTTCAAGGTGACAGAGCTGATAGGTTGGGTTCCTGGAGTAGGACCCGACTTCTCTAGACTCCAAGCCAACACTCTTTCCACTAAAGCATCTGCTTTCCTTTAAGGCAAAGGTTTATTTTTAAAACAATTATACTTATAATGAATTCAGTGTTTGGCTAAGTAAAGGAAATGATAAAAAGCAATTTAAAGTTGATTAAATAACAGAGGCCTATCGGACATACAGGGGATGAGATGTGTAGGGAGGGTACTGCCACCGCTGTAAGTGCCCCGGTTCCCTTGCCCACACAGGCCTCGTTCAGACCCATCACAGTCCACTGAACCCCCGAAGGCCGGGGAGCACCTGCCTTCTGATGAGCCGGACACTGGGTTCCACCAAGAAGCCGGGGAACAGAGATGAACGGAGGAGAACGGTCCCTTTCCTCAAGAAGACAGCAGTCTCTCATTAGGGGAGGCAGGCACAGCCATTCATTCTTCATTCATTCATTCATTCATTCATCAGGTGTTTACTGAATACCCAACAGTGCTGCTAGGTGGAGAGAACTGAGCAGTGACTGGCCACGGTCATGTTTAAAGTTAAGAGAAGCAACCAACAGATCAGTAGAATATGGTCATATGTAGACCCCTGTCCTTGATGATGGGGAAGTGTGAGAGTCTGAGCAGGGGCCCCCAGGGAGGATAGGGAGGTAGAAGGAAGACTTCCTGGAGGAAGTGCTTAGGAACTGGTCAGGTAAGACAGGGAGAACTGAACGGTAACGGCAGGTGGGAGGCAGGGTGCCAGGTGCGGTTTGGAAATGCTGAGAGAGGGATTTTCAGGAGAAGGTGTTGGGAGGGAGAGGCACGCAGCACTCCACCGGGGCCCTGCTGCTTCTTTCCAAATTCATCTTGTCACCTCTGGGTCCTTGTGAAGCCATTTGTTCCGGGGAGCGTCATGGCCAGCGGGGCACTGCAGACCTCTCCTCCCACCGGGGGTGGGCAGGGGACACAATGGACGGACGGACGTTCTCATGGGCTCCTTTATGTCCCACCCCCCAATTCCTAGGGTGAAGCCCTAATCCCCCGTATCCCAGAATGTGACTGCACTTGGAGTTAAAATCTTTAAAGAGGTCATTAGGTCAAAATAAGGCAGCGTGTGTGGGACCTAATCCCACAGGACTGGTGTCCTTGTATGAAGAAGGGTTAGGACACAGACACACACAGACCGAAGGGCAACCACCTGAGGACGCGAAGAGAGAAAGAGAGGTATCTCTGGTGTGTCTTCCTCGTTTTGTACAGACGTCAGCTGTGTTCCTGAAGGCCCCATCCTTGTGACCTCATGTAACTTTTGTCACCTCCTTCTAGGCCCCACCTCCAAATGGGTGTCAGGGCTTCAACAGAGGAGTAGGGAGGGTGTCCGCAGTTTGCTCCATAATACCGTGTTTCCCCTATTGCTTCCTCATGACGCCTCTTGGCAGTGGATAGTCTTCCTCTCTTTCTCACTGAGATCGGGAAGCTTAAGCTCAGGCGCCCAGAGCTGCCAGGAGGCAGAGCTGAGCTGCTGTCCTCCGTCTGAGTTCAAGGCCCAAACCGGCAACCTCGCCTCCCTGCCAGTGCTGCAGGGCCCCAGTCAATGGGCTGTGGCCAAAGTTTGCAACGTCTTCTGACTATTACTATGTATTTTGTTTACTCAAATGTAATGAGGTTTGTGGAAACAGTTAATGGAAGTTACTTTCTAGTAGAAACTGTATTTAGCACTGTTGATTGGATCAGTTTAGTCAGTTGGAATAAAACAGTGGCTGTTTGCCCCATAATAAGGACATTGAGTTTCTCATAAAACTGCTAATTCGTGTCCTTTTACACTGTAGAACACAGCACAGGCCCAGGGTCCAGGTCCCCTTGCAGTCCACCTCGGCCCTGCCCGGCCTGCGGACTGAGCAAGTGATGACACTCTTGGTAGCTTCGGGCCCACCTGGTGCGAGGGACTAGCGAGGGCCCTCAGCCACTGAGGCGTAGGCCACAGGTGGAGAAACTAAGTCTCGGAGAGGCCAAGGAACAAGATTGAATGACAATGGATGGGAGACGCATGTAGAAAACCATAAAAATAGTATGTTTTGCTTGTCCGGTGTCCATTCCCTCTTCTGATAACTGCACCCCAATATAACTTCAGGGGACTCTGAATAAGAGAGGTGGCAAAGGCCTGGATACCCCTCCCACTGACAGATGGAATCCATGTCCCTTCCCCTTGAACCTGGCCAGCCTTGGGCACTGGCCCCACGTCTAGAACCCAGTGGGAATGGTGCTCCGGGACCTGCGAAGCCAGGTCATCCAGAGTCTTCCTGCTTCATCCTGGGCTTGTGGTGTCATGCCATGAGGGGGCCAAGGCAATCCTCACAGGGCTCCTCTGTCAGGGAGCAGAGGCCCGTGGCTGCCTGCCCTGCTCAGCTGCCTACCTGCTGATCAAGTGGGGTGCGGGTCTTCCAGGCCCCGCTGGGCCACTGGCTGAAGCCTCATGGAACTGAGAGAAGCCAGGTCCAACTGTGAGCAACATGAATGACTCTTCACATTTTTTAAGTCACCAAGTTCACGGTGGCTTGTTGTGTAGCAACTGATGAGCAGAAACAGACTCACTCCCCCTTCCCTAACTCCTCCTCACCTGCAGGCCTGGGTAGAAGAGACCCTATCCTGGCTTTCATGGCTCGTCACAGGACCCAAGCCTGGTCAGTCAGAGCTGTGCCTTCTTCTGGCCATAATGAAGCATTAGGTGAGAGTCCTGTGACTAATCAAAGCCAATGGGGGTCAGTTTGGGGACATTCGACAAAACTGGAAGAAGGCAAGCCCAGACCTTCCACAGGTTGCTACAAGAAGAGGACCTGCTTGAGAATAAAGACAAAAGGTGGAGAAGTGAAACGGAAAGTCAGCGATGGAGAGACTGAGAGGAGGTCATTTTTGAGCGCCTGGGTTCAGCTATGCCGGAAGCCACCATGTTCTCGGACATGTCCCTTACTCTAGCCCACACCGTATTTCCTCCTTATATGTTTATCATTACTCACTGGCCACCTGAAATTGAAACACTGTATGTTAGTTTCCTTGTCCAGGAAGGTGCTTTTAACTTATCTAGACTTAATAAAATTGTCTGCCAGTCTCCTCTTTCCCACCTAAATGTAGATGTGCCTATCTCTAACTGCGCATGGGTATCATGTCTCTCTTCTCTCAACCCAGCAGCATCAAGAGATGAGTCTTAATAACGTAACTTATACTTGATTACAAATAACCACACACCGACACGTGGCTCTTCCCTCGGTTGGTAAGACTTCTGGCCAGTCCTTCTCAGTGGTCCTTACTGTGCCCCCCCAACCCCCCCAGTCAGGATGAAGTGTCGTGTTCTTCAGGACCCCACCTGAGCTCCTCTTCTCTTTCTACCACCCACCCCTCTCCCTGCCCGATCTTATTCGTTCCTGTACTTCAGTTACCACCCGTGCCAATGATCTCTTTCCCTGAGGATTCTACTGAAGATCTAGTGCATAAATTCTGGGTGTGCCTCAGCAGCTGCCCAGCTGTGGTGGTTGGTTTTATGTGTCAACGGATGGGGGTTTGGGGATGAGATTAGCCTTTGAATCAGTAGACTGAGTAAAGCAGCTCGCCCTCCCCAGTGTGGGTGGGCCTCGTGCAATGAGTTGAAGACCTGAATGAGATAGGAAAACGGAGCAAAAGGAACCTCCTTCTGCCTGACTGCGTGAGCTGGGACATTGGGCTTTGGACTGACACTGAGACCTTGGGTCTTCTTGGGTCTTGGGCCTGTGGGCTTTCAGACTGGGGCTCTCACTATTGGCTCTCCTGAGTCTGCCCTGGTGGACTCGCCCTTCAGGTTTGGTAACTTACCGGCCTGCAAAATCGCAGGAGCCATGATAATAAATGTCGTTCTCATCCCCACAGACACATGTCAAATTGTCCCGGATGCTAGCTCAGTGGACACCTCCTTCTGATCGTCTCATTGGGGGTTTCCACGCTAGCAGGTCTGCAGACGAAGTCAGCACTACACCTACCCCAACCTCTCCCCCAAATGCTTATCTTCACATGAGTTCTCTACCTAAGCACATGGCACCGTCAATCTTGGTGTCCTGGGATGGAGTTGCTGGGTATTATCTGTCTCTCCCTGCTAGAAGGCAAGCTCACAGGGAGGACTTTTCTCTCTGGCACACTGCCGACCGTCGCTCCGCCCCCCACTCCCACCCCAGTACTTAGAAAGTGCTCAGCACACAGTACACACCCAGCCATCATTTGCTGGATGCATGAAACAACGTAGGGAGTGCCTGCCATGCCTCAGCAGGAGGACCACACAGGACAGAACACACGGCTTTGCTCATCCCTAGGCCACTCCAGGAGGGGTACGGGCCTACTGACACTGAACGGAAGAGGGAATGTTAGCACAGCCCCACCCACCCGGCTGCGCCCAGATGCGTTTGTGAGGCTTCTCCGCCCCATGCAGACCCGAGAAGCCCTCCAGAGAACAAGGTCTGAAGGCGGGCCTTGTGGAAACGACCCTGGGACGCTGATGTTCGAACAACTGGGAGCCACCGTTCTCGAGCCTCCTGCTTCCCTGCATCATGCCTGCTTGCAAAGTGTTCTAGATGTTTGCAGGGCTTGTGAGAGCTGGCACTATGTCCCCATTTCTCCAGTGTGGCCCCCTCCCTCCAGCCCCCAGCACAGTCTGGGACCCTGTAGCAAATGCGCCAGGAAAGTGGCCTTAAACAACTCAGCTCATCGCTCTCGTCTGTCCTTAATGCGCACAAGCCGTAAGACGATCCCTCAAAAGCAGCTGGGGAAATGGCTGGGGCGTCTGTGGGAACCAGGAGGGCCATTTCTGTTCTACTCCTTCTCCTGCTCCTTCCCTCAGACAGGGACACCCCCAGTCGTCCAGTCACCCGTGGTAGAAACCCCGGACTGTGTCTTCACGTCTCCCATAGCCCAGATCTAAGTCCTGTGACTGTCTCCGTGAAAATCATGAAGTCCTCTCCTCCTGCGTCACCGTACCCCTGCCTTGGTTGGGGTCTTACCCCATCGGCTGGACTTCAGGAGCAGCTTCCCCTCTGGTTTCTTGCTGGCCACCTCCATCTCTTCCGGACCCACTTCCCTGTATTCTCAGGTGAGCATCCGGTCACACTGCTCACCTTTAAAGACCGTCCACTACTTCATCTTTGACATCAGCAAGGGTAGGTCAAGTCCATCTTAAGCTCCAAGTCTCTTCCGTATCTCCTTCCATCACCACATCTGTTTGACTGGTCCTTCCACCCTCCTCTTCTGCTTTGAAGGGTCCATGTGATTACACTGTTCCCAGATAACCAGGGGTAATCTCTCTTCTTTAAGGTCTGCATCCTCGACTCCCTCTGTAAAGTCCCTCTGGCCACGTACAGTGTATGCCTACCGATGCCAGGGGTCAGGGAGTGGACACCACTCTACCTCTCAGGGTCTCAGGGCCGTCTCTTCCCTCTGCCTGGAGGCCCATTCCTCCCTCATCTGCAGAAGGCTCTTGCCCCTTTGGTGTGATTTTTTAAAAATGGTGCTTCCTCTCTGCAATCACACCTGCCAACCCCAATATCCACCCCCTGATGCCTTGTGTGGTTCACGGGCACAGGTGGCTCCTGGTGGCTTTCACCAGAACTCATCCCGTTTCTCGGGAGCAATTGGTTTTCAAGCCAGTCTCTCTCAGCAAGGACAGCAAGTGTCTGAGCACAGAACCCAGCCCAGCGCCTGGCAAACTGTAGGTGTTCAACAAATGGGTGCTGGATGTCATCTTCCCTGCTTCCTGAGATGACCGTTCAGCCATGGTTTCTGACCTACAGGGCAGCTCTGTCCTGAGCTGGCACCTGTCACCTTCTGAGGCCACCCAGGACCCATGTCGTTTGCGTGAGTGGCCAGACAGCCTCGTGGTCAAGGGAGCGTCTGAGCAGCCAGACAGCCTGGGCCACCTGCCGGCTCCCTGACTTAGGAGGTGGGTGGCTTTGGCAGGTACATGACTCCATTGCAGCCTCAGCATCCTCACAGCAGAAAAGGTTTAATAACAAAGCCCCTGGAGGATGCGATGGGAATGAGGCTTGTCACGTGCCTGGACAGACCAGCAGCAGTAACATTCTCCGTGGTCCCTCAGAGCTGTGATGTCAGTGGCCAGGATAACAGGTTTTGATTTCTCAGGCCATTCCTGATCTGCTAGAGTTTAAAGTTCCTTCTGTCCTGCAAGGAAATATCCTTTTGAAGTGCACCCAAGGGCCTTTAAGGCAGAACTGAGCCCTGGAGAGAGCAGGATGGGTCTGTTGGTGAGAACTCCAGGTAGAGCACCTAAGGATGATGGTGTGGAGGGACTCCCAGCCGGGAGGCCCCTCACTGAGATGGGCAGCGTTCCCTAGAGCCCAGGCTCCTCAAGACCCCAAGTGGAGGGGCAGGAGGGTCCAACCTCCAATCACCAGCTTCTGACATGTGCAAATGGGCTGGAACACTTGGGCTGGAAGCCGGAGGTAGAGACTTCTGGGAGCCCAAGATGCTGGAATTCATTGATATTTAAAAACACTTCTCTGCCCTTTTTCATTATACAGTCTAGCATTTAGAGACTCCAAAATCACTATTTATTAGTACAATATAACCCAGAGAGCTCGGAAGTGGTGCTGGAAAGAAAAACGGTGCATTAAGAAGTAACAGTCTGAGGCAATGCATATGGTAAATAGAGAATTCTTCATAAAGCACTCGAACCTCTTGGCCTGGCTTATTCGCTAAGGAATTGAAGGTTGCTGGTGAGAAATGCCGCCCTGTGTTGCCTGAACCATATGCTTGGCGCTCACAAGGTTTACTTGAATATTTGATTGTGTGTATTGCTTTGAATCTTGAGTGCTTTTTGCAAGTGTTCTCTCTCCAGCTCCTTATAACGGGACAGGTTCTATCAGATCTGTAGCCCCTCACCTGCCTGGTCTTGGTCTCGGAACATAGTAGGCACTTTAAACATACTGTATGAATTAATTTGGAAAACTAGGGGAGGATGAGTTTAACTTTACCTACCTAGTTGATTCCAAAGAAAACTTCTGGGAGATCATGTAACAATAGGACGAATAAAGTTTTCAAATAAATTTATTTTTTATATTGATATAACAACCGTATTTAACATTTTGTAAAATGGAGGTAAGAAAGGAGAGACCGCTCATGATGCCCCCGCTGTGAAGAGGCTGCTGTTGGCTGTTTGGCGTGTGTCTTATCTGCCCCTTGTCCACATGCCTGCCGGGACATGCTATCGCAGGTCTGTATGCCTCGGCGTCTGCGCGTTATGCGTAACATTACGGTTAGGGTGTTGCGGTTTAGACTTGCGGAGCGATGTCCTTGACCTAGACAGTGTGACTCAGCAGGGGCATGCGGAGTCGGAGTGCCAGCTTTTGGTGTGGGAACCAAGTGATCCTGAGCAAGTCATTTCCTTTGAGCCTTGGTTCAGGCATCTGTCAATCAAAGCAGTGAACCCTCCCTGCTTTCCTTGAGGCTCTGTCTGTGCTGATGGCGACCCCCGTGGGAAAGGCACAGATGATGACGGGCTCCTTACGGGCCATGGCAACCCTTTAAGAGACTTTTAAAGAGACAAGTGAGGGGGAAAAGGGCAAACTAAACATGAATTCCAGCGAGTAAGAACAGAAAGATTCCAAAGATTACATCCATGGGTGAATAATGACCCCTGAACTTTGTCTTTTCTGTTTATTATTTTTTTCTTTATCTCTCCTTTTATTAGTAAACACTTCTTGCATCAGATCTTTTTTCCTCTTAACATTCTAATTTTTGAAGAATGTAGAAATCTATTTAGCCAGAAGAAAAACACACGAAGCTTTCATTTTTAAAACGATGCTCTGCAATTTTAAAAACTGCTTCTGTTGCTAAATCCTAGGACGGCCATTGGTGCTTACATAGTGAGATTGGACAGAAAGGTAATTTTAAAGGTATTTTCCCTGGGACCTGTTGAGAAAGGACAATGGCTTCAGGTCCTTTTAGGCACCAGTTCATCAACTATAGGTTACGTGATGATGTATGGGAATACTGGCAGAGAAGGTTCTCCAAATCAGATTTCAAATGCAGTGGTCAATTCCGCTTATTAGTACTTCAATCACTGGAAAATACATTGTCTATATGATTTTACAAACAGAACTTCTTTGCATGAGCATTGGACGGAGCAGGTATGGACTGAACCAAATATATGGCCCAAAGCCGAGGGCAAGAATAGGAGGCGGAGAAAATCCTGTGAGCAGTCAGTCACCCCATGACTCTGTTTTAAGCTCTTTAAAATAAATCCATCCATCCATCCCTACATTGCTTCATTTCATCCTCATAACAACCCTGAGGTAGCCTACTTATTTTTTTTATTTCTTAGATAAGGAAACGGAGAGACCAAGTAATTTTCCAAGGCCTCTCGGGCACAGAAGGTGGGGCCCCAGAGCCACCTCCATCGCCCCTGGTGAATAGCCACCTCCAGTGTGCCCGGAATCACAGACACCTACATCTCACTCTAGCCCCTAATTATTGGGACGCTCCCCTTTCACATGTGGGAGGTCGGCTTTTGTTCAGAGAACTTGGGTAATTCTCCTGAGATCCGTGGCTGGCAGGAGGCAGAGCTAGGCCCCGAACTCACCCCTGATGGACCTCAATGTCCATGTTCACATCATAGACACCCCAGGCTAATGACCCTCTGAAACTCTGCCCACTTCTTATTGAGAAAAATCTGCCTGCTTTGACGAAAGTATTAAACATGGTGGCACCTTCCTGCTTCTGTAGTGCTACAGATATAAAGCTACCCACCATTTAGAAATCAATCATGTTCCTGTTTATGCTTTGAAATACCTTTTCTTCTTAGGGAAGAAATTTGATAAAGATGGTTGTCCCATAAGATTCTCAAAAAGGCCCCTGTAGCATTGCTTCTCAGTGAAACAGACACCAAATTCCACAGGTGACTGTGTTGTTGTTTTGGGGTCGGGAGTGGAACATTTTTTTCTGCTTCTCTGGCTCTCTCCCGCTGATGTGCCCCAAGCTCATCCATCCGGCACTGGAAAGTTCAGTGTGGCCCACGACCACCTAGTATAGTCGGAGGGCAGCCACAGGCTTTACAATAACAGACGTGGGTTTCCATTCTGACTCTGCCAGTTGTTTGTGAGTGGGGCCGACCTTGGGCAAATGCTTTGATCTCCCTACACCTTATTAGGGCTATTTGTTCTTCCACAGTGGGAGTTTATAGTGCTAAGCCCTTGCAGATTGGTCCCAGAGGTTAGAGGAAGACTGGGTACGGTGCCTGGCACAGCAGAGGCAACAGAGCAGAGCAGCCAGATCAGAATCTTACATCGAGCGGAGGAGGACACAGCAGTGAGTCCAGGAAGTGTGCCTGGCTGGAAGTCTCTTAAATCCACATTTATCTGAACCAGTTTCCACCTTATATTTAAAGTGTTTAGAACAGTATGTGACACAGGGCTAGAATCCAATAAGTATTACCTGCTATTATTATTATTATTATTGTCATCATCATCTTGTCTTTACTCAGAAAGCATTTCGAGCCTGCCATAAAGCAAAGGAACCACATGGCAATGTAAGAGGGGGGTGCAGCATTCTCTTTCTTTATGAAGTGTCATTAAGAGATGCCATTGACAGTATTGGCAGCTTCATTAAGAAGTCTGTGGATGATGGTAATAAGGCTGGCACATTTGGGATTCAGATCGACACTTCTCAAGACAGAGGCAGAAGCCGGGCTGGTACGGCAGTGCCAGGATGCGGCTCGAGAGCTGGGAGGGGCTGGGAGCCTCAGGGAGCGTGGTCTGTGGAGGAGACCCCCAGCCCGGGTGGGAGCTTGGGGGTCCCAGGCCTACTCAACTAACTCTCTTCTTCCTGGTGACGTTGTGCTCATCACGTCTCCGTTCTGGGACTCAGTTTCCCAAGCTGTAGCTGAGAAAGCCTGCTCAGTAAGACTACAGACTGGTAGGGAAGCTTTTCTATAATTTTGGCAGAAGACGGAGGATGTGAGCTGAAGCTGTGGCTGGGATGGAGGGGAGTGGATGTGGCCATTGCCTTCACCCCAAATATGAGGACCTCTCCCTATTGGTGATGTCCTGCATCGCATGCAGCCTTGGAGAAACAGCAAAGCTTAATGGGAAGGAAGCAGACAAGGACCATTTGAACCTGGATATTTGATGAGGTTGAAGTGTGATAATCTGGGCTACTGGAACGTGTCCATCTATAATCTGTGAGTGGCCCTGACCAGTGTGGCTCATTTAGTCCGGCATCGTCCTGCAAAGCAAAAGATTGCAGTTTCAATTCCCAGTCAGGGCACATGCCTGGGTGGTGGCTTCCGTCCTTGGTTGGGGTGCCAATCAATGTTTCTCTCTCACATCGATGTTTTTCTCCCCTCTTCCTCCCTCCCATCCCCCTCTCTAAAAAATTAATTAATTAAAAAATAAAATATAACCCTTGAATGGCTCAGGACTCCTGGAAGCATGTAAACCAAATGATCTTGTGGGTTGTCTTTGAAACCCTGAACAAGGTTTTGGACTGTATCTTCCCTCCTCCTTCATTTCCTCCTTATCTGATTGTCTTTTTGCTATCTTTCCATTTTATACCCAAGCAATCTTTATTCATATCGGCTTTGTGCTAGACAACAAATGGACACACAGCTAGTTCGATGCTCTGAGGATCTCTGGCTGGGAACCACTGGCCCACATTTAGCACACCAATCCAGTGCCTTGTCTGCAAGTGTAAAGTAGAAAAGGTCGCACCAATCAGTAGGTATAACTCAGTCATAACAACATCTGATTTGTAAATGGGGACAATCACTCACAGTGGCTTTAGAACTTGATCCTAGTTCATCCTTCTGCCACTGGGGCACCTGTCAGTCAGGCCACGCTGCCTCGTGGCCTTTATCTGATTCAAATGTGAAGGTGTTTAGGGAGTAGGCTTGCACTCAAAATGGAAATAGGTGTTTTCCTCTCCCTCTTAAAGCTATTACTATGTCCGTGGATGTCTTGCTATATAGTTAAGGGGCTGTCAGCATTTACATTAAGAAGCCTTATTTTCAAAGGCTTAAAATGCCATTAAAATCTGTTCGACTTGGTTGTTCAAATGGTCAAATTATCCAAATTTCTTTCAAAAAATCTATCTGGCTCTTTGTTCGTTGGTGAAAATATGCACATTGCTGTTGATTCTTGGTTTCAGAAACCTTGAAATATTTCTGAGACTAATAAGTTGATACATTTTTCCTCCCCGAGTGGGCATCTTTGATCATTTTGAGTTTTTTCTGTCAAAGTCCTTTTTGTTTTTAAGGAGGCTGCTACTTATTCAGGCAAGAATTAAGGATGCATTAGGGCATTTTCAGGGTACTCAGTGCTTTTCTATTTTCAAAGAGAGAGACAAAGAGCGAAGGCAGGCTGAGTGTCCCTGTGTGCTGGGAGCTGGGTGTGGTCCATCTATTATCTCATGGAAATGGCACACCGTCCCTGGGAGGGAGGAACTCTCATCCCTCCTTTACGATTGAGGAGATTGAGGCTCTGAACCTAAATGGTGGAATTGTGGTTCAAGATCAACATCCAACCTCATGGCCTTTGCACTCTACCATACCCATCATCACAAATCTGAAGTAACTTGTGCTTATCTCAAAGGTCAACCAAGACCCAAAATCCAGGTCCAAAATTTTAAGAGACTTCAGCAATTTCAGTGGTTTTGATGGAAGTTGATTTTCCAAAAGTTGGCTTTACTCCCGGACAACCAACCTTCCTCTCTTTCTCTCTTCAACAGATATTCATTGAGCATGTACCATAATGAGTGTTATTATCATCACACTTAAATAATGTAATTGATTAATTTATGCAGTAACTTGCCATTAATAATTTCTGGTTAGAGCTGTCACACATCCTTTGTTCTGCTATGAAGCCCTGTGTTTCCCCTATCAGGTCTTCAAAGACAAAATACTATTGTCCTGGTTTACCCGGGGTGATTCCGGCTCAAACAGCTCATCCTATAGTTCAAGCTTAGTTACTGAGAGTGCCATCTTTCATGCCCAGAAATACCCTTGTTTGGACGACAGCAGACATGCACACTCAGTGCAAGGGCTGCATCTAGCCCTGGCTCCTGAGCAAAACTTCCACTGAGAATCCCTTCCACTGTTCTTGGGGGAGATTTCTCTAACCTTCTGTTCCTTCTCTGTTCAAGTCCTCATCTTTGGTTAATTAAGTATTCTCTTTACACTGACAGTGTCTTGTTCTGCAGCCTTTGTGTCCTCCCCAATAACAATGGAGGGTGCTCAACAAATATCTATGAATTAATAAGCAACTGAATTAATTGAAAAGAAAATTATCCTTCTCCTCCTGCCCCAGTCTGGCCTATCCTGACACTTTTCCTCTTTGAGGACCCAGCTGCCAGGCCATTTCTGCAGGAGAAGTTCTGTAATTCCCCTAGGTTACCCGATTCCACTCTGCTTTTATCTGTTTAGGTACTTATCTCAAAGTGTGATTTAAAAACATTACAGGTGATCTCTTCCAGTGCCTGGCACCGAGTGGTGTTCATGCAGGACATGAACAGGCGAACAGATGTCTTCTTGAAGCATGATCCTTCACTATGGTTTTTTTGAATAAGCGGGGCACCTCAGGGAACTTTCAGACTGAGAAAGCATTCAATTTCCTGTAACAATCGTTTTAAATGACCATAATTTTATTAAAACATTGAATATAAATCCTGGAAGGTCGTAAACTACACTGATTATTTTACTCGCAGGAGCTGGCTCAAGATGTACGGACCAATATGTTTTCCTCACTTAAAACTCAGACCTATATTTGGTGAGGAACCTTATCTTTCCAGGTTGGAGTGGGTGATTCAGGGCTGCCTTAACCTGCAAGTCTCTGAGAAGCAACAGGCTGTGGGGTTGGGAGCATGGGCTTGGGATTTAGAGATACGTAGCGGTTATCTTTTGCTGCATAACGAGTTATCCCCCGGATTTGCAGCTTGAAACAACACCCATTTATTATCTCATAGTGCTTGTGGGTCAGGAATTCAGTGTGGCTTAACTGGGTGCCTCTGGTTCAGGGTCCCTCACAAAGCTGAAATCATACTGTTGGCTGGGGCTGCCTTAACTTCAAGGTTGAATTGGGGAGAATCCTGTTCCAAGCTCACTCACGTGGCTGTTGGCAAGATTCAGTTCCTCACAGGCTGGTGGTCAGGGACACAAGTTTCTTATCACTTGGGTCTCTCCTACCCACAAGGGCAACTTGCTTCTTTCAGTATGTGGGCCCGGTTGGTGGTGGCAGGGGAGTGGGCAGGGGTGGGTGGAGAGGGAGAGAGAGAGAGAATGTAAGGCAGAAGCCACAGTCTTGTAACCAAATCCCAGAAGTGCTGTTCCTGCTTCTGCTTCTAGACAGTGTGACGACCAGGAGGTAGGGATCACTGGGACCATCTTCAAGGCTGTCTACTGGGACATGCCTGCGTCCAAACTCTACCTGTTTCTTTCAATCTCTGAGTATGTTGAAGACGCCACCTAACTTGTCTTGGGATCAGATTCCTCAAGAAGCAAATGATGTCCGTTTCAGAAGGTGGTTGACAGGATGGAAACAATTTTTGTGAAATGCATAACGGTGCTTGATAATGGGTGGTTCAGGCTATTATTACTACGATTAATCTTGGCAAATGCTTGATTCTTGATCTGCATCGTAAGGGACATCGGCTCCCCACAGACCTTTCTGTTCAAACGCACTTGATTTTGAGTTACTTTCTGGGCATGAAGAAATCATCTGTGTCCTCTTCTTTCCCTGTGGAGGGTGCTTATGGCAATAAGGACAGTGTGTGCCAAGGTCCTGAGATGGTGTGGTGGTAACACTTTTACAGTTTGGGCTGCTGTCAATAACTATTCACTGCACTCTCCTCCCATGGGAAGCATTTTACTTTCCCACCCATTGACTTAGACTTGCCCGTGTGACTCATTTTGCCCAGTGGGATGTTGATGGACAGGACTGAGCAAAAGCTTGAAGTATGCTTTCTCAGAAGGACTGATTTTCTTACGCCTCTGCTGTGAACTTCAGAGGGACATGTCCAGAGTAGCCACTGGCCCAGCAAGGATGAGAAATACCTGGATCAGAGCCACTCCGCCAACCCCACATCTGTCACTTGAGTGGACCTACCCCACTGACCCACACACCCATGAGAGTGTTGATGAATGTTTTCGGTGTACACCACTGAGTGGTGGGATAGACTGGGATGGTTTCAGGAGCTGGAGGTGGCTCAGGGAGGGTTGAGATTGAAATTTGGAAAGTTGTCAAGATGCCGCTAAAGGAAAGCAGGACCCAGATCACCCTGGGCTTTGAGGGTCAGAGTAACGATTTGGGTTTTTCCTCTAAATGTTCTGGGAAGTCGGGGAAGGTGGCATTAGGGGACCCACTGGTGGAGAACACACTGAGGAAGGGAAACAGTTTATCTTTCATAAATCCACAACTTTGCACGGCTTGTTATCTCTAACTGGCAAGCAGCCCTATTCCTTTGCCTGCCTCTCCAATTCCTACAGCCACGTGTGTTAGATGGACCTCAAATGCTTCTTGTCTATAAGGTCGCATACAGGTGTTTGCCACTCCCTTCTCTTAGTTCCCGTGCCATTATTTTTCTTTTGGCCAGGACCTATTACCCAATACAACTTTGTTTCAGGTCTGTCTCTGTCCTAGACTGGGCTGTCCTTGAGGGCAGGGAGTGTGACTTAGTCATCCTATAGATGCTTCTCTGTGTCTTAGTCCTCTGCATCCCTGTGAAGAGGCCTCACCAAATATTTCTTTAATGAATGAACGAGCAATTTCACTGTCCTTTGTGGGCAATTATCATATAGCAGATTATCCAACCTGTCTGACTTCAGCTTTTCCACCTGCGAAATAGAAATAATAACAGTGTCCCTTATGGGGTTGCTATGAGGATTAAACAGGCTAGTATTGAATGAGCAGCACCTGGTAATTAGCGGGCACTCAAAAAATGTTATCTAACATTTTTAAAAGCCTGATAGTAAAAGCCCTATAGGTTTTGCAGTGAGTGAATGAGTGAATAAATGCCAGAAGTGCATATATCCACTGAAGCCTCAATGAGGGGATACCCAGACATGCATACAACGTACCAAAGGTGTGGGGTGCTCAACCACTGGACAGTGTTGGCCAATAGACTGTATATCCGGTCTTTTGGTTAGAATTTGGTGCATTTCAGTAAAAGACCCAGACGATGGACAAGTTCTAGTCTGAAACTGAAGGTCTTCTCACATCTGACTTCTACATCTCCAAAAGTTCCGGTGGCTCAGACACATTTGGGATTCAAGGACAGACAAACATTTCCCTGGCTGGTGTAGCTCAGTGGATTGAGTGCGGGCTGGGAACCAGAGGGTCCTGGTTCGATTCCCAGTCAGGGCACATGCCTGGGTTGCAGGCCGGGTCCCCAGTGAGGGCCATGTGAGAGGCAACCATACATTGCTGTTTCTCTCTTTCTCTGTCTCCCTCCCTTCCCCTCTCTCTAAAATAAATAAATAAAGTCTTTTAATAAAAAAAAAAAAAAAAGGACAGACAAACATTGTGGTTGCACTTTGGTCTGCCAAAAGGCAGACTCCGAGAAAGGAGGCTCCGCAACTCCTTGGGGGCAAAATATACTTCATCTTTTGTTGCCGTCTCCCTCAAAATGTCTAGCATCTATTAGATATATAACATTTGTTGAATAAATGATGAAAAGAATGCATTATGAAGATCTCATGGTAGTTCCCATCTAAAAAAACTTAGGATGTTAACCAGGACACTGACTTATAAAATGGTAGAATGGCAAAATGGTGGTTGGTGTTGGTCTGGTAGCAGGGAGTGGCAGGGGCCCCGACCCTTGGCATCTCCCACCATGTGGCCCCGGCAGCCCCCTCTCCCATCACAAACATGTGATCTGCCTGGGTTTGGCATTTGAAAAATTTTAAACTATCTCATTCACGCCTATGCCTATCACTTCTGAACTTGAAGTCTAACATGCTCCCTAATTTACATATAATTCATTTGACTCATGTAAACTGCATTAACAAAAGGAGGAGCAATGCGATAAATTACTAGTGACAGAGGCCAGGCTGGATCGCAATTACTTTTAGAAGCCCCCTGGGAAGAGCGATGCTCTGTTTTTACTGCACATAAAGTCATGGCGTTATTGAAATGCCCGCAGCATCCAACAAGCACGTGTGTCCAGGCCAGTCCTACAGGTAGCAGCGCTGTGAGAAAGTACGGTGGCTGGAGAGGCCCAGTCTGCTCCAAGTTTCTGAATCCTCTGATGACACTCTCCGCTCCTGGTGTCTGTCAATGGGAGCAAGTCGGACTGAACCAGGCGCACGCAGTCTGTGCAAACAGGAAGACTTGGGTTGCTTGTCCTTCCTACTGCCTTGCTAGTTACAATAGCTGAGCTGCTCTCCTATCTCTCTGACATCCCAGTTGTTTGCTTGTAAACTGAGCTCTTAACATGGTCAACCAGAAGGACGAGAAGAGGTCATGGGATAGATACCTAAGTGAATCAGGATGCAAACTACTATTGATTGAGCACTCACGTGTGCCAGGCACAAACTGTGTGCTAGATCTGTGTTGTCTCAGTTAACTCTGAAGACACCTTGCTGAATCAGGTGTTATTATTATTTTCACTGTTTTATTTATATTTATTATCAGCAAGGAGACTGAGAGCTACAAAAGTGTAATTGTGTGCCTGACACACGATAGCTAACCCAGGACTTGACCCCATGTCTGTTTGAACTCAAAGATGACATTTTTGACCACTATGTTGTCCTGTCTCATCATAGGTAACCGATTTCCAGAAAGCCCTCACCTGTCACAGGGAGATGTGCTTTTCAAGATGGCCTTGGTGCAGGCCCAGCCAGGGTCTGGAGCACTGGGACCTCCCAGGAGAGGTGTTCTGGCTTCGAGCATATTGGCTCTGGATCCCCTTCACAATCTGTGTACCTGCTGTTCAGGTCCTCTGGCCCCAGACTGTGTGGAGGGTGTGGCTGTGTTTTCTGTGAATCTGAAGTTGCGTTCCAGAATGTATTAATGGTCTTAGTTTATGCACAGATTTAGAAAAAATGCAAACCCTACTTTACATTTCCTCCTCCAGAGAATTAATTGTGAATTGTGCTAGTTTTGAATTACATGAGGCCTTTGGGAATAGGCCTACATCACTTGCAAGAAAATTAATCACCCTATAAATGACTTAACCTGCCTCTCAGGGCTTCGTGGTGGAGACTGAAAGCAAGAATGCAAATTAACTGACTTAAAACAGCATCCACGGTACCTGAGCTCCCCGCTCCAGCCCTCCTGTCCCGTGACTAACAATCCCCGACATTGGCCTTCTCATTCCATGCTTCTCTCTTCTTGCTCCCTGTGGGTTTCCAAACTTTCTCTGGGTCTTTTTGTGAAATACTACTTTAAGGATCCCCCAAAGTTTAGTTCACCCCACAAGGCAGGGCCTCGTGCCCTTGGCTCTTCCCCCACATTCTCATCCAGCAGGTATGCTAGGATGTGCTCTTCCCACAACTGGGAACCCAGACTGGTGCCCTGTACAATGTGGGTCCATGTGGCGGGTCTTTGACTTCCAATTTTTTTTACAGGTAGGATTGTGTAGGTTTATAAAAATTTCCAGATGTGTAAAATCCTGTCTTGGTCAGCCTGTTACAGAACAGACTTGGGGGCAGGGGTGAATAATATACTATTACCAAATAGACTTACCCTTGTGCTCCGGGGTCCCCCCTCCCCGTACTAGGTTCGCCTTGCCCGCTGCTAGGGAAAGACATCTCTCAATGCCAGAGACTGGTGAAAAGGAAAGGGATTATTTATTTAAAAAGTTGTACAGATTTAGAGTAATGACTTAATGTCTTCATTAAAATACTAAAGTCCTTTAGAATACTCACAAACTCACAGTCCTTCCTTCTCCCCTTTGCCCAGTCTGGGGTACCGTACCTCAGGAAAAGAAGTAGAAGTCTGTGGCTCAGGCAGCCCCTCCATTCTGGCACCATCTGCTGTGTTGCCACTGTAATCTCCAGTTAATCCAAAACCATGTGGCACCTTCTCATGGCCCACCAGCAAGAGTCCTTTCACCCTTTTTCTTCCAGGGAAAGTCTCTTCTGCTTCCTAAACCACATGGCAAAAAGGGAGCACCCTAAAGCTGCATGTTCCCAACTTTCGCCAAAGCCATGTGGTCCCAAAAAGCCCCAGCATGGCTGCTGCGCCTGGGTTTAAATCCCAGCTCCAGTCTTCCTCTGCAGCCCCATTTCTGACTCCTCCCACAATCAGTTACACCTGCCAGCACTCCCGTATTCTTCTAGCTTTACCGGGCTGCCATAGTAAGTCCCAGCAGGTGTGGCCCTGTGGTGTGGAGCCAATCATCTGCAAGCTTTTATGCAGGTGCTGTACCCAGAGGGAGTTGCCTCCCAGTTGCATCCTGGGTTGAAGTCACTCCCATCCCCCTGGCTCAGAGCATGGCCACAGCTGTTTAACATATCTATGAAACCAGTTAAAGGTTATAGATATGTTAAGTGACCGTTTTAGAGGTTATCTGCAAAACTGCTGCTATGCAAAACAGCTCTCAATGGCCCTGCTCATGTGTCCCATCCCCCAGCTCAGACTGTAGAGGTGAAGACATCCTAGATATATTTTTCCTAATATTTCCTGGACACTCTGAGTTCTGGACCCCATTACAAATCCCCAATTGGGGTCCCCCCGCTTGACAGCACCTTGTTACAAGCCCGTTGGCCACTTCAGGATGCCAGTCTGTGATTGCTAGTTTAATATTTCTCTTCCTTTCTCCCCAACCCATTCCATCCCAGGATCTAGACTGGGCATGCTTGGCCCACAGAAACCACACTTTTCTCACTAATCTGTTGTTTTTCTTTCTCCACCCCAAGGCTGGGGGAAAGGTTAAGATGTAGGACTTTATCTGATGGACTTCACAGGAGAGCCCTGGTTGTGATTGGTGATCCAGTCCAACACCTTTATTTTCAAGTGAGAAGGCTGAGACCCAGAAGGCCAAGGTGAGCAATGCAAGGTCACTCCGTGAACTGTCTGAGGTTAGCAGGTAGCAGGAGGGGTCCCATCTCATTGCTCCTCTCTGCCTTCCTGAGACGGCTGTGTTCTAGGATGTGAAACAGGATTCTCCCCCTGGGAGGCCCAGAAGAAGACCCGCAGCACCTTTTCCACATGCTGGCTGGCTTGCTAAGGCCACCACAACATGGTGCGGCAGATGGGGCAGCTTTGGTAACAGGAATGCATTTCCTCACAGGGCTGGAGGCTGGGAGTCCAAGAGCAAGCTTGGCCTCATTCTGGGAGCCTCGCTCTCCCTGAGTCTTCCCTTAGTCTTTCCTCCATACTTGTCTATTTCCTAATCTCAGTCTCTGCTAGGGCAGCAGTTCCATTGGATTAGGGCCCACCTTAATGATCTTATTTTAACTTAATTACTTCTTCAAAGAGCCTTTCTCCAAATACATCACATTCTTAGGTACTAGGGATTTGGACCTGAGCATATGAGTCTGGGGGAATATAATTCAACCCATAACACTTTGGCTTCTGCACTTCCCCCAAATTTACATTCTTCCTGTGGAGCAAAATACATTCTTCCTATCCCCAAAGCCCTAAAATCTTAACTCATTCCAGCATCAACTGTCAAATCCAAACTCTCAACTAATTGTCACCTAAATCAGGATGGTTGAGAATTGAGTGATAGTTCAGCCGGAGGCAAAATTTCTATCAGTGAACCTTTGTAATCAGATATGTTTCCCAAATACAATAGTGGGACAGGCATAGGACAGACATTCCCATTCTGAATGGGAGAAATCGGGAAGAAGAAAAGGGTCACTAGTCCCAAGCATGTCCCAGATCCAGCATGTGACATTCCATTAGATTTTAAGATTCAAGAATCCTCCCCTTTGGCTCCATGCTCTGTCTGCTGGGCCCACCAGGACCACCTGGCTCCCACCTAGGAGCTCCTGGGGTGGTGTCTAGCCAACCCCCACCATGGTCGGGGCAGAGGCCTGTCATTCTCCTGAGAACTCACTTGGTGCAAGAAAGAGCTCACAGGTATATCCATTCATTTCGTTCTTATCACGGCCCTAAGACAGGAGCACAGCACCCAGGCGATGGTCTCCATTCCACACAGAAAGACGGTGAGCCGCAGAGAGGTTCTGTGCCTTGTCCAGGGCCACGTGACTTCAGTGGAGTTGCTGGGACTGGACCCAGCCAATGTGACCCCAGAGCCTTTGTTCGCCCAGACCTTAGCAACCTCGGTGAGGCTCCGCAGCCTCTGGTCATCTCCAACCGGCTTGGTCAGGGACAAATGTTTATTTGTCTATGTGTTTACACCCTCCCACCCCCTCAGAGGGAGTTATATGAGAGAGAAATCCTTGTCTTAATCTTCTCTGTGCTTCCACAGACAGGGCAATGTCTAGCACTTCATGCACTCAATGACGAGTGAAGGGAGGGGAGTCTGCCATCCCTTCCGGAAAAGGCAAACCAACTAGAACTCAAAATCACCTTAGGGAAGCACCACAAGGCAGGATCCCAAAGGTCTGGGCCCTTCCATGGAGCCCCTGGAAACTTCTTTCCACGCTGAGTAGACCTTCTGTGCTTTGCTTCGCAGAAAGTGCTTCCATTCAGCCAATAATTAGTGTCTGTAAGTGGAATCTATTTAAGAAGGAACAGAAAGCCTCAGAAAGTTGTATTATGCCATTTATAAGTGTCCGGTGATCCGCTGCCATGCTGTGATTCATGGAGCCAAACTAAATGATTTGCTGAAAAAAATGAACACTCATTCCGCTGGTAGAAACTTTTAATTCCTGTTACACACATCAGCATATTATGACTGGAAGCTGTCAGGTCCTAATGACTAAAATTTCATTTTTCAGGCTTTTCGCACTGTGTGTGAGAACTATAGGTTGGAAATAATTTTGCAGCTAAGTTTTCTCCTCATTTGGTAAATTTAGCTATTTCTTTCCTTGTCATATGTATTTTTTAATGTCCATGTTTAAAAATGTCCATGACTCGCATAAACTAACCTTATGCTTCACTCAATAAACAGGGGAAAAATCCGCTGTGGGTGTTTTTCTTCCGGAAGCTGCCGTCCTTTTTACGGGATGTAATGTGATTCAACAGCTGACAGATTCAATGCAAAATTATTTTTACTTGGCAGAGTGAATCAAACATGGATTATTTTAAATAACAAATGTTAGCGCCATTTTTTAAAAAGTGAAATGCATTGCGCACCCTTCGTATGGATAAACAACCTTGACATTAAGTGTAACTTGTTTTATTGTCCTTGAAATGGGAATTTGTTGACATGATATTCAATAAATAGAAATATTGTAGTTGTGTTTGCTTACCTCAGACATTACAGCACATAGGAGTTATTGATCCCACAATTCCATACTTGCTTCTGAGATGCTATGTGGAGAGCAGGAAAACCAAGTTTCAATTTAAGTTGTTAATAGATTGGTTGCAAAATTTATGTTATTCATGTCCAACAAATCACGAATAAAAGCTTATGAAAGGCTGGATCGTCTGAATTGAATTACTCATTCTTTCCCCCATAAAAAGCCTTTAGTTAGAGACTGACCAAAGAATTTTAAATCTCTCATTATCTATAAGTCATTGCTCAAAGTGTCCCTAAATGGGATTAAACAATCGTCACTCAGATTTCCTGAAAAAACTGCTCCTTCCACACCCCCACCCGCCGACTTAAATTAAGGCTAATGCTGCTCTCAGGACAAAGGAAAGGGGTGGGTTTGCCTCGAGTGACTGTCTAAGACTCCAGTGTCTAATCTGTTGGGGACAGCTTGTGCACAATGATGACTCATTTTGTCTCTCTGTCAGAAAATTTGACTTGGGGGTCAGCAGGTCCGAGTGGATTCAGTGACCACGCTGGAGTCTCCAGCTTCAGGAGGAGCCTGGGCGCAAAGCACCCTGCACTGCTCCAGGGGTTCTTCTCCCCACGTATGACGATGAGGGAGGGGCTAGTGCTGTGGGCGCTGACTTCAGGCTCTCAGGGTGGTTAACACAAGCATCCTACCCAGTCCTGCTCTTCCTCCCTTTGTTTGTTCTTTCTTTCAACCCATTAGCGTGGAGTGTCCCCCATGCCCCAAGGTCAGTGCCAGGTACAGGGACACCCAGATGGATCGGGCATCATGGTGCTCAAGCAGGTGTTGGTCTCACCCATTTACTGAGGCAATTGCAGGGCATGACAATGGGGTTGGCGGGCAGGGTGTCCAGTGGGAGACATCCAGGGCCAGGAAGGTCAGCCTGACTGTGACTCTTATCTCTGCCCTTGACCATTTGGAGCCTGATGGAGACTGAGCTGCAGAGGAGTGACTGTCACACAATAGACCCTCAATAATTGTCACAGAAGCTTATACCAGGAGCTGTGGGGATGCAGGAAAAATGGTACTGCTTTACACAAAAGAGCCAGGGAGATTTCCACAGAGGAGTAAGAAGGTGGACCAGATGCCAGAGACGGTGGGCCATGACGGCCCCTGGGCGGAGGGTATCTCATGGGGAGAGAATCAAATGAACAGGAAGTGAAGATAAAACCACGTGAACAGGCATGAAAATGTTGTCACAAACACCCATAGTCTCCAAATAGGTGCCGCGCAGGAAGATCACACACAGGCCATCAGGTGACGTAACACAATTTCAAGAGTTGAGGGTTCTCACCAATTGTTACCAGACCCGATTTCTTTCAAAAGAAGCCAGAAAACTGGCTTATGGTGCAAAATCTCCAAATGCTAGAGGGGAAAAATGTGGCTTAAAAGAAGTAAAGATATTGCACAAGATAAATGAAATGTATTTATAGGCTGTCTAAGAGCCGTGGCCCTGCAAAGGTCAATATCTTGTCTGGATGCGTGGACCTCCTTCAGAAACTGCTCGCTGGGGACCTATCACGGCAGTTAAATCAGCAGTCAGTGCGGTGGTTGGTGCCAGTCGGGGTGGGATTTGAAGCCCATCTCTGGAAGCTATCAGCCGGCTGACTTGGGGTCTGTTGCTGAGCCCAACTATACAACGATAATTTTAATACCTGCCCTATGTGTTGCTGCGACAATTGCTCCAGGTCGTGCAGGTAAAGCTCCCGGCCCGGGGCCTGGCGCTCTCCACGGGCCTCACGAGACTGTTCCGTTATGGGACAGGGGAGAAGAGCATTAGGTGGAACCCAGGCATCGCCAGGGGTGCGAGAGGCAGCAGCAGGTTGGACTAGGGAACAAGTGTGGGTGGGGTACCCTGGGTCTGGCTGGGGGAAGCTTTTGGGGCTCCACCTCAGCTATGATCTGAAATGGGGTGTGGCCAGTGTGCAAAGAACAGCCCTGGGCACTTGGCAGGGTCAGGAGTGAGTGATATTTTAGTGACCATTCCCGAGGTGGCCTCATGTCTTCACGGTCAAAAGTCTCCGACACACGGGGTTCAGATGCTGATCTGACTGAAAGGCAAGTCTCTGAGGAGGTTCGTCTGGGCCTGGGAGGGTGTTAGCTGTGGCCTCAGGACTCGAGATGCCCAGGGGGCCCCTCCCTCTCACCTGGGAGCATCCTTTCAACACCAGCCAGCACTCCGTATATGCTTGGCCGGCCTTGACAAACAAGGTCCGTCTTTGTCTTATTTACACAATAAATTGTGCCCATGGCAGAAGTCTGCTTGCTAGCTTCAGACAAATGTGGAAAAGGACACAGAAGACACCTCTTGCCTTCCCCTTTGAATGTTCACAAGGACCCGGCCACTCTTTTTGCTTTGCATTTCTAGTTCATTTACATTTAGTAGGGACACCTTGTGGCCTGGCTCCGAGTGGCATTGCTTTCAGAAGAAGCACCTGTCCGACATCTAGAGAGTGAATGGTAAAGACCTGTGAATGCTCAGCTCCTGTCTGTCCATGCAGGGTCCCACTCCCCTTTCCTGCCCCACACCTCTGCTGCCCCTCCCCTTCTCCCGCCCCTCCTACCCTCCTTCCACCTTCCCCGAACTGAGTGGGAAACCAAGGTCCTTTGGATTCTCCTAATTTTCACCCCAGTCCCTTCTTCTTGTAGTTTTCTTTCTCCTGTTTAATAAACAGTCGTTTTGGGTAGGGGTACCACACAAAATACAGGACGCCCAATTAAAATTAAGTTTCAAATACACAAAGGCATTTTTAGTATAAGTATGTTTCACTGAACATTTGAGATATACTTGCACTAAAAATCATTTATGGTGTGTCTGAAATACAAATTTAACTGGGAATCTCACATTTTTATGTGCTAAGTCTAGCTACCCTGTATGTAAATTGAACAAGTTGAACTTGACTTCTTTTTGTTTATGTTTCTACAAGGAGGCCCAGGAATAAGGAAACTGAGTTATGAAAGTCAGAGTGCTTTGGAGGGCATGGCTGGACTTCAGGGAGAAGGGGAGCAAACCAACATGTCAATTTCTTCATGTATATGTGTATGTAGATGCATATTCACATATATTGAATGTATAGTCACATATATACTCATATATACATACTCACGATATGTATTTTATGAAAATTGCTTCTCACTATGCATACATGTGTATACATACACACATATATATGTTCGTATATACCTATCATTCTTATTTTTAAAACTTTAAAAAAATTTTATTTATTTATTTTCAAAGAGAGGGGAAGGGAAGGAGAAAGAGAGGGAGAGAAACATCAATGTGTGGTTGCCTCTCACATGGCCCTCACTGGGGACCTGGCCCGCAACCCAGGCATGTGCCCTGACTGGGAATTGAACCGGTGACCCTTTGGTTTGCAGCCCGCGCTCAATCCACTGAGCCACACCAGCCAGGCCTATCATTCTTATTTTAAGTAACAGCACACTATTAATATTTTTCTTATACCATCAAATATTTTGGGAGCAATATCACTTTTTAAAAATCACCTAAAATGTCTTTTTGTATGAATGTCAGCTCATTCCAATTATTAGACATTTTCACTATCTCCATCTGTTTAACTGATAACTAATGCTGAAGGAAACATGCCTGTAAATATATTTCTGTCTGAATATTTGATTATTCCCGGAGGTATCCTTACAGGAGTAAAAGTATCCCGAAAACAGAGATAAATATTTTAAGCTTCTTGAACATCTTACCTCTGGAAGGTGGATGGTTCTTTCCTTCAGCAAGCATCACTCTTGGGTGCTACGCCCCGCCAGGTTACGCCTTTCTGTCCTGGAGTCCCGGGAGCTTCCCCAGAGTGGACAGGAAAGGTCCCCGTCTCTTGCATGTCCCCAGATGAACGCAGGACAAAGTGCCTGTTCCTTAGTGCCTTAACTTGCTGTTCTAAATTGCTAATCCAATGGAGACGTTATATTGATTTGGCCATTTACTTCCGTTTTTTCACTTTGAGTTGTTTATTTATGCACTTTGTCCATTGGCTGGCGGGTGGGGGGGAGATGTTTGTGTTTAATTGGTTGGGTATCTTTATGTCTAAAGTCTATTAATATTGCCTTTACTATATTCTTAGTGAACATTGTTATTTTGCATTTTAATTTTGTTTATGATGGTATTTGAGGGAGAACATTTTAAAGTTTTATATGGTTAGCTATACTGAGAATTTTTGTTAAAGATTTTGCCACAAATTTTTTGCTTAAGGGGACTTTTTGCTCACACAGAATTTTAGTATCTGTCTATGTTTTCTAGAAGTTCTTCTGTTTTGTTATTTTTTAAACTCTAATATATTCTACCTTACATGAGTTAAAATTAGACTTTTCTTTTAAAAATCTGTCACTTTCTAATGTCATATATTAGATCATCAATCTTTTGACAACTGTATATTTAATACTCTTTTTTGTATTAAATTTATAAACACATGCACTCACCTACACAAGCCTGCTTCAGAATTAGCCATTCTGATCACATTAGTTCAATTAGGAAATAATTGAACATTATGGTTTTATAATAGAGTCAATTTAAAACCAGGCATCTTCCCTACACATTACTTTTTAAAAAATTTCTTAGGCATTTTGGCCTATATTTTCCTAATGAAATTTAAAATCATCCATATCCCCTGTCCCTGATCCAAAATATCAGTATTTTGATTGGAATTGTGTTCCATATTTATATTAACTTGGAAAGAATGGGCTGATTAATCTTTTCTATCCAAAAGCAGTGTGGCCTGGAACTTTGAGGCAAACTTTGGCACAGTTTTGGGGATTTTCAACAAGGGGTTGGAGGCAGCAGCCATGTAGGATATATAAAGAGAAAATTGGGACAAGAGATGTTAAAGAGAATTTTTAAGAAGTTTTTGTTTGTATAATGTCATATAATGCAAAACTGCTTTGGCATTGTTTAAGGCACAGCAGTAAAGGTAGTTTTCCCCCCAATTCTTTTTTTTTTTTTTAAGATTTTATTTATTTATTTTTAGACAGAAGGGAAGGAAGAGAGAGAGAGAAACATCCATGTGTGGTTGCCCCTCACGTGGCCCCCACCAGGGACCTGGCATGCAACCCAGGCATGTGCCCCGACTGGGAATCGAACCGCGCCCCTTTAGTTCCCAGCCCGCGCTCAATCCACCAAACTACGCCAGCCAGGGCAACCCCCAGTTCTTTTTGGGTGTCGAGTTTCCACTGTGCGCGGCTGTGCTGTGAAGGGTAGGCAGTCACCCAGCCTGGTCCCGACTGTTTATCTTTATCTGGTTCATGCATCGAACTGGCTGGAAGCGACGAACACTTTCTTTCAGTTAATTATGCAAGATATTCCAGATACATTATCTAATGATTTATAAAATTAACGGTTACATGAGTAAATGATTAATGAGCACATTTCTTCTTCTTTATGACTTGCAGAACTTCTATTTATTTTTCCCATCTCAAACCATTACTGGGATGCGGAGAACAATGCTAAGGATGACAGGTGGGAGCTGGCGTCCGTGCACTGCTCTTGACTCAGAGGAGGAGAGCTGAGGCGCAGGCATTGCGTTATTCTGACGGCTGTTTAAGAAGGCAGTCTTTAGAATATTAAGGAAAAACCTTCTAGGTTTTGAGTACGTCAAAAGATTTTTTTTTAAGGAATGGGTGTTGAATTGACAAAATTTATTTTGGCTTCTGTGAGGATAATGTATATAATTTCTTCCAGTTTTGGCATCTTAATTCAATGGGATAAATCAAATCCATACATTGTTAATATTAAGCCTTATTTATATCCCTAGTAAAATATCTAGAATTGTCTTACCATGTACTTAAATTAATTGTGCTAGTATTTGATTTGGGATACTCCCTGTGTTCTCACGGTAACTTAGATGCCTAGATTACTTTTTTGTGCCGTTAATTGTCAGCTTAGTGTGAGGGTGAAGAAAATTTATAATATGAATGAAAAAAAATTCCATTATCTTGTATGTTCTAGATAAAATTATATAAAATAATAATTATCTATTTCTTGATGTTATTAAGAACTAGCAAAATTACTTGGCCTAGGGGTCATTTGGGAAGATAATTATGTTGAAAATTCTTTTTTCATGTTTTCCCCATAGCTATAGGTTTATTAAGTTTTCAAATTCTTCCTGGATTAATTTTTGTTATTTTTAATTTTTCAGAAGATCATGTATCTTATAATACTATCAGGTACCTTTATATTGGGCTTTACATCCTATTTTTAATAATTTAAGTCTCATCTGAGACAGTACTTAATTTCTCACATCTAATTTTTTATATTTGTTTATTAATTTTGATTTAATAGTGACTTATCTATTTTATTTTCTTTTTAAATACCAGCTCTTAAACTTATCAATGCTATTATATCAATATATAATTAATATTTGATTTTATTGCATTTATTCCTCAGCTTTTTTACCCTTATATGTATTTTTCTTTTCTTAAAATAGTTTGTTATTTTTAGGTTACATACTTTGTTCAACAACTTTTTAAGTTTTGAATTCTCATTTTTTTGCTATACTTACCGAAAGGACTTGGGATAACCTGTATGTGTTCAGTGTTATTAGTTATGATCTACATTCAAAACACTATTTGTACTAAACCACAGTCTGTCTCTCTTTGAATTATTTATCTTGATTAATTGCGCAGTCATTTCCAGCACTTCTTCAGATTGCATCTTCCGGAAGGAGTGTAGTGGTGGGGCACTGCTTTCACGGCTGAGTATCTTTGTTTGTCCTTCACACAGGAACCCTCGGCTGGGTATGAAATTATTTAACCATGCCACTTTCTTCTCAAAACGCGTTAGACAGTCTTTCATTTACTTCTTGATATGACATGTTTTGAAGTCTGAGATTAGCCACATTCTATTTTTTTTCGTAAGGACCTTATTACCTCTACCATCAAACCCCCAAGTTTGTAGGGAAAATTTCCCCAGAGATTCAAAATTCCTTTAATATATATAGTATTTCTTGAGAATGGTGGTTTAGAATAATGTGAGCCTTTTTGAGGAGAAAAACTCAGATATTTTCAGCTCTGAATCCTTCTGTAGATATTTTATTAACCTTTCAGCTCTCCACTCCCTGGTCCCGTCCTCTGAAATGCTAGCCTTTCCAAGAGGGGTGGGGTCTTTGCTCTCTGTCGTCCGCATCTTCGTCTTTCCTCACATCAGTGTGTCTCTCTGTCTTCTCTTTTCATATCAGGGATCAGCAAACGTTTTTGCAAAATGCTAAATTAAGAGTACTACAGTGATGCAGGCTATTCGCTTCCTGTAGCAACCACTCAGCTCGGCTTTTGAAGCACTGATGCCACCATAGACCGTGGGTAAGCAAATGAGTAGAACTGCACTCCAACAAAACAAGCCGCAAGCCAGATTTTGCCCGTGGCTGAGGTTTCCTGACGTCTCCTCTAAATTCCTGGAAGTATTCTGTAATTTGTTTTCTATTTACTGATTTAATTTTCTGCCGTGTAGAATCTAGTCTTTGGTTCCTTCAGTGACATGTGGTCTCACGGATAAGTATGCGGGCTTAGGATGGCTGGCTTTAAATCTCAGGTCTTCCATTTACTAGTTCTTTGAGTTGGGCAAGATATTTACCTGCTGTGTGTGCCTTAGTCTTGTAGTCCGTCAGGTAGACATGACAGACGGCCTTCTTGGAGAGTCATTAGAAGAAGTGATTGATCCAATAGATGTCATGCACACAGAACAATGTCCGGGGCATTGGAAACTTTGGGTAAAGTATTAGCACTTACTGATTTTTTTTCGTAATTTTTCAGATCTCTTTTTAAATCTCAGGCTACATCTGAACTTGCTATGTTAAAACTATTTTTCATGTTAGGTACTTTCTAGGTTGCACTTTATTGTACTTTAACGAGAACACAAAGCAGATGCATTCTAAAATTTCTTGAGTTTCCTGTAATAAGTGCTTTCCTCAGGTTTACCTTTCTTCTCATTTTAATACCTGGTTCCACTGTTCATTCTTTACTTGGGCCTGGCTTATCTTGTTTTATGTTTGGTATTCCTTGAGTAACGGCTGAGCTTCCTATCACTATTATTCCTGCTATTTCTAAAATAATCTTCTTGGATCTTAATTCATAGTCCCCACTGACATGCAAAGCCTGTTGTAAAATTTCAGGTGAAAAGCAGGCAAATGATCTACCCAGTTTCTGCTGGCCTCATTAAGATTTCCCCTGCTCCCTGCACCCATTTATGGATAAAATTTTGTTCTGGGACTTTTTGAGAAATCTATGCCTGATGGATAGATAAATTATTTTGATGGATACAGAATTACACTGTTTCAAATCCATCATCCCTAGTGTATGTCCTGGTTTCCTGAGCTTCTGCTTTCTTCCTATCTCGGCATACTTATTACCTTTGTTTCCTCTTCCTGCACATTAATTGGTGACGGGAGGGTGGCTTAGCCTTCCTAATGGCTACCGATGAGAAAGGTACAACTGAGCAGAAATGAGAGTGAATGGGGTGGCTCTGAGTGTCTCAGAAAGTGCTCAAAGAAGTAGGGTCGACACCAGGTCCTCCATTCAATGGTGCAGCCTCCCAGATGCTGAAGGGCGGATCTGCAGATTGTTCAACTGGGAATATTTTCCTGTCTCCTGTTGCTCATGCCGCATTTTTCAGAATTAAGACTTGAGTCACTGACCAGCCTTTTCTCAGTCACCTCTAATGTAGAGAGCAGGCAATTTGTCTTTGTGATACATTTGTTTCCAGTGCTACTGCGAACTTTTAGCAGGCATGAGCTCTCATTTTGGTTTGTTTTTATGCATATTTTGATAGCAGGTAGGGCTGGGCTTCATCGGGCATGGCTCTACAAATACCTGGAAATCCCTTGACTGTGATTCTTGGTAAGATGCAAAGTCGAATGGAAAGAGCACGAGTTACAGAATGAAACAGATACGGGTTAGGACATGATGCGATTGTTTTGCTATGTGGCTTCGGGCCACTCAACAGAATGATTCTTTTCACGTATTAAAGTTGGAAGAACAATATCTACACTGGAGTTATTATTAAGATTTAATAAAATGCTATGTGTGAAAGGGCCCATGCAGAGATGCTCACTAGATACTGGCAGGATGGCTACTTCTTCTGCCGTGCACTAGGGTCTGCGGACAGAGGGATAGGGTGTTCCTTTGTTTTTTAACCTATGGAAGTTGTGATGTAGATAAGAATCATGCATAATATGAAATCATCATTCGTTCACAGGTAAAGATCACTTGTTTAGATAAGAACACTCACAAAAATATATTAGGTGACACTATGTAGAATTGCTTGCGTCTGCTATATTGACCATTAACCATGTTAATGTCATGTGGTTCAAACTAACATAACTAGGTCATCTGTGTTTGTGTGTTTCTAGAATTGTCTCAGTAAATGAATGAAATAACCCGATTCACTTAATGACTTGGACTACAAGGTTACGCTGGACCTTAGACTGCCCTATACGTTGCATCTGCAATAACTTGTTTTTGGAATCGATAGTAGGGATGAGCTTGAGTACCTGAGTCTGCACGACTCCTCTAAAGTGAAGTTGCAGACGTTTCTAGAAGTTAATGACTGAGCAGACAAATCACAACTCACACTCGAATCGAGATTCCACCACTTCAGGGACTGAGCCGTGCTGGGTGATTCCTTAGCGTTGCTGAACTTCTGAGTCCTCGCTGAAGTTCACACTTTGGCTTACTCTGAGGACTGAGTGAATCATAACGTCCAAAGCCCTAGTTTAATGCCTTGCCAATAGCAGGAATTTGGTAAACGGCAGTGACTCTCTAGTGTGCTAGATTTTCTTGTTGTACGGACAAGGGCTTGGCAGAGAAAAATGAGCAGGCTTTTCAGTGTCCTTAGAAGCCACCCATCAGGTGAGAAAAAATTGGTGCCCACCCTTGGGCAACCCAACGATATGTCCAGGCCCCTCTGTGGTAGGTGAAATCGTGATTTTTTCAACTGTCCATCCGACAGGGTGTGGTAAGTGGCTTTTAAGGTGATTCCTAGGATCTAGGCCTCCCACTATTCATGTCCTAGTGCAAGCTCCTCCCACTGGGTGTGGGCTGGACTGATGACTCAGTTCTAAGAAATAGAAGATAACAGAAGTGATGGGATGTCACCGCTGGGATGGGGTTATTGGAGGCCGACTTCTGTGACACTTACAGTCTCTTCTCTTGTCTTCTCACCTGCTTACTCATCAGAACCAAACTTCTATGCTGGGAGCTGCCTGATGGAGATACCCCAGGCCTGGGCAAGGACTCGGGGCCACCTCCGTCCAACAGCCAGTGAGGCACTGAGGTCTTCAGTCCTACAACCTCCAAGGATCTGGGTCCTGCTGGCGACCATGGGAGTCAGCTCACAAGTGATGTTTCGCCTCGTTGAGCTTTAGATGATGGCAGATGCTGCTGCCACCTGGAGAGACCCTGAAGCGATGGACCCAAGTGAGATATGTCTATTCTTGATCCATAGAAACTGTAAGATAATGAATACTGTTGTCTCACACAACTATGTTTTGGGGCAATTTGTTACGCAGCTATAGATAACTAATACAAAGTCTCTGTGAAAACAAGTGACATGATCCTTTTGTGCTGATGTTGAGGTGTGGAGCGTCTTGTGCAGAGGCAGCCAGGGTAAAGAGTAGCCTTGAGACCTTCCCGCCAGCAGAGACTGGTCTGGCAAACAGCTGGTGGTGACTGGAAAAGGGGATCTCGCTGAGCGGCTGTTCCCGAGGCCTGGATTTTAAGATTTTGCATGTAAAGTAGGTAAGAACAGATCAGCATTGACTGAATTGAGGACCCCGGAGTTCTGTAACCCATTTTCACCTAAAACTCCTCCACTCTGGGACACACACTTGGAAAGTCACAGAGAGGGAGGAAGGAATGGAACCACAGAAACTCACTGTGGGAATTCTGCCTCCGACAGCATGAGTTCCTCAGCTTAGGCTGACTTCCTGTCTCCTTCCAAGTTCTCTGGTTCGTCGGTTGCCTGTGTCCCTTGAATGACAGACTCTCCATCTGTTGTTGCCCTGCATGGAAACAGGCCTGATTCTGTAGGTCTGCCCTTTACCCTTGGCATTCCATTTCACACGCTAAATGTGCTTCTCAACTAGGACGTGGCCTCGGGGCCCTGCCCCATGGAGGAGAGAGAGAGGGGCTTGGCGTCTGACCAGCCTGGGGTCTGATCCTGGTCTCGGGCCCCATGCTGGGCAGTCTGCGGGAATCAGTTTGCTCCTTAGAGTCCCAGAGTCCTCCGCTGGAAGAAGGGGGATGACAGTACATACCTCACCGGGTTGCTCTGGCAATTAGACAAGACGAAGCATCGGCCCGAGAGCCCGGGAGGTGCTAACTGTTCACTATCATTAGCAGTATGCCTGCCATGCACGCCCATACTAATTTTCTCCTTCTCCACACAGGGCCCAAAGCAGGTGCACGTGGGGTCAGCAGTCCCCTGTGGCCAATGAACACTGCTCTCACAGGCTCCCACCTCAGGACTGGGGCTTAGCCCACGTGTCCAGCCCCGGGACAGACTCATGGGGGAAGTCAGGCAGGTGGACCCTCTGGGAGGCCTTGCTGTGGGACAGCCAGAGGCAGAGCCGGGCTGTCGGGTGTATCGAGGGAGAGGCTCGGGCTGGGAGCCAGGAGAAGTGGCCCTGCTCCCACGGGGCTCTCTGTGCCCGAGGCACAGCCCGCCTGCAGGGGAGGGGGCTCCACACTCGCTCTCCCTGCCTGTCCCGGGGGCCTGGTCAGCCCTGCCTGTATATTCACCCAGTAACGAATCAGGGGACCTACAATCACAACCTCTTCTGAAGACAAGCTTGTGCCTTCATGAAGGGTATGAGGCAGGGGAAGAGGAGGAAAAGCATCCCAAAGGGAAAGGTGCAGGTTTATTTTATTTGAAAACTCCAGTGGCTTTTCATTAAGACGTGAGTGGCAGTGGTGGATTCTTCTCCTGGCTTCTCCAGGATGCTGTGTGTGTCCCCTGGCCGGTGCCCCCAGCCCTGTGCGGGGTGAGGAGCACACACTCCATGCGGCAGTGAAGATGGCCAGCAGGCCTGGAAGGAGCTTGGAGGAGGCCGGGGTTGAGCGCCAAGGGCAGCCCATGCCTTTGACCATCACGTTCCAGGGCAAACAGATCAGAGGCCCTAGAGCCGTCTTTAAAGGCGAGGAGCCCGCGTCACCTTGCGGGCAGATTTCTGAATATCTGCAATAAGGGTGATGCTGCCACCGTGGTGACGTGGCCAGAAACCCCTGTTCCGCCCGGTCGCGGTGGCAAACACCGAGTCGGGGAGTCAGGCTCTGGCCCTGGAGAACAGTTGATGACTGCCGGTAGCGTATTGTTCCACTCCACCAGCATTCTAACCAGACAGCTTTCATTGTAGCCCGAAACCCGTGGCCCAGACCTGTATGGAGGAGAGAGGCAAACTCCAGTGCTGGCGCCGGAGCATCACACAGCGTTAGGATGAATTAAGGAGGTTAAAGACGCTGGAAATCTTGCTCCACCCCTGTTTTCTCCGAGGAGTTGCTTTAAAGGCAGGGGGCGCACCGCAAAAAGGCAGCAGTGAAAATACAAACCCGTTCCGCCATCCTCGCTCCTGAGCCCGCCTGATTCCTCGCCACGTGCCCATGTAACTGGGGGAGAGGTCTTTGAAAGACGGCCAGGGTGGGCGTACAGACTCGATCAGAGTGTCACAGGGTGGTTTCTTCAAAGGTGGGAACGTGCGTGGGGAGCCAGGCCGGCCCCCTGATGGACGGAAAGTCCCCCTTTGGCCTGGCGGTGTGACAAAACCCAAGGAGAGCGTCAGATGTGTGTGCTCTGGTTTTTGGAATTTAAGTAAAATCTGTAATTTTCCCCTTGCATTTCCTCAGAGAAATTAGCTATTCTATTCACTGCATAAATTTTCAGGTTTTGCTAGCACGACACTCAGGGTGTTGAATTTTTTATGACAAAAATGCTGTAATAATTGTTGAACAGATGTAAGTGTTGGAGACCAGGCTCTGGCAGACCTCACGGAACCTCGATTAGCAATTTAACCCTGTCGTGCCCTGTCCGCCGCGGGGGAAGAGGAACCGTGGTTTTGGACCGGAGGTGCTTTAATGAGCTCTGTGCCCAGCAGGCAAGGAGGGGCTCGGTGCATTCTCACCCCCAAATTACCACGTTTCCAAGTTGTCCAGCTGGGTGATTAATAAACTAATTGACATGAAGGGACACTTGTCATTGGCGACATGGCCTGCGAGCGGAAGAGAGGACCAACAAAACAGCATCTCCTGGGAACAGGGAAGTGACAGTCACTCCCAGCTCTGGGCTCCGCCTGGCATAGGCCAGCCTGGCCCCATTTACACCTCAAAGTGTAGTCACATCCGGGATCTCCCTCTTTGCTGGCTGCCTACACAGAAGGCAGCCCTGGGGGACTTGCCAGGGACTTTGTCCAGCCAGTGATGAAAGCATGCAAAATGCCTCTGAATCAAAAGGTAAATCAAAAGAAAATGGCAGCCCACAAGACGTGGCGGCGGAGACAGCCCGTCATCTGTGGAGCCACCGACAGGCCTGGTGGCTGCGCAGAGGCTGCCAAGAGAGCCGCCTGAGGAAGCTGCCACCAAGACAGATGTCATGGGGAGCGCCGAGCTCTTCCCTGACTCTTGGCAGGGCCTGGCAGAGCAGGGAGTGGAGTGTCACGTACCACTTAGGAGAATGGCAATACTAATAAACGAGGGAGCTCAGGGGCGAGGCAGGGCGGGGAGGCAGGCCAGAGAGAGGAGGAAGACTGGAAGGTCTTTTCCAGTGTTTGGTGAAGAAGACGTTGGTTGTGTGAACGGCCACCCTGAGCTGAGTGTGTGTGCACGTGTGGGATTGTGTGTGTGCATGTGTGAGCACCCATGCATCTTTGGTGTCAAGGGTTACTTTCCTGCAAGGGGCTTGAGACATCTGGGGACAGATTGTGGTGGAGCTGATGACAGTTCCAAAAGAGGTCACGGGCCTCCTGGTTTTCAGGAAGCTTCCTTGCTGATTTTCTAGCAATTGACTTTGCCTTTCTTGTCCATATTGGGTTGCCCAGAATACGGACTGGACCCTGGCTGGGGTGCAGGCAGAAAGGATAGATGGGAGCAGCCGGAGACGGGGCGAGGGGGGTCTTACAGCCACTCCTCTGCGTCTGCCCCCGAGGGCAGAGGACGGGCCGCGAACTTGAGCACCAGGGCCCAGTGGTTCCCAAGATACTCGGACCCTGAGCACTGAAGGTAGTCTGGGGCCCCTATCCACATGTACATTTCAAACTCAAGTTCACACGCAACCGGAACAGCAGGAAGGGCCTATTCACTAAACCCTCATGTGTTTTCCCAAATTGCAGAAATGGCTTTTGACTTTAGGGAGGGTGTCTCCTGTTTGTGCTGGTGTTTGGTCTGCGTGTTGGGAGCTCAATCCTAGAACCTGTGTGAAAAATAAACTTTGGGGTCTCAGATGAGATTAACTTTCATCTGGGAAGTGATTACAGAGAAGATTCTTAACCATAAGTGTATAATTTGGCTATAAAATACAACATATTGGTTTGAGCAGAGAAATTCCATTTTCTAAACTCTGAAAAAAAAAAAAACCACAAAAAAACCCAGCGTTCGAGCGGAGGGCAGTCCATGGGACAGAGTATCCGCTCGTAGTGATCAAGTGCTGGAGGTGAGAGAGCTCGGTCCTTCATCTTTTTTGCCGCCACCTCTGCCCTGAGCCCCACAGATAGGCAGAGAGTCTGTGGCACAGGGACAGTGCCAGCATCTCCGCCACCCTCCCCTGTTTACAGAAACCACTGAGGAACTGTCTTCCCGTCCTGAGTCTGTTGAAAACTCTCACGAGGGGGGGGGGGGACTCTGTGATGAGTCCTCCAGGGAAGAGAGAATGGGGCGTGGCCCAGCCTGGTGTGGTGTGAGTGGGACAGCCTTGGGGGAGCATCTGTCCTGGGTCCAAGAGAGGCCTTCACCAGGGGCTGTGTGACCTTTCAGCCTCTCTAGTGCTGTCCGTCACTCTTTGTCTGTCGCCGTGACGACCGCGCCTGCCTGCGCCCCCAGCAGTGTGGTGGGGATGAAAAGTTCCCAACGCACTGGGCCGTGTGGGAAGCGCTTCATCAATACGAATTGTACTGAGTGGCACGCAACAATTAGGTGCTAGTCATTGAACCCTCAGTATGGGTTCTATTTGGAATTTATTGCACACTTAATTTAAGGGTAATTACATACCTCACATCATACATTATATGCAGTGGGATTTTGACACTCACTTCTGACATTATCTCCCTAAGATTTTCTATCTAAGGGAATGATCTCTAGTCTGGGCCAGGCCACAGCTCTCTCCACTTCACTCGGCCTGCTGGCCGTCTTTACCGGGGCACTTCGTTTTCCTCCTCACATGCTGTGTATCAGTCTGTGCTTGGTTAACCGTTTCCTTCTTACGTCAAGGTCCTTATTACTAAGAGCACACATCTCCCATCTACAGTTACTCAATTCAAGTTTAAATACTTTCCTCCCCAAATATATGTAAAGGAGACGGCTTTCCTGCAGCGCTCTCCGCCCCGATGTGTGACCCTCCTTCCCAGGCTGCCGTTACTTTACTCAGTGTGCTGCTACACTGCACTGCCCCATGTTCCGGGCTGGCCGAGAGGGGGCCCAGATTAATAGTAATAAAGCTCTCCGGCCCTTGAGCTCACGCCTTGGGCCAGGCATGGTTGGGCTTTCCGTCTGTATCTGGTTCACGGTGTGTCTCTGAGGCAGATGCCATTCATTTTCTCGCTGTTGTCCTGTCCCTCACCTTTATTTCTGCCAGTAGGGTGAGATTTCACAGCGGCATCAAGGTGTGCAGTTGGAGACTCGTTTTTCGAGGCACCCTGGTGGCCCTGTTCGTCTCTTCCGCTCAGACCACAGTAGCTGCCTCTGTTCAGCCTCTGTGTTGGCTTTTCTCAGGACAAGTGGTCCCTGTGACCCTGGCCATTGACTTTCTAGTGTAGCCTTGATACCGGGACTGTGTGATTGGAACCAATTCTCATTTTTAATCTTGTTGATATTTTATCCTGTACCAGGGCTTTATCTCGATGACTTGATAGGGCCAAGATTTCGAAGTAGAGAGGATCATCTACGTGTCATAGCTGAGGCAGCCCAGAGCTCCAGGGGCTGAGTCTGCAACCCAGGACGGGCCCCTTCGCTGCTGGGTGCTGACGCCAGGCGGCCGGACGGCTGCCCTTGGATGTCCCTAAATCCTGATTGTGTCCTTTCCCCTCGTCACCACTGTCTTGGTAGGATCCTTTGGGTTGGGTCTGATTGAATGACAAGGAAGTGTCCACACAAACCAGAGAGAGGGTGGGAGAACAAACCAGGTGAGAAAGTCCCTTGGAGTTAAAGACACAGGGGTGGAGGGAGAAGGAGAGGATGCCCAGTGAGTTTGGCCCAACTGCCCAGCTCTGGGAAGCATGGAGGACCAGGCTGGCCTGCACCCCTGTGAATGGATTTAGAATTGCAAGGACTGAGCAAGGGGCAACCTTTCCTGGACCCCCCAGTCCATACCCATGATCCACGTGCCTCCTGTGGGCCCAGGCAAAAAGGGGCAAAATCAGAATCCACCGGCTCGGTGGGTACGAGATGATGCGCCCATGGTCACAGGTGAGCCCTGAGCTCAGAGCTTTGGATGGCGGCTTTGCGGCCCCTGGGCTCCTTTTTCCACCCAGAGGAGGGAGTTCAGAAAGCAGGTTTTCTGCACAGCCGTCTGACACTCAGAGATTTGCTGATGTAACAATTATTTGCACTATTTATATTCAAATGTTCTTTTAAAAAATGCAGCATCCAAATTTACTGATAGTAACTGTGTGTAAATCAGGAAACTTATCTCCTTTTTATAGGCTAAAATCAAATCACACTTTACATTTTTCTCACTTGCAAAATATTAGATGGCGGTGTCTAAATGGCTTGTGTTTATGAAAAAGGTGAATTTTAAGAACAGAATTTAAAACTGCATAAGCAGTTGAATGGGTGTTTTTAGAAACCGAATCGATCGGCCACTAGGTGTTTACATCAAACTGGTACCCACCTCATGGCATCTGTGAGAATGGAGCCCTGACCTTCACCATGACTTGGGTTTTTGGTTTTGACCCCGTGGACACTAGGACTGTTGAATAATGTTCTAAAAAAACCCAAGTTGGTTGGTGTCTCTGCTTTTTCATCTGAAGAACCTATAACTTATTTTCTGACCTATAATCTGAGATCTGATTGAGTTCTCAATATCGTGCAATTCACAGATTCTGTCCCCATTTACACACACGTTTGTAGTTGTCACATGGTTTTCAGTGTTCTTAATGAGCTGTTAACAAGCTGTCAATTACCTATGCAAATGAGGGAGCCCGCCATTGGGAGGTGGCTGTATCTGGAGTTCTAGAGTGCTACCTTAGACTGTGATGAAATCAATCATTCTTGCTTTAATAGCTGTCTTTACCCATGTGTCTCTTGTCATGTCTGGCTCTTTTTTCATTATAATACCTACCACATAAGAAAAGCCCTCTGGGAATTTTGAAGGTACTTAGAAAGGAGCTTACTTAAATCTTTTATAACTTTCAGCTTGGCTTACGTGTTGCCTTGGATGTAGCTTACTTTCCCATCTCTGCGTTTCTAAGCACACCCCACCCTTCCGGAACGAGGACGCTCAGGGCTATTCCTGTGCTGATGCAGAGGGTCTCCCACCCACCCCTTTGCTGCAGCTCCAGGGCACTAGTTGGGATCCTTCGCCTATGTGTTCTCTGCAGGAAAGGACTTGATCCTCTCCACTGGTGGGTGAATCCCAGGCACCAGTACACTGACAATAAGTCAGTCAAGCTAAATGCAGGGATGACAGATGAAACCTTAGTAAGTCAACGAACCTTCCTGAGCCCCATACTCCAGGCACTGTGGACACAGAGAGAACACCACCAAGATCACTGCCTCATGGAACTGGCATTCTATGGGAAGACTGACCGTCAGCAGTAACCAAGGACACTAACTAAGGAAATGGCAGCAGCATATGGGAAGGGGATGCATGGCGTGAAGTGAACAGGAAGCAGGGTCAGGAAGAAAAGGTGTCCTTGGTCGGGGAGGTAGGTGCAATCTAAATCCAATGCTCAGGTGAGACCCCACTGAGTAGGTTACATCTGAGCAAAGCCTGGAAAGAAGAGTTCTTGTTAGTCATGAGGATGCCTGGGGGAAACACCCCAGGCAGAGCCAACTTCAAGGGCAAAGAGCCTAAGACAGAAGCAGGTTCTGGATCCGTGGGGTGTGGGGGTGTGGGACCTGGGGGACAGGTGAGCCAGAGGGAGATGGGCCGATCACGTGGGCTTCTTTGGATGAGCTCTTTGACCTTTCCTCTGAAAGAAATGAGAAGTCATCGCCGTGTGTTATTAATTATTTTTTTTAACTTTCTAGTGAACTAACATTTGATTGACAGAGCAGTTGCAGAGCACAGATGCCCCTCACACCTGTCTTCCAGCTTCCACTACTGTTCGTGCCTTACACAACCACAGCACATTGGCCAAAACTAAGAAACCAGTGTTGGTGCAACACTACTAACTACACTGCACACTCAATTTCAAATTTTCCTGTTTTCCAATTTCTGTTTTCTGTTTTGGGGATCCAGATTAGTTTGTACAGTATCTTGATGTCTTCTAACTGATGACCATTTCTTGACCGTGACACTTTTGAAAAGTAGTGAGATATTTTGTTGAATGTGCCTCCATCTGGGTTTCTCCCGTGTTTGCTCACGGGCATCCTGAGGACGTGACTTTGGATCAGAGTACCACAGCGGTGCTGCGCCCTTTGTGCTCCATCAGTTGTGGGACACAGGTGGTACCACTAGTGATATTAGCCTTGACCGCTCGGTGAAGGTGGTGTTTGCCAGGTTTCTCTGCTCTAAAGTTACCATCTTCAGTTTTCCACACTCTATTCATTGGACTAGGTCCAGTCCACGTGCACGAGAGGTTTGTTCAGCTCTGAATCTTGGAAGGAGAGAGACCAAAGAATGTGTGATCGTAAGTGAAAACCACCACCATACTTAGAAAATTGGGGGAGGAGGTGCTTTACGAATGGGAAAATATTCTACCTCCCGGCAGAGCTTTGCCCACTCGTTTTAGTGTTCATCAGAAGATCTGGCCCCTGGCGTTCAGTCACACCATTTCGTAGCGGTGATTTTCTGGTTCCTCCCTTCCCTCTGGCCAGGTTTTGAGGAGGAGTGATGTCCTTGATTTAAAAGTGATGCCAGGGTTCATTGGTGGAACCCCGAAGCCAGGGAGGAGGCCCCTGCAATGACTCAGGGCAGGGATGATGAGGGCCCAGACCACGGCAGTCCTAGGATGATAGGGCTGGACTCTGGGTATAAATGGAAAAGGGAGGCAAAGACGCCTCAAAGCAGACTGGCTGAGGGGCTGTTGGAAGCATGAAGTTGCCATTGGCAGAGAGGGGCCAGCTGCGAGCACCGCAGGCTTTCTGAGCTGATGGAGGTGAGATAAGCCAGGCACCCAGTAGGATTGGACATCCCGGTGGCAGGACGAATAGGCAACGAGAAAACTGTGTCAGAAACACGGGAGAGCCCGGCTGGTGGGCTCGGCTGGTTGGAGCGTCGTCCCGTAGCCGAAAGGTTGCCTGGTCAGGGCACATACCTAGGTTGTGAGATCACATGTACCCAGACCAGGGACGGAACCTGCAACCTAGGTGTGTGCTGGAACGAATGTGTCACACCTTCTCGTGAGAGTGTAAATCGGTGCACTCCTTTTTTGGTGAATAGCGCAGAGAAATCTGGAAAGGAACACTAGAGTGTGGTTAGGTGCTGGGCTCGGCAGCCTCACTGTGAGGGGCCTCCTGTGGTTCTTCCTCCCTTGTCCAGGCTGCAGTGGTCTCTGAGTCTCACTGTTCTCATCTGTGAAATGGGGACAATGCAGTGACCTAATTGCCTTGTGCTAAGAGTTACACGGATTAATGTGTGTAAAGCTGTTAGAAAAGTCCTCGACAAATCATTGGGGCTCAACAAGAATGAGCTCTCACTAACATCTGTAAAGGTAAAGGGTCTTTTAGTCCTAGAAACTAGCAATTCTACTTCTACAAATAAAACCAAAGAAAATGTGCCTAATGAGGTAGATGTAAAAATGTTCACAGCAGTATTGCCTGTTACATTAAAAAATTGGAAATAACCTCAATGCTCGTGCTCCAGATGAGAAAATGTGCATTATGTTTGTTACAACGGAAAATTAGAATGCAGTGAAAATATATGTTACATGTTTTAAACAAATAGATTTCAAAATCAATATTGAGTCAAACAAGTAAATTTCAGAATATATACATTCTTCATTCAGTCTGCAGAAAGATGCTGGGTTTTTTGCAGCACATGGGACCCTGGCCTCTCACATATATATTTTGGGAAATGGAGAAGTAGTTCAATAGCCTCTTCACATAATTTTGAATATTCTTCTTTGATGTTACACCAAAAGTCAGTAAGTGGTCGTTTCTCAAAGCACCATCATAATGTGAACTCAGAAACCATATCAAAGCTTCGCATTCTTTGTTATAGTGAAATTCATTGTCTGTCTCGAACTTTGAGTGGAATTATTGGTAGACCCATGCATGATTTGGCAACACCATGCACTGTTTTTTTAAAATACTGGTTCGCTGAGTTATGCAAATTTAGTAAATGTTGATACTTTAAACATCTAAAGTATTTTTAAAAATCACATTAATGATTTCACCAGCAATCACCTCAGCAAAGGTTGTAGGTATTGAGGAGCTGTCTAAAATTCAAATAGCTTAGGTTGCATCATACTACATTTGATCTTAGCCAAAAGGCCGAGAAGCGATAGGTTGCATCATGATACTGTCAGTTTCTTTGCTCAGAAACAACAGGCTCATTTTTATGCATCATTGAGAGAAATGTCTGCTAAATGCTCAGGTCTGAATAACCATAATTTTTTATCAGTTGTTCTTCTAAGAAAAAATATTGTTGCATGTAAAAGTGGCTAGTTCAGCTGGCAACTCTAGCAATCATACGCACGTGCAACAGAAATGCACCATGCATTTCTACACTTTCCATTGCTCTACCCTACGCAGAATGTAAAAAGGAAGTGCCGATAAGAGTCAAGAAATAATACAATTAACCATTTTTACTGCTTTGTTGTGGACATTCTTTAGGGATATTAAGGGCACTGACCCTGTGACTAAGAGTTGACCTCACTGCCTTCATTCGTGTGAAGCACCAGCAGTTCTGCCCTGCCTAGCCTCTGCACCGTCACTACACAGATTATGCCAAACGAGTAAACCAGAGGCAGATGATGTCTGAGAAATACTATGGAAATAGTTTTGACCTTGTCAGCATCTTGGCTGCAGACCCCGCTTTGTGAACCAAGGCTCTAGCTCAAGGCCAGTCATGCTGGTTGCCTGGGTGGTTGGCTTGCCTGCTGTGCTCACATGCCCCTCTCAGAGAATTGTTCCAGCTCTCAGTTTCTGAAGTGTGGGGAGGAGGCTGTATAATTTCTCTTCTCCTTTCAGCGCTGGCCAAAATTTCTTTGAGGAAAGGTAAGAACTTGACTAGAACACATCTAATCCATTGGCAAGGTGGTAGCCCATCAAGTTCACTTTCAGGAGAATTTCAGTAAGTCACAGAGATGTACCTAGTCAGGCAGTAGTGGTGTGGGAACTGGGTGGGGGTAGTCATTACTAATTGGAAGCCGTTGTTGTCCACCTAAAGTAAAGGAAATTGGAAAATGAAGTAAGGTAGAGAAGAGTCGGGATGAGAGCCCTGAAATGTCGTAGAGAGGGAAAGAAAGAGAGGGAGAGGATTCAAGGGAGAGAGAAAGCAAGAGAGAGAGAGGAATCGAGAGAGAAGAATCACAGTAGAAACAAAGAGATAAATAGAGATTAGAGGAAGACAGACAGAAAGATATAAAGGGATAGAGACAAACAGAGAGAGACGAAGAGAAATAGACAATAGGAACCTAGAGAGAAAGAGAGAAATCAAGAGAGAGAGAAATTGAGATAGAAATCACGAGATAGAGATTAGCGAATGACAGAGAGAAAGACATAAAGGGACACAGAGAGACAAACAGAAGGACAGAGAGGAGTAGATGATAGGAATGGAGAGAAAGAGATGAGAGAGAGAGACGGAGAGGGAGAGAGAGAATCTGACTTCCAATAAAGCCCCTTCTTCTCGTGTTGATTTGATTGTGTTTCATAACAACACGGAACATGACGAGGCTCCAGGGCAGATTCAAACTGGAGAGGGAGTTAATGCCTAGAAGTCTTTAATTTTGAGAATACACCAAGAACCTTGTAAACTTTTCGATAAACGTAGAAACTTTTGCAAGACATGGGAAGTGTAGGTCCACCTTTGTTTTCAGCCATTTTTAAGAGGACATTTATATTTAAAGGTAGGTTTCCTTGTCCGAGTCACAACCCAGGCCCCTAACCTCCGGCCAGCAGTGACCCTGGTGGCTGTGAAATGCACACTGGATCTGCAGGCTAGGATGAGACACGGTCCCTCTGCCACATGTCCTCTTTAGGATTCCTTCTGGAACCATCCTCACCAGATTGCCTGCTAATTGCCCTGTGACATCTCCATGGTCAGAATGCCATTTTGGGCTTTATTTTCTGTTTTATGTTTGTACATAAGATAATCTTTTTTTTCCATCTGCAAACTCTAGGTGGTAAATTTTGAGCATCATGCACGGAGCTTCAGCTGTGGGACTCTCATTACTGCCAATGGGGACGACAGTACTCTGTGTCGGAGCCCGGGAACATTTACCCCTTGGATGATGGTGTTTTGTGGTTGGATTTTTAATTGTATTTACAAATAAAGCTGACACGCACATCATGGCAGCTCCTGGGAAGATGGCATTTTAGAAAACAGGCAGGCATCAGAGTGTCCTTGGGTCCCCAGCCGGATGCAACACAGAGTTGTGAAGAGGGGAGTTGGGATTTTCTGCATCTTTTTAAAAAGTTGGCCCTGGCTGGTGTGACTCAGTGGATTGAGCGCTGGCCTGCAAACCAAAGGGTCACTGGTTTGATTTCCAGTCAGGGAACATGCTTGGGTTTCGGGCCAGATCCCCAGTAGGGGGTGTGCAAGAGGCAACCACACACTGATGTTTCTCTCTCTCTCTTTCTCCCTCCCTTCCCCTCTCTAAAAATAAATAAATAAAATCTTCAAAAAAAATTGTGGTAGCATATACGTAACATCAAATCTACTGTTCTTCAGTGTAGAATTCAGTGGCAGTAAGAACATTTATACTGTTGTGTAAGCATCGCTGCCATCCAAGGCCAGAACGTCTTCATCCTCCCAAACCAGGAAACCCACACCCCTTACACACCAACCGCCCGTTGGCCCTCCCCCAGGCCCTGGCCACCTCCATTCCGCTTTCTGCTTCCGTGAATTTGACTACTCTAGGCGCCTAATATAAGCGGAACCTTATAATATTTATTATCCCTTTGTGATGGACTTATTTTGCTTAGCATATTGTCCTCAAGGTTTCTATGTTGTAGAATATGTCAGAATTTCCTTCTTTTTTAAGGGTGAATAACATTTCATTGTATGTACAGACATAATTTATCCAATGTTTTATCATTGGACACGGGTTGCTTCCACATATTGGCTGTTATGAAAAATGCTGTAATTGGTGTACAAATCTCTGTCCGAGTCACTGGCTTTTGACTTTTTTTGATTACACACCCAGAAGTGGAATTGCTGAATTATACACTAATTCTACATCTAATTTTGTTTGAGGAAACATTATACTGTACTCAATGGCTGCATTATTTTACATTCCCACCAACAAGGCATGAGCATTTTAATATCTCCACATCCTCCCCCAAATTTTTTAGTTTTTTGTTAGATTTTATTTTTTTAGAGAGAGGGCAAGGGAGGGAGAAAGAGAGGGAGAGAAACATCGATCGGTTACCTCTTGCACACCCACAGCTGGGGACCTGGCCTGCAAGCCAGGCCTGTGCCCTGACCAGGAGTCAAACTGGTGACCTTTCTTTTGATTTGTAGGCTGGTGCTCAACCAACAGCCACACAACCAGGAGGCTTGTTTTTCCCTTTTATATTAGCCATCTTAATGGGTGCGTAAAGTTTCTCTGCATCTTGATTAGCACCAGACATATCATGTATTCTTTTATTGCTTTATTTTTTTCTCCTAGTTCCTCTTTCCTAGATTTTTAAAAAAAGATTTTATTTATTAATTTTTTTAGAGAGAGGGGAAGGGAGGGAGAAAGAGAGAGAGAGAAACAGCAATGTATGGTTGCCTCTCACATGGTCCTCACTGGAGACCTGGCCTGCAACCCAGGCATGTGCCCTGACTGGGAATCGAACCAGGACCGTCTGGTTCCCAGCCCGCGCTCAATCCACTGAGCTACGCCAGCCTGGCTAGATTTTTAAAATTTAAAAAATACTCCCTGGGCCAGAGAATTGCTGAGGTGTCCCCATCTGAAGCACTGGCAATGCCCTCTGTAGGTCCCTTGAAATTGGTGGCTTCTAAGCGCATCTCCCTGCCTACCCTCCCTGCTCTGTCCCCCAGGCCTGACACAGGATTGGGCGCTAGTAGGCACTGTGAATATTTATCCGGTGAATGAAGTCTGTTCCAGGTGACAGATGTATCTTTCAACAGGAAGAACAAAGAAAGGTTTATCACTGGGATGACTCAGAACTCGGAGCATGAAGGAGCAAAATAACACGATCGTAAACACGGCGATGAAAAAAAGTACATTGGCTAAATTATTAGTGTCACTTTGATTTCAGAAAGTGCTGCTGCTTTACGTGTAAGCCATTATGAACATAGCCTATAAAAAGTTAACATTCATAACGTGGTCAACTTTCAGTGAGAGTATTGGGGAAACACAAAGTGAAAACAACATTGGTGTCCAGGGGCGGGCGCCCACGGTACCCTGGGCACACCCCCTGAAGTGCGTAACCACGGAGCCCTGACACCCAGATTCAGAGTGACCCTCGATAAGCGCAGTGAAGATCATGATTACTTGGCATTTCGTGATTACTGATTATTTAGAAGGCACTTGGGAAATTGCTGATAGCTTGCTCGCCCAGGGGAATTGCCACTCACCTTCGATAAAGGAGGTAGGAGCGGAAGGAGTGAGGGAGGGTAGATACAAATATTAGCTCCAAGCTTTAATTTGACTCTTTCCAGCTCAAGCCACAGACGTTTTTCTTCTTTCTTCCTTTTCTTGCTTTTTAGTTTATTCTCTGATCATTTGCACATTTTTAAGGAAGAATTGCTGCATGCGCGCACACAGGTGGTGAGTATATCCTAGGCTAAGGGAATTGTCTGAGTTGAAAATGGAAATGGGAGCGGATGGGAGATTTATGGCTTTGGAACTAGACAGAGATGTTGAACACTCTTTAGCTCGGTCCCTTTCCTTTACAAATGATGAGGGTCTGAAAGGAAGGGGCCCTGAGAGGGCCGAGGGCTGTCTTGCTTGGCCACAGCAGTGAGTGTAAACCCAGGCCTTCAGCAGGTGGCAAGATCAAGGTTGGAAGATGATCTTGGGTGTAAAACTAAGATACTTGTGCTCAGGTGGGAGAGATGACCCTGCAAATAGATCATAGCAGTAAAAGATGGTACCAGTTGTTGGCTTCCATGCACTCAGTCCTTGAGATGGGTCCCCTGTCAACTCCCTTCAGGACTGACATGCCATGGAGCACAGCAGGTGCAGGGCAGGGGCCAATGAGACATTTAGGGGCCCACCAAAGTGTCTGAATTTCTTTGCTAATCAGAAGAAAGGCATAAGTATAATAAGAACAAATGTAAAAAATTCAGCCTGGATTACATTCAATTTTATACCAACTCAGTTATGAAATATGATTTTAATACTTTTATGGAGGGAAGGACACTCCAAGGCAAAGGTGCCCTAGGCCCACAAAAGTCAGGACACAGTCCTGTCTGTATAATTTCTAATCTGAGCTCAGCTTTCTCATTGATCACTTCACATCCTTCACGAGAATAAACTCATTTGTGGACTCAAGATCCAATGAGACTCAATCAAGCTGGACTCAAGATCCAATGAGAGAAAAATGACTATATTTCTATATTATTTAAGACTCTCAGTAGCAAGCAGCAGAAAATTAATTTATTTTTTATTTTCTACTTAATTTTTATTTATTGATTTCAGAGAAAGAGAGTGGAAGGAATAGAGGGAGAGAGGGAGCAAGATTTGCTGTGCCGCCTATTGATGCATCCACTGGTCTCCTCCTGCCTGTGCCCTGACCGCAGATTGAACCTGCAACCTTGGTGTATCAGGACGACATTCTAACCACCTGAGTTAGCTGACCAGGGCCAGAAAGGAAATTTAGATTGGCTTAAGCAAAAGAAAATATAATGACTCTTAAAACTGAAAAGTCTGTGGTTTTCCAGTGTCAGGTACAGCTGGAACCAGATGCTCAAGTGATGACTTTTAGAATGTGCCTGCTCCTCGCTGATCACTGCTTTCCTTTGCATTGATGTTGTTCTTGACCAGGCATGTGCCAGAGACAGGCTCACCGGCTTCTCAGGGCTTACCTCCTAGAAGGCTGGAACCACGTGCTCCTCCTGCGCATATCCCAGTGATTTCCACCTGCAGTGTTCAAGGCGCTGAGCCAGGTTTGTACCGGCATCACCTCAGTAAGTACTGAATTTCAGCCTATGAGATGAGATCTGGTCTTACTCCTGTTTAGAGGCATAGACACTGAGGCCCTAGGGCGTTAAATCAAAGGTGGTCCTGAATTTTTATGACTTGCATGAGGCAGCTGTCTAAGGAGGGGCAGTCTAAGTTTTTTAACCAGCTTTGGGGGTCTCAAGGACAGGACTGCACAGCGTCTTTCAGCCTCTGGGTCCACTCTTCCTTCTTGTGTCACTGGACCTCTCTGAAGGTTCACGGTCCCCTGGCTCTTGAGATCAACATGAACTGTCCCTGTCCCCAGACTGTTTTTATTCTTGTCTCTCCTACAGAGACCCGGGTCCCATGGCTCAAAGGTTCCAGGACATTGCAGGAGAGCGTCACTCCTGGTGGTCTTTCCCCATATTGTGTCAACTTCCTCCTATGACTGCTGGCACATTCTCCTGTATAATACTCACCATATCCTTAAGTAGATGTGATTTTGTCTACTCAAGAGGAAACTTCTGGAAAGCTGAGGTCAGAGCGTATTCACTGCCATATCAATTCACCCCACCCCATTCACCAAACCTGCCATCCAGAAGGTGCTCATTAAACATTAGTTCATGAATTAATAACGTGACTCACTGGGCCCCCAAATTATATTAACTGAATGGGCTGCCACATGGATAGTCTTAGAAATGCAGTGTGCAGACAAAGGTAAGGACATTTAAGAGCAGAGGATAATAAGATGTGAAAGAAGCCAAGGAAATAGAGTTCTTATACTCTTGCAAATTTTAGGTTTAAAAATATTATCTGTTTCAACTCCTCTGTCTCCTGCCATTTCTCATGAGAAGCGATGAAGATGCAGGTGGGTGAAAAGACTTGGCCCATTTGTTATCAAAAACATTAGCTCCCGTTTATGCCAGGCACTTTATGCATTATTTCCAATCTTCACAGTAACCTGATTTGACAGATGAGAAACTTAAAGGTCTGTGAGATGAAGGCCAATGTCACAATGCCACTAGTGAGGGACAGTGCCAGGATTTGAATCCAGATTTGTCCAAAGCAGAAATCCATGCTCCTTATTTTATTTTACTATCTGTACTGCCGGATGTGCATTTGGGACCCAAAGCAGCACCTCTTAGCTCTGCGGTCAGTGCCTTTGGAAGCACTTGACTCTAAAGCTCCAAAGGTGAAGGCGCCTGGCCATGAATTCACTTTAGCTTTGTTACCCATCACCATGGGCCATTCTAGGTCTAATCAATTTCTCTTATTGGTCAAGGTTATCTTTGGTATAACAAGAAAGAAAAATCCTTATTATAGAGAAATCAATGGTAATCATAAAACAATTTGGATGTAGAATAAGAGAGAAAGGGTGATGCAGGCAATCCGTGTGTGTTCGTGCTGAAAGAGAAGAATGCACAGAATCTCAAACCAAGGAGAGCTCATCATCCCTTTCCTCTTGGCCTGATCTGCTTCCCCCAGCCACCAGTTTGCTTTACCATTTACCTTAAAAAAATTAGTATCAAAATATCTTTGTTGTCTCTTGGAACAAAGCCATGTGGGCAAAGGGTAGAAGTGGTAGTAGGCAGGACTCGTAAACAAGGAATTGTCAAGGTCAGATGAATTTCTACTTTCCTAAGACCCAGCCTAAGCTAGTGTCTCCTGTTTCTCTGGACTATCACGCTATTTCGATGATTTCATTGCATGCATCGCCCTTTGAATCATCTTCATCATTTGTTTGCTTGCTGCTTTGTTGTCTGTCTGCCCCTCTAGAAGGCATGTAAACCCATACTTCCAAGCTGTCTTGTGCATACATATATCCCCAATGCCTAGAACAATCCTTGGCATATGGTAGGTAGTGAAAGAATGAATGGACCATTGTTGAGTGAATAAACAGAATTGAAGTTTTCACTAGAACTCACAGTCTAGCACGTCTAGAGACTTCCTGGTCTCTTCTGGCGCCTACTGTCAAACAGGCCTGATTTTGCCGTGGCTCCTGGGAGCTGGGCCCTGAAACATTCCTGGTTTTCCGAAGACAAAGTAGAAGAGCATCCCAGGTCGAGGACTGACCATGAAAGGAATACCAGCCTGGCATCTCGTTATTGCCGTGGCTGGGAAAGTCTCCTTGGAAAGTTGGGAACTTGTCATAAAGTGACCAGGTGGTACTTCTTCAAGAGTGGCAAGTGAGCATCGATTTGTGGATGGTTGCAAGTGGGTACCTGCCTCTCTGGTCCCCGTCAAGGCTGAACGCCTCCTTAAGTCAATAGAAATTGGCATTATGACCAATGATTTCTACCGAGTGTAAATCCCTCAGTCAAATCGCTAGGAATGGATCAATGGAACTGCTTCTTTGATGTCTATAGGAAAATGGTGTGTACACTTAGTCAGTGGGGAAAGTCTCCAACTTTCCTCAGTAAACTTTTGATTCTTTGGCAATTTAAAAATGGGAATAATAGACACAGACTCCCCAACATTAACGACTTCCTCTTCAGAAACCCTCACTGGTTGCTCACCAGTCTGTGATGCTTCCTGGTCTCCCAATGTGCATCTCGGTGTTTGACAGGACGGAAGGAATGGTCTGGCATGTATGACTCATAGCAGGTATTTTTTCTTTTGTTTACTTGCAATCACTTAAAGACAGAAAGAAAAAAGAAAAGAGCATGCCAAGCCACTTCCCTTTCCTTGTTAGTTCATCAGTTACCTCGTATCATCAGTGGAGTTCCTGGAGAGAAATTGAGCTGTTACGGCTGCTGCTTAGAACCTACAATCAGAGTGAGAGTTGTGTTGATGAGTTTGATATTCAACTCACCCAGATGATTCCTTGGACTAATTAGGACTGGATGAGCCTGGGGAAAGGAAGAGGTTGGTTGGGGTGTAACAGAAGCCTCACTTTCATTAAGAAGTCAGAATTCTGAAGTTTCACAGTGATGCCCCAGCCTGGGGAGAAGTCAGGAGCCCATGGATTATCAGCCTAGTTCATTCCACATGGCAGCCAGCAGGACCGAGAATGTGCGCCTTATTCTGCCTGTGGTTATCCCCGGTTGCTTAGTAACTGTGGACACAGCCTCCACTCCTTATCCCGGTCCTCCAGGTCCATCCACCAGGAGACAGGGTGTCAAGATCCTACCCCTACCACTTACCAGCTGAATGACTTAGAAAATGATGATGATGATGATAGTGATGAATACAACACTAACAACAACTGTACTGACAGCTAACATATATTGAGCACTTACTGCATGCATGGCATTGTCTAAGTGCCTTCCATGCATTCACCTAAAGCTTCACAACATCCTCTCGGTTAGTTATTATTAGTATCTCCATTCTTCACGTAAGAAAGCTACCACGTGTAAAAGTCAATTAATTAGTCCAATGTCACATAGCCAGTAAGAGATGGGACTGAGATTCGAACCAGGGATCCCAGAGCAAGAACCCAACCTCATCACCAGCAAGCCAATCCTCCTCCTAGGCCCCACTCCTCATTTCTTCAGGACTATTGCCGTGCGGCCTGGGTGAGTGCAGATGTGAGCACTCTCTCTGGGAACAATACCAACTGAAATCAGTCTGTCCATGCCTCCGGCAGTCAGAGCATCAGACAGAAGGCACATGGTCCCTGCCCCAACTCCTGTCCTAAGACTGGGAACATAATTCAAAAGCATGCCTTCTGGTGGGCAGGCCAGTGGTATCATTCTGATGCACGAAGAAGAATATATCATCATAACTTTCCAGTCAACCGGCCCTTGGCTGAGACGACTATCTGCTCTCTTAAAGAGGTACATGTGGTGGTGACCGCCAGTCTGGCAGGAACAGATCCAAGACTGCATTTGCGCGAATTTTGTCTTCTTGACTCCTGGATATATTTCTCTCTATTGCCTTACACGCTCCCAGTGATTTTTCTGCCATTCTGACTTTTGTGCCATTTGATATTCCTCCCTAAAGGATTATGTCCTCTCACTGTGTCCCAAATACTCAGCATGATCTTTAGAAAACAGCAGGATCATCTTTCTGTTAGGTTTGAATTTTCCTTATTTAAAGTCACTATTTTTCAACCCGGCAGTTTATTAGACTCAGGTTCTAAATTTTAAAGTTCTGATCAGGTATATCTCTGTTTTCGTATCTTCCAGTTAGAGATCCTTTATTATAACTTTGCACATGGCCTGAACTAGGCTCTAAGATGTGATGATTGATTGAAGAATGTATTAGTCAGGATGAGCTATGTTATGTGAATGTAACAAACACGCCCTAAATCTGACTGATGTATTAAACCACAGGCTTTCTTCACGTTGCCATTACCTGGGCTGGCTCTATATCTTCTCATCATGGAATCTGGGATGAGGAATAACCACTATCTTAATTTCTCGGTTTTATGGAAAAGAGTTCTGAAGAATCTAGCACCAGCAAACATGAAAAGGAAACATGTAACTTCCATTCAAATTATAGTCAAAATATATCACTCAGCCCCGTGCAAGGTCAGGGAGGGAAATCCTGAATGTGTTGCTGGGAATTTCTGGTAGGCAGCTCTCAATGCGTTCATATGGTCCTGAAGAAGTCAGTCTGGTCTAAACTACAGGAAAGGAATCCACTAACTAGAATAGACAAGAAAAAGGGATGAGTGCTTTAAATGTTAAAAATCATGATGCAGAACGGGAAAAAGAAATTTCACCTTTTTGTACATCTTTACCTATGGGTTTCTATCAACCTCCTGATGGTCTTATAAGACAGATGTCATTAGCTCCACTTCTCACACAATAGAGGACGTTTGAGAACTTAGGATTCGGGCCAGGCCAGTGGAGGCAGAGTCCCTTTGTACTCTCTTTGTGATGTTGGCGAGCGGAGGGACTGGTCCTTACCTTATCCCAGAGAGCCTGAGGGCAGTGTGTGGTAAGAAATAGATTTCAGTAGATGATGATTGAAGGAAGGAGCCATTTGAATTGCTTCCTGATCCGAGAACTGGGTTAGATCCACTTCATATATTTAGTGAGGGTCAGTAAGTGCCAGCAGCTGAACAAGAATCCCCCGCCAACTGTGGCCACAGCTCATCAGGGCGGTTCTCCCTCCCTTTCTCTCTCTCTCCCCGCCCCGCCCCCCCCTTCTCCTCAGGGATACATTCTCGTACACACTTGGGAAGGAAGGCTTATCTTTTTGCACACACCCAAAATAATGCAATCTAAGGACCTTTTACATTTTTTCTTCTTCTTATCCTTCTTTCTTCTTCAAAATATTTTTTTTTTATTTTTTATTCTTTGGAATTTTGGAAGCGTGACTATATAAGCTACTCTGTATATGGACCTGAAAGGCAAAACCAGAAAGAAATTTTTGTTGCCAATCTGAGACGTCTTCCCTTCTTAAACGGAAGCAACTTTGCACGCGACCATGCAGCACCACACCCTGAATGCCGCAACGAATGTATGAAGATTAAAGGTAATTATTGTCAGCATAATCAAAGTAAGTATAAAATGCACCTAATCTATTGGCAAGACTACTCCTTTTTTTTTCTTTTTTTTGAGGAAGATGCACAGACTTAATTACCTAGGGATGCAAGTACCTTGAATTGGAGGCCCTGAGCTCTCAGGCGTGTGGGAGGCTCAGCGTCCAAGGAATGGGGATAATTCTGTGTGTGTGTGTGTGCGCGCACGTGCGCGCACGTGCGCGCTTCATGTCTGGGGAGGGTGACGTGAGTTTATTATGTGGAAAGCTGGCCTCATCAGAGATGTTTAATTGTACTTGTAGTTATTAATCTACTTCACTTTTTATGATGATGATTTCTTGGTACTTCAGCGAGCTTCTTTTGAGGCATTTTTGTTCAGAGATGATTGGAGTTGAGAAGTGAGAGGCTGGCCTCGGCCATCACAGGAAGTCAAAGGGGCTGAGCTGATGCCATGTGCGCCCTGTGACCTTTGTGTCTAGGTCAAGAGAGCTCTGCATTCAAGGGGGACCTCGTCCTCTGACCACCCTGTAGTTGGTGAGTTTGTCCTTAGCACGTACGACCCTACGTGGGCAGCCTGTCCACTGGCCGGGCCAAGGGGACTAGACGTTATTCTACCAGAGACCCTGCCCCAGCCACCCTGGAGGAAAAGCGCAGCCTGCAGCTCCACACAGGGAGAAACCATCGCTGACTGTCCCCTTTCCTGGTCGCTGAGGTTGCCCACAAGCGACTCCCAAGCCCCAGGACCCACAGGCGAGCACCGTGGAGAGGCAAGCGTGTAGACCCGGGCGGCCCCCAGCCGGCTCCACTGTGTTTTAGCCGGGAACGGGGGCAAGTCCCACCCCTGTCCTGGCTTCTGAGCCTGGTGCGTCTCGGTGAGGAAGGGAAACCTGGAGCCTGCTGGTGCCATTTGCCGTGCTAATGTCGCTTGTGAGGCTGACTCTCTCACCTGGCAAACAAGCATTTCTAGCCCCAGAAGGATATGGACAAGGTCGACCACCACAGAGCTCTGGAACAAAGCCTCGGACAGTGCTGGGTGGGTGGCAGTGACGGTGATGTCACTGCGATCTTCTATGGTCACTTATGTGACTGAGCTCCTTGAGGACAGGTGCTCTGTTGTGTTCTCTACTTTGATGTCCATCATCATGTCCCATAAACAACGGGAACAGCTGTAACACCAGCGTTTATTGACTACCTACCTTGTGCTAGAGGCTTTTCTAAGAGCTTTACATACATTAACTTATTGAATCCTTACAACGCCCTTCTGATGTGGCTGCTGTCCTCCTCCCATGAGGAAACTGGGCACAGAGAAGTTCAGTAAATTGCCCAAGGTTGCACAGGTGTGCTGAGCTCCTAGCAGTAGGGTCAAATGGATGAATGAGCGGCTTGCCCTGACACCTCTCTGTGACCTTGACTGAGGTCTTGGGCATGCTCCTTGCACCATGTCTGGGTGCTGTGCGGCTTGGCTGGCTGGATTTGGCAGTGGTGATAGGGATAGTGATGCAGTGGGCCATGGGTGCTGCAGTGTGGCTTGCCTGTCACACACGCACAGCCAGAGCGGCAATGGCGGGAGATTAATAGGATATAATGGGATGGTGAGTAGAGCATTTATGCGGCATTCCTTACGAGAAGGCGTCATATCTAGTGAGGTGCAATTAGCTGTCCAAGCCAAGATGCATAGACAGGAAATGAAATAGGCTCGCAGTGGTTTTATTTTTACACTCGGGCCCGCCCCTGGTTCATCGGCCTAGTTAGCACCCTGGAACCTCCAGCTGACTGTGCACGGCCTGCTACCTCTAATACACTTCTACTCTGGCTTGCTACATCGCCCTGATGTCGAACACACGAGTCAGACAGCTGCCTGGGGGCATTCTCCGCGGAAACTCTCGCATCACAACCGCTCTCAGCTTTCTGCCATCACGCCATGCCCCTTCCTCCATCAGTGAGCTTCGCAGCGGGCTGTGGATGCCAGGCGGAGTCCTAGAAGTGTCCTCACAGACACGGTGGGGAAAAGCGGGGCAGCCCCGTGTGGCACGCCGGAAAGCTTTCCACCGGGCCTTCTCCTCCAGGTGAGCAGATTGAGCCTCATTAACTGGTCTTGGAGGATCTACCTGTGTCTCATACTATAGGGACCTGGGACGACGGCCTTGAAGGGAATCGCTGTTGTTTTCCGCATCACTGCCCCAAACGCCAAGATGTTTGCATGAGAACAAGCTTTGATTTTTCTCCTTCTAGAAGATGGACTATATCTGTCTCTTTGACTACAATAATTATTTTATTGCCTTGGTGTTTATCTGGGCACACATTCCATTTTCCAATGTAAATAATCATCTCTACTTTCAATAAATTAGATGGAGCCCGTCTGGCTCGGAGAATGAACATTTCAATACCTTTAGACACCCAATGACATCGTATCAATATTTAAAATCATTTTATGCATGTATTCCAGGTTGTCCAACTTCATTAAGGCCATTCATCAAGCCCCTGGCTAGAGTGTATTCCCACTGGACTTGTAGGCCTGGGGGCCTACCAAACAGAAATTTAAACTAACTTGCCTTTTTAATTCACATTATTCTCAAATATTCTCTTTTTTAACTGCCTGCCATGACTAAGGCGTTTAGACCGGGCCGTGATTCGGTACATGTCAACACTTAACTGACACAATACCCATTAGTGTGTCGGAGTGCGTGTGCCCCAGTAAAATACGGTACCCATTGCTCCCTCTTCATTGATAAATTGCCCTGCAGTTCTTTCCTGCACTTGGCAATAATTGGAGTTTATCGCTTGATGTTTCCGTTAAATATTTACAAACATTTTAAACTATGTATAAATGGAAGCTCCAATGTTTTGCGAGTCTCGTCTTCTCCCTCGACTCCAAAATAATAAATCTCTGGATCTATTTTTTATCTTCCTGAAGATGCCCCTGCGTGAATAGTGGAGGCTGGGAATGAGACTATTCTTGCAAATTGGATCAGCGCCTCTCTGGACCATCTCTGTAGATCAGGCCGGATTTGTCTCCCAAAATGAGCATTACCTAGCTGATGCTGAAATCCACCCTGCAAAGCCAATAAACAGGGAAGTCCGTGCTGAGGAAATTGCAATTAAGCCTTCTCAAGCAGGGCAGCGACCCAGAGAAGGTGGGAAGGAACTTCCTCCAATGATGCCACCTCACCAGGCAAAGCCAGTGACTTGTGCACGTTCTTATTTCAAATATTGCGCATATTTGACATTGCAGCCAGGTTTCTGGGAGTGAAGTGGCCATGGAGGAAAAGAGAGGACCTGGTATGAGTTTCTTAGGGCCGCTGGAACAAAACATCACCAAATAGGGGCCTTAAACAAGACATTTGTTTACAGTTCTAAAGGCTGGAAGTCCAAGGTCAAACTGTCAGCAGGTTCAGTTTCTCAAGGCTGGTGTCTTTGGCTGTCTTCTCATGGTGTCCCCCATGGTCTTTCCTCTGTGCACCGCTCTCTGGAGCCCGTCCGCACGTCCGAATGTTCTCTTCTTCACAGAACACCATCGTAGTGCATGAGGGCCGGCTCTCCAAAGCCTCGGTTTAAATGAATCGCCTCTTCAAAGGCAGAATCTCCACATCAGTCACGTTCTTGGCTGGTACAGTCTTCAGTGTTGGGCAGGGTCTACCCTCCTTTGGATGATTGAGCCCAGCCCCTGCTCCTTCTCTCTGAATGAGCATGAAACAGCGCGTGTGTTCTTTGGGACGTTCTGCGGCCAGGTGGGCTTCTCCGACTTCCTGTTTCCTCTGGGGTCAGGTGGGGATAAGGGCCATGTACATTACTTGGAGTTGCTTGGAGTATTAAATGGCCTCACAGATGAGAAACTGGCTGGCTGACAGTAGGCATTCAGTGCATGTCAGCAAACCTGAATTGAATGGCATCGGCGGGGGCAGGGGAGCACCAAAATTTGGGGTTAAAAACGCACCATGATTGGAGAGATGGAGAGGAAGAATGAAGGTATCCCAGGCTCATGCACAAACTGAGTAGTGCCCTCTCTCTGGATGTTGAGTGGCTGCATTGTCAAGTCCATCATGTGTTCAATGTAGAAACAGCATTTTGGAGTTACTTCCAAAATGAAGTGCTTATAAAAAAAAGTTGAAGAGCTCACATATAAAATTGTTCTGTACTGTGCATGCCCAAACCCTCGATCCTTTCCAAATTCAGCACTTCACAGTTGTAAGAGCACTTCATTTTGGAACTGAATGGGGTGTTCTGGGCACGTGCACTATGGGCCAATTCAGACTTTCTCGATTGCGCTGATCACGTGAAGAGTGCTGCAGTTACGTGCCGCGCGGCCCTGGCCTGCCTCTGCCTGCTTGCATGAGTCCCGTCGGAGCTGGAGTCTGTGTCCGCGTGCGCAGCTTCGGCTGGATCCGCTCCAGGCCCTCTCCGGCACAGCATTCTGGCTCCAGTTTTGAACAGAGGTCGGTCTGGGGCCTGCTGAGAAGGGCTTGACGAGGGAAGGGGATGTCAGATTTATTTCCACAAGGCCTACCATGATGCAGCTCCTGCAGTGCTGAATTGTCTGCTGTTGGAAAGACGGAGATCAATAGTCAGGAATGTGCTACCTTGCGCCAGGTGCAAGTATGCAGCCTCGTGGGGCCTGCTTATGCGCAACAGCACGGCACAATGGTCCCACAGCATGAAAACTGAATTCAGAGAGATTAAGAAATGTTTTCACGGACAGGAGGTGGAGGCCCTGGGCCTGAAAGCCGAGTCGCTGTGTGTCCGTGCCCTCTTCACGGCTGTCAGGCAGTGTGAGGAAGTACAGTCTGGGACACAGACACACGGCCCGGCCTTGAGCCAAGTCTTCTCACTGCAAGTCCAGAGCTGCTTGTATTCACAGGGAATTGGTGCCATTTGCTGATTAAAAGAATACCCTTTGGATTGCTCCAATGTCAGTTTCGAAGTCACTGTCACTCATAGAGAACAAATAGCTTATAAATATAAACCATTAGTTCCTGAAGCAAGTTCTGCCAAGAGGCAGAGCCGCAACTAGGGATGTAGCAGCCGAGGCACTGGGCCAGCGTGTGGCTATTCCAGGCGCTGAGCTGAGTCTGCTCCTAGTTCACATCCTTTCTGCTGGTCCCAGCTTCCCCAACCCTGTATTCTAATTTAGACACTGGACTTCCTCTCTTAAAATGCCTTATTTCCCTTTTTTTTTTTTAAGTTCTTCCTTTCTGAATTACAAGCATTATGCAGTGTAAAGTACGTGTTCATTTCAGGGATTCTATCTTTGGGAGTGGCTGACGATGAAGCGGTGGCCTTTGGTGACATGAACACAGTGGCTGAGATTCCTCAGGTGATGCTCCAGTGGGACCCCTCACCAAATCCGCCCTTCCCCTCTTGGGGTGGCAGCCACTCACGGGTCAGCCGTGGCTGGACACAGATAAAGGCCCGAACGTAGTGACAAGAGCCTCAAAATGAAGAGTAAATAAAAGTGAGTTGAAGCAGGGCAAGGCCGGTGTGGGTCTCGGCCACATGAGTGTGGGGTGCAGCAGTCCGTGCTCCGCTCTGTGTGCGGCTGTCTTTGTTTTGCACAAGCTACCACTGGAAATCCCATTCCTTCGTCTTATTCCTGCTGGTCTGGTAATCCGGTGAGCATGAGGTGTTGGCCCCTCCAGGGAGCTCAACACCAGCAGGGTACAGAGTGGAGGAGGAGGAGAAGGGAGCTGTAGGAATCATGTAAACATTAGGAGAGAGACACGTGGGGAGACAAAGGCGGTCATGACTTTGTGTGGCTCACAGGTGCCTGTGTGCCATTTTTAGAGGGGTAGATAGACCGGGGAAAGTTGGCACAGTTTTTCTTTTGTCTTCTTCACATTACCTTTGGCCTCTCTCTGTTAACCTATGACTTCTTTGAGGCAGAAAAATAACAAAGTCAACCCAGAGATATTGGGGGTCAGTGTGGAGGTATCACCCCAAGGACAAGTTTGGGATGCAGGTATCAACAGTGAAGGTCAAGAGTCTGGCTGTTGCTTGTTTCTGTATTTACTCCCTCCACATCCTCCACATGCAGAGGGAGGGAGAAAACCTCTTTGAGAAGAGCCAGCCTGGAGACATGGACAGAAAGCTATCCTAGATCGTTGAGGTTATGACATCAATGGGGTGGCCAAGCCCAGACTTCATTATCAAGTGTTTATGCTGACCACAGCCTCACTCCCGACACTTTTAAGATGAATGGGAGTGAGGGCTCGAGGTGCCTGAACAGGTAAGGTAAACTCTAACCACAACACACAAAGATATTGGGACCATGATGCAGAAAGAAGCAGTTACAAAGTGTAATGAAATGGAGATAGTAGGCATAAAATATATGATACTGGATGTAAAGAATTTAAGAGGTAGAGTAAAAAAGCACAATGAATATAGTTTAAGAAAATGTTAGTGAACCAGATCATTGAAGAATTTTCTGAGGAAGAAGCTAAATGAAGAGTTAAAAAGTATAAATGTTAAAATAAATGGAGGCCAGGGGTGCACATGGCAAAATAAATATAATAGGTAGTCGTGGAGAGAAAAAAGTAGAGGAGAGAAAATACTTAAGAAAACAATAAGGACAAAATAAAAGAAAGAAAAAGATTCATATTAAAGGCTCTTATGGAATGTCAAACAGCATATATGGCAAAAATCATACTTAAGCAACATAATTATATTTAAAAACGCCAAATAAAAAGTTTAAAACAGCAACGAGTTCACAGACAGAAAGAGATCTTGTGCAGAAATCACCTTCAGATTAAAATATGATTTATTTGCAACACTGAATTGAGAAGGAAATAGAAAATTATTTTTGAAATGTTGACTAAAAATAGCTTAAAAAAATCTTTAAATTTTATACCCAGCTGAACTATCTTTTTAATATCAGGGCAGTATAATGATATTTATAGTGATATTCTTAAGCGAAAAAGGTCTCAGGATATTTACTGCCCAAACATACCCTCTTTGAAAACATTTTGGGAAGAAGGATGCCAGTAGGAGAATACTTTAAGAAAAATGGATACTTTGGGTGAGTATGTAACTGCATGTGTATTTTATATGTGTATCTTAAAAGCAATATCCAAAAAGAGCCAGATAAACACATGCTCCCCATACAATAAACCCAGTTAAAATTTGACATAGCGTAACACCAACATGTTTGCTGAGATGGGAAGAGGGAAGGGGTTTAGAAAAAAACAGCTAGGTATTAGGAAGGTAAAAACGACCCAAATACTTTTTATTCTGAAGAAAAGTACTTAGCCCTGGCTGGTGTGGCTCAGCGGATTGAGCGTGAGCCTGCAAACCAAAGGGTCGCCAGTTCAATTCCCAGTCAGGGCACATGCCTGGGTTGTGGGCCAGGTACCCAGTAAGGGGTGCGTGAGAGGCAACCACACATTGACGTTTCTCTCCCTCTTTCTTCTTCCCTTCCCCTCTCTAAAAATAAATAACATATTGAAAAAAAAAAGTACTGTTCTTAGCTCTGATTTGCCCACCCTGCCGAAAGCCCAATCTCCGATCCTGGCATCTCTCATTTACAGCTGTGTGTCCTCTGTGACAGTTTTTCAGACTCTCTCATCCTTCATTTTTCGTGTCTTAATGCGAGGTGGTGAAACCTGCATACTCACAGGAACGTACTTTGGAGGTGGAATGTGACCTTCACCGCATGGGTGCCCTGGACACTGCACAGGCGTGGGCTCTTCATGTCCACTGGCAGGAAACCGTCCATTTGACACGTCGTTTTTGCTTCACCTGCACTTTCTCCCAGACTGTGGCACAAGCAGGAAAGAGTAAGACTCTGTTGTCTTTGGAGACTAAGGACATGGGAGGGACGGCTAGAGGTAAGTCAGGTCTAAAAATCAGGTTTCTTCTACCTGTCTCTATTTTATAAATACAGTCTTGAAGACTTTGCAAACTGTTGCTTTTCCAACCCCGATACATGTATATATAGGGCCCGAGAGATGACGGTTCCTGCCGGGCCGTCAATTACCCAGTGTGTTGTTCGCTGGGAGGGAAGCTTGGGCGCCAACACATGTTCATTAGAGGATCTTAATTGGAAACAAAAATCACCATGGCGACAACAAACATGAGTTAACAAGAGGAAAGCATGCTGGTCAGTTTTCATTTGGATTTTGTTTTATTTCATTTTATTTTCAACTCTCCCAAAGGCCAGGCACAGCAGTTTCCCGATAAAAAATAATGGTCTGAGAAATGTCCTTCTGGAAGCCCCTCACGGCTGCGTGCGTTTGCATAACCAGATGTGTCTGGAGGGAGGCATTGCTTCCTCTGGCCCCGCCGAGAGCGAGTCAGGGTGCCCGCACCTGAGTGACTTGGATCCCCCAAACAGCCACCCTGGGGCACCCCGGAAGATGGTCTTCTGGGAACAATGTCTTCCTTTTCTCCTCTTTCCTTTATTGGACTTGCTCAAGTGACGCATTGCGATGTTCCCATCCGCTAGTCTAGATGTGAGACGAGGGGGCCCTAGGGAAAGTCCTTATTTTTACAGAGAGAGCTTAGCAGCCTGCCACCACCGCAGGTCGATTTGCGTGGCGTGACAAAAGCTTTGCAGGGCGATAAAGGACTTCCGCTGGATTGGACGGGAAGAGGGGTAGTGAGGCCTCCTTTCTCTTGGCCTTTTTTTCTTTATTCTTTGATTAAAGTCTTTTCTCTTACTTACATCCCCCATTAAGATGTCTCCGTGTCATTTAGGGTGTTAATTGAGAGGAGGTTTAAGCTCATCAAAGCAATTATAAGTGATAGTTAAAAATTTCTATATATGGCCTATGCTGGAATCGGCCCGGTGGGGTGCCATTTTTTCTTTTATCCAACTGACATTGGTAATAATAGATGAAATTATTACTAAATCGCAGCTGCACAGATGATATCATGATTTTTTTGTGTGTAATCTTTGATGAAAAATTAATTTTTGAGAGGGATAATTTAAAATGATTTAAATAGTATTATACTGAAGTCCTTGCCGGTAATTAACACCAATCTTGTCAGAAGTGAAACCACTTCTGCAGCTGTTTCTAAAGATACCTACAGTATTTGTAACTTTTCTGTGAGTAAAATTATAGTGTTTGGACTTTATTTTTACTGCACAAGGACCATGAGAGAAAAAAAAAAGGCAACTGATGGGAATCTTTGTTCCCCGAGGCTCAAATCCTGTGCTGTGCTTGAAGCCCCGCCCCCAGGCTGCGGTAATTATCTCCAGGCTGTGGGTCAGGTGGAGGGTGGCTGTTTTTGAAAAATTTTTTAAACCTGTTAAAGTGCTTATACTAGACATCAGGTGCCCATTTCTCTTTAGTCCTTAAATATTAGGTAAGACCAAATACGTTGACAGGCGCAGAATTTAACTGACAGAGCCGATGGCTGGTCCTAAATGTTGGTTCATCTTCATCAGAGACTTGACTTTCTTCGAAATCCACTACTTTCATCGCAGTGGCAAAAGCAATCTAATGAGAGAAAGCTGAAAATAGATTTTTCTTTGCTACTTTCTTCATACGTTAAATGACAGAAGTGAGGAGGTGAGGGGTGTGTGTGTGTGTGTGTGTATGTGTGTGTGTGTGTGTCCTGTATGTAAAGACCTGCAGGAGAGGTTAAAAAAAGAAACAGACTGAAATTTAAATAGAAAAAAAAATAAATGAGGATATGGGTGAGTGTCTCGAGTTTTGCGTTCTTTTTCAACGTGCATGCTGATTTTTTGACAAGATAGATGGCACCGGATTTCATGGCAATTGCAGTGCCTGCCACTTTGTAATTTTTCCCCTTCAACTTTTGTGCTGAGAAGGCGGGGGAGTGGGGCGAGATGGGGGGAAAGGAATGAGTAAGGGGAAAATGAAGGGAAGACAGGAAGGGAGGGGCGAGAGGTAGAAATTGACGCGAGGGCTTGGGAAGTTGTTACACTAGGTGTCTGTTCATTAAAATCCGAGCTACAGCTTCTGCTGCGGGTGCAATTTTATTCCACCAGAATGCAAATGTCACTCTTACATGCTTCCATTAGGAAAAGAAAGACAGAGGAGAAGTAAAAAAGAAAGGTCCTTTTGCAAGCAGAAGAGCCTGTTTGTTGGCAGAGGTGCGGTGAGCGCGCCTGGGAAGTTCGCAGCCTGGAGACGCCATCGGGTAAGATCCTGTTCTGCAGTAACAGGGGTGACTTCCCTTATGCACCTCAGTGCCTTGGGTCACCCTGTTTGTCCCTCACTGGCCCAAAGAAGGGGACGTTTGAGGGAGAAGAGACCTGTGGGAGGGAAAAGCCTCAGCCATGCAGGACACTGGAACTGGAGCAGGCGAAGAAGCCATGTTGCCACTTTGCAGCCGTGAGCCCTGACAACTTATATCTTATTTTCAGTTGGCTCCTGAGTGCTTCCATGTGGCAAGTGCATCTCAGGCAAGAGTTAATTGAATCCTGATGACAATGGGGGCGGCCATCATCGTCCTTTCGTACACGAGGACAGGGAGGTGTGGGGAGGTCAGCAGATGGCCCAGAGCTACATGGCTTCCCAGCGACTGGGCTGGGGATCAAACGTGGCCCTATGTGATGGTGGATCCTGCGCTTGTTCACTGCTCACCTTGCTCAGGACTCTCCTCACAAGGTGGACACTCATTGTTTCTTCCCTGGCAGTGTGGCCCCTTTGGAGGGCACAGGAAGACAGATGGGAGGGAGACAGCTTGGCCTCTCCCAGCTCTGCCGCCCACCTGCCCAATGATCTTGCCTGGATGGGAGGTTCAGAGGGCAACCTGAGGCCTACGGAGTCTGCTGTGCCTGGCACCGGGTTGGGACTTTACACGGTACCCAGGAAAGGTTGGTGGGGAAGGCGGTGAGTTCACTTTCCCCTGAGACTCTGTGGGTGCTCAGCGCCTCTGGGCTTTGGTTGCTGATTCTAGAACTCATGGTGGAATGGCCTCAGCCTCCTGCAGCTGGGGCTCCTTCCCTCAGGAGCCCCTTCCCTGGGGACACTGGCTTACGTTTGGGTCCATGCAGGTCTCTCCCCTGAGGCTGAGTGCCCTGGGACCAGATGAGGCACTTACTGCGCTCATCGATTCATTCAGCAAGCGTTTCCTAAGGACCCACAGGTATGAGGCGCTGTGTTTGGCAGAGGACACAAAGCTAGTAAGACAGTCCGTCCTCTCAAATCACCCACAGGCTGCTGGGAAACAGAGCACTAACAGATAATTGCAAATACATTCATGACTAAATAAACAAGTGACTAAGTCTGATCTACCTTAGAGGAGACATTGGCCACTTTTCTCTGTAAAGAGACAGGAAATATTTTAAGCTTTGCCGGCCATGAGCCTGTGGCAATGACCTACCTTGGCCATTGTAGCTTCAGAGCAGCCTTGGGGAAACACGTAAGCAAAGGGGAGTGACAGTGTTTCAATAAAGCTTTATTTAACAGAAACTGGCAGTGGACGGGGCCCACAGCCGGTACTTTGCTGCCCCCTGCCGCGGGGCTCAGACCTGACCCATTCATTCTGCCAACAGGATACCTGGAGATGTGTGTTATTTCAGGGCTGGGTGTGAGCTGCGGAAACGGGTGGGGCGGGGTCCCGAACGCCTGTGTGTTACTCAGGGCAGGATGACCTACCTGTCGGCTCGAGTTTAGAAGGGAAATGTCGTGTGGGTTGAGGCAGAGGAGTTTCAACTGGTTCCTTGTTTCCCCCCTGAGCTCCCACAGTCCTGAGAGAACTCACAGGGAGGTTCATCCGTTTGGCAAGGCTGGGGGGCGAGGCCCGCATGGGTAGAGAGTGGTGCGCGGAGCCAGGCCAGCCAGCAGGCCCCGATCCTGCCCGTCAGCCAGTGTCCCTGCGAGTACCTGCCATGGAGCTGCCAGAAGGACCTGCCCACGCAGTGCCCTGTCTGCTCCCAGCGCGGGAGCAGAGACCTGCGCGCCTGGAGAGGTCTGCTCAGGGCTCTAGGCACAGGGGCCCAGCGCTCCGGTCTGACAGTCACTGTCACCAGCCCAGTCAGTCCTTGTTCCTAATGCCTGTCCATGCTTTTACGAGTCTAGGTTGGGCAAAGGGACATGGCTGGCCACAATGTGGGACCTAGATGGGACTGGAAAAGGATGACTTAGGTGGTGAACCCAGGTGTCCCACAGGCAGAGGCTGGTGTCTGGGCTGCCTAGTAGTTGTTTCCAGTTCACAGGTGAGTCTGAGAGGGTTGGAAAGGTAAGAAACGTCCTGCCCACCCAGGTCTTGTGACTGAAAGCTAATGTACACCCAGGTTTAGGGCCCATTAATATCCCTTCCAGGCGTGAATGACCTAACCACCCTTTAACGCTCTCTTCACAGGTTACCTCCTTCTTGAAGCCCTCACCGATTGCACCTGAGTGACCAACAGACTTTATCCTCTTGGGTGTGCACATCACCATCCATCCTGTGTTCCTGGTACTTGTGTGGAAGTCATTTCCCAAATAGGCTGAATCCCACCGAACAGGGCGCTCGTCAGTCCCTCCCAGTGCCCACCACTGCACGGCTTCGGCATGAAATGAGCGGACAGCGCATGCGTGTAGGAGAGTGACTGGGAGAGACGGGGCTAAACATAAAGAAGACGTGATGGTCTCCGCATCACTTCACATCCCCCTGCCCCCTCCCCAGGGAACTCATTTCACTTGGAAGCATAAAGAGAGAATATTCAAAGCAGAATTTATTAGAGGGGTCGGTGGCCTGGAATGACCAACCCGGGTTCACACCCCAGCTCTGCCACTTGCGAGCTGTGCCCGAGTGGGCGGCGTGGGCTTGTAACCTCCTGATCCTCTTTCCCCGTGTGTCCCAAGGGAGCGTGCCCGCTTCAGAGAAGACCTGACCAATTACTGCCACTTCATGCTGTGGTGGGCTTGTCTCCGTGGCTCGTGGGCTTCAGATCATAAGCCCCAGGAGAGCGGGAAATGTGTCCTTTCGCTCCATCCCACACCCCAGCACCTAGCAGCGTTGCAGCATAAACCGGGGCTGGAGAAATCCTCGTCCTGAATTGGGAATCAATGAGCCGCTTGTTTGTCTGTCCTGAAAGCACTGGAAGGCGGAGCTCAGCTCCGCTGGCGTGCCTCCTGCCCAGCACCCCAGGCAGGCTTCCTGGCCTTGCCCCCCAGGCCCAGGGTCCCAGGGATAGCCCTGGGAGAGGGACGGGCTGAGGCTATATGACTCTGCCCCTCTCCCGGGGCCTCCCAGACTGTGGGAACAGGACTGAGGACCTGGTGGAAGGTGGCCTGTGTTGATGGTTGTCTCTGGCTGGCACCCGAGAGTGAGGACTCTGCCAGCTCTCAGGTCAGACTTGCCCACACAGGCTGGTGCATCCCCAGCTTCGCTGGGCTCATCCTCCCGGGACCTCCCACTGGGCACTGGGTCTGCTTCTTGCTTCACTGGGCTTCCAGGGGGCCACCTTGTGAGCCTCTTCTGCACGACCACCCCACCTGCCCCCCGTGCGCATGGCAGGGCGGGAAGGGGCTGATCCGGGCCTCCCTGGGACTGGAGGGCAGTGGGGCACAGATGGGACTAGAGCCCAAGAGGGTGGATTCACCGTTCCAGCCATCGCCCCAGCACAGACATGTGACTCGGGCGGAGCAGACAGCGTTGCTGATGGCAAGCGGGCGGGCGTCTGTCACCACAGGGCCTGCCCTCCCTGCTGTCCCACTAAGGTGTGTGTGCTCCTTGGCCTCCAGGCCGTTCACTGCCTCTCTGTCCGGAGCGGTACTGGGCAGGGAGCCGTGACGGTTTGCGGGTTGGTGCTGCAACTGTGTTTGGGGTTTGATTTTACGATCAAATATACCTGCAGGCCCACCTCACGCCAACCAAGGACTGAGTCCAATTAATTACATATTTTTTCAAATCTTACTTGAACTTACAAAGAACCAGCTGACTGAGACACCTTCGTGTGGATTTACGAGAGCAGGGATCGTCAACCTGGGTTCCACTGGCCTTTGGGGCTGCGTCATTCTCTGTTGTGGGGGGTTGTCCTCTGCTGTACTATAAGATGTGGCAACATCCCTGGTCCCTGCCCGGTAGATGCCAGTGGTGTCACCTTTCCAGTTGTGACAACTTGAGTGATCTCCAGACACTCCCTTCTGTCCCGTGGTGTGGAGCCCCGCTCTGGAGGCATTTTCTGAGCTGCTCAGGAAGGCTGCCTTTACTCTGCGGCCTGTGTTGCTTGGGTCACCCTGCCAGGTCTCGGTCCAGCCTGTGGGTGGGGTGGCTACTCAGTGGGATCAGACGACCTGTTCCCAACATGGGACAGATGTAAGAGACAGGCCACCCTCCCCCAGAACACCCACCCCGCCAGCCACAGCTTCCACCTGTTCCCTGCTCTGAGCTTCCTTCTTGCCGTCTGCCTTGGGTGGGTTCGCGCCAGGTGTGGGGCTGCAGTTTTTGTGTTGAGAGTCAGTGTATCCTGCCCATTAAGGCTGCGGGCCATGCACTTACACTTACTGAGCTAAGCCCCCCACCAGCATTTCAGACGTGGGAGACCCTGAGAACATTGTGACATCTCTCTAAGCCTCAGTTTACTCATATGCAAAGCAGAAGCTAAGAAGAGTGGATGCCGACTTCATCCCTTCTGTCCAGGGAAGACGGGACGTGTGGAGATCGGTTGGCAGGGGCCAACATCGTTTTGTAGCTGCTACAACAGTAGCTTAGGAGCCCCCCGGGGGAAGGGCTCTATCTTGGTTCAGCGATTGGCCCAGGATTGATGTCCAATGATTCATATAACGTTGAGCTGGGTATGAATCTTTCTGAGGTGTGAACATAAGCTCCTATTTCCATAAAATGTCTATAAACTAGGGTAAAAAGATTGAGCACCTAGAATCACTTTGCAAACTAATGAAAGTAGAAATCTGAGGCAGCCCCCAGGAATCCTTGCCCTGGGGTACACTCCCTCTCCCACTGAGTGCAAGAGACCGGGAAATACGACGGATGTCGGTCCTTCGACTTTACCGCATGGTACGGCAAGAGGACTTTTGCTGATGTGATGGAGGCCTCTCATCACCTGTGTTTGAGTTAACCGAGAGGGAGATGACCTTAGGTGGGCCGGGCCTGACCAGGTGAGCCCTTAAGCAACAAGAAAAGCCACAGACCCTCTGCTGTTGGCCTCGAGGAAAGCAAACCGTCCCAATGTGGACTGCCCGTGGCAAGGATCTGCGAGTGGACCCGTGAGCTCAACATGGCCCCTGGCTGATGGCAAACAAGAGAACAAGAACCTCAGTCACACAGACAAGAGGAGTGAGTTCGACCAACAACCACATGAGCTTGGAAGGGAACCCCAAGCCTCAGATGAGACCTGAGCCCAGCTGACACCTTGATTTCACCTGTGAGCAGGGAACTTAGTCACAGTGTGCTCAGCTTCCTCACCTACAGGAACTCTGAGAATAAAGGGGGGTTGGAAGTCGCTATGTCTGTGACCGTTGGTCACGCAGCAATAGAAAATCAATACATAATAAAGGGCTTACACGTGGTCTGGTATAGAATAAGCGCTGAATGCATTATTCTTATGGTCCTCCTCTTCCTCCTCCTCCTCCTCCTTTTTTTTGGTGAAAAGTACAAAACTCTGCCCTCAAACCCAGAAGGACATGAAATACAGCTATATTTCCCCTCCTACATGAGTCTGCTAGGGCCACCACAGCCAAGTATCACAGACAGCCTGGCTTAGACAACATACATTTATTTTTTCACAGTTGAGAGAGGCCAGAAGCCCAAAATCAAGGTGTGGGCAGGACTGGTTTCTTCTAAGGCCTCTCCCCTTGCCTTGTGGATGGCCACCTCCTCTCTGTGTCTTCCCATGGCCTTCCCTTTATCCCTACCTGTCTGCGTCCACATTTCCTCTTCTCAAAAGGGCATACGTATGGCCTCATTTCATCTTAATCATCTCTGTAAAGACCCTGTCTCCAGACACAGTCACATTCTGAGGTGCTGGGGGTTCAGACTTCAGTATATGAAATTCAAGGGTGGGGGCACAGGTCATTATACCTCCTAAGGCCTGAGTTAATTTCTATTTCAGGTAATTCGGTCTTGGTCCATGCTGAGTCCTTCTCTGCGTCACTTTTCCCTACCTTGGGTCTTACAAGCCCTTTGGGTCTTACGTGGCTGTGTGGGTTCCACCTGCACCTTACTTGGGTTCACGGGAAGCTCTCTGTGGTCAGGCTGTGTGCAGGGTGAGTGAGGCTGATCCAGGGCCCCCAGGGAGGGCCTGGGCTGTGACTAACACAGAAAGGCCCTCATCCTCTGGAGTCCTAGCATTTCCCTGGGGCTCCACAGAGAAAAGAGGCCCACGCTGTCGCTATCTTCAGCTTCAGCAAACCTACCTGTGGGCGAGCGGCATGGTCCCTCTGTTTGGATTCACCTGTGTCCACAGCTTCATCTCTTCCCTGCATCTCCCTTCTCTCCTAGGCCGGGTCAGGAGGCCAAGAGGAGGAAAGCCGTAACTTTTCCAACCCTTCCTGTCTTTGTATCGCATTGCCTCCCCGAGGGCCTGGGCTTCGGAAGACAAAAGCCAGGGAAACACAAGCAGCATATTTTATTTCTGCCTGTGCTTCTCCCTCTGAAGCAACAAATACAAGGAAAGTCTGGCTGTTCAAAGGGGATGCGGGTAGAGGGGGAGAATTTCCGGGGCGGGGAGTGAAACTTTTTAGTTCATATTTCAGAAGTATCACCTGCCACATTTTGCTTAAAGCTCCGTCTAGGGTGTCCATCACAGCTGTCATTTAAAATATTCAGTCCCCGTGTCTCCAGGAGAGCTCCTTCAGTCGCTAGACATGAGACTCAGAGTTCTGATGGGGCAACAGAGTCAAAGGGTCTGGCTCATGTGAGAAATTTAAGACTCGTGGCAAAACCAAAGCTATTGCTGATGTGTTCCCTGAACATTGGCCTTGCAGAGAAAAATAAGAGAAATAAAGAGAAATAATTGCAGAATTAGGACAAAGACACACTTAGAGAGAACATGTGATAAGAATGTGCACAAAATGGTTTAAAAACATTTGCATTCTATTTTGGGAGCAGTGAGAAATAGACCATGGAGAATCTGTACTGGACCCTGGATGAGTGTCTTCTGTTTTCTCTGATGGTCTAATAGAACTTCCCTCTTCTTCATGAGCTCTTTAACTCTAGCCGCAGTGATTGGCTAAGTGGTGGCGCCTGACTGAAGTTGGACCAATCATAGATCCACACATGCTTGGCCATCAGTGGTGTGGCGTACAGACACGTGGCCCAGACTGGACCAATCTGAGCCTTGCTTTGAGATTTCTTCAAGTGAGGCTGAATGTGGGTGAGTGTGAGGCAGGCAGGTGGAAGGTGGGGAGAGCGTGGGAGATGTCTTGATCTCTAAACAGCAAGGATCTGAGCCCAGCAGTTGCTGGCGGCCGTGGCTTTAGCCTCATGGAGATGGAAAATGTGACAGCATGAAGCCAGTTTTCTGACTGAACCAGAAGTAATGGGACAGAATTCTGGTGGCATTCTTATCCCCGATTCTGTCTGTGCCCTGCAGTGCCCTCCTGTTGGGTTATGTGAGCCACAGACCCCTGCTTTGCCTGACATAGTCTTGGCTGTGTTTTTGTTCCTTAAAAAAAAATCAGTCTTGACTAAGAAAGAATTACTATATTTTTCAGACTATAAGACACACTCCCCCCGGCCAAATTTGGAAGGAAAATGGGGGTGTGTCTTATAGTCTGAATGTAGCTGTTGAGTTCCGTTTACATTTACATTGGTGAAATATTATGTTATTTATGGTATTAAATATTTTACCACGTTTTTTGCTTCAAAAATTTTTTTCCTATTTTCTTCCTCTAAAACCTAGGTGCATCTTATAGTCTGAAAAATACGGTATGTCTCAGCATCAGGTTAGTGTCAGGCAGGGAAAGAGAATGGACTCTAAGTGCCCACCTCAGATAGACTTAGGTTCTACCTGATGCTCTGAGGCCCCAGTTGTCATCTGTGGGGTCTTGGGCAAGATACTCTACCTCCCTGGGCTTTAGTTTGCTCATTTCTAGAACAGAAAATTTAGGATAATAAAATCCCTTCTGAATTTGAAGAATATAAATCGGCATTATTTTTTCTTTCCCCATAATCGGTGTCCAGAAAGCTTGCCTGAAAGCCAATTTAGTGAGCCCATACTGCATATTTATATTTGCATATTTTTGAAATTCTTCATTCCGTGAACACACATTGCAGAGATCTGCTTATCGGACTTCCTTCCCTTAACGAATGCCTGAGTCGCAGGGAAGAGTGTGTGAGGCAGGACAGACAATCAGAATTCTTTCAAGGATTTTATCACCCTAGAGGAGAAGAGTTCATGTCTTTGGGGTCACGGAGCAGCCATCTCCCCTGACACATGGCCAAAGTCTGTGTTTAATGGGAAAGAAGGGTACTGAGCGGGAGCAAGGCAGAGAAAGGGACCACAAGAAAGAGTTTGATGACATGGAATATTGATGTGACTGAATCCAGCATCATCCTGAACCAATAACATACTAAATATATCCTTTTTTCCCCCTCAAGCCACTTTATACAGAGTGTTTGTAACTAGGAGTTGAAAAGGTCCTATTATTAGGTAACCAGATGTTCTTATTTGCCCAGGAGTCTTATTGCTATGGTTGTGGTCATGGTATAGTTATTAATGTCACTTAACTCGACTCTCAGAAGTATCCTGGTGGAATGATGAATTCCATGGTACTCAACTCGGTGCACACGTGCCAATGCAAGGGTTTTGAATGGCTAAGCAAACCATATAGTCTGAGAATGGTTAAGGCAAAAAGACCAGAGGAACCAAAGGGTTTGTTATAGAGAGGTGAACTACCATTTTCCTACGACTCAGAAGGAAGGTGAGGATGCGCTGACAGAAGAAGGCAGAGGGAGATGCAGGGAGACCATGAGAGAGGGCTGGCCCCAAAGGTGATGCATCCATAGCCCTCCCCTGCCTTTAGGGCATTTCCTGGAAGGGGACACTTTCTGTTCTGCTATCTCCCTGATGTCTGTCCTATGGTCAATCCCTTCCTGGGATTCTAAGTCCTGGAGAACCCTGCAGATGCCGTTTAGGAATAACCAGAGTGCTCATCACACCCAGTCTTCACCTTCTAGTTGGGTGGCAAGTGCTGGCTGCGTTTCTAAGGAGTGGAGCAAAGGGCCATCCATAAGCATCCTCTGTTCATTACCTATCTTCCAGGAAAAGCCGTGGGTGGACCATTTGCAAGAACACTATTTTCATTGTGGGCTTTGCTAGGTGCCTTCCAATTCTTCTGCCTTCCCTCCTGGCATGGGTCAAGGTGACATTTTTGTTTCCTTCAGCGGCAAAGCTAACTTTGAACAAGAGTGATAAATACCAGAATCCAATTGGAAGTAAAAGGATCCAGAGGATTTTACCTCCTGAGCATAATGGCACACGGATGACGCCTGAAGAGTTCTTTGCAAATTTCTGAAGCAAGTGAAGATGTTTCGGGGACATGTGCAGCCTACAGTACTCGACAGAGACTGGAGCCCAGTACTGTGAGAGAATGCCAATTTGAAGAATTTGGAATAAAGAATTACTCAGAAATAGAAACTGATTTGGCAGAGTGGAAATGTTATATCAGTACAGAACGACTTCAAATTAATGGGCAGAATTCAATTTTGTTCATATGCATGCTCCAGTTTGGGAAAAGGGTCAAGTGCAAGGGCTCCATGAGGCTGTGGAAGACACTAGAGCTTCTGACAAATATTTCTCCACAAGTTAGAATTTAGAGATAAGCCTAATCGAAGCATTACGCACATTACACAAGTAGGCTTGCGTTTGGACCACAGCAGTGACCAGTAGGGACAATTTCAACAGCATCTAGGTCTACGGCACATCGCTGAGGCCATATGTAGCACACATTATTTTCTGGCATGTGTCAAGTGTCGTGACTGCAGGATAGCTCCGAGAGGCCTGTGTCTGGGTCCTGAGTCTGCATCTGCCTTTCTCTCTGACCACGTCTAATTATCTGAGAGCGTCTGTGCACCCACACGCAGAGCCGCAGCCGGGGTCGCCACGCACTCACTGAGGACCCGCTCCGGCAGAATGTTGTGCCTGGCTCTGCTGATCCAGAGAGCAAGAAGTCCTGGTTCTTTCCTCCGTGTGCTTACAGCCTCTTTTAAGCCAAACAGAGCAATAAAAATACTGTCACATTTGGAGATCCTGTTGGCATTTGCAGGGTGCTTTTATATTAAACAGTCTTATAAGGAAGAAAAAAACTGACCTTCCCATTCTTCAGATGGGAGGCTGAACTCAGAAGGTCCAATGGCAAGTTCAAGGACACCCGGCTGTGCAGAATCCACATTTTCACCTCCTTCCTCTTAGATTATTTTTAACCACCACACCTTTCTGCTTGACATTTTAAATTCCACGAGGCGGACAACCTTAAGAGCAGATATGGTGATGAAAATTTCTTTAAAACAAGTGAACCCTTCAGCATCTTGTCCCAGGAAAACACATGTGAACAGAGAGCAGCGTGAGTCTCCCTGTCTTCGGATTTCATACTATGACCCCAGGGAATATTTTAATAAATATTTTAATATTTGAATTTTTCCTCTTGTAAGCTTTCTGAGACCATTTTAGATGCAATATCTTGGTTTAGTCTTTCCTTTCCTCCTTCTTTCCTTCCTGCATTTACTCATTCATTCAACAAATATTTCCTGGCCACTCCTCTGTGACAAGGATTATATTAGGGGCTGGTGGTTCAGAGACAAATGGAACACCCATGCTGTCCCCTAGGGGCTCACAGTTTTGTGGGGGGCATGGCACAATCTCGGGAGACGATGCGGTAAGCCCCTACCAGGACTGTGCAGATTGCTAAGGGGGAAGTGGCCTGTCCACTCAGAAGCTGCGGAGGCTTCTCAGAAGCGGCACTCAGCGTGGCTTCTCTGAGTGGGTGTTGGGAAGGCCCACCTGGAGCAGGTGGACTGACACGCCAGCTGGTGAAGCAGCTGAAGAGCGACTTCATGGGACTGCCAGACTCCGGGAATTGACAGACAAGCCAGCGTAGCTCCAGGGAGAAGGAATGCATGGCCTTGGCCTCCAGTAACACAAACCTGGGGTGGTTGTCAGGGTGTGCAGAGACAACCCTTTCTCCCAGGTCTGGTGAGCAATGAAGCTGTTCAGTGAGGGGCACAGCTCCACCAGGGAGCAGGCCACATCTGCCTGGAGTTTTCCACTGTCCCCGCCATGCCATCCTCCTGGCCTTTCGGGCATCACCTGAATGCCATGAAGTTGGCTGCCCATTCCAGGTTTGGGCCTTATCTCCTTCAACCCCCTCTTCCCAGAAAACTCTCTCTATCCACCTCCTTGCTCCTCACATGGTTCCCTCTGCCCCTTACTCTGAGAATCAGAAATTGTGCGCGGGATCTGGCATTTGCATCACATACACACAGCTCCCTCCACCATGTAGGTAGGTGGGTGTTTGAACCCAGCACTAGCACAGGACGCATACTGCACTCCTTCCTGCTTTTGGTCCAGAGTCCTCCATCTCTAAGAGCATCCTCATCAGCACAAATGGAGCTGCCCCGTTTTCACAGCTGTAGAGTGTTCCGTTGGATGGCTCTACGGAGCCTTGTTTAACCAGAATTCTTTTCTTGAGTATTAGTTTATTTCCAATCTCATGGAGACAATGATGTTGACAAACTCTTCAGGTACTTCTGTTGTCTACACATATCGAAGAACTTCTTGTGCACTGTCTAATGCCAACACCTTCACTAGCCTTTCTGAGTTTCCCATAATCCCTTTACCTCCATGATCTCCACCCCCAAACATTACCTTCTACAGTTATCAAGGCTCACTGTATCCAACCTTTCAGCATCTCTGGGCCACACTGGAAGAAGAAGAGTTGTCTTGGGCCACACATTAAATAGACTGTGACATGTAATCACAAAAAAATCTCATAATATTTTAAGTAAATTCACGATTTTGTGTTGGGCCGCATTCACAGCCATCCTGGGCTGCATGCAGCCTGCAGGCTGGACACCCCTGTGTGTAGATGTTACCTCTTCGCCCACACTTTCTTTGCCTTTAGAATAGGGGCAAAGCCGTCCCCACTGATAATGGTGGTTGAGAGGACTAAATGGGTTAATGTCAGCAGAAATCCTAGAACAGGGCCTTCACGTAGTAAGAACCGGGCAGGTGCTAGCCATCCCCCCCCCTAAGGAAAGCTCCATGTCAGAAAGCTGAAAAGCTGGACACCCCTACTTATTATGATTATTTGGTATATGATTCTCTTGGAAAATAATCAGCTGACCTGCATTAACTTGGGGGGAGCAGTGGGTGACTTCATTGATCTCTCAGTGTTTGATAGGAGAGCCATTTACGAGCGGAGACCTCAGGAGTTGGAAGCAAAGTTTGCGTATTGACACAACTGTTGAAATCACTCCTCCAAGATCCTGGTGGGATGGGATTCAGGAGGCAAAGCTGCCCTTGCAGATTTCTCCTTCCCTAGCCCAGACGACGGAAGCCACAGCTTTCTTCCTCCCGAAGGGGAGGAATCTCGGGGGTGCCAAGTCTGCAGTACGGGAGCCTCTCAGAGCCTCCGACACCCGCGTTTCCGGAGAGGGAGCTTGAGATTCTGGCATCCTATTCTGAGCCCTCGCGATGTGCTCAGAGATGATATTAAATGTTTTATAGCATTTTGGCCACGATACAGCCACACTTACCTCTCATTCTGAAGACGCTCAGAATTTCATTAGGCCTTGCCTCCCTTCCTGGGGCCCCCTCCTCCCCAACTCTCTTCTTTGCTGATCAGGAAAGAAACTCTGTGTCTTCATTTCCAAAACACCGCAGGTGGGTGTTCTCCATCACTTTCTCTCACTAAGGGGTGCACTGGCTAGATATATGTTATTTAGTTGATCAGACATTGTACACTTTATATTGAAAAAGTCTCTTCTAAAGCCCATGGCCATGCCCTGACTGGCCTACAGACTCTAAGACACACACACCAAGCCCAGATACCCAGATGGTAGACAATCCCCACACGGTGCAGCCTTTATCGGCCGTCAAGGGTGGTTATCTTACAACACAGAGCCGAGCCCTGGGGCAGACCGCTCTGCTTCCATCAGACAAGTAGACTTCCTGGAGGACTTCCATCCTCCATCCTGGAGGACTTATTGATCCAGCCTGCCCCCTAACCTCTAGTTCTGGGGGGAGGACTTACTGCCTTGAGAATTTCTGTCTTCTGGAGAGACCCAGATTGTCAATCAGCTTCCAGGGAAGAGAAGGGCCAGACTTGTGTCCCATCACCACCAAGGTGGGGTGTGGGCTCCCAGCCCGGAGCCCCTCACTGACCAATGGCTCTTCTGCGCAAGGGTGGCCAGCCCCGCTGCGGGAGGGTGGGATGCTAAGATGAAGAGGACCCAGGCCCCATCAGGAGCTCGCAGGCATGTGGGGAAATAGTGTAGGACACAGAACGAGGTCATAACAGGCTGCCTTGCAGGGAGAGTTTAAATGACAGATAGGAGAAAATGTCCTAGAAGTCTGGTGCTGAAGTTGAGGTATGATGGATACCTGGGTGTTCCCTAGGCAGGCAAGAAGGGCAAGGTAGAAGGCCCAGTGTGTTCTAAAGTGTGGAGGATGGGACCCCACAGTGGGTTTAGAGAAAGCCTGTTCAGCGGAGCTGGACCACCAGAGGCTGCTGGGGGTGACGGTGGTGGTGTCTCCTCTTTCATTGGTGGGTTCCTCCTTAGCGAAGGAACTCACAAAGGAGTGTGACCAACTCACTGGCCAGGCCAGAGCCTTCCCCAGCTTTTCACGTTGCGTGGGATCCGAGAGCTACTCATTGTGTCTCCTTTCATCAGACCTTACTGGTTCTGCCCTTGTCCTGCCCCATTGGATTCCATGTTAGGAATATGCGACCTCCATCTTGCTTTCTCAGTCTTTAGCTTTGCTCCTTCAATCTACCTGCTCAAGCACATTGGTAGAACATCCCTTCAAGACCTTCCGTGGGCCCTATGTGTCAAAGCAGTGCACCCAAAGTGTGGTTTTTCTATCAGGATCACCTGATTTTAGCAAAATGCAGTTTCCTTAGCTCTGCTGCAGACCTGCACAACCAGAGTTTGGAGGTGGGGCTTAGTGACTGCATTAAACACACACACACACACTACAACACACTCACACAGGGCGTGTTGATTGATCAAGCCGAGTGATTGAAATTTAAAAAGCGCAAAAACGGTAGGAACAGCAAAAAGTAATTCTCTTGTATCCCTGTGTCCTAGTCATTCATTTTTTTTTTACTCCAAGAAACATCATCCTATCTACCGCATATTTAACTGTACAGTTGTACGCATTTCAGCACAATGGTAGCGCGGAATACACTTCCTCATCTTGCCTTTGTTACCCAGTCATCAATTTTGAAACTATTTTCATCAGTGTATAAAATTTGTCATATTTGCACGGTTGTAGTGTATGCCATTGTGTGGGCATAAATAAAATACATTTAACCATGTTTTTTGGTGGGTTTTGGTTTCTTTCTAATCCTGTGAAGACAACATTTAAAGCAAGCTTTTCAGGTAATTCTGAGGCCCACCCCGTGCTGCATAAAGACTCAGTCCTTAACTTGGGTCACCCATGGTCTCTGCGGATTCATTTCTCACTGCATTTCCTAACCCACCTCTGGGACAATTCAGTTGCTCTTACTGGGCCGTCTACATGACTTGGTTGCAGCTCTCTTGTTTTTGCTTATAATCCTCCCTGCATCTTACATTCCCTTAATCCTCATCCTCAACCCAAATTCTTGGCTTTCCAGTTTTATGTTCTGACTGTCATCTTTCATTTTCTGCCCTAATCTCTTTCAGTAGCCTTGTATGCCGATTACTACTTATAACATCTCAGAGACAAAGGAAAAATAAATCCTACCAAATGCAGCATTAAAAGTTCTAATCCAAGGTGCCACTGGACGTCATAAGAATTGGTGCAAGGTAGTTTCACTGTCAGGTGAAATCATTGTGGCATGAATCATCAGTACAGATTTTGACAGACTCAATATTTGTCCTTCTCGCTGTGACTTTTTTCTGTGTTCCATTTCTTTTACTAACAAAGACACCTCCAGCAGGAGTCCTCCTCCATTTCTGTAGCTAGTTTTGGTGCTGACCTTCAGTAACACGTGGAGTGAAAACCATGGAAAATCATGTGTGCTTGTACATGTTCTCCCACACTTACATGCCCAGCCCTCCCTTCCCCCTGGTTCTGAATTTGTTATAAAAAAAACTTCAAATAGTCATTGATTCCTGCCTTGCTGCTTACCTCCTCATTTTAGGTTTTCCTCTGTAAGTTACCCTCTCCCAACTCTGTAGTCCCCTTGCTTAGACCAGGTGGTTTGGGGACATCGACTTTTGGTTTGTTCATCACCAGGACTCCAAGGGTGGGCTTATGATGTAGTAATAGCCAATCAGAGTACTTTACCTGACTCTGTCCACATGATTGGTTTAGAGATGGACACATGATCTCACTCTTATTCAAAGAAGACATAATATGATTGGCACATTTAAAATGAGGTGTTCGTCTCTGGGCCAATCAACTGTTGTCAGGATAATAAAAACAAGGATGCCAAAGGTCCTTCTTTGTGGATGTTGGTCATCGGGAAGTGTCAGTGAAAGGGGGTTTGTTCTCAGCTGGGCTGACTTTCCTTTAAAAAGCTGCATTTATGAGTGCGGCTCAACATTTTAATTTTGGGAGAAAAATCTTTTGCATAGTTATGAGTCTTTATGACAGTTTGTTAAAATTGAAAGAGTATTCCAAAACTTTTAGTCCAATCACCTCCATTAGCAAATGAAGGAAATGAGACCTGGAGCAATGCCTGCCAATGAGTGAGCTGTGACAAGGTGCTGGCAGCCAGGTGTCCTGACTCCAGCCCAGGGCTCCTTCCATTACCCCAGGCCTCCTCTCTCGGCACCTTGGTTTTGTGGTTTCCTAAAAGGGAGGCAAAAGAGGGAACATTAACCTGAAGCATAAGAAGAACTCCTCAGCCTTCAAATCCATTATGGAGTGAGGTAGGTTGTTGGATCCGGCTGAATGATAATGTGTTCTTCTTGGACCTGACCTTAGCTGATCGGCTGGTGCTCCATCATCCAGAGCCTTGTTCCCAGACGCTTTCATTACAGACTCTGCCCGCTATGACATATTGGCGCCATGCCATTCCTTGTGTACATGCCAAAATGCTTTTATAAAACCATTAAAAGGAACCTTTCCTGAGGAGAGTGGTGCAGAAAATGAATTCCTGAGGGTTAACTTGCCTAGAATGTAGGCTTGACTCCATGTAGGAACCCCGCAGGAAAACCTGCAAATGGACAGCCATCGAAAGGAGGCCCACTCTACTCCGCCGGGACAGCCCATCCTTGCACCCAGTCACCACCATCACCGCCGACGCAGACAGCCCAACGACAACTGTGACCATTCTGCGACCACAGCCACACCGAATGGGGAGAAGATGGCCAGGCAGGAGTAGCGTGCACCTCCTCCAGCCTGGGCTGAGTGCCTGACCAGTCTCGACATTTCAAACGGTATCTCTGGTGCTCAGAGTACATGGTGGACATTGACCATGGCCTTGTCCTCTTTGGAGTCATTCATGGTAAAGACACTGTCTTGACCGGTGTCAGAGGCCTGCAGGGATAGAGACGACACAGCCATCCCTTTGGTGAGAACATTAAGTTAAATGCCCAGGATGAGAAATACGATGTAATTGGTTGGAACAGAAAACAAAGTTCAGGCAATGCATCTCGGCTGTGTTCATCCCGACTCTGGACTATGTGAGGGTAAATAATGCTTCTTTTTTTTTATTAAGAATCATGGTTATTATTTTATTTAATCTGTAATATTTATTGTATGATTGTTTTTCTGCACATCTTCGTAAGAAGTGCCCTTCTGCAAAGGCGGCCCGTGGGTGTCTCTGTTCCTTCGCTCACTCAGACTAACGCACTTGTAGGAGCTTCACCTCACATGGCCACTCCCTGTCAGTGGTGTACGGGCAGTGCTTGACAAGGGGCTTTCAAACACAAGTTCTCTGACTTGTAGTGTCTGCTGATTTCCCTGGTGTAAATACTCCCATTGTGGCCAATTTCAGGCCACCAGCATGATGTCCCTGCATGAGGGTTTGGGAAGAGAGGGGCAGTGGCACCCGTAAATAACCTCAAGGCCGTAGATAAGAGTAAAACATAGAATAGTTAGAAAGTGTCAAGTCTGCAGTATTTATTACCTTTGATTTTACTACAATTAATTAAGCATAAATTGATATAATTTAACTTTGAATAGTATATGTGTTTAACACCTGGATTGTAAGATTTCTAAGAATTTGATATTTGGCGCTCACGAGCCAGTAGGAGCCAGAGCGTAGCTAACCTCAGTTTTCCCGTCTGTAAATGAGGCTCGTGTTGGTGGCTGTCAGGTAGTCGGGCTGAGGAGATGGGTTTTGGCATGTGGAAGGCGTGGAGGGGCACCTGGCCATAGAAAGCGTTCAATCAGTCAATTCTCCGCTTTGCAGATGCGGTCACACAGCCGTCAGTGGCCATGCTGGCCCTTGGGGTTTTGTCCTCTGATCTGAGGCCAGGGCTCTTTTGATGGCAGCATCTCTGGGTGCTCCTTCGGTTTCCCCCTGAGGGGTCTTGGCAGAGGTCATGTGGCCTGGATGGAAGGACACAGTCCATTCAGGCACTGCTTCAGTTGGAACCTGGGCTCGAGCATGGCCCTTTAGCCTATGGAAACTTGGTTCCCGCATCTGTAGATTGGGCTTCGGTAAACGCTGAGGACGAATAAGTGGGCAATGTGTGCAGAGCATCGTGCACATAGGCCGTGCTCAGTACCTGTTAAAGGTACTCCCTCTGCCCTCTGAGCTACCTGTGAACCACTCAGCGACTAAGATCCCAGCTCCCGAAGGTGAGTTAGAATACATCAATGACTATACCAGTTTAGGGACACAGGTCGACTCTACTGTGCCTAGAGGACCCAAATAACACAAGGACCCAGATACCTGTTCTGAGCTGCATGTGTCAGCCTATATTACAAAAACCTTGAGAGGACTTTCTGCTGTGACTGTTCTCTTTAGATACATATGTGTGTGTTTGCTCCTTACTTGGTTAACTGATTGTTCTACACACAGACCAATTTTTGATAGACTTAGTGTTTCCAACTAATGGCACCTTTCAGTCTATGGCAGTCCCCACCTGAAGCCCTTGGCATCAAGCCTCCTGTTTCACTTGTGTTAATGGGGGGAGTAGTCTGTGTACCATTATCTGTTAAACATCGTGACTTGCTTTATTAATAAACACCATATTGGTGCACGGCATTGTATCAGCCAGGCCCTCATTAGACAACCTGAGCTGAACTGAAAAGGAGATGCTTGTAAGTTTTCCCTGTAAATTCTCATTGCTCTTTCTCCTTTGCTTTTTCCTGCTCTTTGCAACTCCACAAAACAAGCATACCTCAAGATTTCAATATTCTCCAATATAACCCCATTTATTCTTTTTAAAAAGATTCCATCTATTTATTTTTAGACAGAAGGGAAGGGAGGGAGAAAGAGAGGGAGAGAAACATCAGTGTGTGGTTGTCTCTCACATGGCCCCCACTGGGGACCTGGCCTGCAACCCAGGCATGTGCCCTGACTGGAAATTGAACCAGCGACCCTTTGGTTCGCAGCCTGCACTCAATCCACTGAGCTACACCAGCCAGGGCTAACCCTATTTATTCTTTAGGTACATTTCCTTTCTTCCTATCTTCCTCCCTCCCCTTCCCTTTTGTCATCCCTCTTTTCCTTCTTTTCTTCACTGAGCCAAGGGACAGAGACACCAGGGACAGAGACAGAACCTCTGGTTTTCAGCTGCAGGAGAAAGGTGGTCTGTACGTGATGCCTCTACTCTTGACGCCCTGTGCTCTCCCCACCCTGCACTTCCAGCCCGAACACAGCAGACTCACCCTTGCCTTCAACCCCCTTCCGTCTTCTGGGAACTCTCGGGCCTGGACCTTCACGTGGCTGGTCTCCCTTGTCTTCCAGGACTCAGGTCAAAGGTCTTCTCCTCATGAGTCCTTCCTGCTGACCCTTGTTAGACCAGCTCCCTCCCAGCATCCCACAGTCTCCCATTGCCTCCTGCTTTTCTTCCCAGCCACTGTGGCATCTGAAGTCCCGTGTTCTTTTCTCCATTGTATGTTTTTGACTTCTTTGTTGAAAATTGTTTGCCTATGTATGTAGAATACATGTGGGTTTACTTCTGGGATTTCAATTCTGTTTCCTTGGTCTGTGTGTCTGTTTTTCTGCCAATACTACGCTGTTTTGATAATTGTCGCCTTGTGGCATAATTCAAGGTCAGGAAATGTGACACCTCTGGCTATGTTCTTTTTTCTCAGGATTATTTTGGCTATTCAAGGCCTTTCGTGGTTCCATACAGATCTGATGAATTTTTTGTTCTATTTCTTTGAAAATGTCACTGGGATTTTGATGAGGATTGCATTCAATCTCCGTATGGCTTTGAGTAGTATGGACACCTTGTTTTTCTTGAACAGTTTTCCTTTCTGCTGTTTCTCCCCTCTACTAGCACATAAGCCCTGGAGGCAAGGGACCTTGCCAGTCTTCATGACTGGCTCTTCACCCATGCTTGCACCGAGTGGGTGCTCAGTGACTATTTCATGGAGGAGTGGCTAGTTAGGGCAGACACAGGGTACACCTAGTGAAGTCGTCTGCTAGGGCTGCCATAACACAGCAGTGCACACTGGGTAGCATAAACAACAGGCATTTATGCTTCACACTCTGGAGGCTGGAATTCCAAGACCAAGGTGTCAGCAGAATTGATTTCCTCTAAGCCCTTTCTCCTTGGTGTGTAGGTGGCCACCTACTTCCTGTGTCTTTACATGTTTTTTTCCTGTGTGTGTCTGTGTTCTAATATCCTCTTCTATAAGGTCACCAGTTCTACTGCATTAAGCCCACATACATGACCTCATCTGATCTTAATTATCCTTTTAAAGGCCCTGCCTCCAAATACTTCACATTCAGAGGAACCGGGGTTAGGACTTCAACATAGAAACTTAGGAGGGGAACAGTCCATCTGATGACACAGAGACAACTGTCACAATGATGGGAATGGCCCTTCAGTTACCTGAGAATGAGCCATATGCCTTTGAGAGCCAAGCCACGCTGACCCTGTTCCTTCACTGTCCCTTGTCTACTCTGTTTGTCTTTGTCCATGGAAGGGCATTTACTCACTCCCTTCCCTTCACCATCAGCCATGTCTGAACCTGGGTACCTGCCACATCTCTTCCTAGATTCAGCTTAGTTGTTGATCCTGGGTTTCAGGTCCTCTGTCCACCTTTCTTAGAATCACGTTATCTCACGATCACGAAGAGATGGTATTCAGGGTTTTCTTACCTAATTTCCCTATAGACTGGGAGCTCTTTAAGATCATAAGCTTCAGCTTTTATTTCTGTATTTTCCTGAGTAACTTGGTAGGCATGCTCTATGGGAATTGAAATTGGAATTAGTTCTGACTCTGTCTTTAGCCTTCGGGTGTATTAGTCATAGCTCTCCAGAGAAATAATACCAAGAGGAAAATCTATCTATCCAGCTATCTATCTATCTATCTATCTATCTATCTATCTATCTATCTATCTAGTTAAGGAATTGGCTCATGTGATTGCAGAGGCTTGGTAAATGCAATATCTGCAGGGTAGGCTGGGAAGCTGGAGGCCCAAGAAATAGCTGCAGTTTGAGTCTAAAGACTGCCTGTTGAGGAAACCCGTCTTTGTTCTGTTAAGGTCTTCAACTGATTGAGTAGGGCCCACCCACATGATGAAGGGGAATCTGCTTCATTCAAAGGCCACCAAAGGTTACTCTCATCCAAAAAATGTTTGACCAAAATTTCTGGATGCTGTGGCCCAACCACATTGATGAATAAAATGGACCACCACACTAAGGAAGACATTTTCTTTGTCTCCTCTTTGTAAGTGACCAATTTATGTGCACAGCCTTATTTCTGGTGTGGACTGAGTTACCCCAGGATGAAACTGTCTGCAGATTGAACCAAGTTTACCCAAATCACGGGCATTCTCCATTGGTGGTTGTGGGAGGCGCTGTTCGTAAATAGCTTTGCCTGCCGTTTCCCTTTTTGTGGATAAGCTGAAGGGTTTAGTCTCTGGACACCCATCTGGCAACCTTTCCAAGAACTAAATTTGCTTACCATTTCAAATGAAGCCTGTGAGACATTCCGGCTTCACTTTCCCTGTCTCTCCCTCCGTCTCTCCTAAGTACACTGTTCAATAATGGATTTGCGAGATAACTAATAGGCTCTATGGTGGAGGCTGGTCGGGAAATGCGTGTGGGCAGCTGGAATGGTGAGACAAATCAGTGAGCAGACCTCCCTCTGGTTTTGGCTGGTTTGTTTGGGCTCTGTCTTTCCCTCTCCCTGTCTTCTCCTTTTCTCACTTTACTCCCTGACTTTGGGGTTCGTTGGGGTTGGATTGAAGACACCAGAGAACCCCAGTGGGAGGTTTGCCCAAAACCCATGACCCCATTTGAGGTAGTGGAGTGAATGCTATGGATGAGCTTGGGAGGCAAACGCCTTTTCTTTAGTTGCATGAGAGAGAAAATACATTTGTGCCAATTGATTAAACACCATCCGTGGAAAGACACCAATGCAACACTTCCTGAACAAATTAAGGCAGAGCACCCCAAGTCCTTGTCCGAGCATGCAAGATGTGCTCTTGCCTTCCCAGATCTCATCAGCACAGTGCGAGAAACGACAATGTGAAAGCCCCGGGAGGACCTTGGTTATGCAGATTCCCTTATGGTCACGAGCCTTGTCCTATCGGAGAGACACAGTGTAGGCGCGGTGGGACCGCTCGCTGCCTGCTCCACATCCCTTCTCATCGTCTTCCTTTGCCACGAAACGCTGATTTCACTTGGGGCAGCAGCGGGCCCCGCCTGTCAGAGGAGCACGAGTAGTGATCTGCCTTCCCTTTCCTGGCCTCACTGGTGTCTGCGGGAGGTCATGTAACGATTCTGACCAATGGGACAAAGTAGGTGCTCCTGTGCGGGGCTTTATAAAAAAAAAATTTATTTATTTATTTTTAGAAAGAGGGGGAGGGAGGCAGAAAGAGAGAGAGAGAGAAACATGGATGTGTGAGAGATACATCGATCAATCAGTTGCCTTTCACATGCCTCCAAATGGGGACCCAGCCAGCAACCCAGGCATGTGCCCTGACTGGGAATCGAACCAGTGACCCTTCGGTTCACAAGCCAGTGCTCAATTCACTGAGCCACACCAGCCAGGGCTGAGTATTTCTTAATATGAGTTGACTGAACTGGCATGTGTGTCTTTTGCTCTTGTGCTTGCTCCTTTTTCCCAAGGAAAAGTGACATGTTGCCCTTCCTCAGCAGATTCTCTTGTGAACTCATACATGTGCACATTTGTAACACACATTTAAATATATAAGCACACTTACATTCATGACATGAACACAGCCTCATTCACATATGTGCATGTAAACTTACACACATGCACATGAATATCACAGACCTGCTGGCACATTTAATGCACACGTATTAAACACATATGCTTGCTTGGTGTATATGTACATACTGACGTTCCTCTCTGCCTCATTCAAGTGCATCTCCACTCACATGTGAACATCCTGATTGTATACGCGGACAGTGAATGAAAGAAGGGGATACAACGTCATATCTGAGGAGCACTTTGGGCTTTATCATCAGAGATTTAGTTCACCTACTCTGTGTGTGAAACTGTGCTGAGTGAGGTTGGATGCTGGCTTCGGTTCCCAAGAAATTCACAATTTCCAAGGAGGGGAAAAAGGACAGTCTGCGTGATCACCCGAAAGACACTCAAGCCAGGGTGAGGAACGTCACAAGGCCATCGATAAGCATCCACCCTGAGTGCCACGGTGGGCGAGGGTTTCCTGGGCCAGCATCCTACTAGAGGTCAAGAACAAAAGCCACGTTCACGATCAAGGTCGCCACATACAGTTGTGCAGGATGTTCACTGTGCCAGGGTCATAGGTCAATGGCAGACCCACTCTCTACTTTGTAAGCCATTCATTTGCTGTGGAGCTGCATCCCTCAAAAAGAAGGGTGTTTTTCTCTAACGTGCACGAAGGTGCCTTGTGTGCTAGGGGCAGAGCGGTCACGGACCCTGTCTGTGACACCCCATACAGACCCCTGTGTACAGGCAGGTGCTCGGATCTCAGGAGAACATCTTCAGTGCTAAGTAGCTCTGTGCAAGTCCCTGGCTGGTGGTCAGTTGGGCCCCTGCCCTCTGGGTCACAAGCCGTGAGGCTTACTGGGGTGCACTGGTGAATTGAAAGGGATGGAGACAAAGCCCATCCGCCACCTTTAACCAGCACAGAGCAGCGCGGAGAAATTGATTAAAATATGCGTTCCCCTAATAGAGTGGCTGGTCCCAGGCTGGAGATTAATTAATGCTAATAGTACACAATCAGAACTGCTTTTGGAAATCTTCTTAGAACATTAACTAAAATGTTCATCTTTTTAATGCATTTGCCTGAATCACTGAGACTAAAAGCTTCGCCTGTTCCTTGCAAATGTGAAGGCGAGGGATAGGAAAAAAGACGCACTTTCAAGTTATTTTAAGCTTGATAATGTTGACTTTCTAGCGAACCTGAGCCTCTTTGGGGGCCTGGGAAGATGGCTCTGTCAGCTCCTGAGGCGGAGGGGGCGGCCTGGGCTTTGGGACGGCTGTGTTTGCATTTTAGGGTGTGGGCTGTGTGCACAGGGGGAAGCAAGTGGAAAACAGGGGTGAAGACTGAAGGGGTAACTGAGGGTCACGTGGGCCCGTCCTGGGCTGAGGGCGTGAGGGAGATGTGCCAGGTAACGTGAGAGTCTCCTCCACTCAACACAACGGCCATGTCGGTGGTTTCCGGAGGAGGGCAGGGTCTGCAGCACCGCCCCTTTCAGTGAGGAGCTGCCTGCATGTCTGAAGAGCCTTTCACTGGGTGGCCCCGCCCACAGCACTGTGTCCCCAGGTCCCAGGAGGCGGATGCCGCAGCCCCTTGTACTCCAGTAAAAGTCCTGGCAGTCTTTCCCTTAGTCCTGGTGTTCCATTACTGATGGACTCAGCGATAATTTGTCTATGTTTAATGAAGTGGATGTGGGAGACAGACACACAGACAGGGCACGAACAGTGTGTCCATGACAGTGGAAGCTCAGAGGAGGGACATCAAACCCAGTGGGGGCAGGGAGCTAGGGGCCGGTCTGAGAGGATGAATGGGGGAGGGGTGGGCTGAGTGAATGATAGGAGCAGGGTCGGGGGTGTGTGTGTGTGATGGCATATGTATGTGAGAGAGTGTGAGTCTGCATGTGTGTAAGTGCATGGGTGTGTGCTGCATGAGTGTGTGTGTGAGGATGTGTCTGAGCATGTGAGCCTGTGCAGGTGTATGTGTGTACATGTTCCTACGTGTGGCTGTGTATGTACGTGGTGTGAGTACATGTGTGAGTGTGTGTGAGTGTGTGAGATGCTGGGAGAGCCTGGGCTGGGGAAGACACAGGCACGTGGGGACAGAGGCAGGAGTGGGGATGGTGAGAGACAGGACTGGTCAGAGGACACTGAGGACTGCCGGCTGCCGTGCAGGGGTAGGCGGGGGCGAGTCCACCAGGGAACACACTGGCCCAGTTTGGGGGGCCCTGCAGGAATCGGCTGGATGGAGGGGAGGCACGGACAGACTCAAGAAGGAACCCTACACTGGCCAAGATGGTAAAGCCCCCGTGCGAGCTCCGATTTCGTTTTCTGAGGGTGTCTACCCGCACATTCTCTCCCGGGGCTGGGGCAGGCTTCTCGCCCTTGGTGCTGCAGACACTCTGGGCTGGGCTGCGTGTGGCGGGACGTCCAGTTGCATTTCTGGCATGTACCTATCAGATGCCAGTTATTCTGAGCAAACCTGTCTCCAGACATTGTCAAATGTCCCCTGAATCGGGGAGGAGGGTGAGAACGCTGGAGAGGGCAGTGGACCCTGAGGAAGCCAGACCCACGGGGTGGCCGCTGGTGGCCAGAGCCAGCCTGTGGCCCTAAAACCTGCAGCTAACTCCAGCAGCTGCCCTTCTCTGACTAAGGCCTTGGACAGTTTGTCTTATTTAAATTTCGGACTTGCATGTATTTTTATCTGCCAAACTGGAATGGGCTACTAAAACACGTATGATCTTTTTAAGAAACATAATTTTAACTACTTCATTACTGCTTGCTGGCAGCACAAGCGCATGGGAGTTTTCATTAAATCGGGACCATCTATCTTATTATATTATTTTCGCAGTTGAGGTGAGCTCATTTAAAAATTTAAATTTCTTTGATCTTCTTTTCAAATGAACTGTGATAAGATAAACACACTTTAATGAAAAACAAACTATCAATTTCTTTAATAGTTTCTCATTTTCTGGCATCGAGAGAAAGGAGAGGACTGTGGGGACACATGGGCGGTGGGGGGGGCACTGGACTCTTGCAGGCGCAGGATTTTCCAGGTTTGGGTGGAGGCCTCGGGCAAGTCTGGGATCCCTGATTTCCTCTTCTGTACGGTGGGATTCTTATTTGGCTGTTGGAGAATCCAAATAAAATCAGGCCTACCAGTGAATACTGAAAACTGAAAACATGCCATGTACAAGTAAATGAGTATTATATTAGTAATTATTATAATTCTACAGATAGAGCAAATGGAACAAAAGTAGACATCACGGAATACAAATCTTAGATGTGCACTTGTTGATTGTTTTCGTTCTGGGATGCTACTTTGGTTCTCTAAAACTCTGTTTCTCGATCTGTAAAATGCAGTGGCAGATGTAAAACTCACGACACGGGATGTGCACAAAATGCTGAGCTCAGTGTGAGACAAAGGGTAGAAACTTGAGAAAGAGTAACTCCATTGTTCTTACCACCTCGGCTATTATTGTCATTACTCTTGTAAACTGTTCAAACACATTGAGCCTAAACACACATGTCTTAACTCCAGCTGGGTTGTTAACCCAAAACCGAGTGTTTTGACGTTTGCGCATGGAAGGGGCACAAGAGGCAAGTGCAGTCTCATTTCACTGGCGCAGCGGCCCTGACGTGTCTTCTGGACAGCGCTTTCAAAGGGTGCTGCTATAACATCACCAAGCACATGCCATGTTGCTTTGGCCAATCACCTGCACGTAAAACTTCCTATTTGATCCCCATAATACCAAATGTGCCTTATGAGGTGGCAATACTATTAGCCCCATTTTACAGATGATGAGATGGACAGCAGGAGGTGTAAGGAGGCAAAGACTCTCCCTTGTTCTCTGTCTCAACTTCAGCCCCTGTAAGAACACCCAGACCACAGTAGATGCTCCGTACATCCTGTGACCAACTCAAGGGATCAATGAATGCATGGAGAAGTTCAGTGCATTTTCCCAAGATAGTCCCAAGCGTAGGAGCAGAGATTCCCAACCAGACAGCCTGGGTCTAGTCCCATCTCCTGGTCCCTAGGACAGGGATGCTATCCCTGCCAATGACAGCTACCCTGGAACCCGTTCCTGCAGCACACCATCCCTCCCTTTCCTGTAGAACCTTTGCACTTTGCCTTGGGTTGACCTCCTATACAGACAGGGGCAAAAGTAGGCTGACAGTGGTTCGTATGGAAAATAATACAATAATTACTAAAAACACAAGAATAAACTCTGTGTCTTGCATATTCGCAATCGTAAACCCACTCTTGCCCCACCCTGCATGCCCTCCTCTTGCTTCCCTGCCCGACCACAGCTTGCAGGCAGGCTGCGTGTCTGAACTAAGACTGTACCCCACCCCACGTTGCCTGGCGACTATAAGAAAGGTATGAGAGCTTTAAGAGATGTCTCTCAAAGCAGCCTCACCATGTCGCCTAACAATTACACCAACAGCTCCCATTCCTTTAGGACTGAATAAGTACCAGGCATGCTAGGAACATTGTCTTATTCTGTCCTCATTGTAATCCCATAAAATCAGGATCACGATCATCATCATCATTGTCATTATCGTCATCATCGTCATCATCATCATCACCAGGGGTCCTCAGCTGTAGCCATGAGGAACTGGGCTGCATGGCAGGAGGTGAGTGGTGGGCAAGTGAGTGAAGAAGCTTCGTCTGTATTTACAGCTGCTCCCCGTCACTCGCATGACCGCCTGAGCTGCACCTCCTGTCAGGTCAGCAGCGGCACTAGATTCCCATAGGAGTGCAAATCCTACTGTGAACTGCGCATGCAAGGGATCTAGTCTTTGCGCTCCTTATGAGAATCTGATGCCTGATGATCGGAGGTGGAGCTGAGGCGGTGATGCTGGCACTGGGGAGCAGCTGCAAATACAGCTTATCATTAGCAGAGAGGTCTGCCTGCACAGAGGACATAGTAAATCCATCGCTTGCAGACTCATATGAAAACCCTGTCAGGGAGTGGCAAGTGACAACTAAGCTGCATCTGGTGGCAGGCTTTAAGTCAGAATCCGACACTTATTTCAGTCCGCGTGTGGCCCACCCATTGTATTATTTACCATTTCCATCTGCTCCTCTTTCCCGCACTGCGCACTTGTCTGTCACAGTTTTGGTGAGCCTGCAAGCTAACCCCAACCAAAATGAGGAAAAAACAAACGTCGCTGGCGAGCTTCTTTGGAAAGGGGGAAAGACCCAATGATGGGACAGTAGAAGACTCTAAGACTGCCAACAAAAAGAAAGCTGCATTTAAAAGAAAATACCAAGAGTTTTACCTAAATTATGGGTTCATTGCAACAGGTGATTCACATTCTCCAAGCCTGCTTTGTATAATATGTGATGACCTGCTATCCAGTGAAGCCATGGAAACTTCAAAACTGCTTCACCACATGGAGACCAAGCACCCTGCATTAAAAGATGAGCCTTTGGAGTTTTCCAAAAGAAAAAACATGCACACAAAGAACAGGAGCAATTACTGGAGGCCACAACTGCATCAGATGTGTCTGCACTGAGAGCATCATCCTTAGCAGCTGACCGCATTGCTGAAGCTAGAAGCCCTTCACTGTTGGTGAAGACTTGATCCTGCTGCTGGGACATTTGTCATGAACTCTTGGGAGAAGCTTCAGTGCAAAAGGTGGCATGTGTTCCTCTTTCGACTAGCACCGTAACTAGAAGACTCGATGAAACAGCAGACAGTACTGGGACACAATTGTGAAAGAGGGTTAATGAGTCACTGTGGCCCACAATCCAGGCGGACGAGTCTTGTTTTGTGTGATATACTTTTCAGGAGGATGTGTTATGTGCACTTCTGTTGCCTACCAACGCCTCAGCTGCAGAACTATTCAAGTCTTTGAATGATTCCATAGCAGGAAAACTGCACTGGTCATTCTGTGTCGGTATCTGCACGTGACTGGACAGCTTTCTGGTTTCACTACTTGGGTCAATGAGGTCACTTCTGAATGAGAGTCTATGCACTGTGTCACCCATAGAGAAATGCTGGCCAGCCGAAAAATGGCACCTGAACTTAATGTCTTGCAGGATGTGATTGAAATTATCAACCACTTGAAAGTGCACGCCTGTGTCTCCTGTCTGTTCGCGCAGCTCTGTGAGCAGATGGACGCAGAGCGCACACGTCTTCTCCTACACACAGAAGTGGGCTGCCTTTCTACAGGTGGATCACTGGCCAGAGTTTCTGAGTTACGAGAGCCTCTCCAGAGATTCCTTTTAGAAGAACAGTCACCACTGGCAGCACATTTCAGTGACACAGAATGGGTCACAAAACTTGCTTACTTGTGGGACATAGGGTGATGCATTCAACCTGCTCAAGAAACTCACTGTCACTTCGCAGGAGAGTGACAACTGTGTTCAAGTTGGCAGATAAAGGGGCTGCATTCAAAGCCAAACTGGAATTGTGGGGGTGACGAGTGAACACTGGGATGTTTGACATGTTTCAAACATTAGCAGATTTTGAAAGAGGCTGAGCCAGGGCCTTCCTTCTCCCAGCTGGAGCATGGTCACCCATCTCAGCTCTCAGAAGAGTTTCACCATGACTTCCCAACCACAAAAGACCCCTGGACTGGGAAGGAATGGCTCTGTGACCCGTTTGTGTTAAGCCCAATGAATCAACTCCATGCTAGAGGAGCAACTGCTTGAGATCGCAAACAGCAGGGGCCTTAAAAGTATGTTTGAGACAACTTCACATCTCCATGCGTTCTGGATTAAAGTCAAGGCAGAATATCCTGAGATTCCCAAAAAACACTGAAAAGCCCGCTTCCATTTCTAACATCCTATCTTCGTGAAGCAGAGTTTTCTGCAGTGACGGCAACCTCAACAAGATTACAGAGTAGGCTGGACATAAGTAACACACTCCGGGTGTCACTATCTCCCATCACCCCCGGACGGGACCAGCTAGTTACAAGAAAACAAGCTCAGGGCTCCCACTGATTCTGCAATATGGTGTGCTGTATAATTATTTCATTATATATTACAATATAATAATAATAGAAATAAAGTGAACAATAAATGTAATGTACTTGAATAATTCTTAAACCATCTCCCTGCCCTCTCCCCTGGTCCATGGAAAAATTGTCTTTCATGAAACTGATCCCTGGGACCAAAAAGGTTGGGGACCACTGATCATCGTCATCATCATCATCATTGTCATTGTCATCAGCATCCTTGTTTCACAGGGGAGCAATTGGAGGAACAGGGAGGTGAAATGACTGACCCCCGATGAAAAGACAGATGTCAGAGCTTGTCTTTAAAGCAACGTTACCAGGTGATGACTGTGCACCATCCTCTTCCTTCTCCATTCTTCCTTCTGAGGACCGTGTCCTGTCTTCCCTGGTTTTCCCCTCAACTCCTGGACACTCGGAACTCCGGCTTCCAGTGGTGACCACAATGGTGCAAGTTCTGCTCTTGCTGGAGCCGTGGCCACTGTAGCTGGCGGAGGCGCCTCGGGGCCATCTAGGATTTCAGGGAGGGAACAGCAGTGTCCATTTGGCTAGTGTACAATTTTTTGAATCATTAGAAAGTTATTAGCTCAAAAATACCCTCTGAATATTTGTCACATACTACAGAGAGGAGGACCTGGCTCTTAACAGCTGTCCACTCCTACTTCTTAGACACTGGCCTCAGATCTCATGGGCAGCCTTGTCTCCCACCCCACCCCGAAGTTGGAGTGTAGTAAGTCCTGACTCCCCAGGGGATGCATTCTCCGCTCCTAGCCTCTTCCTTCCTGTCTCCACAGCTTGCAAAGATTCCCAAAGGGAGCCCTGATAAGACAGCCACTGCCCTCTCATTGCTCTGGTCTTCCTTCCTCCTCTGGGTAGATCTTACCCCACTGGGAGCTGGACTCATGGCCTTCATGCGGGGGCTTTGCAGTAGAGGGACCTGGGCTGGAAGCTCAGCCCTATCTGCTTGTCCCCGATGGACAGTGGCTCATGCTGTTGAACATGCCCTCCTTTTATTGGGCAATAGGAGCTTAGAGCTGCCTAGTGGGAAGGGAATGGACACATGAACCAAAGATCCACAGCCCCAAAGGGAAACTGAGTCATGGAGGGCTGTTGGGACTTACCTCTGACTCTGCCAGTGTTGTCCCAAGGACTAGGCTCCTCCTATCCTGCTTTCCACACTCACCTCCTCCTTGGGAGCATACCCTCTCCCTCACCAACGACATCTCTGAACTGCACTCTGTGCTTGCCCTGTCCCTTACAGAAAAGTCCAGAGGGGCCCACGCAGCCTTCTGTGAACTGGCCCTGCTCAGTCTTCCACTCATCTCCCCCTGCAGTCCCAGCCACCCAGAGGCCCTCTGGGAAGCCAGCCCGAGCCCCAACCCACCACCTGCTGGCCCAGCCCTGCCACCCACACTGGTTCCCCTGGGGCCTTCTGGCACGGTGCTGACCACGCCCCACTGATGTCTCCTGATTTTCTCCTTCCCTTCCTCAACTAGGACCCACCTTCATGTGGGCTGGGGACTCTCGGTCACCCATGTGCTCTTTGTGCCCGTCGAGAAGGGATGGGGCCCAGTCTGCTCGATGGAGCTTTTTGTGTATATGAGAGATTTGTCAGGTGCCTCCGGAAAGAATGATGGACTGTGCACAAACTGACAGGGTTATTATTGGAATTCATTTATTAAAAAAACTTCATATATTTTATTATCCCAAATATGGCATTCCAAGACATTTCTCTTTAGAGCCAAAACTGACAAATGGATGGCTTTCACCAGAATTTTTTTCCCTTTTAATTATTTGCATTCATTTTCTGTTTCAAAGACATTTTAACATTGGGCAACCAGCTGAGGGCTTAAACAGACATTATTAATGGGAATATTAGAAAAATTAAAATAGGAACTTTTAATGTAAATTGAATGAAATGCTCAACCACCCAGCCAAATTGAATGGCTGATTCTTCGTTCTGAAAGCTCAGGAGGAGGAGAAGGACGTGGGAGGCCACCGAGGGAGAGGGGACAGGAAGTGAGGGAGAGGGCAGGAAACTCCAGCCCCAGGGCTGACCCTCGGGAGCCGTGTGACCTTGGGCCGACCTCCTGACCCCTCTGAGGCTGAGTTTCTTCATGTAGATGTCAAAGGAGGTTGGATGAGATCAGAGGTTCTTAATCTGGATCCTTGACCTTTCTAGCCCTTTAGAGGGCATTGCAAAATCCCCAAGTCACGTGCAAAGTGTCATGTACGCATACATGTATTTCTCTACATAGCATGTCTGCAGCTTTCATCAGATTTTCTGAGGTCTGGGACTCGACGTTAGTAACCCCTAGCTGGGTAATTTCTGGGCTTCATTCACTTATTTATTCATTCATTCACACAAGGAACAAGTACCAATGAGCACCAGGAGACATGCAAAGGCTCTGGAAGTGGACGGGAAGCCTGCACTCTCGCCCCACGTCCCAGTCGCCCGCTTTGTTCAGCGGAGCCGAGAATCCCGTTGTCAGCATTCACGGGGCTGACCTGGGAAGGCCGACACTGCTCCTCAGCTGGGCGGCTTTGATCTTTGTGCAGTGTCCAGGCAGAGCTGGGCTTCCAGGTGCCCAGGGTAGGAGGCAGGGAGGCCGTTGGGAAAGACTCATTCTCTGACCAGGCTGCCAGGTCTCAGAGCCTGGGGGCAACTGGAAGCAGCAGCCCAGCCAGTCCTGGGCACTGAGCAGGGGCCACCCGAGAGAGCACTTCTGTAGACAGCACGAGCCTGAGTGGCCTCCCCCCTCCCCCACATCAGTGGCTCCAGAGCGGGAGACAGAGATATGCTGGTGGCTTTGGGGATGCTGCGTGGCCTGGTTTAGCCCCATTTCTGCACGGCCTGGGAAACTCCAGTCACATGTTTATACTTGGGGGGCTCAGAGCTGACACAGGGCCTGGATAGTCCACTAGAAGAAGTCCAACTTGCCCCTTATGGGGGTGGAGGGGTGTGGCTGGTGGTGAGAGAGGAGGGGTCCTTTTCTCTCAGGGTGACAGGATCGTGCTGTGGCCCAGAAGTGTTCCCAGGCAAGGAGGCCTATGTCTGCCTCCCGGTCCAAAGAGGGAGCCAAACTAGGAATGGAAGAAGATCCTAGAGTTGGGATCTAGAGATCCCACATGAAGAGCCACCAGACAGGACATGGGAAGCCCAGTTGAATGTGAAGTTCCGAGAAACAGGTGAATTTATTTTTGGATAAATATTTTCCAATATTTCACGGGACATATGTATCTTAAAAAAAGTAGTTGTTATTTATTTGAAATTCAAATTTAGCTGGACATCCTATGTTTTCAGTTTTTAAACTTGCCACCCCACCCAGAGGAAGCCCCAGAAGGAAGGGAGGCAAGGACCAGGCAGGATGCGGGGATGCCCTGGGCGTGTTTCTATTGACTGCTGTTTTGGAGTTCTGGGAGTGAATTGGACTGATTTAAAGACCCCCCCCAAAAAAAAATTCAGATTCCAAAATAATGAAATTTACAAAAACAACGGTAGTAATAGTTCCTAATTTTGAGCTCTGTGTGTCAGTTCTGCTGAAGTGACACCTGCGGATTCATCTGATGCTCACACGATCCTCTGAGGGAGGACCTGCTTTGCCCTCCTGAAGGTGGAGACCCAGGGGCCCGGCTAGGTCGGGGACCCTCTCCTGTTGCAGGGTGTCCCAATACAGAGCGGAGCGGCAGGCCCTCTGGCCTCAGCACCCAGCCCCCTCACACCTCCTGCACCGAGAAGTGTCCTGGTTAATGCTGCTCCCGGGAAACTCCCCCCAGTGCGAGTGATAGCTTCTCCTCCCATCCCCTGAGGCAGAGGTCAGCAGGCTTTTTCTGCACAGGGCCAGACAGCAAAGCTGCGGGCCACTCGGTCCTTGTCACACTACTCACTTCCTTTGAAGTGTGAAATGAAGGTGTGTGTCTGTATTTCTATGAAACTGTACAAATCCCAATGCCAGGCCCAACGTAGTCCGCTGACCTCTGACCAGAGAGTATGCGACATGACCCAGACAAAAGTGGGTGGACGGGACAAGGCCAGCTAGTGGTGACAGGCACGCAGCCGTGAGGTCATCGTAACTGCAATGTCTCCTTGCACACCGCAGTCTCTCAGCACAGGGGGCTCATCATCAATTTGCTGGAAAAGCTTTCATGCGAACCAGATGAAACTTGCCTGGGAGTCCCGACGGTGCAGGGACAGCGTGCACAGACTTCAGGGAAAGGGGGTGGGTTGCTGGATGAAGCCTGGACTCCAAGACCCCCTTTCAGAACCTCTGCCTGCTGCCTGGAGACGTTATTTAGAGAGCTAAGCTTCCGATTCCTCATTTGCAGACCGAAGCCAGAAATACTTCATGAGGTTACCCAGGGCTTGGTAAGTTTGTGTCACTCACAACAGTGTCATTTGACTCTCACTTTACCTTCCCAACCCTCCCAGGTTTCTTCTCCCATCTCTGCTTCTGTCCCAGGGGAGCACACACTCCCCCAGAATGATTACACCAAAGGAAAATCCCACTAGCTTGACATACTGGGCGAAACCATCTTCTGGAAAGAAAAGGGGCCATTAGCAACACTTTGCTTGCTGCTTGAACCAGGCCTTTCTGGTCACAGAACTGGAAGCCACCCCAAGGATCACGGGGGAGGCGAGGCTCAGTCGCCTTTTGAAAGTGTGGCATCGATTTGCTTTTGCAATCGCAGGCGCTAGGGGACGGCCATATGCAAAGCAGATCCAGTTCTCAAATGCTGAGGCAGGTCCTGCTGCTGCCCCCATTGGCTGTCATTACCTCCGGTTCGTGTTGGCTTCGCTGTGGTCAACTGTGTGCAGGCCTACCCATCCGGGTCCCTTCTCCATGAACAGGCACATGAGCCTTTAACCCTTCGCTCACAGCCCTTGCTCTTCTGGAAGAGAGTGTGGCAGTTTCTTAGAAAACTAAACTTCCTCTTCCCATGGGATCCAGCAATCATGCTCCTAAATATTTCCCCAAATAAACTGAAAATGAAATCTCCACATAAAAATCTATCCGTGAACTATTCTAGCAGCTGTATGCATTGCTGCCAGACACTAGAAACAGCCGAGATGCCCTGCAACGGGTGAATGGATGAACAAACCGGTCCATCCAGACGACAGAATATTATTGAGTGGACAAAAGAAATGAACAATCGAGCCAGGAAAAGACGTGCAGGGGAAGAATCTTCTATTGCTGTAGGAAGCCAGTCTGAAAGGCTACGTGTCAAAGGGTTCCAACTACACGACATGCTGGAAAAAGCAACACTATGGAGACAATAAAAAGGTCTGTGGTTGCCAGGGATTTGGGGAGGTTGAAGGGTGATTGGATTACACTAAGACCCGGGGGTTTCCTCGGGAGAAAGTGACCCTGGAGTTAGTTCCTGAACTTAAGGCATTTACTAAGAGTTGGCCTTGAAGCATCCCTGAATTTCATATTCAGAGCACAGGAAGTACCAAACTATTCCAAGTCTGTCTTGACAAAGGGCATAAACATAGAAGTGCAGCCTCCCAGAGGAATCTCAAACCATCTGGTCCTCCCTTGCTGCCACCCGATGCGGGGAAGCCCCTCCACAGCATCCCCGAAAGACCCCAGCTTCTGTGTTCCCCTTCCAGAGGCAGGGACACCACCCCCCCCCCCCAACACACACACACCCGCCAGGCACACTCCAACTGTTGCAAAGTCCGTTTTGGCACTGAGCTGCGGTCTGACTCCTATCGCTTCTTCACCCCTCCTAGATTTCCATCTGGAATTCCAAAGAAGTAGTCAGCTCCCCCACCCTGTAAAAATAAAACAAACAACAACAACAACAAAACAAAAAACAAAACACAATTCTGAAGCACGTCGGCTGCTGTGGACTCTCTTCTCCAGGGGCATGGGGCCCATTGTTGTCACAGCGTTCCTGAGGACCTGATTTCTAAGCCATGTACCCTCTCGGCTGCCAGCCCCTTCGGAGCCTGATTTGAAACTGGGTTCTGGGACTTGTCTCCATGCTCTACAGAAAGCTAGTATCCCAATTTTAACCTGCTGAGGAAGGGGGGCAGATGGTCCTTCTCCACACCTGGAATTTTCTCCCAGGTGGAAGGAATACCACTTGCTTCACTCTGCTATGATGCTATCTAGCTGATCACTGTCTCTCAGTTCTCCTGCCTGAGGGAGGAGGGCCGAACTCTCTGGTCGGGAATTCTAGAATTAATGCCTGGGGATGTTGGACTCAGGTCCCTCTTTTTCTGCTGGGACTCGTCTCCCTGGAGAATGTGAGTGCTCCTCATTCTTAGTTGCTGCCAGTTTCACAGAGCTCGGTCCCACACGTGGGGTGCTGGTGGTCACCTCATTCTGGGACCCCGGTATTAGGAAGCCCATCCTTCCGCAGAGATGAGCCTCATTCTCCACAAGCTGCTCACGTAATTAGTCATCCAGGCGTCATGTGGCTTCTATCCACTGATTCTGGGTGGCTTCTCAATAGGTTTCCCAATTTCACGGGGGAAAGTGTGCTCTTTACTGTGTCCCCCTTAGGCACCCAAACCCGTAGGTGATTTTTCTATAGGAACCTTGATTTTTACGCCAGTTTATGCTTATTGTTATTTGTATATTCTCAGACTACATATAATCACGGGTATACAAATTTTAACAGATACATGGCATTTTTAGGTCACAGGAAGCATTCTTAACAGAGCTATGGAATTGCCCCCGTGTGAATGGTTTTCTTTTCAGACTTGCCAGCGGTGGCTTCGTGAGTGTCTAATCTAGACAAGGCTTGATGAATTGGCCTGAGCAAAATTGTCCCATAATCTAATTCAGCCACTGCCAGATCATCACCACTTTAGCCTTATCTCATCGAGACCCATGACCTTTAAAATAATCACATTGTCCTCTCCTGCATCTTTTAAGATCTTCTATAATGGAGGGGGCCACCCCGCCCCAGCATGGCGGCCCGCCTTCCTTAATGAGGTCCAAAGTCTCCCATTGCCTCTGTCATCCACAGGGTGCGAGCCAGGCTTCTCCAAGGTGGTCCTTTGTCAACAAAAAAGCAAAAGTTGAAAAACATGGTGGAGAGTTCGCATGCATGCCCAAGCCGAATTTCCCTGCTTTGATTTTTTGATTTTGACAAAATCTGAGTTGCCATTGTGTGGACTGTATTGACTTAAAAGTCCTTTCCTTTGACACCCATTTTGAAATTGTAAAGGTCTTCCCGTACCTTAAAAGCCAAAACAGAACATTTACTTTTCACATCCAGTAGCAAAATACACAGATGTGGAGTATGTTCATAATCTAAAAAACAAAATTTTTTGTAACTTCCCATGTGGAAAATCTACGTGTCTGGCCCTGCAGCAGTTATTTAGTCGAATGCTGTGCTTTCTCGTGCCAGTTGGAAAGATATGTATTAAATAGTATTCTTTCATCAGAGGGGAGAAAGGAGAGGAGCTTGTGTAAATGGTGTGCATATGAAGACAAACATGTTGTCTCAGTAACTTAGTTGCTGTGACTCAGGAGAAGCACGTTCTCATCCGTGTCTGTGGCTGCTCCTGTTTGGGTGTGAGGAAGGTTCGCTCCTCAGCCTCATCTGCCCCCTGCCATCTGCACGGAGACTTGACCCTTGCTTCTCTGGAAACTTCTCACTGATGCAAAGTCACCTCCCGTTTCTAATGAAAACTCCCAACCACTCAGTACCCTCCAATTCCTAGCTCTGCCTTCCTGTTGCTGCTCTCAGCTGAAACGGCAGTGAATCATTTAGGAAGCAAGGGAGAGAGGGAGATAATTATTAATATTTCAACTGATTCATTACGGGCAAGTTTCAATTCTCCACCAACACGCATGTACAAAAGCTTCCCAGTATGGTTTTGTGACCTGGCTCAGCCACCTGGCCAGCGTCATCTGTCAGCTCCTGGTGACGTGCTCCACATTCCAGCTGGTCCTAGCGCCCTAGTCCTCTTGCCTGTTTTCTTATTTCCTACCTGTTCACCAATTTCATTCTTTCTTATTTCTCGAGACTCATTGTAGCTGCTGACACTACTTGCAATCCTTTTCTTGCTTCTCTTCGCCACCCCCTGAATGTGGTTTCCCAGCTGGCGCTTCATGGAAGAGGAAGTGGAGTCAGAAAGAGAATAAAATGTCTTCCTAGGGGCTAGAAAGCATCACATATCAGCTTCCAAACGGGGTTTTCTGATTCTAAGTCCAGCACTGCTTCCTTCAGGTGACGCTATCTACGTCACCTCTCGAACGTGAGTAATGGACGTCGTCAGGGAAGGAGTCAAGAGGAAATGCAATGAAGGGTGGCAGGAAGCCCCCATTACCAGCGGCCAGCTGCTGTTAGTGGGGCGAAGGCATCCCTAATGTTCGAGAGGCCGGAAGCCGAGGTTTCCACTTCCAAGCCGCGTCACCGAGTCTCAGTTACCTTACCTATCACTAATCAGTACTGAGACGCACCTGTAGGGTTGTCTTGGCCTAAAGCATGCATCGGAGTCCCGGGCCTAGAGAAGGTGCTCGTTAAAACTCAGTTCCTTCATTTGCAGGAACTCAGCACCAGGCTGATAGAATGAGCCTGATGGTGTACGATAGAACGAGGGATGTCTTTATAAAGGTCCCTTTCCTGCTCCTTTCCATTTAAACAGAAATCTAAAGTGTGCAAATAACAAAAGCCCAAACCAACATACGTGTTGCAAATGGCAGGGTTTTCTTTTCTGTGGCCAAATAGATATCCCAGGTATACAGTGCATTTCCTTCATCCGTTATTCACTGACAGAGACTCGGTTGTCTCTGAGACTTTCCCGTTCTGTATGGTGAATAATGCCGCAGTACACACCGGAGCGCAGGTATCTCTTCAGGGTGGAGATCTCGTTTTCTTTCGATGTACACCGACAAGTGGGGTTTCTGAACCATAGGCAGTTCCGTTGTCAATGTTTCGAGGAATCTCCATACCAGTTTCTGTGGTGGCCGCACCAATTTACATTCCCGCCCACAGTACATACGGGGCTTCTCTTCTCTACACCCTTGCTAACCTTCGTTACCTCATCTCGCAATATCTCGCTGTGGTTTTAATTGGACCTTCCCAGTGATTTGATGGGCAGCATGTTTTTATAGACTTGGTGGCCATGGGTATGTCTTCTTTGGAAAAATGTCTATCATGTCCTTTGCTCATTTCCGGGAGGGGTTGTTTTTGTCTGTTATTGAGTTTTATGAGTTTCTGATATTTTGATAGTAATTCTCTTTGGATATGTGGTTTATACATATTTTCTTCCTTTCCATTGATCACTTTTCATTTTGTTGATTGTTTCCTTTTTGTTGGACCCAGTCCTGCTTTTTTATTTTTGTGTTTGTTGCCCTTACTTGTGGTGTCAGATTAAAAAAAAAATCATTTCCAAGACCAATGTCAGAAAGCTTTTCTTCAGTGTTTTCTTCTAGGAGGTTGATGGTTTCAGGGCGTGCATGTGCGTCTTCCGTCCATTCTGAGTTGAGGGGCAGTGTGGTGCACTTGAACGCACGTGGAGGCCAGATCTAGAGTTGATTGTTTGTATCACACACACATGTACACACTCGCATACAAACATGGGTGTTTTGGGAGGTGATGGGCATGTCTAGCATCTTGGCAGTGGTGATGGGTTGCATTGTGAGTATACGTGTATGTCCACACTCATCCAAATGCATGCGTGAAATCCATGCATATTTCTACATTAACTATGCCTCAGTAAAGTTTTTTTTTAAATAAAGTAAAAGATAATAACAACATACAACTATTTTTACAATGTTCCAAAGCTGTCTGGTTAAAATAAATCAGACCAGATGGGGTATTTTATTGAAACTGTTCCATAATTGGAAGTTTGCTAAAAATGCAATACGTAAGTAAATAACTGTCATCCACACATTCAATAGAAATTTTCTAGGGGCTACTCGCTGACATTGTGACCCTGGAATTGAATCATGGAGATACACTTGACACAGGTCCTGTGTTTGAGTGGACAAGATGGCAGGAAAGTAGGTCACCATGGGTTATGGTGCGATAAATTAATATTGATCAATATTAACCAGCCAATCACTTAGTATTAATGAATGAATGTTAATATCTGTGCAGGGATAGCAGAGGAGGGAGGAGCAAACAGACACGGGCAGTGAGGAAAAATAGTCAGTCAGGATGGTTCTCAGGGTGTAAGTGGGAATTCTTCAGGATGAGCCAGATTGTCCAGGCAGAAAGGACAGTGCCATGCACACAAATCAGAGTAGGTGTCAGTTAAAAGCATCGTTCAAGGTCGCCATGGTGATGGCTAGCCCGTGGGTTAGGGAATGAACCAAAATGCCACTGAAAGGGCAGCATCGACTCTCACGTGATAACTCTGCAGTCCAGCCCAGGAATGGAAATTTTTGGAGAAGAAAAGAGTCATCAACTCCTTCCTGACGCGGACCTCCTTCTCTGCCAGCCCCCTGCCACCGTGTCCTAGGTCCCCAGGACTTGGGCCATCACCCGCTTCATTGCAAACTGCATCTGCCCTGACTGGGGTCACCAGGCAACAGAAGAGCAGAGAGGGGCAGGAGAGGGCCCCGCCCCGCAGGACCTGTTTAAGACCACATGAGAAACTGCTCACGTACTTTCAAATAGGTGAAATTTCGCTTTCAGCTTTATTTACCTGAGAACGAATTTCAGTTTGAAGAGGGCTTTATGTCGTTTGAGGCGAAGCACCCAAGATATAAGCAATTTCCAACAAGAGTACTACACATTTGTCTTTATAACAATTTGTGTGTAACAGCTTTTATGCAAATGACACTAAAGTGGCACCTTTTTTTCTAAATTGGACATTTTTATGGTTATAATTTTCTTCTGTAATAACAGCAAAAAAAAAATGGCTGTCCCAGTGGAGTTGAACATTTCATCTTTGAGCGCCGTCTCGTGAAGTTGGAATGACAAGTTTCTTTCATTTGCACAAAGAATGACAAAAAGTATTCTTTGTCTTCCTTGTCTTAGTTTGCAGAGGCGGTTGAACTTGAGGTGCCTCCGTCCCCCATCAGCAACCCTCGGCAATCAGAACGGTCTTTGAAATCACCATGCGGCTTGTAGGCACCAAAAATATTGCCTGCTCTTTCTTTTTTCAAGTTGAGTGGCATAAATTACTTGGTTAGATTTCCGTTTCAACATGTTGTTGGGTCTTTTGCATGCATACTTACTTTCCCCAAGTCAGACAGGTGACTTTTATAGACAATGGGGTTTAATTGACTACAATACAATGGAATTTATATACAGTGTGCCAGGCAAGCATCCCGAGATACTCGTAGAATAATCCATGTTATTGTTGCTTAATCGACCGAAAATTTTTTGCAGAGACAGCGGAAGGAGGGGTGCGTTTCAAACAATGACTTAAATTTATCCAAGGACTCAGCTAAACAATATATATAATTTGTGGCAGTGAGGGCCTTTGGGATGGGCAAAGCTAGAAGGTCATGGAGAGGAAAGGTGGAAAGAGGTACTGGAAAGAACTGGAAAGAACTGGAACGGGCAAAGGCCTGTATCCTGAATGACACTGGGGCGTTCGCCTTCTCTCTGTACTTCTGATTCCGCAGCATTAAGAAAGGCTCTTTCCTGACAGTTTTTGAAATCAACAGTTAGAAGGCGCTGCTTTAGTAAGTTCAGAGAAACGTGCTGTAGAATTAGGTCTGGAGTTTTGGAGTTAGGAGGGAGGGGCAGAAGGAGAATTTGAGAGGCAAGAAAGGAAACTGAGGCAAGTGTGCAGCGGGAACTCGAAATACCATGGCAGAGAGAGCCTAGAATTTGGCTTTACTACATCTAGTCTTTGAATTAAGAATTTAGAACTGGACCTTTAGGAAGTAACTTGCTCTTTCTAAGCTTTAGTCTACTCACTTGACAAATGGGGCCGACGGTACCCAGCTCATGGGTTTCTCACGAAGGCCAATGAGGTCAGGGGTATGCAATATGTGAACACTGTTGATGATATGATTAAGACTGCTTTTCTTTTCACCCTCAAACTGAGGTTATAAGGTCACCCAGAGCCACCTGCTGTGAACACCATCCAGCCCAAAGGGTTGGGTTGCAATTTATGGCTTGAGAAAATTCACACCTTCTCTAGGTCGCGGGTAAAAACCCAACCACCAGTCTCATTCCCCTGCAGCGCTTGTGGAGCTGAGCTGTGCTGCATCCCGGGAAGGCCCTGGAGGCCCAGCCAGGGGCAGCTTCCAGTTCCGCCCGCCCCACCGGGGACTCGGCTTTAGTACGTACAGGGGTTTGATGGGAAGAGAAGGATTTACCCTTAGAGAGAAAGCTGTGTCCAGAGCACTTGCTGGTGGGATATTAGGTGATTTTTACTTTCTTTCTTAACCATTTGTGAAATGTGTGAACATATTTTTTTAAAAACGAACACATATTTACACAATTGAAGAGCTATTCTCATTGTGAAATTAAAAGAAAAAAACCCTTACGGCAAAAATAGTTCAAAAGGGAAGTTGGCTGTTCTCGGTGCACATGTTTTGAATTAGAGATGTTTAAATAATAAACGTATGGGTCAGTGACTACGAGTACAACTACACACGGACATGTGAACGTGTGCATGAGCCATGTGTGTACACAAACACACATATGGACGCACACATTTCAACATAGAGGCATTTCTTAAAAGAGCACTCGTCTAGCTCAGGCTACTACATGGGATTCTCATTGCAGGCATCCTGCCTCCCCTGGGTCTCTGTGCTCTCATCTGGTCCCCCTCCCAGTGGCCGGATGCCCACCCGCCTGGCAGCGCACAGGGTGTTGTCTGCCTGTAACCCACCCCGCTTGTGACTCCAGCCCACGCATCCTTCTAGGGTGCACGGGGGCGAAGCACGGTCCCTGGGCTCCTCTTTGCAAGGGCGGCTTGCTAAGCAGGCCAATTATTAATCCCTTCTGAACTTCAGTCCGTCTTCAGAGGAACAGGGGAAAATAGGATGATCTCAGAGACGGGGTGGGAAGGGGAGGGGAGGATGAAAGAACCTGACAGATGTCGCTCATTTCACAAACATCACTTCCTGTTCCTTTGATTTCATCCCTGGGAAGAAGGCTGGTGACATTTGACCCACCTGTCGGCTCATTAACAGAAAGTGATACTTTTCCCCTGGGGGGAGCGTTAATCTTGGACACTTACAGTTAGTCTATTGGACAGACAAGAAAGCTGAGTATCAGCGTGGGGGGTGCCTTGGTGCTGGTGACACAGACTGGCCTGCGATCCAGCCAGGAGATGTCCCCTGGGAAAAAATCTGGGGTTTTCTCCCGCAGACCACGCTGTGCACGGACAGCACGCTGCATGGTGACTTCTGTGAGCAGAGCCGCTCGGGGCCGGTGTGCACACATCAGCATATCTACATATCCTTACAGAAACCAAATATTGAAGCTTGTCACCATTCTAGGGTTGCTGCACAGACAAAGCAATTTGCATGGATCCTTTGTGAGCTTTTTTTTTCCAGGGGTAGAAACTCATTAAAATCTCATGAAATCCTTCGACATAAAATGTGAAGCAATCCCAAGCTCCCTCCCTAAAAGTTAATATGTGTATTCGAAGGGAGGTGGGGTGGGGAGGGGGTGGGGAGGGGGACTTGTATTTGAAGCAGCTCATCATTGGGTTTAGCTGCCTTAGAGCGGGGGAATTCCTTAGCATATTTTAATTACTGTCTGGCTGGCCCTATAAATAAATGAGCCAGTGGCTGGAGCTCGGAGCAGGCTGGGGACCGCAGCAGAGGCGTGGAGTCCCAGTGGTCGCTCCGCTGGCAGCGGGCTGAACGTGGGCACGGTGCCGCAGCGAGAAGAAAGGCTGCTGGCCTACCTGGGATTAATGAGTACCCAGGGAATGTGGGATGGCTCTAGGCTGGAGCCGGGGCCATTAAATTCCGCTGGTCATTAATCCCCTGGAAATGCCCAGGGCTGAGGTCATTATTCTTGGGAGATAAAAAATTCAGGACCAAACAGCACAAGCGCAGGAATAGCGTGCATTTCCCAGACCGGTGGTGTGTTTTTCAATTTGTTGGCGGAGTGTGATTTCAGGAAAACAAATCTCCTTTTCATGCATCCACTGTGGGTGCATTGATCATCTCAACTTTAAATCTGAGCTCCGCAGGCGCTTGGGTGTGCACCTACTGTGTTCGGGAGCTGTGGTCAGGTTGGTGTCCTTCTGCCCTCCAGGCAGCAAGGGTGACGCTCATGAATTGAATGATGAGGACATCCAAGGTCACAGAGTGTAAGTGACTTGGGCAAAGTCCCACCGCTGGACAGTGGGCCAGCTGGAACCCACAGCGAGTTTCTTCAGTCTCTAAGCCTGGTGCCTCCCGTGCCCCTCGGCTGCCTGCCCTGTGGCGCCGATGACTTCGGCAGTGCGTCAGAACTTGCCATCTTCTCGCGTTTACATCCCGCAGCCACTTGCCCTCTTTGAGGGTTTTTCACTCATTCCTATGCGTCCGAAAGCAGCTCGACCCCACTGTGCTGCTGCTGCAGGAAGGGTGTTTGGAGCTGCAGAGACAGCCCCCGGAGCAGGCACTGTTTTTGTGCGTGGCTGGTGGGACTTCACAAATCTGCCCCAGATTGCTCCCAGGGAAAGAGTGGATCAGACTCTAAGATGACAGTGGCTAAAACCATCGTGGCCCAGTTGCAAGTAGGACTTTGTAGACAACTGGCTTCTCAGTGTCTCAGTTCCTCCATCCGTAAGGTAAGTCTCATAACTGTGCTGCCTTACGGGACTGCAGGAGGGTGGGTGAGCTAGTCTTGGAAAGCACAGGACAGTGTCTAATGCGGAGAAGGCAACACCGATGGGCTTGAAAAGAGAGGTGAAGCAAAGATGAAGGGAAATCACACCGAACAATGTAGAGTATCATAAGATAGTAAAATGAAATAAATGAATAAAGTGGGGAAACAAGGTGCTGTTGTAAGAAGTGCAAGTTCTAAAAGCAGTGTTTGAATGCAGAGCTGACTTAGGCATTCATTGGCCTTCAGTATAACTTTGGAGTACCTTCCAGCGTCCACACGCCACCCTCAGCCTCCGCAGACGCCATGCGCAGCAAAGCCAGGCTTGTTTGTTGTTAGCTTTTTAGATATTTTGCACCAGCCTCATGAGGTTTTTGTTATTATTATTTTTGTATGCAAAAGAGAAGAAAGGTAGAAAAGATGACTGATACGTCTGAATTCCAACTTTGTTCTCGGGGCTTGATATAAAACCACTCTGCTAGTGGGGGTTTTTCATCCTTATTCTCTAAGGTGTCAAACCCTTTGAGGGTTCAAGTCATTGAGGTGGAAGGGATTGGAACACAGTTGGCCTTGAAAGCTTTGGTCTGTCCCACTCCCGCAGACAGAAGTCCCTGCGGCTGTTCAGTGCATCGGTTGCATCAGTGGTATTATTTCTAATAAGGTGATTCTTGTATTTATCTACCAGGAAGCATTTTATAATAACAGTGGAAAGCATACAACCAAGAACCAATGCTTTTGCTACAGTTCCTTCTGCGACACATTGTCTTCTTCAGTCTCCTGTCTTTGGTCCTTTGCAGCCCCTTCCAAGGTGCACTGATCCATTAAGAGTCATGGTCATAGCCGAGATCCAAGTTTAATTTAGCTCGTTTAGCTTGCTATGAATGCAAGCTGGGGCCATTGAAAGACTTCACTCACTTTGAACTCTGTGTTCTACTGTGTTTGTTAAAAAAAATAGTTGCTCTATTTTATGGCCATAATTGAAATCCCCTCAGCTTCAAATAATGAGCAATTACAGCAGTGTACGTCCGTTTTAAAACTGCATCAGGAGAAGGAAGAGGGTTTCCTGGAGCGGCGATAAGCCGGCCGCTAACACAGGGCACTGCGCGTGTCTGTGAGGAAACCATGGGTGTCCGAACACTTCCGAGGGGCTGAGGCTTGGTTTCTCACCAGACTCGATGATCAACACAGACGCCTTTGCGACACTTGGGAAATCTTTTTTATTCATTCAATGAATTCAATTTCTGCGGCCCCGAAGACCTGTTTACTGACATGGAACACTCAATGCCTGCGTCTTTGTTTGAGATAAAGAGCAACATTATTCATTCATTTATTCATTTAATATATGCTTATTGAACATCTCTGTTTTCAAGGCACTATGTTCGAGTGCTGCTTTGCAAACCAGGGAGTGCATGTGAGCAGGGATACTTTCAAAATGCAGGCTTTGGCATGGGGACTGACCCTTAGCATCCCTAAGGCTGACCACAGTGGTCAGTGGCTGACACTCCTAATTCTGGGGGAAGTGAGGAGGGAGGCAGAGTCTCTGCTCCCACGGCCCCAGCTTCCTAGCTCAGGAGACGGAGAAGAATCAAGTCAGGAAGGCTGAATAAGGTCGTTTCAAAGAGTGACCAGTGCTATGGAAACACAGAAAGATCTTGGACATTGGGGTGCTGGTCACGTAGGTTGTTCAGGGCTGGCCTCTCTTGGAAGAGGGGACAGTTGAGCTGAAACCTGGTCAGTGAGAAGGGCGAACATGGGGAGATCAGGGAGAAGAGAGGTGGGAATGAGTGAGCTGTGGTTAAGAAAAGGAGCCGACCAGTGCAGAGAGAGTAAGTGAGGACGAGAATAGTGTGAGCGAGATTAGAGATGGAAGTGAGGGCCCTGGGGGGCGGGGCAGACCCTGTAGAGCACAGCGTGAGTCTGGGTTTAGTCCATCTGTCATGGGAAGGCAAGGGATGGGTTAAGTAACGTGATGAGTGAAATGACTTTTTCAAGGAGCGTTTTAGCTATTACGTGGAGGGCAGGGTCTAAAGAGGTGAGAAGGGAAGTAGTGGCACCAGGTAGCAGCCAGGGCCTGGATCCAGGACAGAGGCAGGGGTGATCTGGAGGGTGGAGAGCAGCAATTGGCCTGGAAATACATTCCGGGGGCAGGTGCACTAGGATCTTCAAGGTTTTAAGACCTAACTGACTTGGGTGCTGCCTATCCCTCAGCCCTGCTCCAGATGCTGGTTGCTAAAACCCAGCTGGATGGAGGAAGACCCTCTCCACCTGGGAGGGAGACAGGTGAGTGACCCACCATTTCAACCCCAGGGCCTACCATGGTGTGTTCGGGTTGGGGGCAAAGAAGGGCTTCAACCTGGTTGGGGTTAGCCGTTGATGTTAACCTTGGCAATCAACTCCCTTCTCTGAGTACGAGTCCACATCAGCAGAACGAAGCGTTGGGCTAAAAGGCAGCTTGTGGAAACCCATTCAGATCTCAGTGTCAGTGTCGGTGACATTTCTTCCTTTCTTTTTGTCTCTTTGTTTCTCAGATATCTTGTGACTATTGGGGTACGTCCTGTGATGGGTTCATCTGAGCAGCATAAATTGAGACTGAAGAAATAAGTCACTGGGACCAGCTCCACGCTGATTTGAGAGGCAGTAGAGTACAATGGGGAAGCCCATAGACTCTTTGGCTCCAAATCCCACTAGCTGTACATGTGGCCTTGGACAAGGCACTTAATCTCTGTGCGCCTCTGTTTCCTCGTTCATGAAAGTGAACCAGTGTTGCTGCCAGGGTTGCGTTAATGTAGGTTAGGGTTCAAGGTAAACACGATAAGTGTTTAGCCATTACCGTTGATGCTGTTGTTATGACTTCTCTTCCCGGGTGGTTATGCAAGGGCAGTTGCACTGGATCATGGGCAGCATTCTTGTTTCTTTGAGCTAGATGCCTTTGTGGTTCATGTTCATTTGGGGAAGTGACAAGGAAAAGGAAAATGGGCTTCAGGACCCTCCACAGGACTACATTAAACCTCACCTTCATCATTCCCTAGCTATATATTTCGAGAAAGGGGCTAGGGCTTTCTGAGCTGAGCCTCAGTTTCCTCCTTTGTAAATTGGGGAAAATAATATTGACCTTAATGTTCAAAATGAAGATTGGACATGATGTCTGCTCAGCGACCCGCATAAGTAGGTAATGTATCAATCACACCCTTATGCATCCCACAGTCATTTATCAGCAGCTTTACTGTGTGCCACTCACTGTGCTTGAAGTCAGAAACGTAATATGAGCAAAGCAGGGGTGACCCCTCCTCCCAGGGGAAGGAAAGCACAGGAAATTGTGCAAGGCACCTGCTAGGATGATGCCAACTTATCCGGACAGGGCAGGATCTCTTGAAGAGGTGACAGTTAAATTATTATTAGCGTTTGAATTCTTAATGATGGCATGTCTTGTATCAAGGCAAATTTTGTGGCCAGTTCAATGTAGACATTACAGATTCATTACAAAATACTCTTGATCTGTGATGTTGTGAGAGAGCTTCCGCCATGGTGGCAGGCAGGTGTACTCCTGCCCTCCAGAACTGTGACTGTCGCACCTCACCTGGCCAAGAACTTTACAGGTGTGATGAAGTTAAAAATTCTGAGGTGAAGATTACCCTGGATTAGCTGGGTGGTCCCAATATCACCACATGGATTCTTAAGAGTGGAGAGCTTTTCATGGTTGAGGGTGGAGGGAAATGTGATATTTTTGCCTTTGAACATGGGAGAAACTGACCAGGAGCTGAGGAAGGTGGACAGTCTGTAGAAGCTGGAAAAGGCAAGGAAACAGATTCTCCCCAGAGCCTCTGGAAAGGAATGCAACCCTGCTGACACCTCAGTTTCAGCTCAGTGAGACCCCTCTTGGGGACCTCCAGCAGCAATGGAATGCAAATACTCCCACGCAAGCAGGCTGTGCTAGCTGCGGCACTTCCCTTTGGAAATAGTTGCTATTAGCCCATTTTACAGATGAGTCAAGAGCAGGGAGACATGGAGGGTAAGTGCTTTGTCTAAGACTAGCAAGAGAATAGCCTGGGGATAGCATTTCTGACTCCAAAGCCCACCTTGTTTGAAGCCCACCGCACAGCTTGGCTGGGTAGCCTCATCTTTCCACAGAGATCTGCAGAGAGAGCCCACTGCCAAATGTGGTGGGGACACGCAAAGCAGCCCTACAAACTCCCGGGCCACTGCCCATCTATTACGAGGCAGGTGCGTTCAACTCCTCTTTCCAACTTTGTTTGCTTGAGCCTGTCATGCCCGACAAAAATGGTGTGACCTAGCTTGTACTAGCTTGCACGTGAAGGTATCGTTTCCTGGTGCGTATATTTTCCTGTGCTGTGATGGATCTGCTCACTCAAGGAGCTGTCTAACATGCTGAGTAGTCTTTCATCTTGTCAAACACTTCCGTGCGCCTTTCTACAGCTTTCTCAGCCAACATGCACACACCTAATCAATCTAACGCCACTGTCTCCAGACTTTCAAGCCCAAAGGCACTGCCCTCGCCGCTTTCTTAAAGAGACAATCATCTCTTTCCATGGCACTCAAAGCGTGGCTTCTTATTAGGGCATTTTCTCAGTAGGTAAAGGAAGACCAAGCTGAGATTTTGTTTTACTTGCATTTCTACTAGTTCAGGAATAGTGACTCCTTGCTCCAATAGGAAGACACGTGGTGTGTGTCCTTGCTCTTTCCCCAGTGTGCACACAAATATTGATAAAGGGGCGCTGTCAATGTGTTCCAATGTATTCATTGTCTAAAGATGACGTCCAAATAGGTGTGGGATGTCTTCCTTTTTCCAGAATTGAGACGACCATCACCTCGGTCTTATCCTGCGCCTTCCACCTCACCCATTGCCTTACTCCATGTGTCTCTGCAGAGGCTGGTCAGCATGATGTGATACCTCAATGTCTTGGTCAGTGGTCTTACGATTTGATGAGAACCTAACTGTCCTTCCACCTTGGCTCAGACATCTTCCTTCACAGAAAGCCCTTCCTGCATCTCCCAGAGTGAGATGCTCTGTCCTTGTCACCGCAGGGGTTCTTGTCTACTCTCCTGTGGTACCTGTTTCAAGGATGGTGGTATATATATTATCTGTCCATGTAAAGCAGAGGTCAAAAGCAGCCCATTCTTCACCCCTGCTGGGCCCACGCCCTTCGCTGTGTGACTTGGCAACCATCTCTGTCCTTGACTCGGAATCAGCAACGTAAACTTTGGCCAATGAGATGTTAGCCAACGTGGTCCAAACAGAGATGGGAAGGCACCGCACCATTGGGCTTACCCTCCTCCTCACTCCCCCTGTACTGCCGTGAGCTTGCACCCGGGCTGGCCCACCAGAGAGGGGCACGCAGAGCAGTCCCCTAGCCAACGGCTACTCAAACTTCAGACATGCGAGGCCGACCAAGATCAGCAGGGCTCCCACGGTGCACGAGCAATCAATATTTCTCATTGTACCCTGCTGAGATTTTGTTTGTTTAGCTGCCCATTATGTCATCAGGCAACCGACACACTCCCCTATAAACAAACCTGTGCTCTCCTGAGGGGTAGACCCCGAGTCTAGGTCCTCTGTACCCCCAAGCCCAGCACTGGTAGCAACACAACAAATAGTTATTGACTTGAAAGTAAAACATTTTCAATTATGTACACATATTAACAGCGGTGAGTTACTAATACTTCATCTGGAGCTTTCGTTGCTGAAAGGAAACCTAACGTCAATTTTATCCTGTGATTCCAAGTTACGGAATTTCCATGAGTGAATCGATCCTTTATTTGTGTAAAGATGAAGAGAAACTGACTTTAAATGTCTCTCCAATCCCCCACAGAGCCCATCTCTCCCCAAACCCTGTCTGTGTACACAATATTAATTAAAACCTCTTACTTTTTATTGTAAATTCACTGCATTACTTAAGGGAATTAATTGTGTGCAGGGGAGCAACCTCGTGGGGGACAGAGATCACTCACGACTTAACAGCGATCCCTAAACCAGTGAATCGGAGTGGGCTGTGGAGAAGGAGATGGATACAATGATGATTATTTAAATCAAAACCGAAACTAAACAAAACCCCTCTCGCTAGCCCCACGGTTTAGTGATAGACTGTGGATTTCTCAATTGCACTTTTGTTTCTCAGTGTGGTGTTTCCTGCTTACATTTCAGATGTGCAGCAAACAGCGACACAAAGAAGACCCTAAATACATAGGTAGGTGCTTGCTCTGTTTTAGTTTTTCTTCTTACAAAAACGTGTATATAAATACATACATATGCATTTAAATTAGTTAGGGTGGAAGGAGGTAAGTCACTTCAACCTCTAAACCCCTTTGACATTCACAAGGTGCTAAAAGTCAGCTGGGGTCTGGCTCTGACAAATTTGCATCTCTTTGAATATGACGCTTGAAAAACCCCAGCCACAGATTAAATTTTGCCAAGGAGAAAATGAGAGACAGGCTCCCATCTCTCAGGTCTGCTGGGAGGATCTTTATGGTTGATTTACTTTTTTTAAATAAATGTTTCTTTATGTGTTTCCCTCAGTTCCTGCCCAGGCTGCCTCTGCATACATGCTGCACCTTCTGCCAGTCCTATTAGCTGGCGAACAGTAAGTCAACCTGCTTCTGAGTGCAAGGTGAAGGGATGTTTCAATCTAAGCTGCGGAGACCTTCTGTGTTTTCTGATTAAAATGTGCAAGCAAACCTTGGAATAAACTCTACCTGACATGACTTCTAAAATAATTTACGCTCTTTGCAAACCTCGAATGGAGGATTGATTTCGGTGCCTGTCACTGTATTTCAGATGATCAAAAATGGATCAGAGCTTTTAAATAAATTTAATGACTGAAGATGATCCTTTAAAAAAAATCAGTGGGGTCAGAATATGACATTTTTTTTTTGTCTAAAGCCACAGTAGAATATTATTTTTTCTTATAAAAGTGACATATATTCATCATCAATAATTTGAAAAATGCAGAGATAAAGAGGAGGAAAAAATCACCAATAATTAAACAGGCCAGAAAGAGCCATGGCTAAGATGAAAGCATATTTTCTTTTAGTCTTATCTCTGCCTCCGTGTTATTTTGTGCAGGTTAGCACACAAAACAAGCCCAGTTTTGCTTCCTGATTTTTATCACCTGCAATAATAACAATGGTGATGATGATATTGATGTGATATTTGAGCACAATTGGTTAGGAATTTTCTAAGCACTAGTCATGCATTGCTTTGCTTGGTCCTCACTATAACCCTATGAGGTAGGTGCTATTATTTTCTCTATTTAGAGATGTTAAGTAATTTGCCCAAGGTCACACAACCAGAAGATTCTAAAGCTATGACTCAAACCAATTTGATTCCTGAGCCCCCTGCCCTTTACCACTATGCTATAATCTAAACCTTTTTAATGCTCACATAAAGTAATCATACGTATATATGATTTTTAGTGCTTGTATAATATACTGGGAAGCATCATTTGCTATATATTCCAATTGCATTGTATGCAAATGTGCCCTCCTGGATGTGTGCAAAGTGGCAACCCGGGGCCATGACATTGTAAACATGACCCACCATTTCTCTGTTTTTGGATATCAGGTGATATCATTATTTCACTCTTGGCTTCACCCTCCATTTGATGCTCTTTGAAAGAGTGACAACTCTCTCATCAGATAGACCTGCGTTTGAAGCTCAGCTCTGCAGCTTCCTACCAGTGTTTTCTATTGGACCGGTTGCGTATCCTCCCTACACCTAAAGCAAAGTAGAGGTATTATGAAAATTAAATGAGAAACCATGGGTATAAATGGTTTGGTGTGGTTGCTGACATATAGAAAGTGGCCATTTGTAGTAATTCTTTTTATTATTAATAATAATTTCCGATAATTATGTTTTAAGCAATAACGTTGTGACTGTGAATGATCTAATTCAACTTTCATAACAATACATTAAAATAAGCGTTATTTATCCTCTTTGGTAGATGAGAACGGTGACGCTTACAGAGAGGTTAAGTGACTTTCTCAGGTGACTGCTGACTTGACTCTGGAGGGTCTGTGGCAGAGCACACTCTGGTGCTCTTTGCTATTCTGGGGTCCAGTCATGAAGGGCTTCAAAGTCTCTTCCAAGGAGTTGAGGGCTAAATGGGGGGTGCTGGAAAAGCGAAAAACTGAAAAAATAGGCAGCAGTTGGATGCAGATGTCTGAAGCTCAGAAGCGGAAACTGAATTAGGTTGTGTGCTTTCTGCAAATTTACGGTGACTGAGGATGTAGGGGCATATGGGAATATGCAGGGAACATAGAGATAAGGGAAGTGAAAATGGTATATGAGAAAAACACCACTTAAGGAATGGACAGAGGCTATGCTGTGTCCATCAGTCAGGATGGGCTAGGCTATGCTGCGTTAACAAACAAGTCCTGAGTGGCTTAGCACAACAGAAGCATATTTCTGTCTTGTGCAAAATGAGATGAGGGTTGGCAGGGGCTCTCCTCCATAGAGTGTCTCAGGGAACCAGCCTTTCTCCATCTTGGGACCTCGGATCTCTCAATAAGTGGCTCTCGAGAGCCCTGAGTGGGTGGAAGAACAGATGCATAAGCTCTTAACTGCTGTATTTGGAAGAGACACATACCACTTGTTCTCATCTTCGATTAGCCACACTAACTTCAGACCATCACCCTGTCTGCAAAGGAAGCCAGGAAGGATCGCGAACACAGAAAGAAGCACTAATATGATGGAGAGACACATTGCATTAAGTCTATCACTAGCTCTCAGGTAGATTTCCAAAATTGATTACACGTTTTAAGACTCTAGTGAGGCACAGTTTACCATGACTATGTGTCAATGTCATGGCTCCCGGCTGGATGGACTTGAGGTCTGAGGGGCGCCAAGCAGCTCTGCCCCATGGACAGAGGGAAGCATGCTGGCCAGAAGAGGGAAGAACTGAAGGGCCACCCCAGCTCTGGGGGCTGTGCAGGTGAAGTCCAGCAGAGTCTAAAAGGGGTGGGAAATCTGGACTAAGGAAGAACCATGTGCTTGGGAAGGCCCAACAGTCTAAGCTGAAGTTAAACTCAAAATTAGAAGGATAGCACCACTTGATTACATCCGGTCGATTCTATAACAGCAGCACTTTGGGTCCCTGGAGTTCTCTGGGGAATCAGAGAGTGGGGTGTGGACACAAACCCAGAAACCCACTTGTCCTGGAGGGCAGCAGCTCACTTCAACAAGCACCCGTGGGTAATGCCACACACATCAGATGCTGGGTCCTGCACAGGGGAACAGGCTCCGATGACACTCGGAGGCAGGCCATGGACCCACTCACGCCAGCTGTGGTCAGGCCTGGACCATGTGCTGGGCAAGCTCTCAGTCTTGTCCTCCTAGCCAGGGGTCGGCCTGCTTTTCAGCCTCCGTTCCATTTGGTCTATACTGCTGATGACGCTGGTCATGCTGGAACCGCCACCAGTGTCTCCCACTGTGGGTGTTGGCTTTCCTGTTCCTGCGTGGGGAGGGAGCAGCGAAATAAATGGTCCAGACGTCCCTTTCCAGTCTAAAGCTACTTCTCTGTAATTAATTGAGATATTGTAAAACGCAGCACACGTTAACGAATGCTGTTATGCAAGCTGTTATTTTTATTACTCATAGACAGCTCTTCCCCACACTCCGAGTTAATGGGCACCTACTGCAGGCTTAGAAATTCACTTAGAGGGGCATTCGGAAGAGGGGTGCCATATCAAGACTCCATAAAACTTCTCATGAAGTTTCAGTGCAATGCAGGGCTGTTACCAGGGAAGGGCAGTGCTCCAATGCACGCCGAGTTGAAAATAAAACAGCACTGCTGACACCCACGCCGACAACACTGGGAAAGTCCAGCTGCTTGAGGCACTGGCAGGTAAAGCTCTCCTCCTCCTTCCTCCATCAGAGGAGCACCCGCCCCACCTGAGCTTCGCAGGCTTGGAGTTTCTCCCACGCACGGTGGTGTTTGTCTGCAGTACTGGGGAGACTTATTGCCGGGAGCTCCGCTTTGCCTTTCTGAAGACATTTGCATGGATAGCATCGTTTATGACGAATCAAATACTCTTAATTCTTGTATCACCACATCTTCCTCATTACTTCCCTTCATCAATCCTAAGACATTTTGGGGTTCAGGAAGACCACGTTGCCCTCTGCACCTCGTTCTCTTGCATTTTGGGTCAGACACTCATGTATCAGCAAACTCTCTTAGAGAAAGAAAGCAGAGGTCCCATTTCAGCAGAGACTCACATGTAAAAGGAAGGTCCTTGGAAGAGAGAGAAAAGAACCAGAAGGAATGAAGACAATCGGTGACCTTAGGAGGTGCACAGTGGGGTGAGTGCACAGCTCTCCCCAGCTTGCCATGTGTGTCCCCCAACCCTGCCACCTTGGGCCAACATCACACCTAGTCGGTGAGGCCAATAGGACCGGGATCCGAGTCAGCTAGAGGTTAAATGACTTGTGATAGGCCACACGTGTAGTCAGTAGAGAGTCTGAGACCGAAGTTTAGGCTCCTCTTTGCTTATGCAGCACCTGCTCCAGTTTACTTTTTTAATCACTATTTCTACCTCCCCTCTTCCACCTCTGTGCTCCCCTCCATGCTGCTGGGCACATCCTCAACTCCTGCTCCGGCTAAGCCTGTGACTACGCTCCTCATCCCCTGCCCCCTTCCTGCTGCTCTTCTCACTGATGTAACTCGTCCTTTGCTTCCTCTTCCTAGGAACCACAAAGGGTGTAGTAATCTCGTTTACTCAGCAGAGCAACTTTGCAAGACCTCTCGGAATTTGGATGGGTGGCCCACCTGGGTCGTGCCACACAGCTGGTGAGTGACTGAGGCGGAATTTGGTCTGAATCCAGGCACCATTCTCTTCACTGTGATCCACATACTTCCATGAAGTCAAAGAGGGGGGTCTTTGGGTTGGGACTTCGTAAGACAGAGACCCCTTCGCAGGTACCCTCTGTTTGGAGATGCAGAGTTTAAACCAGATGGGTGAGTGAGACACCCAGGAAGTCCTGGGGTTGAGAAGACACGGAAGAGGCACCCAGAGGTGAAGAGCAGGGGGAGACAAGAGAAGGAGCCAGAGTCACGGAACAAGGGGTTCTGGGAACCAGTGGAGAGTAAAGGTGGGCACTCACAGCTTCACGGTGTTCCTGTGTGGATTTCCAAAAGGGAGGGGGGTAAAGTGGGAGGGAGGAAAAAGAGAGGAGGAATATGGTACCCTTATGCCTCTGTGTCACACTCAGGGGACAATAGACCATCTCAGAGATGCGAATCTTATCATCTCCTCTAAATCTGATTTCCTAAAAATGCTACAAAGGCCTTTGAGTCTTTGAGATAAGGGACACACAATTGCAGCACAAAAGCAAGTCTTCTTCTCAGTGGCTGTTTCCATAGTCCCTGGGGACCAGCATTGCGAGCAATCAGAAGGCAACTGGGCCCTGCTCTCTCCTCAGAGCTCTGCCTCCTGTCATCCTGGAGCCAGACCCAGACCCAGACCTTTCTGGAACCCAGGCACATCACCTGTGGAAAAGGGACAGCCGCGTCTTCGGGAAGCTAGGGCAGGCACCTGGAGCAGACGGTCCCCGGACCCAGCAGGACAGACATAGCATCCCTCCCTATGCTTCACAACTGTCCCCCACACATTCCTGTGCTCCTCGCCAGGAGAAGGCTGAGACCGTGGCTGGGAGGGACTATTGGACCCACGGGGAAGGTGTTGGTACTGAAGTTCAAAGGGTGAAGGCATTTCCCAAATGCCCCCACGCGAGGCTGGGTCTGGGGCCAGGACTCACGCCTTCTGTTCTCCTCCCATGAGGCTGCGTCTTCAAATCCTGCTCCCTTGAAGCCAAATGTGACCTCTCCCTACCCCGGTCAATCTGCGGGACACCCGGTATCCAAAGGAGAAACAGACTCGTGGTCTGTTTCTTTACTTGCAAGCTATCCCTTCAAGTCCCAAGTTGTGCAAATGCTCAGGAAGTATTTAATTTGCTTGATATATTTAGAATTGTGGATGAACATGTATTGAAACCTGGCTGGAAATGAATGCTTCTCTTGCAGATAATGCAAAACAAAACCTGGGCTTGAGAATAAACAGAGCGCTGAGATGACAACTGCATTGACAAGAATACCGCAAACAAGCGGCCCCCGGTCAGGTGCCTCTCACACGGCGCGCCTGCTTTTAAGGTGTTGGTGTTGTACTTTGTCCCCATGCTTAATTAAACTTGTGTACCAATCAAGGGCCGTATTGTACAAGGAGTTTGTTCCTCAACTTGGCTTTACATGCAGCCGTCGGAATAGCTGCATTTCAAGTTGCCTTCTCCTCCAGCTTGGCTATAGTCCTTATTTCTCTTTGCAGGTCCCTCCCCCTTAAGTTTTATTTGGTAATAAATACCAAACTAGGGCGCATCTCTTGAAATAGCATTCTCACCACAAATTCACCAGGTGGGTAAATGTGTCGCGGGCACCTATCTCGGGTGCCCCTGCTTTCCTTTGCTGATTGCATTCACTCAGGACCCCTCGCCCTGGCCTTCCAGGCCTTTTCTGACAGGCCTGCAGCTTGTCCGCTCCAAAAGCGTCTCCTGACAGTCTGCTACCCAGCCCCGACTCATTTATTCCACAGGCACTTACTGAACAGCTGCTGCATACCAGGCATGGTTCTGTGTGCTCCTACTATGCGCCAAGCACTGAGAGAGACACATTCCTCCTTTTCAAGATGTTTACAGTGTCCTGGGGGAATAAAGATGCAGTCGAGGAATCTGCGTTACTAGATGGAACCTCAGGAGTGATTCCAGGGAGGCCCAAGAGCCAGGTGGGTGGGAGGAAAAGGCGGATTCCTTTATGCAGCTGGTGCCTGGAGGAGGGGCCTTTCAAAGCAGAAGTAGGAGGAGCGTTACCCCAAAAAGGGCACCGAGTGAGTCCAGAGCATATGGACATTTTTTTCTGAGACTGTCTGGTGGTCTAGTGCATTGGGCTCACCCAGGATATTTTGGGGAGATAAATGACTGAATTGGATGTGTGGGGATCCTGGAGAGTATGGAGGGCTATGAATGTCCCCTCAGAGATCCAGACTATGATTTCACTGGTCCAGGAGGAGGGACTGAGCATTTTGGAGGGCCCCACATACCGCTCAATTCAGACACCTCCTTTTTTTCTCCATTGCGCCTGGCCTTGTGGCCTTGGGCTTCCCTCATGTTCATGTCCAAGGCTGGAAACAGCATTCCTGTATTTCTGCTCTCGAATTTCCACCCTGCCTGTCTCTTGTCTCCAGGCTTGGAGCTCCCTGCTGTGCTTCTGCTGTGTGTGTTTTGTGAGTATGTGCATGTAGTTGAGTGTGTGAGCATGTGTGTGTTGTGTATGAGTGTGTGTGTTTGTGTGTGAGCATGTATGTGGTATGTGAGTGAGTATGTTTGAGCGTATGAGTGAGTGTGCATTTGGGTGTATGAGCATGGGTGTGTTGTGTGAGTGTGTGTGAATGAGTGTGTGTACACAGCGTTTTACTCCCTGTATCTGCTGTCCATCTTGTAGGGATTCCTCAGTGTTTCTAGCCTGCCAATGGTCCTTGCACCTGCGTTTGTGGATGCATTCTGTGTCCTTGCCTGGTGTAAAAGACCTTCCCCGGCCCTGTGCGAGAGGTTTTGTGAGCAGGAGAGCCGTCACCAGCTCGGCCAGCCGTCCCGAACCCATCGCATGAGTTCTTTCAGTGGCTCGGAATCACCTTCCATGTCTCTTCCTCACATTGTGCTTCCAGAAAACAGAGCACACGTCTGTGCTTCATACAGAAATAGCAAAACACCGATGCTATTTTATCCGAATGCCACAAGGCAACGTGTCACAAAATCACACGGAAAGGACTTCAGCTGTCCATTGACCTGCCCTGTGCCCCCTGCCCAGAGCAGTCCGCACCGACAACCAGGACTGCTCTTCCTTTCTGCTTTCGAGTCCCCACCTTTGTTGTGTTGCACTGATGCAGGAAACCTGGGACCTGGAAAAGGTCCATCCAACGCGGAAATGGTCCGACACATCCTTGGTGAACAAAGAGCTGCACACGTTCCCATCGAAGCCCTGGTGTAAGTCGGCTTGGGGGCCAGGGAGCATCTCTAACTTCCCTTTTCCTCCTGCGCTAATGGGATATTAGGATTCTTGACATCTCCTGCTACACGTTCCACACTGCTGGTGAGGCTGTGACGGGGAGTATGGCAGAACCTCCAGACGCACAGTGTCACCCCCGTGGGATTGCCCGGTCGTGGATTCCTTGGCAGGGCAGCCCATGCATAATGAAGTCACACGCGGTAAAGATGAAGACTCCTTCTGAATCCAGCAGCGCAGTGTCGTGGCGGGACACTTTCAAGACCAGATGCTATTTAAGTCGCATCTATTTTATTTTTTTAAATGTCATATTAATAATGACCATTTATTTAGTACTAAGCATATGCCACACATGAGGATCCATGCATTGCAGGATTACTCTATTTAGTAGTCACAAGAAGTTTATGAGGTACACACTACAGCTTATCGACAGGAAAACCGAGGTGTGCAGAGTTTTAAGGACTGTTCAAGGTCACCGAGAAAAACTGGGTAGAAGAGGGTTTCGCCCTCAGGCACTCCAACGTCAGACCTGAGCTCCTAATCGCCACCTCTCCCTGCCACCTCTCCCCCGCCACCATCATGTTGCACAAAGTATCTTCCAGGGCCCAAGGCCAGAGTTGCTTCAGTTGGAGGTTCCAGGGTCTCATTGCAGGACCTTTGGGAGCTGAGGCTCACGTATTCTCACTTTTAATATTAGAGGACCGGATGTTTCTCACACACACCAAAGATTGAACTCATGGACTCCAGAGTTCAGAACGCAGGGACCCTTGGGTCTGCCTGTGCCTTGACGGTAGGGAGCAGGTGTCCCTGGGGGACCTTACATCTTTGAACAACAGTCATAGGAGCTTCTCTGCCAAGAGAAGGGTTCCCTGATCTCTTTCCCAGGAGCCTAGTGATTCCTCAGCTCTGGAGTGGCAGAGACTTGGCGACTACAGTCTCTTGGTCCTCCTCTCATCAAGGCTCATGTGCTCTGGAAGTAACTCCCTGGATAACAGCCAAGGCCCCTGCAGTGGCCTGAGTCCTCCTGTGTTTCTGGTATCACCAAATCGTGCCTGCATACCTCTCACAGCACTTACACCTGCACACACTCAGGACCCTGAGAGAGACGTCCTGGGAGGCCATACCTGTTCCTGGCAGAGAGAAGCAGAGGCTTGCTGCAGGTCCTCCGGGACTGCACCCCATCCTGGGCACCAGGCCAGGGCCATTACTCCTCATACGGAGACTGTGAACCAAGAAGGTAAGTACCACCGTTTTTCCTGTTGCTGACCTTCTCCTTTTGGGAATTTTTTTCCATGTCAGTCAATATTCTTCAGAGGATTTTTAGCTCTGATGGTAGGTCTTTTTCTGACCTCTTCCTTGAAGTGTTTGTCAAATCTTCAGAGTACTTAGAAATGTTTTTTTTTTTCCCTCCACTCAAAGCCACAAGATCAGCATCCAGATCTGCCGTCATGGGAAAACCCATTTACTTACAAAAGCTTTCTGGAGAACACTGTGCCAGACTCTGAATAAGACACAGATCTTGGCACGGTAGCAATCACAGTCTAGCTGGGAACGGGCACCACCTCTGAAACCAAGAGTTGGCCCTAACACCGTGCATCAGTGCTAGGAGGAAGCCGACGGGGCAACTATTTTATGGAGGCACGGTGCGTAGCGAGTCACACATTTCAATGATTTCAGCTACACGAGGCATCATTTTAGTTCACGCTCGATGTTATCTTTGTTTCATATCGCCGCTTCTGCTGCTGCACATTTTCCAAAAACCACGGGTGCTTCCTGTGAGGGGTAAGTTCACAAAACGAAGATGACACAGCCGGACGATGAGCTGCCTGAAGGCATGACGGTCTGTTGTTTCTTGTCCCAGGGCCTGCCTGAAGTCGGGGCTCCTGCGTGCGGGACAAGGGCACGGACGAGGGTGTGAGTGTGCACGGCTTCCTGTCATGAACGTCCCTTCGTATTTGCAAACTACAGCTCCAGTTTCAAAATCTTACCGCGCGCATTAGCTTTTTTGATTTTTATGACATCCACGAGTGAGCAAGCAAGATATTATTTTTAGCGTTTTACTTTGGCAGGCAAAGTGTTTGATATTTACTAAAGCTTTAACTAGCCCAAGAACACACCCCTGGGTGTGGACAGGTAGGGACTTGATCCTCGATCTGCCTGGCTTTCGATCCCACACAGATTTCCCTGCATCACCACAGGACATTAGAGATGACTATTACTATCACTACAACTGATATTTCTTGCATGGATTAGTAATCTTATCCTGAGATGCAATTCATAGATTATTAGCCTCTTTATCATTTGCAATAATCAGCAAATGGTAAAACCAAAAGAACACTTAGTCAGAATGAGTTCGTTTGATTGTAGCATTTGATTTAAGCATTTACCTTTGGTGGATGACTCTGTCTTCATTTATTGGATCCATCAGAGGCTGGAACACGGGCAACCCTGCAACATTCTCCTCTCTTGACTCCCTGGTTGTCACGTATGGTGTCCTCCTCTGGCATCCTGCCTTTTGCACTCGAGCCTCCTTCTCCGAATCCTCCTTTACCTGCGATTTAAAAGGTGACATTACTCAGGACTCGGTCCTCAGCTCTTCCTCCCTCTACGCCTCTCTGTGTTTGATTTTGTTTACCCTTCACGGCTAACGAATATCTACGTGCTCACAGCTTTCCAATTTTTATCTCCGACCTATATCTCTAGTCTGGCCCAAATGCCTACTTGAAACTTCATAGTTTTTCTTCTTTAATTCAATAAACACTCATCTTTTACTGTGCATTACATGCCCTTCTTGGTGTTGAGAATACAGAAAGATAAAGGTTGAAGGCAACTTATCCATTCATAACTTATCAGAATGAAACTTGGTTCCTTATCTGTAAGACTCATCCCACGGTTTGGCCTAACTTAGAAATGCATCCCCCAAGCATCCAGTGGTCTTAGCAGGCCACCTAGAAATTGTCACCCTTCTTTCATTTATCTCGCTTCTCAAATCCCGTCCTTCAGCAAGTGATGCCAGTCGTGTTCCCGAACCTTCTCTCAACTCCATCCATTTCTCTCCATGTCTGTTGCAGCCACCACTAGTCCAGAGATGCCACCATCATCTCTTGGGGAAGACGGAACCTTTTGGTTCATTCTCCACCCCACGGCAAGTGACTGAAATATCATCAGACCACATCACTCCCTGGTGATGACCACAGGTGCCTTTCCATTGTACTTGGGACAAAATCCAAACTGTTTCCACCGCCTACTCAAGAGTTTCCAGGGCACTCCAACCCTGGACCCTTCCTCAAGCTCATGCCATTCCTCCCGTCCCCACTGCCCTGCAGTGGCACTAGTGGGTGTGCTGGCTCTTGAACACATTGAAACTCCCGCACAGCTGGAGGTCTTCCCCTCGCTGTCCCCTCTGCCTGGAATGTTCTTTCCCTTTCTATGGGTGGTCAGGTTCCTTCTCAACTGTTCAAGCTGAGGTTAATGATCTCTTCAGAGGGGACTTCTCTGATTGTATTCTATTTTTTTCTCTGACAGAGTACTTCATTTTTTAGAAAAAGTTGTATAATTTGTGATCATTTTAATTATTTTTCACATATTTTCATTTACGTTTCTTGCCAGAATATGAACCTATTTGCTTATCTCTTTCACCTGTTTTATTCCCAGTGATTAATCCAATACCTGGTATGTAGCAGGCCCACGATAAATATTTGTTGATTAAATTCATGATCAACAAAAAATGATAGCGAGCACCTGGGACTGAGGAGGCCATGGCTTGGCCCTTGAACTAATGTTTCTTGTTGCAACTTAAGTGCGGAATGGAGGGAAGGCTGATAATAGGGAAGATAGCATGGCAAAATGGAAGTGCCAGATGCTTCTGGGAAAACAAGCTGGACCTCTGTTTCCTAGAGGAACCGTTCTCCCCTCAATACACACATATCGTTCCATAGATTACCCTGATCCCTCCTCTACCCAGCCGGCCACCTCACACACACATAGGTACACCCACTTCTTCCCGCTGGACTTGGGAAAGGCGAGGGCCAGGACAGGAGACGGGAAGGATGCTCAGGCCCTGCTGACACAATGTGACTGATCTGCCACTTGCTGGGCGATGTCAGAAGGACAACAGGGTGTGGCCCAGGTGAGAGAGTTTGAGAGGCTGAGAAGAAAAATTAAATCACTCTCCATAATGAGAGATGAGGTTCTTCGAGACTTGCCCTGTCTATAGAAGTAGATCGAGCGTTGTGGCCATCAGTTTCTCAGAGAATATTCCAGAAGCTGAGGCATCAGATGGAATCCAGAGAAGGACAGACCCCGTGACCAGCTGAGTGATGGCTAGGATTTGACTTCGCATCGTTGTCTCCACTTTCTCCTTATGTTATCACTGACCCGTTGTTACCCTTGGCCTTTTGTGAGTCGGTGACACACAGCTGCCTTGCGTTAGTGGTGCCCTGGGGCAGCGGTGCTGAGTGAGGGATGGAGGGATGTGAGCAGGATGTAGAGGCCAGCCGGGAGGTGGAGGAACTGGCAAGAGCAGTGATGGAGAGGGAGAAGAAACCTGGGGAATGTAGGCGTCCAGAGCTATGGACTCAGAAGACCGCAGACACATTGGAGAAGATGTAAGTGCTCCCTGCAGCCTGGAGGAGGCCTGAGGTTGAGATGCGAGCTGAAGCAGGGGCTGAGGAGGCTGTGCATCCTCCTCCACTAAACCTGCAGAAGGATTCTCTGTGGGTCACAGCAGGCCCAGCCCAGCCAGCCCAGCTCCGCCCGACAGGGCTTCAGCTTCCACAGGAGGACTTGGGCGCTGAGCGCTGAGTATGGCTGCCATACCCCAACATCCCCGGAAGCCAGGACTGGCCACCTCCCAGCCCCTCTGCAGCCCATCAGCATCCTAGGTTAGCAGTCTCTCCTGTTTGGTCTCCTTCCTCATTCACCTGACCCTTTGCACCCGAATTTGCTGTTGCCTCTGAATCTAGGCAGCTGACAGAATACAAGGTAAGAACATGCAGACGCCTTCATGTTAATGGGAAATGGGGGAACAAATTGAAGATGGAGGTGTGAACAGTTTCCAGGGATTCAGGAAAATCAGCCAAATCTAACAAAAGGCTGAACTCCACCCTCTCCAAGGCATGCATTCATTCACCGCTCTGCGTTCATTCATTCAGCTCCCACCCGGTCTCTCAGCAAACCCACTCAGTTACTCTGCGTCCTGTGGAACCTGACATCTCCACAGAGCGTTTTCTCGGGGCCTCTTTCCTCCTTCACCCCAAATCTCCATTTGTCCCTGTCCTCCTCTCTTTTCCTTCCCGATGGCAGTTTCTTTCTTTCAGAAGAAAACTTATAAAAATTGTTGAAACATGCACTACAAAGCGAGACCTTATTTTTTTTCACACTTGGCGGAGAGCTCCCCCCCCAAACAAGGCAGCGTGTCAAAGACACTGCCTCCCCCTTTGACATTCATGCAGTGCTCAGAGTCAGCTGGGGTCTGGGCTCTGACAAATTTGCATCTCTTTGAATGTGACGCTTGAAAAAAGCTGGAGCCGCTAGATTAAATTTTTTTTTTTCCGTCGAGAAAATGAGAAAAGCCTCTATCTCTCTGCAGAGTCTACTGGGAAGATCTTTATTCTGATTCTTGTTAGAATTGTTTATCACCCTGACAGGCCAGACTCGGACGAGATAAAGGCTCCGCTCCATCACGGGGCCTGACAGAGGTAGGGACATGCAGAAAAATGAAAGGAGCAGGGGAAAATATTATTAATAGATGCCGACTTGCTTTGCCTGCGTGGCACGTCAGGGAAGGGAGAGAGGAGCCAGGGCTTGATTGCGGGCCTATGAAGTTCTGTCCAAAAAAGAAGCTATTTTTCATTAAGTGATAGAAGGGCCTTTTTCATGTTCCTTCCTGAGGAGCTGATAACTTATGCAGTTTATTCTAACCCTGCTGATTTCTGTCAGGGGACGAGAACTCCTGAAAGATGGCTCCAGTGCGTCCTTTCCGGGAGAGGAGGCTGGTTGACAGACACACGGGCGACATCAGGAGGCCTGGCCTGGACAGGCCCGGGCCCCCAGGTTGTGGTTGGGTGTGTGTCGAACATTGTGAGTTGAGGAGTGATGTGACGGGGGAAAAAGACACAAACTCAACCCCTTGGACCTTGAAGGAGGCTCTGGCTGGTGAACGCATGACTTCCGCACGGGAGTCCGTGGCATGGGATTCCCATCCTGCAAGGGTGCACTTGGCGCTCCAGCGTGGGGGTACCTCTCCAGCCATGCTGCTGTGACTGCTGAGCGGGGCCGCTCGGGCTGCCGGAACAAAGCACCGCAGGCTGCGTGGCTTGTGCAATGACAGTTATTGTCTTGTGGTTCCGGAGGCTGGACGTCTGAGAGGGAGGCGTTGCCAGGCGGGTTTCTCTTGGGGCCCGTCTCTTTGGCTTGCCGATGGCCACCTTCTCTCTGTGTCCCCCCATGGCCTTTGTGCACCCTGAACATCTCTTTCTTCTTATGAGGACACCGGTCCTATAGGAGAGGGCTCCACCCTTAGGAACTCACGTAACATTAAACATCTCCTTAAAGACCCTGCCTCCAGTACAGCCACCCTGGGAGAACTGGGGGTTGGGACTCTGGCCTATGGATTTGAGGGGGATGCCACCAAGTTCTTGAGAACTAGGCAGTGACTTCTTCCCTTCCTGCTGTCCCAGATTTGGGCAGCAGGGACTGAGTGGGATGCGATCCCATATAGTCATGTGGTGTCCTGAAGGAAATGCTTTGTGATGGACAGGGAGGTTGTACAGATGTGTGGCCAAGAGGCCCCTGCCCCTGAAGGAGAAGATGCAGGATGTTGGGCCCTGACGTCGTTTCTTTCCTGATGGCACAGCTGTGGTGGGAGGAGCTGTGAGTGGGATTCTGCGAGGCAACGCCGGAGGGCCTGGCCCCTGTTCCAAGCAGCTGGGTCTCATGGAGCAAGGCACATAACCCTCGGCGCCTCGCTCCCTTTTCCTGCAGACGTGATTGCATCTCCGCTGCTGCCCGGTCCCCGCGGGGGCTGCATGTGGTGAGGGACATGCGGCAGCTCCTCCCTTATGTTGGATGGATATTTGGGTTGAATCCAATTGCTGAGGGGTGGGGCTGAGGCATGGTGTACAGCTTGGTGGACAGCACTCCCCTGGGGCGTCCTGTGAGTCTGGGTGTGTGAGTTCATCCAGCCATGCACTAACCATGAGTCCAGAAAACATCTGTCCCTAGCGGTTTGGGGGAGCAGATGAGTTTGCTTTACAAGCTGAGCTTTGGTCCCTACTCTCTTCCTTCCTTCATGTGACTGCTAGAAGCCAGGTCAGCGGGTCTAGGGGGACATCCCCCCATCACCAACAGACTGCTGGAATTCATGCAATTTTACAGTTTGGAGTGGGGGCTGAGCAAGCAATCTGGGTTAATCTGGAGGTGAGTGATATGATGAGGGCATTTCTGTCCCTGTGACACCCTTGGAACATCTGGGGAAGCCAACGACTTTGGGCGTAAGGAAATACACTTTGGTGTAGTCAGGGGCGACACCTGGTCTTTGCCTGTGTCATTTGCTCCATCTGACCATCACTTAAGCTTCTTGAGTGAGTGTCCCTGTGTGTGCAGTGGAAATAGTAATGCCAGGGAGAATTGTTCTGAGTATTAAATAAAGTATCTCCGTGGCTTTGCATGGCCCCTAAAATACAATAAAGCATGCAGTTTACAACATTCATGATATCTTCGTTGCTACTGACGGTGAGGATGATGATATGATGTTGAGGATGGAGATGGTTATTTGGTTGATAAACAACAATTACACAGCACTTAACACATGCCCTTGGTCTTTGTATGCTTGAGTTCCTGTACTGGTCACCACAACCCTACTAAGTGGCCATTCTTGTTACCCGCATTTTAAGATGAGGACACTGATGACCAGGAAAGGTCAATAAATTGTTTAGTAACCGGCGAGAGATGCCATGACAGGCCAGGATGATGGTAGGTGTTGGTTGGAGAGTTAGGAAGAGCTTTTTTACTCTACCACATAAATTAGAGCAAATTATTGCCAAATGGTTGAAGAAGCAGGTGAAATCCAAGAAGTGTGCTCTCGCTCATTTTAACGTCAAGGTTTGAAAGAAAACTCTAAGAAGATGGCTGAAATTCTTGGCTCATTGTGGACAAAGCCACAGGATGAGTTATGGAGACTGGTAGAAATTATTTCAGCCCTCACAGACTTAGCCGCCAATAGTTGAGAAACACTATGAAAAAGAACTGAAGATCCTATATATGAAGGATCCTGGCAGTGGCTTGGATAAACTACATGGTCCTTGCAGGTGTTAAACGTGAACAGAAATCTCTTGTTCATCCTTCGGACAACAGGTTAAAAGTCGCTCCTCAGTGAAGCCTTCCGTGACTCTACAGCATAGGAGACTGCCTGTCTTGCACAGGAGTGAGACATTTGCAGGCGTTATGACACAATGTAATAACATACTAACCCATGTACCCTTTGTCCCCCACCCTCTTGCAGGCCAGCGGAGACTCTTGCAGCACCCAGGGCTTGGTTTGTCATCAAAATTATTCAGTGCATGTTTGTAAATAGAACCACGCAAAACAAAACTTTGTAAATTCTAAACACACTGACCACGAATCATGAATCTATAGTGCGAAAAGAAGTATGCTATTAACAGATAGCAGAAGGTTTAACTTAGAGAAGAAAATATTAGGAATAATACCAATCATATCAGAATTCTATTTCATTAAATTCCACAAATACATAACCCTTGCCAGGCACTGGGGTGGTTGGTATATGTCAGAGGGACACATGAGGCATGAGCTTGATCCTGAGGGGTCTTCTTGAGACAAAGTAGTGTCCCCCAGAGTCACTCTGTCACCTCTGTGCAACCCAGGGGACAGGGTGAAGCTTAGGAACGGAAGGCTGGGTGATTCAGAACTTCGCCTTTGGGTCTCGGGAATGGAGGTCTTAAGAATGAATGGGGTTGATCTAGTTCATCAAGGGGCAAGAACATTCCAGGAAGAGGGAACATGTGTGCAAAGCCTGGCTGGGAGACCACGCCCTGCAGGGTGCCGGAGTGCGCCTGGGCTCAGGGTTAAGGACCTGTGTTCTAATCATGGCTTTGCCGCCTGTTCAGTGCAGCTCAGCTGACCTATCTGGGCTCAGATCCTTTATCTCTGAAATGAGGGTGGCCGGGGAGATAGAGAAGGACTGCTTCCCAGCCACGCGAGTCAGGTGATCTATGGGCTGTTCTTTCTATCTTGAGGCTTCATCGTCTACCAGGGTCTTTCTGCCATTGGCGTCCAGCTGCCGGAAAGGAATGAGAGTATGAGGTGGACCCTCTGCTCCTTAAAAGATTCACCATGTTGGCTTATCCTGTTGGCGAGAATTAGCCCCATGGTTACAGCTTGCTGCAGGAAGACGTGGAGATGCGGAAGAACGTGCAGAGGAGGAAAAGGAAGCCAACTTCGGGTGACTGGCTGTTTCTCTTTGCCTGACAGTGTGGGGTGTGTGTGCATGTGCATGTGTGTTGCAAACACAAACAGGTCAGCATAATAAAATGTATCTAATTTTCTGGAGTTTCACTAGGTCTCTGTTGTTTCTTATTCCTGGTAGGGGCAGGGAAGTAACATCTTTGGGGGGTTTACTGTGAACTGGATTTTGCTCGGTAATTCATGGACAACCATTTCTGGGTTCCTTGCAGTGATTCCGTGAGGTGAGTTCTGTCATCGGTCATTTGCAGGTAAGAGCGTTGGGACTCCTAGGGTCCTTCCTCTGTTTCGGGCTCTCAGAGCTGTGGCACTGCGAGACGACCGAATATTTGAGCCCACATTTACCCGATGCCAAAGCCTACGCACTGTTCACCCCACCTGCCTCCCGATGGGGGGCGTCTTACCACCCAGAGGCCATGGAATGCCCTGAGGATCAAGGACACTGGGGGACATCCCCACACATGGATTGCGCTGAAGGTTTCCATAGTCAATGTGCAGGAAGGTCTTCCTTTCCACAAACAAACGTGCTCATTTCCAGTTGTCTTGAATGTACGTGGCTTTTCTAGCTTATCTTTTAAAAATATTTTTGAAAGCGTTCTAGAAAAAGAAATGTTTTCTACTAGAAGGAAAATGTTCTCTACTGTAAGTCAGAGAGCTGCAATGACAGCCAGAAGCCTACAGGCAGCCCCTGTGACAGGAGAGGGCAGGGCGGGTAGGCGTGACGAGTGTGGCGTGAGTGTCCCTGGAAGGACAGCCCACCTCCTCTCCAGCCACTATTTCCATGAGCTGAAATGAGGTCTGTTGTTGCCGCATCTTCCAGGTTTCCAAGAGCATCTGTAAATCTAGATGTGAAATTCCAATTTTAAATATTGGATCAAAAGGAAAAAAATAAGGCCAAATGCAGCACATTTGTGGGGTGAACTCAGCCCCCAGCACCCCTGGTGGAAGTGGGACCTCTGCTTTGGGGGAGCAATGTCTTCCGTGAGCCCACGCTTCACCATCGCTCCTCTGCTCTGTGAGCCACAGAGAAAGAGGCAGCCCTGCCAACGGCGGGCGTTGCTCGAGCACCTGCCTGGCACAGGGTAGGCAAGGAAGGGACATGTCTCACTGCCCATGTTCAGCCAGACCAAAGGACACACTTGGGGGGACTCTCTCTGGACCTTGGGGGAAAACATGGCTTTCCCGGGCGGGAGATGCAGACACGCCCATCTCAGTGCAGTGAGAAGCAAGGGAACTCTGACACGTGCCCCTTCTGTGTTGGCAACGGCTATGACACAACTACACGGGCTGTGTGTGTGTTTTTGTGCCTGTGTGCATGCTCGTGTGCGTGCTTGTGCGCTGTGCTGCGGCCCAAGCTTCAGAGTGAGTTCTAACTTGAAGTTGATGAGATGGGATATTATGTCTTTTTTAAAAAATGTAACCAACAACAACTTTTGCTTGGTGTAATTTTAGCATGAGTGGGAGTTTGCCAAGGTGCAGTGTGTTATTGTGGGACTGCTGTTTTGACAAAATAGTATGTATGTGTGGTTGCATCTGTGAGTATGAACAAGACAAGCAAAAAATGGTGAGATATACACACACACACACACACACACATGCACATATATATTTTAAGGAAGTGAATGCAATAAACAAAGGACAATAAATTTAGGTTAGAAAGAAGTTAGTGAGGTTTGCTCTCATCATGGCTCTCCATGGAAGCTGTTCGTTTGTAAAGAGACAAGCAAATTTCCAGTTAATTCTTAAAACATATTTCCCTTAAATGTCTCTGGAATATGCTCCATGCTAGGCATTGTGGAAGCTCTGACCATTGCAAGATGCAAAGGACATGTCTTGCTCCAGGACCCCACAGTCCACTGGGGATGACCATGCAATTTCGTTAAGTAACCGGAATGGCTGATGTTGTTATTCTAATTCATGCAAAGCTCTTTGAGCAGGGCCTGGCATGTAGCAGCATGCTCAATAAATTAATAGGCATGGGGCAAGGTGTTTTGCACTGGCATTTCTCATTCTCATAACAACCTCAGATTAAATTGTATTATAAAAGAGGCAAAACTTGGTGAGAAGCAATACTGCAGAGTGATTAAAAGGTCAAGGCTCAGCTCAGCCACTTTCTACTTTGGCTATTTTATTTAATCTTCTTGTTCTCCAGGGTGCTTGTCTATGACTTAGAGATGATAATAATGCTATTATGTTAGTTTTGGTGCATAACCAGCCACCCACAAAATTCAACAGTTAAAGCATAGTCATTGATTACTGTTTGTGCATCTGTGGTTCGGCTAGGGTACGGCTGATCTGCCTGGGCTCCGTCAAGTGGTTCCAATTTCAGCTGCAGTAACTCTGTGTCTCATTCTCAGTGCAGGCCTTGGTTGGGCCAGATGGCTCTGCTTCAAGGACTCATTTTCCTTGGGTAAGTGGTCTTGTTAAGTATGTTCTTCTTTTGGCCATAATAGAGATAGTAGAGAGCTAGCTTCATCCTGAAAGTGTTTTTGAAACCTTTGGCTGCCTCATGATGGTTAGCGCTGTCAGTCAAATAGAGGCACATGACCAAGCAGAGTCATTTGGTGGAGAAGTAGACTCTGCTCCTCAGATAATGCAGTTTGGGGCACAAGACAGATTTCTGAACAATAATCTAACCTGCTTACCTCATAGAGTTGTTTTGAGAGTTATATGTAAAAAAGCTATGTAATGTGCTTAATAAAAAGTTTAGTACACAGTGAAGGATCAATAAAAGTAGGTCATTTGTTATAAAAATAATCTTCTTTACTTGATGGATGATTCAGTTAAGGCCCCAAGAGGTTAGGTAACCTCTCTGAGGTTCCGTTGTGCTGAGGGAAGAACCACAATTCAAACTCGTATTGTCCAAGTTCCAGTTTTTTACAGAAACCCGTGGAGCTGCCTCACCCTAGGGTTAGACTTTAAGATCCTGATAAAGACAAGGGATTGATCCTGAATATCTGAGTCGGTCCTATTTGGGAAGACAGATCTCAGATTTTGAGAGTTTGGAAATAAACCTAGATGAGCCAAAGCCAACTCTTGGGGGCAAGAAGCATGATGGCAAATGTCAACAGCAACTGCCTCGCGTTGACGCCTCTGTGAGCCAGGTCCAGCCTGAGGAGCCCGGGAGCCTGGGCAGCCAGGTGGATGCCTTCCCTGCCCCCACTCTGCCTTCTCAGAGGCTCAGCAGCCCAGCCCTTCTGGTGGGGCCTGGGGAATACATGTTATGCTGGCCGCTGGCGCTCTTTCTCCTCTATTCAATAGACCACGGGAAGGAAGACATTTTCTGTGGATCTCTTCATTTGCAAAGATTTATTTCCTCCTCTGATCTTTCCTTTTTATCCCCTGAGGACCTTGCATTTATAAGTATTGAATTTTTTGCACTCTCTGAAAGTACTGCACTGAATGCAGAAAAGGAGGATGGGCTCCCTGGGCAGGTTGTGCTGCTTTGTGTGACAACCCTCATGTATTGGCCTACGGGATTCGCTGATGTGTTGGCATCTACCTCCTGCCTCTCCTCGCTCTGCCGCTCCAGTCCCTTGTAACATCAGGCCCAATACAATGCCTCATGCAGGTAAGACATTCAGAAAACAGTGGTTGAATGAGCGAGTGAATCATGGATCAGTAGAAATGTGATGGATAGATGAATGAGTCGATCAATTACACATGGATGAATATACAAGTGATAGAAGAAGTGAGTGGGTTGGGGAGCACATGGGTGGTCGGACAGCAAGGAGGTGCCCTGTTTAAATGGTCTGTCTCCTTCAACTTCCAGCCCTTGTTTCCTTGTTACACAGCTGTCTTGGACTCTCATGGCCCTTCCCACAGGCTGCAGCTGGCTGGAGGGTTAGCTTTGTTTTAACTCATCTCTCGCTGACCACAACACTGCATCTGCTGACTCTGAGGGGAACAGTGATGACCAGTCATTTCCAGCCACCCAGGGTCTGTTTGGTACTCCAGGAGCCCCCCCATCAGAAAAAAGGATGGGAGGTCAGAGAAAGAAGAGGCCAGTTGAACAGATTCTGAGTGACCAGGACGTACTTCTTGGAGGAGGTAACAGTGGAGGTGGGCTGTGATAAGTGAGGGGAACTTCAGAAGGCAGGGTTTGAGGGGGAGGGGACGCATTTCGTGAGTGAGGCATGCAGGCAAAAAAATAAAAAATGACGGTTTGAGGTATGAGATCTTGAGGCCAGCATGCTTATATCAGTTCCCTTTATGGACATGAGTGAACAGTCTAGAAACCACTTAGAAGAGCATCGACTTACACTTTGTTTCCAGGCAGCCACCTGGCTGCCCGAGGAGACTTGTCAGGTTTGGTGAACCCCATCAAACAGGAAAGGACTGAAGTTACATGAGTCACACACCCTGCTGTTAGAATCTCCCCCAAATCCTTCTCATGGTCACTGGCCTCTGCTCACTCCACAGCTTCACCTGCCATTGCCTTGTCCATAGGCACTCCACTTGGATGTGGGACTATCTTCCTTGTGCTCTGGCTGTCATTTCCATCTCTGTGGATGTATGAGGTCTTCTCTTCTTTGGACATGAAAGACTAACTAACTCTGCATACTTTCCCTTTCTCTGGGGCCTATAACACAGTCCCCTGGTGTAATCTATGCTTTCCATGTCTTTGACTGCCATGATAGGGCCTAGGAACTTCAGCCATAAGAAATTCTGAGGACAAACCTACATCTGCATCAAGATTGTCTAACCTGTAGAGGTTAAAGGTACATACTTCTAAGTCCCAAGTGCCCTATGTGTACACTGAGTGGTGACATAGAAAAGCCATAGACTATATGACTTGAAAGGTAAGTAAAGAAGAGATTGCTGATGATTGAATCATAAATAGAACTAAGATCTTGACCCAGTAAATGGCACATAAAGATGGAAATCTGGAACATTTTTTTAAATGCTAAAGTCCAAGCATTTTCATATGGCTTCTTTGGAAAATCTGACCCAGTCCTGACTTTGCATTTCATCTCCCATCTCTCCCTACTATTTTGTTCTCACTCAACGTACACGGAGAAGTCCATCATTCCTTTCTCGTGCCGAGAACGTCCACGACTCAGAGCCTTTGCGATGCTCTTCCTGCTGCCTAGATGATCCTCTTCCAGCCATTCACAACCGTCTTAGTCAAACACCACCCCCCAGTCACAAGCTCACTCTCTCCGTCACATTTCCTCTTTGGACATTGCTCCCGACAGTGTCTCAGAGTGCTGTACTTCACGCGGCACATTGTGCCTTACCCGCCAGTTCAGGAGCAACTTGTGGGTCAGAACCCACTGCGTGCTTGCAGCGTTGCAGATCCCCAGGGCGTGTTCAAAGGTGAAGTGGATGAATGCATTTATGTGTCAATGAACACACAGGTGAAGCAGTCACTTAATGAATGGGATTAGTCAGTGTAAATAGTGAACCAAAGTGTCAGGAAACTGGTGTTCTGTTTTGTTTTCATTTGCTTCTGGCTGATGAGGAGGAGAAGCTGTTTCAGATGTTCCCACATTGTTTAATACATGCAATTGGCATAAAAAGAAAGATAATGAATTGTTGGCATTTGGAACTTTTTGTGTAGCCACTGCTTTTCCTTAAGGTCACCTACCCACACACTTTGCATCTTCTCCACAGGCTGACGTCAATATAAATTGCTCTGAATCCTTTAGGATTGTGAGGGTTTGATGACGTTAACTTCCACACTGTGCTGGGAAGGGGACTGGAAGTCAGTTTCACTCTGTGGACCATTTCGAAGGATGGCCCTGACACTGGGATGGGAGGGAGCGGACAGGTGGGGTAGAGGTCAGACTGAGGGATGTGGTAGTGATCACAGCTGGCGGTGATGAAGGTCAGGGTGAAAGTCATTGAAGAGCTATATTGGCACATATTGGTGGAGAGGTGAATTGGCAGGACTTACTGACCAATCGGATGTGGGAAGAAGCCTGGGAAGGGGTGGAGACAGCCTAGCAGATGGTGTTGTCACCACCAACCAATCCAGCTGCCCAGGCTTCTGTTATAGGAGAGTGGCGTCGATGTCGATGCGAAAGGTCAGCAAGCTCTCCTCCCAGTCTCACGAGCTAGACTGAATGTCTCATCATCACTTATGAGTGCCCCAAGTCAGGCTGTGCTTCTCTAAAGCTCCTCATGGAAGGACAGAGTGTTTCCTAACCCAATATCTCTAGTAGTCTCATATTCACTTAGAACCTCTTGATTATCTGAAATAGATTATACATAGAAATATATAAAGTTATGGCTAAAACTAGAGAAAACTTGGAGGGGTTACTTGTTAAAAATACAGGCTACAAGAAGCATTGTCCCATTCACTAAAACGATGGGTGTTCGATTCCTAGTCAGGACACGTGCCTAGGTTGTGTGTTTGATTTCCTGTCAAGGCATGCATGGGAGGCGACCAAAGATGTTTCTCTCTCTCTCTCTCTCAAATCAATAAACATATTTTAAAATTATTTAAAAAATACAGACTGTATTTCAACCCTGGGGTACATAATTAGTGGAGAAACATCCTCAACAAACATTTCCCATTTGTTTTGATGGTCCTCACCTCATTCAGTGTAAAAAGGACTAGAGAATTCCCACATAATAGTAGTTGTACTTGTGACATCTCAGATAACGTAGTTGAGGCAGTCTGGCTTTCCTGAAGACCTCACGAGTTTGGGGATCTGAGTGAGCAGGTCATTGAGCAGCTCATGGTCATTGACCAATCTGCAAATTTAGCAAGCCGAATACATCTCAAACAGCTTCAGTAAAATAAATCCATGGATATTTAGACACATTATAGTCAAAGGCAGAACATCAAAGACAAAAAGAAAATCTGAAAAACAACTAGAGAGAAAAAGTTTTCCTTTAAAATGTGAAGTTGTCTTATTAAGATCAGCAGTGTAAGACTGAATGTCACAAATGGTAGCTTCTGTGTACTGAATGAAAACAAATCTGTCAACTGAAAACTAAGTGTACTAGAGAAATCATATTTCAAACATAAAGGTGAAATTAAGGCATTTTTAGAAAATAAAAATGGAGTTTAACCAGCAACAGTGCTTCTCCAAAGAAAATTCTAAAGGTTATTTTTCCAGCAGAAGTCAGATAAACCCAGATGGAAGGCCTGAAATTCAATATAGACAAAAATCACCTAAATAGTATCTATAGGGATACCTAATCAAATATTGGCTTTATTAAAACAATACTACCGACGTAGTAACTTTAAAAAGATATCAGTAATGAAGTTTCATCAATAACAAGACACAAACATCATGAGGGAAGGAATGTGGATTACAATGCCCCAAAGTCCTTGCATTGTTTATGAGACAGCTAAAGATACCAATTAGCTCAAATCTGCAATTAAGTATGATCTTAACATTTTTGGAGTCTCTATTAAATGGAAGAAAATGTTGAATCTAATGTGAAAATTAAGAGAGAGAAAAGATCAAAAGACAATCAATCAGCCCAAAAGAATACCAGAAATTGGACAAAACAAATGAAGAAAAGTCAGGTTAATAGAATCTACAAAATTAATTGATAGAAAATAAATCCCAGAACACAAGGGTGGCTTCCGGCCAAGATGGAGGCCTAGGTAGACACACTGTGCCTCCTCACACAACCAACAGAGGAAAAACAATTTAAAAAACAAAAACAGCCAGATCTGACAGAAAACTGAACTGAGTGGAAGTCTGACAACCAAGGAGTTAAAGAAGACACGTTCATCCAGACCGGTAGGTGGGGCGGAGCTGGGTGGAGAGCGCTCGGCGAGAGGCCGTTTGTGGAGCAGTACTGGCAACGCTGCAGCCGCCCGGAGAGGCCCGGGGTGGGTGCGCCGGACCAAAACGCGGCGGGCACACTCGGTGAAACCGGGGCTGGGACTGGTGGACCGGGCGGTCCCTCATTCTCGCGCAGATAAACCGGGAGGAAAAGCTGGGGAGCGGAACAGACGGCGCAGCCCACCAATGCAGGGAAATAAAGCCTCAAACCGCCGGCTGAAAACACCTGTGGGGGTTAAGGCAGCGGTGGGAGGAACTCCCAGCCTCACAGGAGAGTTCGTTGGGGAGACTCACGGGGACTTGGAACTGTGTAGGCCCGTCCACTCACCCTGGAGCCAGCAAAGAAGGGCCCAACTTGCTTGTGGGTAGCTGGGGAAGTGTGGAGAGCAGAGCAAGCGCCATTGTTCTCTCAGGCCTCGCCCACAGACAGCATCACAACACAACCACGTGGGTTACCCCACCCTGGTGAACACCTAAGACTCCGCCCCTTAAAGTAACAGGCGCACCAAGAAAAAAAAATGGCCCAAATGAAAGAACAGATCAAAGCTCCAGAAAAAAATACAACTAAGTGACGAAGAGATAGCCAACCTATCAGATGCACAGTTCAAAGCACTGGTAATCAGGATGCTCACAGGATTCGAAGAAAGATTGTCGCAATTACTTGAACAAATGAAGGATAATATAAAGGAAATGAGGGGAAATCTACAGGGAACTGATAGGCATGAGAAGGAAACTGGGACTCAAATCAATGGAGTGGACCAGCAGAAAGAAAAAAACATCCAAACAGAAAAGAATGAAGAAACAAGAATTCAAAACACTGAGGAGAGGCTTAGGAACCTCCAGGACATCTGTAAACGTCCCAACATCCGAATCATAGGGGTGCCAGAGGGAGAAGAGGAAGACCAAGGGATTGAAAACTTATTTGAACAAATAATGAAGGAGAACTTCCCCAAGTGGTGAAGGAAGTAGATTTTCAGGAAGTCCAGGAAGCTCAGAGAGTCCCAAAGAAGTTGGACCCAAAGAGGAACACACCAAGACACATCATAATTACATTACCCAAGATTAAAAATAAGGAGAGAATCCTAGAAGCAGCAAGAGAAAAGGAGACAGGAGAAAAGGAATTCCCATAAGACTGTCAGCTGATTTCTCAAAAGAGAACTTGCAAGCAAGAAGGGGTTGGAGAGAAGTATTCCAAGTCATGAAAGGCAAGGACCTACATCCAAGAATACTCTATCCAGCAAAGCTATCATTTAGAATGGAAGGGCAGATAAAGTGCTTCTCAGATAAGGTCGAGTTCAAGGAGTTCATCATCACCCAGCCTTTATTGTATGAAATGTTAAAGGGATTTATATAAGGCATATATAACATGCCTTAACAGGAGGGTTATCAACAAGGGAGTGGGAGGGGGAGAGAGGGGGAAAAGGTACAGAGAATAAGTAACATAAATGGTAGGTAGAAAACAGACAGGGGGAAGTTAAGAATAGTGTAGGAAATGTAGAAGCCAGAGAACTTATGTGTATGACATATGGACAAAAACTAAAGGGCAGGGAATGGAGGGGGTGGGGGTGGAGGGGAAGAAAGGGGGGAAATGGGACAACTGTAATAGCATAATCAATAAAATATATTTTAAAAGAAAATAAATCCCAATACAGACATAATTACAACAAATGAACATTATTAAATGCTTCAGGTAAAAGATAGAATTTCAGAAGGGATAAAAAGCAAAGCCCAGGCTTCTACTGTGTTTAAAAGATGCATCTAAAACAGAAGATACAGAAAGATTGAAATGCAAGGTATAGGAAAACATACTAGGTAGTTACTAGTCAAAAGGAAGCGTGCGTAGTTATATTAATATAAACAAAGTAAACTTTAAGGAAAATAAAAGTCACCTCATGGGAGGCTAAAGGCTAAAGTAACAATTCCAAAACCCAACATGCATCCATGAAGATAATCTCCGCATATATACGGCAAAACCTGACAGCTTCCAGGAGATTGGCAGACCCATCAGGGTAGTAGGGGATTTTGTAGACACTCATCTTAGTAACTGGTAGCTATGGAGGAAAAATATTAATGAGGACAATTGCAGGTGTACGCATTTGAACAAGTGTGAAAGTCAGCATCACATAGACAGCCTGGGCTGCAGTCATGACATTGGCCCCAGGAACCCCCCCAAGCAAGTTATGTGATCATGCTCTGCCGCGGTTATCTCATCTGTGTGTGAGCAGGGAGGATCACAGGGGCTCTTATACACATTTACACGTACAAAGCATTGAGAAAATTACCTGATGAATAATAGTTCTATTTGTTAATAAGCAGTATTTTTCCTCATTGAACCAATAGGCATTTACAGGTCACGGTAGCCAAAAATTGCAGGATACATATTCTTTCCAAACAAACACAGGATATATACGAACTTTGACCAGAAACTAAACTTAAAGTAAGGCTTGTTCAGACTGCATTCTCTGACCTCAATGTAAGGAAATTAGTGTCAATATCAGAAATGTATTAAAAAAATGACCATACCATTGAATTTTTAGCAATATAGTTTAAATAACTCATACATAAAAGGAGTAATTATTTAAAATATTAGAAACATTTAGAGCTGAATAATTTAAAAAAAAATAAATCTTTTAAATGTGTGATATAGCCAAAGCAGTGTGAAGAGGAAAATTTATATCATTGAAAAATTATTCTATAAAAGAAGATTGAAAACTAATGAACCTATTTTCCATTTTAGGAGATTAAAAAATACAACATAATAAGGATAATAAATTACAAGAAATAAATGCTTTTTTAAAAAAGTCAAAAAGTCCCGGCTGGTGTGGCTCAGTGGATTGAGTGTGGGCTGAGAACTAGGTGGTCCCGGTTCAATTCCCAGTCGGGGCACATGCCTGGGTTGCAGGCCAGGTCCCCATGAGGGCCATGTGAGAGGCAACCATACATTGCTCTTTCTCCCTTCCTTCTCCTCTCTCTAAAAATAAAATAAATAAAGATATTTAAAAAAAAAGTCAAAAAGTGACATTGAAAAACATGGAATAAAGAGAATCAGCAGAGTAAAAACTAGATATTTTGAAAAAATAAAGGAAATAAAACTGATATAAAGAATAAGCACAACTAAAAATAAAAAGAGTATATTATTACTAAGGTAAAGATATTTAAGTGATAATAACAGGCTATTATAAACAATTTGATATTGATAAATTTTAAATATTAGGTACGATGTAAACATTCTTAGAAAAAAATACTAAAATTGCCTCAACAAGAATTAAACAAAATATGAATGGCCCTGTAGCAAGTAAGGACACTTTGTCAAACAAACAAAAAATCTCTCAAAGCACTCCAGGCTTCGCTGGCATCACCAGACAGTTCTACCAGAGATTCAGAAATAAACATTCCCATTTTACACAAACTGCTACAGATTACAGAATAGATGAGAAAACAGCTCAACCACTTTGGGGACGGATTAACTTCTGTACCAAAATCCCACAAAAACTTTATTAGAATAAAAGTTACAGACCCACCTCCCTGTAAATATACATGAAAAACCCTGAAAAACTTATGGCTTTTCATGTATATTTACATGAAAATAGATATATGTATACATATTATATATGTATATATACACATATGTATTCTATTATAGATGCATATTAATTTATTATACAATAGATTATATATGATATACAAATATGTTACATTATTTATGTATGTTATGTACTATATTACATATTTTATATGCATAACAAGGATCATGTACCCTCCGAAGTCAGATCACTTTCAGGGGGAGGAGAGTTTAGTAAACTTTCTGGACTCAATCTACAAAAATCAAACATTTTTTTCTACACAACAACAAACAGATAGATGATTTAATTTAATAAATATATTATTGCTAATAACATCAAAAATAGAAGGAGTTAGAAATATATCTAACAGAAGATGATCGGGGTCTTTATGAAACAAACGGGAAGGGTAAATATCACAAAGCCTAAAAAATCTATGAAAAATGAGTTGCCATGTGTATGTGGATTGGAAGATTCAGTATCATCCGGAGGATGATTCTCTCCAAACCGATCTGCAGAGTCCTTGTCATTCAAACACTGTCCCCACAGATTTTGCGAGCATGTAGATTATGTGTGGGAGAATCGACAGGCTGATTCTAAAACCTACAGGAAATTGCAAATGGCAGGAAAAGGGAGATTCTTCTGAATGAGCAGAGGATGTTGATTGGCTGGCTTTTGCAGATATCAATGATTACTTGAGTGATAGTAATTAAGGCAGCGTGAAGCTATTCCCAGGCCAGACATTTCCACCAGTGATACGGGTTAAGAGCCAGAAGTGAACTGTGTGTGTGCGTGTGCACACCTGTGTGTTTCTGGTGTAAGCAGACATGGCACTACAGCTCAGTGGGAAAAGAATGCATTTCTATGTACGTGGTGCAGGACAACTGATGTGTATTAAAAATAAATAAATTCGAGTTCTATATCACAGTATACACAAAAATGAGTTTCGGGCTTAAAAATGTATGTGAAAGGTAAAATGATAAAAGCAATAAAAGAAAATATAGGATAATATGTTAATACATTTGTGTGAAGAAAGATTTCTTTAACCAGGCCCATGAGTAAAATCCATAAAGGAAAAGATTACTAAGTTCAAAAGACAGCAAAATAAAGAGACACATAATCTTTAAAAATGGAAAAGATATTTACGATGTATATAATTGAAAAATGATTCGTACGCAGAATAAAGAACTGCACATCAGGATGAGAAACGCAAGTGACCTAATAGAAAAGCAGTTAAAGCACTTGGACAGGCATTTCACAAACAGAAATCTCAGCGGCCGACGATGGAGGCGGAGATGCTCGATCGCTTTGCTAAACAGGGACATGAACCCGAGAGCCGTAATGAGATGCTCTTTCATACCCACCAGATGGTCAAACACTAAAATATCTGACAAAAGTACGTTTTGGCCATGATAGGGAGCAAGGGACACTCCGTTACATTTCTCGGGAGGGTACAAATGGTAAGATCGCCGTGGAAAACCAGTTGCTGCTGCTACCGAGTGACATGAAAATGCAGGTGGCCTTGGCCCTGCACTTCCTCGTGGGGCACACCCTGGACAATCTCATGTGCGTGCGTGTCTGCAGGCGTGGGGAATAACCAGCCTGCAGAAACGTGTTGTGGCACAACAAACCCAGAAAGCCCAAATGCACATGGGAGTGGACTGCAAAGACGCCTCCTGGCCCGCTCACACACCAGCACGTTGCTCAGCTGTGAACAGAAATGAAGTGCAGGACGACCCACAGCCTGGGTGGGTCTCCAGAACAACACTGAGTCCAAAGTGCCCAAACCCTCCAAACCCCCAAAGAAGCCACAACTGCAAAACAGCACATTTTGAAGAGAACTCAGTCCATAGGATTCCACTTGTGTCAAGTTCAAAACATGCAACACTGAGTGATGACCTTTAGGCACACGAACAAGCTGTGAAAGTAACCAGAAAAGAAGACAGTGTTAAACAGAAAGATAGACAGTCGTTCCAGCTGGTGGGAGAAAGGTGCCAGGATGGGGGTCTGCACTGGGTCAGGCACACAGGTGTTTTGTTGTATTTTTACTTTTTATATATATTTTTAAAGATTTTATTTGTTTATTTTATAGAGAGTGGGGAAGGGAGGGAGAAAGAGGAGAGAAACATCAATGTGTGGTTGCCCCTCGCATGCCCCCTATTGGGGACCTGGTCTACAACCCAGGCATGTGCCCTGACTGGGAATCGAACCGGCGACCCTTTAGTTCGCAGGCCGGTGCTCAGTCCACTTGAGCCACACCAGCCAGGGGTATACTTTATATATTTTAAGAAAATATGTATTTATTCAATAATTTATGAAAATACTTTTATAGACACATAATATATTGAAAAAGCAGACACATACATAGCTGATGATGGGAAATAGTCCAGTATCAATGAGTGTGCTGTAGATGTTTGAGAAGTGGAACCTCCTGTCCTTCGGCATTGTGGAAGGCTTCCTGGAGGAAGGGGGTTTTAAAGGAGGTCAAAGCATTGTTGTGTCCACTGTGAGGAAGAACATCCCGGTTCGTGCAAAAAGGGGGAGGAGAGGGCATTGTAAATGGGGTGGATTTATTTGCACTCTGAGGGGACATTTCAGAGTTGCTGAAACTTGAGCAACCTTTACAAAAAGTTGAGCGTGAGATGAACCACAGGGTCACATAAGTGCCAACGTGATGTTGTGGTTGATAATGGACTTGGGTTTGACTCTTCTGCCCGCCCACTTTCTAGCTGCGTGCACTTGGAGGAGAAATTTTGTCACCCTGACGTTCAGTGAGCTTCCATGCTGCCGAGTTAGGACATGTGCAAACCTCACAGAGTGGTTTGGAGGGTTGAATGCAGGGCGGCATGTGATGTGCCTAGAATGTTCTAGCCAACAGTGAGCGTTGACCACTGTTTTATGGTTGTGGTTGTGGCTGCTGCTAGCGTGGATGGAAGTGAAGGACAAATGCAGGGTGCAGCGCGAGGATCAGGTGGGACAGAGGGAGCTCAGAACCTGCAGTGGCTGGAGCCCAGTGGCCGTGGGGGACCAGGGGCCTGTTAGGCCACAGCAACCAGCAGGGAAGAACACATCTTGAGAGGCCTCATGTGCCAAGCTAAGAAGTCCCAACATGACATGATGACAGTCAGGGGAGCCCCCGAGGCAGGACAAGAGCACACTCACAGTGGGTGTGTGTAGGGTTGAATCTAAGCCATGTGCCCTTGATGTGCATCAGCCCAGAGTGGCCATTTCATTGTTAGAAAGACTCTACCAGCTGCCTCTGTGAGGAAGTTGGCTCAGCAGGGGCCGGAGTGGGAGCCGAGGGGACAGGTGTTTGGGAGGCTGCCCTTGCCACACCTGCACAGAGTATGAGGAGGCCCTATATCTGGGTGGGGTGACGCAGGAAGGGGCTGACAGGAGCCACACCAAAGCCATGTCTTTGACAGGATCTCTCAGTGGCTTAGTCTCAGAGCTTATTTTAAATGAGAAAAGGGAAATGGGGGTGCACAGGGAGCCAGCGGGCCGGTGGGGAGGAGGCCGGGCTCAGATCTTATCTGGACACTCGGCTGTCATCGGGGCTGTTCAGAGCAGGTGCTTCAAAGCCTTTGTTGTTACCCCGCACACGGGCCGCCGGTGGGCACACAAAGTGGGCATGCATTATTCAGGTGGCAGCGTCGCTCCGCGCCGCTCTCAGGGCCTGGGCAACGTGGGTCCCTCCTCCCCCAAAAGCCCATCATGCAGAAGTATAAACAAACGGGGCGGAAGCCTCTACAGTCCCTTCACTGCTGGCGAGATCCACGGTCATAACAGGAAACGGTGCACTCGCGGCAGAAAGGCCGTCAGAGAGTGCGGGCGTCGCTGACCTACATTCCAGGGCCCTGGCCCAGACCTGCAGAACTTTTCAGCCAAGAAATGCTGATGCGAGGCAGATTCAGAGGGTCTGCAACTCTTTCTTCCTTTCTGTTTTATGAGAATTCATTGACATGAATGTTTGCTGACCCTGAAACCTACTTCTAATTTTGCAATCAGGTTCCCCAAGGAGGTGCAGAGGCAAATAATAACGTGAGGGCTTTGGAAAGAATGGAAGATACTGGCTTGCCATTTGTGGAGGCTGATGTCATCCGTACCGTGACTGAGGGAGGTGACGGTGAGACCCAGCTGTGCCCTAAAGGGACCTGTCTGTCCGCAGTGCCCAAGGGGCAGCTTTTAGATTCGGCCCCACCTCTGGTGTTGCTGGCTTACCGGTGCCTCCCCTGTGCTGGCTGTTTCAATGGGGAGCACATCTGTGACTGTGACATATTGTTTATTTTTTTCTTTTTTCTTTTTGGCAGTTCTAGTGCCTTTTCCATTTTCTTAGCACTTTGCAATTATTAGTGGTCCTAAAGGGCCTGGGCAATGCAAATTAGGTCAAGTGCCATTTCCTACTTTACAAAGAAGCTCCTCTAGACCTCTGGACGCAGTGGCCAAAGGACTGGCCCAGGGTCTCGGTGCGGGGCTAACAGGCAGAGTTTTCTGAGCGGGCCCGTCTCTTTCCCTCTCCAGTGACGCACCCTTTCAGGCCATTTCATTCACGGTGGACTCGTTCAGCGATAACTGCTTAGACAGCACCTGCTGCATGCGGGCACGATGCTGAAGGCTAGAGCGACAGAACTTAACGAATTGTGCTTTTAGGATATTCAAGGAATACTTCCTGGAAGAGGTGACATGGGCATTGATTTATCAAGAGAATGCCATATTTGGCCATGCATAATGTGCTTTTTTTTGCCCCAAGTTTTGAGGGAAAAATAAGGATGTGCATTATACACAGGTATAATGATTACATACCATGGGTGTGACACTCCCGTGTATAATGTGCACAAAACTGTGGGTGTGCACTTTAACACGGCAAAAACACAGGTAATCTGGATTCCGTAACACAGAAGAGGAGGGAGACGATCTGGTTGGAGACCGTCTGGGTTGCAGACAGCACAGCTCCTTGCAGGGGGTCATTCGTTCTGTCTGGAGTTCGGGAAGCTACCCCACTGTGGACGGCGAGAGGCAACCAGAACAGTGGGCCACATGACTCATCAGCGTGCAGGTGTTCCAAACCCTCGACTTGAATCATCGGATCTAAAGGACGATTCTTTAGGGTGGTCACTAGGAATCTGCTTCATCACCTAGCAGACAGAGGCCTAAGGAGGTGAGCGACCTGCCCTGTCACAGACCTGGCTGCGTGAGAGGATGAAGATTTGAACATCTGGACCAGCTGGCCCCCGTTCTCTGGCCCGGAGTCTGTGCAATTGACTGCCACCCCATCAGCATTCCCTTCCGGGAAACTTGTAACCTCCCCTCCCCCAGAAGCAGGGTTCTGATCATCCGGAGAGAAGCCAGCAAGGAAGGTGTGTAACCTCCTGCCTGACGGCAGGCACCGTGACACTAACCTCCTCTTTTTGCACCTGGAAGAAGGATGACATTAAGCCAAGTGCAGGCCATGGCACAGGGGTGGCGTTAATATTGCCCAGGGCAGTGAATTTGCAGCTCCCAGCTCCTCTGTCACTCAGAGCTCTGGGACCCATTTCCAGGCCTGTGTCTGGGGGGTCATTTTTCTGCTTGAACTCTCAGCCCTGCCCTCCACACTGCCCACCCCGCCCCACCGGTGGTCAAGGAGACAAAGAGTTGTATTCGTTTGTTTTTAAGGTGCATCCCACATATCTGTGGAAGGAAAGAACTGGCCAAGCCAAGGCCAAGGAGAGTCTGCTTGTCACCCAGACACAGGGTCTTGGGGGAATACCCACCAATGACACAGGCTGCAGTGTGGCCTGGCTGAGAAAAAGGGCGCGTGGCCAGCTGTTCCTCAGGAAGTCCCCAGTCCCGGGTGAGAAAGTGGCTCCTGCCCCTGACAGACACAGCCCTGAAGCGGGCGGCTGCCCTGGCCATCAGTGCTCAGAACGAGGTCCAGGCCTGAGGGGACATGGTGGCTGGGGTCGGCTGCAGACCCCTCAGAGCTGAGTGGACTTCTGGTCCACCTGTCCCAGCAGGGGGACCCTACATGTGCGTCCTTGTCTATAAGCAGAGCTGCACTTCCGTCACACTCAGGTCTCAGGATCTGGGTCAGGGCCACCTTGGGCCATGCTCTGTACCCAGCGGCAGACACTGAGTGAGCCTCCTGTTCGGCACTCCATGCACAACACATTTTATGAAATAGTGACTCTGCCGTCGGCTCCCTCGCACTGAGGTCATGAGTGGGGCTCAGAGAGGGCGGGTGACTTGCCTGGGTCACACAGGGAGGGGCTGGTGGAGTGAAGTTCTGACGGAAATACTGCCGGGACCCACGCTGGGGCTCTTGGACAAAGGTCTCTCGGTGGCTCGGCTTCTGCACCTGTGAAGTGAAGTAAGGCTCCTGGCTTTACCTGCCTGCCTGTGACAGGAGCGAGAACCACTTGATCACACCAAGGCCCGCTTTCTGGACATCTCACACAGGTTGTCTTTGATGTTCTGCATCAGGAATGTTCTTCCCGATCCTGCTCCCCACTCTCACCTAATGCTTTCCTATCTCTCTTTAACTGCATATTTTTTCTATCCATTTTTAGGGCTGTGTTCAAGCATCGTTTTGGGGAGATGCTATCTCTTGTCACTCCAACTGCTCACACTCAGAACAAATTTCTTTCTCTTATTTAAGGCAGTTTGTGATTATCTGCCCACCTATCCACTTATCTGGTCAACCTGCTTTGCTACCCCACTGATCTTTGCGGCCACGAAGGCAGGCCCGTGGCAGGCTTCTGCTGACCGTCATACTTCTGAACCAAATGTACAGAAAGCCCTTCACAGGCAGCAGAATAAATTGCCAAACGCATGAGGCTCTGTTGGCTTTTGGAAGGGAGGCAGCCTCAGTGAATGCTTGATCACCTCCCTCTGTCACAGCAGGTTCTCCACCAGGGTTTGCCAAAGTCCTGGCGGCCCTTATACGCTCACTGGGTGGGCCAATGGGTCTATTAAAGTGACATTGTACTCCCAGTAAGTGACTGGATTCTGTTTTCTTCTTTTTTAAAATACATTTTATTGATTATTCTATTACAGTTGACCCATTTTTTCTCCCCTTTATTCCCCTCTGCCCTGTACCTGCCCTTCCACCATCATTACCCCACCTTAGTTCATGTCCATGGGTTATATATATATATATATATATATATATATATATATATATATATTCTTTGGCTTCTCAATTTCCTATACTATTCTTAACCTTCCCCTTTCTATTTTGTACCTAGCACTTATGCTTCTTATTCCCTGTATCTTTCCCTCATTCTCCCTCCCCCCATCCCCAATGATAACCCTCCATGTGATCTCCATTTCTGTTCTAGTTGTTTGCTTAGTTTGTTTTTGTTTTAGTTTTTGTTTTTTTAGGTTCAATTATTGATAGTTGTGAGTTTGTTGTCATTTTAGTGTTCATAGTTTTGATCTTCTTTCTTTTCCTTAGATAAGTCCCTTTAACATTTCATATAATAAAGGCTGGGTTATGATGAACTCCTTTAACTTGACCTTATCTGGGAAGCACTTGATCTGCCCTCCCATCCTAAATGAAAGCTTTGCTGGATAGAGTATTCTTGGATGTAGGTCCTTGCCTTTCATGACTTTGAATACTTCTTTCTAGCACTTTCTTGCCTGTAAGCTTTCTTTTGAGAAATCTGCTGATAGTCTTATGGGAATTCCTTTGTAGGTAACTGTCTCCTTTTTTCTTGATGCTTTTAAGATTCTCTCCTTCTCTTTAATCTTGGGTAATGTAATTATGATGTGCCTGGCTATGTTGCTCTTTGGGTCCCGCTTCTTTGGGACTCTCTCAGCTTCCTGGGCTTCCTGGAAATCTATTTCCTTCACCAGATTGGGGAAGTTCTCCTTCATTATTTGTTCAAATAAGTTTTCAATTTCTTGCTCTTCCTCTTCTCCTTCTGGCACCCCTATGACTCGGATGCTGGAATGTTTAAAGCTGTCCCAGAGGTTCCTAAGCCTCTCCTCAGTTTTTTGCATTCTTGTTTCTTCGTTCTTTTCTGGTTGAATGTTTCTTCCTTCCATCTGGTCCACACTGTTGATTTGAGTCCCAGTTTCCTTCCCTTCACTGTTGATTCCCTGTACATTTTCCTTTATTTCACTTTTCATAGCCTTCATTTTTTCCTCTATTTTGTGACCATACTCAACCATTTCTGTGAGCATGCTGACTACCAGTGTTTTGAACTGTGCATCTGATAGGTTGGCTGTCTCTTCATTGTTTAGTTGTATTTGTTTCTGGAGCTTTGATCTGTTCTTTCATTTGGGCCATATTTTTTGTGTGGGTGTGCCTGTTGTGTAGTAAGGGGCAGAGCCTTAGGTATTTGCCAGGGCAGGGCAACCACATCATTGCATTCTGATGCTGTCTGTGGGGGAGGGGTCGGAGAGGGAACAATGCCGCTTGCCCAGCTCTCAGCCGGCTTTCAGTCACTTTCTCCGATATCCACAAGCAAATTGGGCCCCTCTGGTGCTGTTTCCCAGGTGAATGGGCTTGTGTACATTCTAGGACCCTGTGGGTCTCTCCAGTGGACTCTCCTATGAGGCTGGGAGTTTCTCCTGCTGCTGCCTCAACCCCCACAGGTGTTTTCAGTCAGAGGCTTTGAGGTTTTATTTCCCCTCACTGGAATCCTAGGTTGCACAGTCTGTCTCGCTCCCCAGTTGTTCCTCCTGGTTTATCTGCACGTAAATGTGGGACTGCCCAGACTGCCAGCCACCACCCTTCCACCCTGGTCCTCCAACCGCTGCCTTGCCATGAGTCCTCTCTGCCTGGCTGCCCATCTCCGCCCCTCCTTTCAGTCTGGATGAATGTTTCCTCTTTAAGTCCTTGGTTGTCAGACTTCCATACAATTCAATTTTCTGGCGGTTCTGATTATTTTTTGTTTTTAAATTTGTTGTTGTCCTTCTTTTGGTTGTGCGAGGAGGCAAAGTATGTCTACCTATGCCTCCATCTTGGCCAGAAGTCGAATGACTGGATTCTGCATACCACCAGTGATTAACCTTGTAAAGTTACCTTTCCATCAGCCTCAACATTCATGGCTGAGTGTGCACAGCTGCTCCTTCCTCTTCTGTGTACACTGCTGTGCTGTTTTTTTGTTTAATCTTTATCAAATTTTCCCCCATTACCATTTAGTCCCTTTATACCTCCCCAGCCCCAGCATTCACCACACTCTTGACCTTGGCCATGAGTCTTTTTTCCTTTTTGCTGGATCCCTCTACCCCATTACCCAACCCCATAGCTATCAGCCTGCTCTCCATCTATGAGTCTGTCTGTTTTGCTTGTTAGTTCAATTTGCTCATTAGATTCCACAGATGAGTGAAATCATATGGTATGTATCTCTCTCTGACTGGCTTATTTCACTTAGCATAGTGTTCTCCAGGTCCATCCATACTGATGCAAAGGTAAAATTTTCTTCTTCTTTATGGTGGAATCGAATTCCATTGTGTAAATGTCCCATGGTTGTTTTATCCACTCTCCTACTGATGGACCCTTGGGCTGCTTCCATATCTTGGTGATTATAAATAATGCTTCAATGAACAGAGAGGTGTTTATGTTCTTTTGAGTTAATGTTTTGGGTTCCTTTGGATATGTTTTCAAAGATGGGATTGGTGGGTCAAAAGGCAGACCAATTTTTAATTTTTTGAGGTATCTCTACATTGCTTTCCAAGTGGCTGCACCAGTCTGCATTCCTACCAAGAGAACAAAAAGGTTCCCCTTTCTCCACATCCTCGCCAGCACTTGTTGTTTGTTGATTTATTGATGGTAGCCATTCTGACAGGTGTGAGATGGTATCTTATTGTGGTTTTAATTTGCATTTCTCTAATGATTAGTGATATTGAGCATCTTTTCACATGTCTATGGGCCATCTGTATGTCCTCTTTGGAGAAGTGTCTATTCATGTTCTTTGCCCATTTTTTAAATTGGGTTGTTTGTTTCTTTGGTGTTAAGTTTTGTAAGTACTTTATAAATGTTGGATATTAACCCCTTATTGGAAGTGTCGGCAAACATGTTCTCCCATTCTGTGGGCTGTCTTTTTATTTTGTTGATGTTTTCCTTTGCTATGTGATGGTTTGCTATTTTAATTCTCCCTGTGTGTTTTGACTATATTAATTGATACCATCTGATTACATTAATCATAAGTAATTGAGATGTAAAATAGTTTTCAGCTGAAGTTCTGCAACGATTCTCACAGTAAAAAGAGATCCCTGCCTCTGATGGCCAATTCGTGCCATATGCCATCTACCTCTTGTGCAATGGAAGTGTGATCCATGAAACCCCAAATCTATGGGGCTTCCTTGATTTAATAAAAACACATTTTTATTATAGTGTATAGATGAATTTATGAGTCCTTTGAAAAGCTATGGTAGCTTGATGAGAGTTAAGAGTAAATAACTGACTTTGTTTTCTTGTATAAGTCAACTTTGCTGGGCTTTGTGTGAAAACCAATCTTTAGACCTAGTGTTTTTAGCTTAATTTTTAAAAAATTGAATGCATGGATTTTAAATTACATAGAAAATCTGGTTTTAAAAAAAACCATGATACGTATCATAACCATAAGTAATACCCAGGCATGAAGGGCAAAAACTTCCTGCCCATGCCTGGCTCGGGCGCCTTCTCTCTGGAGGCCATCAGAAGCCAATCTGTCTTTCCAGGTCTTTTCTTACACACTTACACCTGTATGCTTACAGACACACATGTACCTGATTTATTGTAAAATTATTTTTCATTATTAGAAATCCACGGTGCATTTTGTTGCACATTTGACTTTCACCAGTACGGTTTGGAAAACTTCCCATGTCAGAGCTGTCTTCTTTTTAAGTCTGATATTCCACATCATGTGCACACAGCATACATTTCGTAAAATCCATTTTGCTTGTTGGCAGTTTTTAACTGTCATGCACACATAGAAAGCTGCAACAAGCAGTCTTGTCCACATGGTATACAACACATGGTGAGGGTTCATAAAAGTGGCATTCCCAGGTACTTCATTCGGTGTGTACAAATCTCGTTGTTACTTATTTGGCCACACAGGTGTTGGTTGTTTGACGTAGTTACTGGTCCTCAGTTTCCTGGTTACAGGAGCCTGTGGCCTGTGGCCTGTGGTTCTGTGGCATTGCTGTGAAGCTTTCTTACATGAGCCTTCCTGGGATGAGGCACGGTTCACCTGCATACCTAGAAAATCACGAACCTTTTACAACTCCAGTTACCTCTGCCAAAAGCAGGCTAAATTGCCAATTACTATTTTACTGTGTTTTGTGTGAAATTGGTAAGAATAGTGATTCTAGTTCATTCAGGAGCATTTTCTTCTTTTAAACATACTGTGAAAGTGGAGAGAGACCAATGTTTTCTTGCTGCGTGTCCGTGGCCACTGTGGTCTGAGCCGTGCAGGGCAGTGGTTGGGGCATGAGTTCAGGGGCCAGAGGGACTGGGCCCTGCTTCTCCATGAGACCCTGGGCCAGTGACTCGGTGTCTTCAGGCCTCAGCGTTGCCAGCCCTTGGGCTGCTGTCTCAGAACGAGTACATGTGGCCAGCACAGCCCCAGGTCCAGGACTCAGGGCAGTGACCACAGCAATTACCAGCACCTCGGTGACTGGGGGCAGGGAGGGCAGTGAATAACAGAGGCTATGAGCCTGATTTGGGGTTCAGACAGACTTGGAGTCGAAATACCGCCTGGCTACCTCCAACAGCAACAATCTTCGGCAAGTTAGTAATTCTCAGATTCATGATCTGTGAACAGAAAATATCAGTGCGTGCCGTGTGTCGCTGTTAGGGGAGCTGACAAAACATAGAGAGAGAGCTTGGCTTCATGCCTGGCCGGTAGTAAGCACTCCCAGAATATTCATTGTCCTTGTTCCTGTGGCCAACGTTTGGGGGCAGACCTGTCCTACGGTCACACTTGAGATGGGAGATAGCTCTTACGATGCTCCACACAAAACATTCCTGTGGTTTAGACTCCACAGGTTGACCCGTCGGGCTGGGGGGCTGAAAATTCATTGTTTGGTCAGGAGTGGGAGAAAGGCTGTATTTTTCCTGGAATGCCCCATTCCTTCTGATTGACGGTGACATTTCTTGAGAAAAGAACAAAGCAACTCAATGTGGAAGGTGACCGCCTCACCTTGCTGGTGACTTGGGTTGGCTTTGACCCCTCCACTGTGAAGCCCATAGCTCTGCTGAATGAAAAATGAAGACGGAAGCGAGGAAACCCAAAGTGAACGGAACACACTGTGTGACGTGACTTTCCCTCACCTGTACAACACATGCATAAGATAAAGCCCATGACACTTTTGTCAAAGAAATGATATGTGGATGCTTAGTGTCACTTAGACAGAAGTCGGGGATAGGAACCATGGCAGCTTCCGATGATAACATAGACTGGGTGGATCCTTGCTTGTGCTCTGCACTAATCAAGGGATTGCACTTGTGGTCCCCTTGGTCAGCCGTCTGGAAGAGAGAACAATCTGCTCAGCCGCGGAAAGAAACTAGCGCCACCACCTGAGTCCCAGAAGGAGCGTGGAAGGTGAGCTTGCTTGCCTTTCCTTTTGTAGGTGATGAAACAGAAAAGGCACTAACCCAAGACTAAAGGACATGCTAAATAGAAACAATAAAATTATTGGGTTGAATTTAAATTATTATTAGTACAATAAATGTAAGTGAATGAAATTTGCTAGTTATAAGAAAAGTTTGTATATGGGAATAAAAAGATTCCAGCTATCATTTATTTTATTTTAATTTTTTAATATAATCTTTATTGTATTTTTTTCCCATTACCACCCAGCTATCTTTTAAGTTGTACATAGGATGTCAAAAGTAGACAGATTAGGGGAAAAAAAGACAGTGAAAGTAAACAGTTTAGGTGATAATCTCAAGGAATCTATAAAACATTGCTAGAAATAATAAGTAAATTCAGCAAGATCACAGGATATACCTCATAAGACAAAAATAGGTAAATTATGTTTTCTATATACCTGTAATGAACATATGGGCACTAGAATTCAAAATGCAATACCACTTACAACCTCCCCTAAAAGAATATTTAGATGTAAAACTTATATAGGATTTGTATGCTAAAACCTATATAACACTGAAGAATAAATGACGAGACATACCATGTTTATGGATTGGGAGGCTCAACACAGTAAAGATGTCAATTATCCATATATTGATATTTGGGCTCAATGAAATTTCTATCCAAGTCTCAATAAGATTTTTCGGTAGGTAATGACTAGATTATTTTAAAATCTATATGGAAAGGCAGTGGGGCTAGAATATCTAAGACAAATTTTTAAAAAGAAGAATAAGGTGGAATCAGAGTCAGCCGACCCAACTCAAGACTCATCACAGAGCCACAGTAGCTAAAGCAGTGTGCTGTTTACATAAGGGCAGGCACATAGACCGTGCAGCAGAGTAGAAAACTTGGGAGTAGACTCACACAATAGGTCTAATAATTTTTGAAAATAGTGCAAAAGAAATTCCATGGAGGAAGGCCTTTTTAACAAACAATGCTGGAGCAGTTGGGTGTCCAAAGGCACAAACAAAAAAAGCACACAAAAAAATTGACCCAAGTTTTATACTCTATATAAAAAAGAAATCAAAGTGGATGAGGGACTTACATGTAAAACTGTAAAAATTTACAAGAAAAACATAGGAAAAAATCTTCAGGATCTAGGGCTAGGCAAAGAGTTGTTTTTTAAAAATATTTTATTTATTTATTTTTAGAGAGAGGAGAAGGGAGGGAGACAATGAGGGAGAGAAAGATCAGTGCGTGGTTGCCTCTCACACGCCCCCTACTGGGGACCTGGACTGCAACCCAGGCATGTGCCCTGACTGGGAATCGAACCAGCGACGACACTTTGGTTTGTAGGCTGGCATTCAACCCACTGAGCCACACCAGCCAGAGCTAAGCACACAGTTTTCTGATTGAATAACCAAAATAATCCTTACAAAGAAAATCGATTGACATTTTATCAACACAGATTTTTTTTTGCTCTGAAAAATGCATGGCTGAATAGAGAAAAAAATCAAGCTATAGAGTAGGAGAAAATATTTGCAAACCACCTATCAATAAAGAGCTATTATCTGGGCTATATAAAGAACTTTCAAAACTCAAAAATTTAAAATGCTCAATTAAGAAGTGGTCAGAGACATGGATAAATGCAGCGTGAAGCACAAGTGGGCTCACAGTGTTCGTGTGAAGAAGAACGCGATGATGAGTAAAGCCTACGATAATAAACTAGACTCTCAACTGTAGACCTACTTTTGCCCCGCCCAGTATATATACTAAATAAACACATCAGGAACTGCTCAGCGCCCCCAGCTATTAGAAAATTGAAATGAAAGCCACAATGATACATCACCTGTCAGAATGGCTGGAAGAAAAGATAGTAACAACATCGAATGGTGATGAGGATGTGGAGAAGCATGTGACCTGGGACAGCCACTCTGGAAAACAGCTCATCAGTTTCTTAAACACTCACCATGCAGCTGCCACCTGACCCAGCGATGGCACTCCTGGGCAGTTTATTCCAGAGAAAAGAAGACTTACGCTCACACAATAATCTACACACAAATGTTTATAGCTGTTTTATTCATAATAGCTCCAAAATGGGAAACTACCCAGATGTCCTACAATGAGTGAACGGTTAAACGGTAGTACGTATGTGCTGTGTGATTTACTCAGGGACAGAAAGGAAGGGACTACTGAACCATGCAGTACCCTCGATGGATTGCTAAAGAATTAGGCCGAGTGAAAACAAGGGAATCCCAAGAGGTTACCACATGGCACAATGACACTTACAGAGTGTCCTTGAAGTGAGGAATTATGGAACAGGAGAACGGCCTGTGGTTGTGGGGGCTGGGGCGCGATGGGAGCGGGAGGGGTGTGGGCATGGCTGTGCAAGTCTACCCGGGGTCCTGTGATGGTGAGAACCTTTGGCACCGTGACTGCACCGATGTCAACATCCTGGCTGTGACATCGTCAACGGTTTTGCAAGATGTTGACCCTGAGTGAAACTAGGTAAGGTGTGTACTTCTCCTTTTGTCCTATGTCCTTTATGATTTCTTAAAATTGCACGCAAGACTACAATGATCTGAAAATAAGGAATTAAACAAACAAGCAAATAATTTCCATCTATATTCCATTTACAGGGGACACCCATAAAGATAATGGTACAGAAATGTTGGAAATAAAAAGGTTTTTTAGGAGACAGTAAAAATACGAAGCCAAGGAAAGCTGGAATAGCAATATCAATATCAGGAAAAAAAATAGACTTCAGCCCAAAAAGCATCAGGGAAAAAAATTTCATTAGGTAATGATTCAACCAACAACAATTCTCGGGAAGATATAACAATCCTGGATCTGCACGCAACTAACAATATCCTTTCAAAATATGTAGAGGAAAAATGGGCAGAACTGTAATAATAATAGCAAATTTCATTTAGATAGGAGGTTTTCACATCTTCCATAGAGAAACTGCTAACCCAGGCAGACAAAAAGTTATTAAGGACAATTCAAGCAGTACATGTAAGCTTCATCCAGTGACACAGATGGGGAGAGTGACAGAAACTAGGGAGCACAAGGAAGCTTGTTTAAGGGTACACCTATCAGAATCTGACTTTTTTCCTCTCCCTTTTTTATTGTTGTCCAAGTATAGTTTTTTCTTAAACCTTGCAATGATTTTTTTTTTCAGTTTTATTGAGATACTCTTGACGTACAAGCCGTGTACGTGGAAGGTGTGCAACGTGGTGATGTGGTGCGTGTAGATGCGGTAAGACAGTCACACAGTGAGTGAGCTCCACACCCTTCACCTGCCGTGGTTACCGTCCTTTGTGCTGGCGAGAACAGCAAGCCTCTGCGCTGATGGCGGCTGTGCACTCTGTAATAACAGCACAGAGTTTTCATGACAGTAACTTTCTTCGTTTCAAAGGAAGGGCCTGTGTCTCACTCCCCGTGACTTTCAGATGTTGTTTCTCCAACAAAATGCTGCTGCAGACATTTATTGTTGTGGTTCTAATTGCTTTGATGGATAAAATGAAAGTATGCAATACTTTAAGAAGTTGCAAATGAGTTCTGGTGCTTTAGCTCCTCCCGACCCTCCCATTGCGCAGATCAGAGGCTGTGATGATCATGGTTGCTATGGGAACTTATTCCAGGCACTTTTAGAAATGTGGTCTCCTTTCCAGTGACCTTGAGGCTGGCACGTTTCTGTCCATTTAACAGAAGGGTCCACTGAGCCTCCGAGGTCTGGGGGAGCTATCGCTGCCGTGGGTTTTCCACTTTTTATCATTTGATTCCAAGTTCAGGTAACTTTTCCTAGAAACCTTGCCCTCTCCTTCCGGTCCCCAGAACATGTTCGAGTCTGGCTTCTTTACGGAATCTCTGGGTTGGAGGGTCTGCTTTAGGAATGGTGACTTGGTTTATTTCAGGGGAAAAAGGAGTTTTAAGCTCTCTGCATGAAGATCCTGTCAATATGCCCTCTCAAATTATATGCTTCTTAAGAAAAGAAGTCTCTTTAATAAAAATAGATCCTGCACGACATGTTATTCTTTATAATTGGACCAAAGATCACAAAGAGCATTCACTTACAAGATAATCTGAAAATGAACGAACAAATAATATAGTAATCACCAAATCCTTATTACTTGAAGCTTCTACACGCCAGGAGGCCCGTTCTCCCCTGATGACCAGGCCTGACCCCTATTAATTTTAATAGGAGTTAAGTAGTCACATCAAGGGAAGTATCAGTGAGTATTCACAGCAAACCAACCCCGGAGATTAAGACCTCCACTTTCGGCTTTCTGCTTAAAATATGACACATCGCCTGATGCTTATCTGCTCTAATTGTGTGTTGTGTGTGTGTGTGTTTTCCTGCCGTCTTTTTGCAGAGAAGGCAATTTGCAAATCGTTGCTATCTGCCTCCCGACAAGGAAGAGATAAATTATATGAGAGGTGGTGGCGTTTGGCCTGTTTGATATCCTTTGCTGATAAATTGAACTGTACCTTCATAATTAATACTCAAGCTTTTCTGAGTGACTCCATTGCACTAAAGCTGGAGGATAGCTGACTGTAGTGAAAAATGACTGTTTTGATGCACCTGGCCTCCCCCCACTTTTTTTATCGTTATCGTCAAAAATATGCGCAGAACAAATCTACCAGAGGTTCTGTTGGACCGCGTCAGAACGATCTCTCGGTTTTATTAAGCAGCAGCTTCAAAGATTCGGCAGAGACAGACTCGCTTCTGTGAGCTTTTTAACATGTAAGTGACATTTGCCTGCGTTTAAATATGGCTTTGTTAGGCTGTGCTTGCAATCAGATGGCAAAAAAAGCCCTGCTGTTAGGACCTGAAACCAAAGAGAAATAGATCCTCCTTTAGTTTGGCTCTTGAAATCGGAAGCTGAGAGAAAGCCAGAATCAGAGAAATCAAATTAGATTCAAAATTCCTGTGAGCTCTCTGAATGCAAGATCAGGACAAACATTTTGTCCCGAACAACTAAGCCAAACAAAGCAAGACATTATTTAATGAGATTTGCTGATGGATAAACGAGACTGTGTGCATTTGTGCAAGACTTCGTGACTTCAGAAGTGTTTAGCTAACCGGTTCCCCACACTGCCCACTCATATGGGGCCGGAATTATTAAGACCATTTTGCAGATAAGGAAATAGACTCGGTGAGGGGCCAGGACACCTCAGGATGGCCCTGGGGGTAAAATAAAGGCCTTTGGACGTCTGCCACGATTCAACACAGAGTCCCCTACACTGTATGGTGACTTACAAGTCAATAAGGGCATTTGGGGGATGCAAACAAAGCAGAAAAGGGAGGGGGCTTGTGCCACCGCATTGGTGAGTCGTTCTCAGCTTCCTTCCATCTTCCCTCTCAGACAACCAGCCGGATGACTGGGTTTTTGAAGGCCATCCTCCCGCTCCACGCTCACCATCTCTGTCCCTGTGTCTACACTGCTAATTTGGTGTTTGGCTTTTCATCACACTCACCAGCTGTCACGATCACCAACAGAGTATTGGTGCCCTGCCCATTAAGAGAAACTGGGGCGAATCCTTGGGGCCTGGAGGGAACACCATTTTGGAGTGTCCTTGGCATCTGGAAAGCCATAATTGTTGGTGACAAGATGTTTGGGCTTTTGCGAGGCGGCTGAGCTTCTGGAGGGGCCACTGGGAGACTGGGCAAGGCACATGGCTGAAAACCCAAAGCTACTCTTCCTAAACATAATTATTTTTCACTACCTGCTTTGCAGAAATTTTATGGGGTTACTGAAGTAAAGCAAACTCAGACTTCATAGTTTTAAGTACCTTTTAAAGAGTCAAATAAGCTCACACATTTCCTGCAATTTCACACGACGAAACCATCTATCCAACCATCCAGCCATGCCACCGTCATTGGTCAAATACCAGTTGTTACCAACTCTATGGACAAGTTTTGCCTGCTGTGGACCTTGCTTATGGCTGGAGGCAAGAAGTAACAAACACCTCCAAAAGACGCTTTCAGGAGTCGAGTGTCTCTGTAGAGAAGCATAAAGCAGGTTAAGGGAGAGGCAGTGGGGAGAGGATCTACTTCCGAAAGGAGGATCAGTGAAGGTGTCTTTGAAGAGATGGTATTGGACCAGTGACTCGACCAAAGAGGTAAAATAAGTCAAGGCTGGGGAAGGAGCAGTCTAGGAGGAAGGGATGGCAGGTCAGAGTGGCTTGGGGCTACACCCCATGGCCCCCTGGAAATAACCAGAGCATCTTTTAGGCCTTCTGAGTCTGAGAAAGTATGTACACGAATGTACATCCCCAGCTGCCACCGACCAGCCTCACGATTTGGGGCAAATCACATCTCCCTCAAATTGTTCACCAGTATTGTAAATGAGAGGATAAACTAAAAAATCAGTTCAGGGTCATGTTGACGAAAAAATCCTGATTCCATGTGCGGTCTGCCTCAAAGACCCTATAATCGTCTTTCTTTCTCATTTCCCCCAACCCTACTTTCCATTCCAATTAGAAAGCTGTGGTGAGTCCCCGTTGGGTTCCAATCACGCACACCAGTGGGAGTTTCAGGGAACCCCAAGGTAAGAAGGGAAGGTGAGACATATCATATGTTCTTAACGAAGTGTCCTCAGCACGGATACAAAATCATTCTTCGGAATGAAAGCCAGAACGTGGTGCCACCATCGGGGGGAATCATTAAAGACTCTTCACGCAGTAAGTGGATATAAATTATTTTAAAGAAGACAGTTCATGTGGTGAGGTAGCTCTGGTGGCCACTTTATGTCCGTATTCAGTTCAGATATTATCATAGATAAAACATTGGTATTAACTCTGGAATCCAGAATGCTGAAGAGAGAATACCTGGGTTTTGCCCTGTAAACACATGGAGGGTATGGGTGTTCAATATCAGGAATTCAAGATTTTTTTTTCAGAAAAAAAAGGTGTTTATCTTTTCCTTTGAAAAGAAAAACAAAATAAATGCATGATTATTTGATAATATGTTACTACATTGATTAAATCTATTAAATAAAATATTGCTTTATTTTCTTTCAGTGTTTAGGGGTTTCGTCCTAAATCTGACAGTGCGAGATTGCTTAAATTGGGGACATTTATTAATACTTGAGTGCACAGTGATGAAAGCACTCCCGTTGGAGAAAGGCCACAAATCTTAAGATTCAAAGACTGAAGTTCAGGCTGTCACTCTTCATTTACTAGCTGTGTGACCTTGGGCAAGTTACTAGACTTGTCTGAACTTTGACATAGTGATCTAGAAATTAGGGCATCACACTTGTCCTATTTACTTTATAGAGTGAGAAATAAATTTAAAAATGAATAAGATAACTCTAGGTATCAAAACACCAACATCTATGAAAATGAAGAAAAGGAGATAAAAGAGAAGAAAAATTGAGAAGAGGAGGGGTGGGGATATGTCCAGTACAATTTCCAGAGCTGCACATGTCTCTTGGGTTTATTTATTGTCCTTTATATCTCCACTTTTAAGGGGTAAATAATCCTCAGAGGCAGCATATTCCATTGATATTAGTCCTCATTCAAACTTTACAGAATTCCCAACGCCTATGCAATAAAGGCCAGAATTCTCTAGAATTCAAGCAGTCCCATGGTTCGTCATTAATCACCCTGGCTAATACGATTTTGCTTTTCCTAATCCTTCTTAAAGATGTGGATTCACTCCAATTCATGTAAATGTAAGAGACGGCTAGAGGAGGTGCTGAGACTCTGAGGTCTTCCTACAGCCAAGGAGAAGGGGCGCTGACCCCAGACCTGCCTTAGAAAGGGGACACACATGGAACGTGAACACTGGAAGAAGGATGAAGATGCCCAGGATTGGGGTTGTGTTCTGAAAGCTCACTCTTGAGGTCTTCTCAACCACCATGGAAACAGGCCCTGGTGTGTTCTAGCTGGCAGTTTAAAAATGGAGGTTCAGAGCATTGAAACGACTTAATAAGCTCATAACTGGTAGAAGCAGACCTAGGATCTAGACCTTCAGACCCTGAAAGATGCTCTTTGTCAGCTACGTGGTTAAATTGTGCAGTCTCAGAACCCAGGCTAAGGAGCGCGGGCCTCCACTGCAGCGTATGGAGAACAATGAAGAATTTTATTTTGGGAAGTGCTTTGACAAATGTGGGCACTTGATTCAGTGACCATAAAATGTTCCTGGAAGATCGGTCTGGGGGTGACCTGGATCTGATTCTTAAGGGCAGCAATGGGGATCACTAAAAAGAGGCAGACGCAAGAAATATTTGGAGGATGAACAGGCGATGACATTGTCAAAGGCAGAAGAGAGGTCAGGGTGATGTGAATGACCTGGAACACCCAGGTGAAGCAGCAAGAATGAAGAGCCAGACCCAGGGGACACAGGAAGAAAGCCGCAGCTATGTGAGGGTGTGCGCCTGGGGGTTGTGTGTGATGAGTTGCAATGATTTGGTTTCTCTTGGAGATCATGAGTGTTTCTTGACCCCCCCAAATCAGTATTTGCCTCTGAAAATTAAAATCCTCACATATGCATGCAGTGGGTGAATTAGCCATCTGTGGGCACGAATCCAGCCAACCATAAATGTGCACTGAACTGGGGTACAGCTCGAATCCAAATCAAGGAATCAGCAGTAAAAGTTAGAGTGAGAGTGAGGAGTTAGTCCAAGAGTTAGGGTAGGAGTGAGGTTATCCTTTGGGAAGTGGGCACTGGGTGGCTTTTATCACCCGTATGGAGAGCAAACCCTTGGTGATGAGCTGACAGGAGAGCAACCTGAGATGCAGAACAAGGAGGTCCAGCCAGCTAGAGCTGGCGGTGCCCGCAAGAGCTGTCCCGGCCAACGCAGGGCTCAGCCTGGTTCCTCCTGGGGGCGGCACAGGCCCGAGGCTGTTGCAGCCTGATGTCAGAGCCACCCACTCCCTGTCTGGGCGCCAGCGGCCATGCCCACTCAGCATCCTTCCTGTCCTTTTTTGGTAAAAGTGCCTGGGGATAGTGAATATTTTGGTCAACAAGAGCATTTTGTCACCAGAAGGTCAATTGCTCGCTGAAACGAAGTTGATTAACATTTTGGTAGCTATACATTGGATTTTTTTCAGGTTGGTTACTGTGAAGTACTCAGACGTGAGGGGTAGGTGCTCGTCCTCAACCTGATTGTGTTCCCCGAAATGTGCCAAGGGGAACTGCAGATTCTGGCCTAGACCTTGATGTAGCCAAGAGTAGCTGCTTCCAGAAACCTTCCTCTGTAACCTCATGCTTTTCTCTCAGATCATCATACTCCATTATCTCTTGACTGGCCGACCTGATTTACCTCCTTGTCAATTCCTTATGGCCAGATCTAGGCCATGTATGTTAAGCCAGGACTTTCACCAGGAAGCAGTGAGCAAAGCAAGAATGAATGAATGAATGAATGAAAGTTTGCTCACTGTAGTATATCAAGGTCCTAATTTTGATGTGCTATATTTTTGTATGTGTAAAATATTTTTTCTGCAGCCTGGCTCCCACCAGAATAAGCTCGTACAAGCCGGCGTGGTAGAAAATGCTCCGCTGCGCTCAAGCCACACGGCCCGTTATTAATGACACTTTCGAGCTCTGTCATGGTGCTCGAATTAGCAAAGGGGAGTTCTGCGCTTTGCAGAATGTAATTCAAGAACCAATAAAAGTTGATTACATACATATGAAACGTATGGACTGGGGGTCGGAGTCTTGGACGGATCACAAAGCGGGTGTCATGTTTCCCCTTCTGCATGGGGTTTTAGGGAAGCCTGCACGAAGCCACAAACATCCACGTCGTCCCTTTCACTGAACATCGTGTAAACAGAACCGTGTTCTCATTCAAAAATACATCTGCCAGATCACAGTTCAGAGAGAGGTTTCGGTTCTATATCAACTTTACTCTAGCTGTGATTAGGAGGTACCAGAAGCGATCTTTAGCTATAAAGAATTAAAATAAAATAGACTGTTAGTTCCCTGAGGGGGGGTGTGGCCGCTGGAGATCCATGATCTTATGGAACGATGACATCTTTTTGCTTTAAAACACATGCAAAAATAAGGCCGCATTTATTTCCCTCCCTCCCTCCCTCCCTCCAAATTATGGCATTACTGATAAATACTGAGAAGGCTTTTTTTTTTTTTTAATAGAAAAACAAAATGCCTAGATACTCCACTAGTTTTCTGGAGCCTTGGCCACTGAAATATCCAAGCCTGTTCCAACCCGTGTTGAATCCCAGCCACCTCTGGGCAGTGACATGACAGCTGCGAGCCAGCCCCACACGGCACAGCTGGTTTTGAACAGGAAATGAGGGAAACCTTCTCCAGGGAAAACTCCGGGGAGGTTTTGGTGAACAGAATGCAATTACCCGGGCTGGCGGTGTGCCAGGTTAGGATGGTACATGCCTGACGGTTGCAAAGGCATCGTGGGGCTCTCTCCCACAAAAACGGGGTTTGCAACAGAAGACAGCATGAGAATATAATTATGATCATCTTAATCACTGTAAGGTAATTATGATTATGTTAATAACGATACCATTTTTTCATAAAGATTCTTTCACTTTCCAAGGTTGAGAGTGAACGCCGGTGAGCTAGCGGTCGAAAACAATGCATGGATAGCAAACGATATCTCATGGTGGTGGCAGCGTTTTCGCTTCTCCAAACTCAGTGACTGGCAGGTGTGCACGGATTCTGTAGTCAGCGCTGGCCACTGCGCGAATGGTCAGTGTTTGGCCTGCTTTGGCCAACACAGAGAGCAGATCTAACCCATAGCATTATGGGCTCTTTCTAGAGCCTGTGTCTCCTTCTGAGAGTTTCACACATCCTTCTTCTGTGGCCATATTGCACTGTGAAAGTATGTGTGCTTTTATTGCTCCTGCTTTACCGATGAGAAAACTGAGACTGAAGGAGAGGAGCCCGCTGTTTACAGTCAGACATCGGTCCACGTTGGAACAAAGACACCGCTTGGGTCCCTGCACTTCACCGCTTTTCCAGTGAACACTTGAATAATACATAATTCTTCCCTTCTAAAAATGCTAATTTATGTTTCTCAACATATTTTTAGTGCCGGATTTAAAATTATGTAAGATGTAGTCCTGAAGTTGGAGCCATCAAAAAGTTCAATCATGACTAGTTGACTGGAAAATATATTTGATAATAAAAATTCAGTTCAAAAAATGGATTACATAATCCATTTTTGCTAAACATAGCCTGTGAGAATCTAATGAGAGTCAACTCTGAAATCAATCACTCAAGAAGCTAAATTGTTGAAGTTCTTGTGAAGTAGTTTCCTGATAAATGGCATTCTTTGGCAGAGCATCTGGGCAAATACAGTGCACTCACTTATGATTGATCCCCAAGAATTTTGAGTCATTTTAAAAAGAATATTTCATTTTTATATTGATATGCGGTCACCAAGAATGACACACATGGATTCAAATTCCAGTTCCAGCATTACCTGCATGACCTTGGATGTGGTCCTTCATTCAGGAGTGAGGCGGCAGGAGGTGGACTGGGTTGACATTATGTGCATAGCTAGGGATGATTCAATGGCATATATGACAATGTTCAGGATGACATCGGCCATACAGTGTGTGCTTCCGAGCTTAAAAATTAAGTTCCAATAGTTATGTACAGTTACCTAATTTTAATCAAAGTAAGACACTAAAAAAATTGACAGAACACACTTCTCTATACATATATTAATTTTCACGATCATCCCTTTAGATTTAATTTGGATTTTTAAATTGAAAGTCTGAATGAACTAAATCATCTTCAGGATTTGAAGATACACAAATCATTTAAAAAAGTAGAAGCAGGAGCACAAGAGAGGACTGTTTCAAATGATCAGCAGTCTAAAACACATCATTTCTATACAAAATATTATTTACCTTGTATTTGTTAAATGCCTACTAAAGGACAGGCAATATGCTAGGCGATGAGAATATAACAATTTTAAAGAGAAATAAAGTGTATATTCTTCGATCTCACAAGACTTGTAGAATAATGGCTAAACAGATATGGAGACAAAGTATTTTCATGTAATTATTATTTTAATTTATAAGTGATGGTAGGTGAAGATCAAATCCTCTTGGAGACTCTGTTAAGGATGCTGGGTAATCTCCATTGCCTTGAAACATCACTGGTTCTTGGTTACAAATCAATGGTTAAGCCAAGCAAGGATAGAGCTGGATGGCGGACCTGGTTTATTCAGATGTTATGAGTCTTTCCTAGTAGCTTGCTCAGCTAGTAGAATTGACAGAACACACATCCCAGTAAACCGAGGCAAAGTTAAAATGTGTAACAGGAGCACACACACACACACACCACTGGAGTGAATGTCACGAGGGCATTCCCCCATAGTTTTATTCTTGAGCATCTTAGGGATCGAGATTTTGACGTGTGGCTCTGGTAGGCTATGGCGAATTGGGAAGTGAAGCGTGACTTGGAAACAGGGCTTATATAACAAATGTGATTTACATAACCTCTTTTGTGCCAGTAAAAGAGACGGTGTCCCGATGCAAGGGGGCCTTAAAAAAGTCAGCTCCCTGCTTTTCGTTTCACTGTTCCTTTCGAATCCTCCTGTGCGGAACCCCCGGCACAAGGAGCTGGGAGTCCGCCTTTCACATCAGGCAGCGAGCCACACCCTGCACTCTTACCGTGAGAGCACACCATATTTTTCATTTCTTCGACTTGCATTGGCAATCTGTTTGAGCATAATTTACACATTTACACATTTTAGAGAGCAAGGCACAGTCATGCAACTTAATTCCAAAAAACATAAGCACTGAAGGCTGTCTCTGCACATTAGCTTCGCATGTGAACGCGGAGCCGAACCCCCTTCCAAGGCACACGTTTGCTTGGCGTCAGCCTCAAGAGGTACCTGCTGTTTGTCATTTTCCAACAAAACTTCTCTGGAGTGGTCCTTTAGAGCTCGATTTGGCTGATCTTTTACCGTTGGTTTCGGGTGAGCGAGCCTTTGTCCAGGGTTTGGCCTACCTTCCAGGCCTCTGGGTTCAGAACATCTACAGACACTAGGAGCTCCGCCAAAGACCTCGCTTCTGTCAGGATAACAGGGTTTCGCCCCGCCCCTTTCCATCCAGTGTGATATGATTGATCCATCCTCCCAGGCTGACTATTTCTTTTAAATGGGCTTGTAGAGCTCAAGTGAAAACAGAGTGGGTGCCTCTTAGCCAGAGCAAAACCTTTGCGATTGTACAGAATTGGGTGCAAGCCTCACCTCTTCTATTTCCGGCCTGATGACCTTGAAGGGGGACTGTCGCCTTCTGGGATCCCATTTCTGTTTCTATAAAGAGAAGGGGAAAGAGTTGTCCAGTAATCCTCTGGTAAGGAATCCGTGACAAAATGAAAAAAGAGCGCTGGTTCCATGAGTCCTCAGATGACGTCACTTCTCCTCCTCTCCTCGCCAGTGGGAGGGGCGCTCTCGCTGGTAAAGGACAAGGGCAAATCATTTGCGGGACAAAATGTGCCTTGCATCTCTAAAGGAAGGCCCCTCTGGAAGACACTGTTTGTGACCCCCTCTGACAGTTGTCTTGCTGGGTAGGGAGTAATTGAGTTTCTGCCGTAGTCAATTGGTCGGCTTCCTTAAAAGTAGTGATTAAGGCAGATTTACTGGAGGGCAGGATGACATTTATATGGACTGGAGGCATTTTCCTGTTCATTTTGTTTGGGGAGTAACCTTTCAGAAAGGGTAGATTTAATTTAGGGAACACTTCATTAAGCGGGGAAGTGATCACTTGAAGGAATATTCTTACAATGAAAAATGCCATCATCTCAGAAGGGTGTGCTCAGCATTAAGAAATCTGACAGTTAAGGGAATTGAGGATTTGGGGGGGGTGCTTCTTTGAGTTGGTTGTTCTTGGATTTCTTTTCTTTCTTGCATTTTTTCCTGTTTTGGGTTTTGAATAATACATGGTGTAGGAATGCCTGTGTACTACCATTGGACGTTTCTGATGAAGTATAAATGACGAGGGGCCTGTGCATGGAGACACGCTGTGTGCTAATGCGTACACGGAATTTGCTCAGTGGTTGATCCTTCCCCTTACCTCAAAAATCCGCCCTTGGGATCGGAGCTCTTTGGAGATCTTTGAGGTTGCTTGTACACTGACTCTTAGCGGGAACCTTGAATGTCTAGCAGAAAACGTCAAGGAATAGGACTGACTTCATTAACTTGGGAAACACAGCAGCTTGGGGAATAACAGGAGTTTGAATAAAAGCAGCATTTCCTGACTGAGCCTGTCCTTCTTGACCCTTGCTGGGCAGAGCACGAAGGTGCTTCTCAATGATCTCCGGGTGGCCTTGGGCAAGTCTTTAGCCAGAGGAGGTTTTCCCTGTGTTCTCCATTGCGGGTGTTGCTTCCTTTGCTCCATTCAACGGTTTCCTTGCTGCCTCTCTGGGTTGCTTAGTTGAGTGTCTCTTCCGGTTCTTCGGGCTCAATCTCCAGAAGACTTCGAAACCAGGTCTCAAACGTCTCCTCAGTTCTCCCTGTTGAACTCAGAGTGTCGGTCCAAATACTGAGGGCACCATCCACAGTTCCCCTTTGGCAAAGCGCCATTTCTTACTGTCCCAGTTCAACTGAGTTTAGAACCCAGTGTGAGCTGCCTTAAATTGTACACAAAAGCTAGTTACCTCCCATTTCCCTGAAGTAGTCCCTGGGCTAGAAAGACTTCTCTAGAAGCAGGCCAAAGACAATCAGTTTTCTAACAACTCAATCTACTCTGTATGCTGAAGCACTGTGGTTTTTGAGCCTTACCGGTCAGAAAACAGCTTGGATGCAAGCTTCTAAGTTTTGTGACAAATTAAAATATTCATAAAATAAATCTATTGCTCAATGTATGTTTTAAAAATTATTCCAGGCAAAAGTTACTATTTTTTTCTCTTCCAAATTTGCAGGCATTAGACAAATCTGGGAACAGAGGAGATACAGTAAAACAGGAACTCTTATAAGCTCCTTGCAGGAGGGTGAATCGGTATAATTTTTATGAAAGGCAATCTGCCAATATGCGTCAGGAACATTAAATATGTTTGTGCCCTTTGGCCTAGTAATTCTACTTCCAGGAATCCACTCGAAGAAAGTAATCCAACAAAGATAGCTATTTTCCATGAATCAGCTTATTTAAGCATTACAGTAATCACAGCAAAAAAAATGGGAACTACAAAATGCCCCCAAACAGGTGAATGATTAGGTAAAGTATTGTATATACATATTAAGTTATGTAAATAAATAAAACTTAATGATAGAAAAAATGTTTATTGACGAGGTCGAGGGCAAAATGCAGTGAATTCATTTCTGTAAAACGTGTCTGTAGGGAAGATGATGAAAAGAAATCAGGCCAGAATGTTTATTATTGGTTACCATCTCAGCGTGGGCGAGCGGGACCTTTTTCCTTCTTTCTTTATGCTTCTTTGTATTGCAAGCATGAAAAACAATTCAAAACATTCTAAGCAGTAATCATAATTTGGCTAAAATTATGTGTGTGAATTTGCGTACAGATGAAGAAATGTGGCTTTTTTTTTTTTTAGAAAAATAATATACGTCTAGCACGAAAGAGGAAACAAAGAAATAGTTGGGCTAAGTTCACATTTCTCCAACCAACTTGTGCTTCTAAAATAAAATGCTGCCTCTCCGCACACTGGGTTCCTGGACGCCGACCAAAATCTGCTCAGTAATATTAGCTCCACTTCAAACGAGGAAGAGAACATATTGAACTGCACTGACTGATGGTCTGGGCGCTTGGAAGAAATCAGTTGGTGAGTCCCAAAGTGATGACATGCGTGTTTCTATTTGCATTTTGAAAATTGACAGATAATTGAAAAGAATCAGCATATGAAATTGCGCAGAGGAAGCGAGATGAAAAGCCCAAGGAACCTCGCCTGTGGAGGCATCCTGGTGCTCCAAGTCTGGTGACAGAATGTTCTAGAACTGTATACGTCCTGAGCTATCTAATGGGTCCTCTGCGCACTGAGGACTGGGAAGAACTGTGCCGGCTGTGTGGTCAGTGTGGTAGCAGGACCCCACATTCGGAACTTCCTGCCCATCCCGCTCCCCACTTAGCACTGCTGAGAAACTGCAGAAATCATCGGCAACAGCATTCCATCTCGGTGCCTTTCAGGGTTTCAGAGAACAGTCTTAGTGAACATTATTAATTTTTATTCGGTTTATGGGTTTTTAACTAGAAATCGTTAAGACTGGCTACATTAAGCAAACATCCGATATACGTGCTTTTAAACATTTACAACAATCTGAAAGTATTTGAAAGGTTGCAGACATACACAGATTAATTTAAAAATTGAATCCAGCGGAAATACAAAATACTGAATTTGTCTCTGATTGAAAAAAAATGTACTGAAGAAAGAAGATTTGCGGAAGGAAGGAGGGGAAGTGGGAGGAAGGGACAGGAGGAGGAAGCAGAGAGAGTTAAGAGCAACTTTCCTCACAGTCGCACTGGTGGCTGGAGCTGCGTACGTTTAGACAGAAAATACGTGTGTGAAGATACAAATCTGGATTTACCACCTCCCTCTCCCCCCGGGGCAGGGAAGAGGGTGCGGAGAATCAAAGAGAATCCACCAGGGAACAGTGCTTGTGGGCTCCAGTCTCCCACAAAATCTATTTATTTAGCAAATGTCACCCAAAACAGCTTGGTAGCAGATGAGGCTTATTTAATGGCAGTAAAACAGGTGAAACGCTCCCTATATTTTTTTGGTCTCTGTTTATGTTTCTACCCCCCAAATTGAGCTAGTTACAGCTCTTTCCACACTCAAACAGAACCATGGCATATATTTGGGAAGTCACACAGACTTCACGGAGGAACTGCCTTGAAAATACAAATCTCTCTATTTTCTCCAAGCAACGGATGGTTTTTCTAACCAGAGGACAGGAGCATCAAATCCGGATTCAACTGCGCGTTATTTTTATTCCATTTCAGTTTTCTGACTGCTTTCCCCTTCAAGACATGCCATGGGTTTTTGGCACCAGGGGCAGGTTCTTTTAAGTCTTTCGTCTCTTCCCGTTTCAGCCTTACTAGGCTTCAGCGTGCCCTCCTAGAGAGGAGAAACGCCCACCCCATCCCCTCCCCAGCCCTTTCATCTGTAACCTTTCTACAAGTAAACGCTAATTGAAAAAGAAAGAACACCACTAATCTTGGAATTTAAATGCATTTAACAAAAGCAATTTCACTCTAAATCGTCGTTTTGCCATTCCCGTTCCCCTAACAGATGTCGAGAAGCTGCAATTCCTATTAAGAACACTTGACTGTTTACTCAGCACGGGAACTTCAGCCCCGCTCTGCATCAATCCAAATGCGCGTCGAGACGTCAGGCCCCCGACAAGTGCAGACGGTTCCTCGGTTATTTTTAAATGTAATCTTCACATAAAAGAGTCACGGCGTTTTCCCTTTCACTTTGTCATCCCTGCTCTTCGGTAACGATGCATCAGGCCTGGGACGGGATTGTTTTTATGACCCGTTCCATGGAAGTTGCTTTGGGCACGAGCTGGTGGGTTTGTCGTGCGGCGAAGGGAGTTATTCCTTACGCATATGAAGTCGGTTGGGAAACGGTGTGCTGTCCGAGCTTCTGCAGCTCAGACGTCGGACATCTGATCGTGTGCGCATGCGTGCCTCGGTGCTCCGGCACGCAGACCTGCCGAGAGGGCGCTGGGGCCTAGGGGGTGTTACTGGGTGGGGTTCCCCGTCTTGGTCTTGGCTAGCAGGCGGCAATGAGATGAGCACATGCTCACATGTGTGCCTAAGAACCCCCCCCTCGCCGCCCCCCATGTCCTTGGTCTTATCCTTTGAGTATCTTCGTGCATGTGTCATTTGTTTAAAATCACTTGTTTGGCACTTGGCACGTAACACCCAGATTTTGCACGTGTGAGCGGTGCGGTTTTACAGCGCGTGTTTGCGCTGGGTTACGGGGCCCTTGTCACTTTGCTGGCACTGAGCCGCACATCGGGAACGATAGATCTTTTCAGAATTCTCAGCATTTTGACATGCTTTCCCTTTTCCATTTCACTGTCCCTTTTGTTAAAATTATTAAGAATGGAAGGGGCAAAAGAATACACAGATAAGGAAATAGTGTGAATTTAAGACTGGAGAAAGCAAGCTTTCCCTGTTTGGGCTGGAACTGGGACATGTATGTGCAAGGGGCACGTGACAATGAATTGACTCGCACAGTCGAGTGTATCACCTTGACTCTGCACGGCAACTGGGTGACCGGGCTGTTTTTTGCTTCGTTTCATAGAAAACAGGGGATCTGGTGGGGATTTGCCCCCAAAGCTCGTCTGTAAGATGCCAAACGAGTACTAAAGCTCAGGCTCTGTTAGCCAGACTGGGCAGCTTGCTGGCCCTTTTCTTCCAGTGCTTCCTTTTCCTAATCTTCCTTCAGAGGCATTCATACACGGAGAGCCCCTGCAGGGCAGAAGCTTGTCATGATTTAATATTGTACAGTTCCCAGATCCTGCAGCCGCCAGCTCATCGCCTATTTGTGGTCAAATGAAGAATCCCGGAACTAACACATACATTAATTGTTGGAGTCCCAATCCCAACTATCTCTTAGGGGTGTGAGTTGCTGGAAGATGCTGACTTTACAGGCCTATACTACACACACACACACACACACACACACACACAGATTTCTGGGGCCTTTAGGGTCTGGCCCCCGAAGCAGCTGGTATGTCTGGTTCCGGATGAGAACAGTCTTCCCTCACCTGTTCTAATTGATTTCCACACTTTGGAGTTCAGCTGTGTGTCTGAGATTCTCTGGGTGAGAACAGGTTGAATTTGGAGACGGGCAGCCCAGGCCAGTGGACAATCTTGGATCTGAACCAATGGGTCTGAGTTGGGGCTTAGCTCTGGTGACTTCAGGAAAATGATCTTGTCTAAGACTCTGTCCTCATGATGGTCAAAGTGACAGTCTGCCCCAAAGGGAGACTGCAAGGGCCCAGTAAGGAGAGCGTGGGTACGTGGTGACTTGTCCTGTAAATGTATAGTAAGTTCCATTTTAATTTAGTAGAAATCATGAATTCAGAAATTCAAAACAGCAAAGCACGTGAGTTCCTACTGTATGTAGTTGTAAGCATCTCCGTCTCCTCATTTCCTCCTGTCTCCTCCGTTTTCTGCTTCTCTGTCTCTCTGCCTTGTTCCTGCTTCCTTTCTTCCTTTCTGCTTGCTTCGCTGCCCCAGCTCCTGCTCTTCTGCCATTCTTTGTTTCCCCCCTTGCATGGTTCCCTGGGTCTCATTTTCCCACTCCTATTTGCAAATCCTGTTCTCAGGCCTTTGGGGTCCTTGGGGAGAAGTAACAAGGACCATGGCGCCCCAGAGAAGGGCAGGACACAGGCCAGTGTGTTCAGAGGCCCCCTCCAGCACAGCGCGCTAACCGAGGTTTGTGCCCTGCAGCCATTTCGGCTCTTAGGTCTCTCTGTGCTGCCTGGGAGGCGTAGCCCCAAGTCTACTTGGGGGGCCGTGAGATGCACCCAGGTTTGGGGTTTTCTGTGTTTGTGCGTCTGCAAATGTGGGTGTGAGAGAGCTTCCTGACAGTGGGTGACGGCAAGAAGGGGTGAAGAGACGAAGAGGGGAGATGCGAAGATTTAAAATCTTAAAAGCAATTTACTCCAATCCCTTTCTTTTATGGAGGAAGAAACTGAAGTTTAGAATTTAAGAGCCTTTCCCAGACTCCAAAGCAAAGGAGAAGGAAAATGCAAGCCCAGGTCTCTTAATCCTCAATTTCTCTCATTCTCTACCCAGCGTTTCACAGGAAGTGGAAAAGGACAAGGGAGGGTTTCAAAGATGAGAAGGAACAAAAGCCTGCTGAGGGTCCCTGGCGATTGGTCTTGCCAAGTAGTCCATAGGCTGAACTACACGCTCCATTTGAAATCAAAAGGACATCTGTGAGCCACATGAACTTGAACAAGTCATTTGACTTTTCCAGCCACCTCCTCTACCTGCCCAGCAGCAGGAGAAGATCCAGGTTTAAACTCAACTAGCATTCGTTGGCTCCTGCTTATCTGGGGCAATTTGTAAGCTGTAGACCATCCAGTTCTCCTGATCGCCTTTTGAGTTAACTTGTATTCTCCCACTTTTTAGATGACAAAACTAACCCTGAAGTTTCCCGTCCATGTACTTTTTAAAAAAAGTTTTTATTTATTTATTTTTAGAGAGGGGAAGGGAGGGAGAAAGACATGGAGAGAAACATCAATGTGTGGTTGCCTCTTGAGCGCCCCCTACTGGGGACCTGGCCTACAACCCAGGCATGTGCCCTGACTGGGAATCAAACTGGTGGCCCTTTGATTCGCAGGCCAACACTCAATCCACTGAGCCACACCAGCCAGGGCCTGCCCCCTGTACTTTCATTCTCTTCATTCCAGAGACTCATACTGAGTGTCATGGTAGGAAAGAAAACTTGGGAATCAGATGCACTTGTGTCTGAATCTTTTTTTTTTAATACTACATCCTATATTTCTTTGTACTATGTAATGACTCTGAACTTCAGCTTTCTTATCTGTCAGTGGAGATAAGGAGGCTGGCCTTGCAAGGATCACGGGGCTAAGTCAGAGTCTGTATATGAAGCATCCAGCCCTGTGCTGGAGGAACTGACTCTCCGGGAGGCAGAAGCAAAAGAAAGACACAGCTGAGCCCCTGCTGGACTTCATTAGGAGCTGGACTCTTTAGGTGGGGGAGCGGGTTAAAGAAAGATCCAAGAAATTTCCTACATAAGTCATTCAAGAGAAACACACTGAGCCCCCACTAGGACTGAGTCATGCTTCTCAGTTTTGAAACTGTCAGAATGCTTGGAAAAACAACAACACAGAAACTATTACTGGTGTGCCCAGAAATGAGGAAGCTCTTAATGAGGCAGAAACAGTGACTATAAGAGCAGAGGCCAGGCCCACAGATTGCTAACACTGCCCACGTGTCCCTGTGCAGCAGGCCCCACCGGACCCCACACAGACCAGCCAAAGGAGAGGAACAGGCAGGCCCTGCCCAGCGATACGAACGTTCTGTCCACCTGTGTGTCTGCGTGTAGCCTTAGAAGAACCGATGAGAGGAATGAAGAGGTGAATCAATTTTAATCATTCAGATTCTGTGTTCTTAGATATTACTCCACGTTGTTCACATCCAGAAGATAATAAAGAAGTGCTTTGGTAGCATTTGGCTTTATGAAAGACAAAACAAAACAGAAAAATGAGCTCAGGTCCAGTGTCACAGCCTCTGGGCCCCTCTTCCCCGGCAGAAGGAGCCCCTCGCCGTTGTGGCCCGCACGCTGCTCAGGCCCCTGGCCTCTTATGCTGCCACACCTGACATGCCCTTCAAGGTCCATTCCCATCATGCCTTCATTAGGCACCCCTGACCCCTTCAGCCCTGGTAGCCTCTCCTGCTGTTTGGTTTCAGCCGGGCCTCCTTTCTTGTACTGATTCTTCTTCCCTAAATTGTAGCTCTTTCTCCCGGGCCCACCCTTTCCAAGTGAGTTTTGGTGCTTCTGAGGACACGATGGGACACTTCTTGGCTTTTCAGCCCTATCCAGTGCCAACAGAGTGCTGTGCACATGACTGCGTTCATGCACCTTTCAGGGAAGCCACGGCCTTCCAGGGTCACTCGCTGCAGATCTGTGCTCCCCCGAGGTTGCACCATGCTTTCTGCCCTGTGTTCCAGGACCATGAGGCACAGGGAGAAATTCTGGCAGGGCTGCTTCCTGGAGGTGACTTTGGGCCAATTAGGTGAATTCTCTGTGACTCAGTTTTCTCATCTATCAGATGGAGAGATCGATGCTGCCCGTCTGTCTCCCAGGGTGTTGTGAGAGTTAAATGAGTTCGTGTGTGTCATGCACACAAGCAGTCCCGGCCATTGTTAGCACTCAACATAGGTCAGCCCTTAAATATGCAGGGTGTGAGCGAGGGGACGCAGAGAAGGTCGGCTGTCTGATCTCCGCTGATGCAGGCTGGGAAACACAGGTTCAGAAAGGCTGAGAGCCCAGGCCTTGGTCACATCCTGTGGCCAGCCATGACCTCTGACTCTTTGTGACATTGGACTTCATTGTGTGTGTGTGTGTGTGTGTGTGTGTGTTCATGAGAGAGAGAGAGAGAGAGAGAATAATGGGTGGGGAGGATGGTAGGATGGGGAAAGAAACACCTGCCTGTTTCCAAATCTGGGCAGATTTCTAATTAGGATAACATTCAGCTATTCTTACGAGAAAATATAAGAACGGAGGAACTCATCCCTGGGCCTGCTCAGAAGCACACGGTGGCAGAAGGTAATCAAGCTTCCTTAAACCGACGCAGCCGCCTGGCTCGGCGTCGGGCTCACGCTATCTTTGTTGCCCTATCTCTTCCTGGAGCCTTTCGCAATCGCTAACAATCCTATTTACTCAGTGTACAGACAAACACAGCTCCCCTCACCATCTCACTCTTTTTATCTAATATTGAAATTTCTCTCCCTAAGAGGAGCCCTGAATATATTATGATATCTGCTGAATAAATGATGTATGTAATAGGCTGTGCAGAGATGGTGTTTATGGAGCCGGCCCCTAACTCAAATGGAGGAATCATTTCGTTTTCGTTTGAAAGGAAATTCAATTGGATACATTTTCAAAAAAGCAAAATCGTGTTTTTTTTTTTTTAAAAAAAAAAAAAGGTCTTGCAAACTTTTGGATTCCAGATCATTTTTTTCCTACTCCCTCAGTGGGTTAGACTGTCCTATAATGCCTAACGTATTTTTTTTCCTGCAGAAATTGAGGCTGTCTTCTTGTTGCTACCTCTGCGAGACCTGGCCCAGCAGCAGCAGCAGCAGCAGCAGCAGCATTGTTTTTGTGCATCATAGGTCAAAAACATCTGACAGTGTTTGAGACACGGCAAATAATTCCTTCAATATGTCTCTGAGTGAACAGGCGGTGGAAGGTTCCTTCGTTTTACAGGGAAGGTGGCCAGTCGCCACTGTGGGCAGTGTTACCAAGTGATGCCAAGCCCTCGATGGCTGTATGTCAGCTGTATGACACGTTTGATGTCCGCATGCCATCTTGTCGTTCCCTGTATACTTTGTGCAGTGATGGTAGCAGTGATGGCATGAGTGACTATATCCTTTGCCTATTACAGCAGTTTAGAGAGTACAGTTTGATTGTCACAGGGTCCAGTGACACACTGGGGTACTGAGACTGGAGAGGAGAGTGGATAATTTGTGCAAGGGATCACGTGTAATAAATGCAGGCCTCAGGTTTGGAGGAGGGTGGCGGCACCTGCGTGCAGGTCCTCCAAGTGGTCTTTGTGAGTCACGAGTGGCTGCGGCATTTGTCTTCTCCTGAGGCCTGGACCCTTATGGTTCTAAATCTGGAAACGGAATTTGGCCAACTCTGTTTTCACAGAATTGAAAATCAAGAAGAAGTCAAGTCCATGGTGAAAGAAGTGCTGGTCCTTATTTCTTTATGTCTCCTCACCCTGTGAATTTGTCTCCACATTCTATCTCCTCTTAAAGACCAAAAAAAAAAAAAAAAAAGAAGAAGAATTCCTACAGTTCAAACAACCACGACAAAACAGGAAAACCCTCTGGGATTTCCTAAGTGAATCTTTTCCGTTTTTAGCCGAGGAAAGCGATTTGCAGATGGTGCTCAGGAAGGTAGAGCAGCTTCCCAGAACCACGAAGCCAACTGATGGCAAACTGAAGACCAAGACACAGGTCTCTTAAATTGATCCTTCCATTAGATCCCAAGACTGCTTCTTGGCGAGTCTTCAGCCCATTAAGACAGAGCGTCCCAACCAACGAATCGCAGGCCTTCCTCGCTGCTCTATTAGGCTCCCCAGCTCCCGGTCCTATCCCCCCAGAAGGTAGCTCATGGAGGGTCAGGAAAGTAGGATCAAAATCTTTCTTCTTAGCACCCCAGCGCCTGCTGAGAAGCACCCATTTGGGGGCGGCACCCATCAAAGCAAGAGTCTTCTGTGCAGGCACACGGGTGGGTGCAAGGAGGGCAAGTAAGCTCAGGAAAATTCTGGTTTCAGCAGGTTCTTTGAAGCAGGATTTCTTGGTCCACTTAAGGGACTAACATTCACCATGAATGTCCAAGAGAAACAAGGGTGAAGAAGGGTTTCCCAACTTATTTGTCTAGAGATTTTTTTCCCCCAGAGAATACCTTATGTGGCTAAGGGTTCATGGTCAGTGAACTATGGTCCTCTGGCCTATCTGGGTAACCATCTGTTTTGTAAATAAAGTTTTATTGGAACACAGACCTGATTACTTGTTGACATTTTCTCTGTGGCTAATTTTGCTCAACAAGAGCAGAATTAGTTTCTTGCAACAGAGACTGCATCTGGCCCTTTCCAGAATAAGGATATACCACCCTAGAGAATACTAAATGGGCTCCTTACTCTCAGTGTTAATCCACACCAGTGTTAGAGCTGGAACAATTCTCCCCTTCCTAACAGTGAAATGGGACCTGACCCATCCATAGAGATGGTCACCGTGTACACACTTTTAGAGTTATAACCCGGAGCCCATTTAGTTTTCCACCCACAGCTGAGTTATGTAAAACCTGGCATGTAAACGAGACATCCCTGTGATCATGAAGATGGCCAGCCACAGAGCAGGGCCCTCCCAGCTGCAAGATGATGGTCTTCTCCACGTGGAGCTGCGTGGGAGAAGCTGGGACCAGAGGCGGTGTCTCTGTTGCAAAGTGAATCCTGAGTGGAGGCCCCTTCAAAGTTCCCCGCAGAAGGAAGAGCCGGCGAGCTCCCTCCTGGTGAAGGCCAGTAGTTACAGGGCCCGGCAACTTGGTTTTGCTGTAGGTTTAAATTTAGCTTTATGTTCTTTCTTTCTTTATTTTTTTCTTTGTTGCGGATTGGCTTCCAGTGAACTGAATATTTAAAAGATATTACAGGGAGAATCATCCCATCCGGCTGACTGTTTTCTCCCAAACGAATGCGATGATAAGCAATTGCTTTCATTTACATAAACAATCAGTTGCAAGGGTCTCACCCAACACGAGCACTTGTATTTGATGACATCCTGATTGTAACCATAAATAATAATATTTTCATTGTTGGCTCATAAACATCATTACTCAGCATGTTTGCGGTGAAGACAGAGATGACGAGGGGGATTCGGTACCGGGTGCCTGGCGATGGGGGCGGAGACGGCCCGGTCAATCGCACATGCGCAGTGAGTGTCTCTGCTAAGGGCTCGTTGGGAAACAGGGTGAGGCCTTGGACTCATCCCAGGTGCACTTGGACAAACGAAGTCTACCAGGGCAGAAGACGGTTTCACTCACCCCACCAGCCTGTGTCCAGAGACAGAATGTGCCAGGCGCTGCCCTGGGCGAGCGCGTGGTTGGGCAGGATGACGAGAACAGCCATAGGCCCCTGTCCGCGTAGGTGACAGCGTCACGTGATGAACGCGCTGGCGCAAAGAAAACAACGTTCCGTGAGGTTGTGTTGTTATTGTAGAGCCGGTTCTGACTTCATTGTTCTGTTCTTTGGCTTTGCTTTGTCTTTTGACTGTTTATCGTTTAATTTCAAACTTTTCATTTGATGTTCTTCTACTGAGGTCTGACACACCTCCACGCACCATTACCTGTGGAGCACAGGCTGACGGGTTTTTGTCTGTGTTCACACTGACCTGGCTGCCACCCAGGGCAAGGCGCAGAGCACTCCCGCGGCCTAGAGGTGGGGTCTTTATTTTTAAATGGGCGTTTAAATTAAACAACTATTTGAAACCCAAGCATACCCTTCTGCATTGATCAGGAAAAACATCCTAGAGACGAAAAGGAAATACCTTTAAAAGAAGACTGTGGAAGAGGCAGGTTGCCCGGTGGTCACTGGCTTGGGGTTCAGCACAGGCGGGCGTGGGATGAAACCCAGCGCTGCCGTTTGCCAGCGGCTGTTGTGTCCCTGCCACTCATCTCATTTCTTGGAGACTCACTTTCCTCATGTGCAAAATGCAGGTGACAGTGCCCATCTGTGGAGATAGAGCTGGGAGGTCAGTAGTGATGGCTGCGCAGGTAACCGTGGTGGCAGGTGGAGAATGGGCCACCCAGGACCTTGCCTATGGGGGGAGCTGTGAGGATGAGCATGGCCAGGTGAAGACAGCAAAGACCGCCCTCTGCGGTGCTGGTGATGGGCGTGGCCACTAAGTGCTGGTGTCCTTGTCAAGGAAAAATAAACTTCATAAAAGATGAGGGGTGGGTTGCTGATAAAGGATCATGCATTGTGGAGGTCATGGTGACTGTATTTCTAGTAAAACTGTGACATTCAAGCTAGTAAAAACACCTAGGGTTCATAGGTGATAGAGTGCTATCTTTCAATTTTTTGTTCAATAACTTCTGTGCTCCTTATCACTTGGGTCCTTGTCATTTTCTGGGAACAATGGACGTCAGCCTTGGCTGACATGAGAACATTATATTTCAAGTGGTTTCTGTGTGAGAAAAAGTGCTTCTGAACTTGGGGGTGATGTTTTCTTTGTCACTTTGGGTCTTATTATGCATTACTCCCAGGTGGTGATGGTTGATTTTTATGTATCAATTTGGCTGAGCCAAGGTGCCCAGATAGTTGGTCAGTCATTAATTTGAAGGTATTTTGTGGATACCAATAAGATTTAAATCAGTAGACTAATCAGTAGACTTTGAATGAAGCAGATTGTCCTCTATTATGTGGTGAGCCTCGTCCAATCAGTTGAAGGTCTTGATAGGAAGAAGACTGACCTCCCTGAACAAGAAGAAATTATGTCAGCCGATGGCTTTTGGACTTGAACTGTAACTCTTTCCCGGGTTGCCAGGCTGCTGGCCTATGCTACAGATTTTAGACTTATAAAGCCCTTCCAATCATATGAGCTGGCTTCTTAAAATCTCTCTCTTTCTAACTCTCTGTCTCTGTCTCTCTCTCTCTCAAAATATACATATCCTTTTGCTTCCGTTTCTCAGGATAACCCTGACTAATACACCCCAAAGGCTATCCAGTTCTGGTGGTTTTCATAACGCCAGGCAACAATCTCTCAAAGAAAAGAATGGCCTGTGGAGTCCCGACGGCCTGTCTGTGTTGGAGTTCTGGCGCGGGCACCTACGAACGTTGCTGCAGCCACAGGTGTCTTAGCTTTTCTGATGTCAAGGGAGGAGATGGGATCTATGCTCTGCTCAGCCAGAGAGCGGGAGATGCTGAGTTATGTTACCTCCGGACAATGGGGAACGCAGCCCACGTGCTGACTCCTCCTCCTTCATCCTTAGGCAGACCCACTCTCGCAGACAGAGAGAGCCAACACAGGGAGAGCTGGGGAGGGGGCTGCCAGAAGCCCCACCTCTTCTCCTTTCATCCCGGTTTCATCCCTCCGGCTTAGTGTCGTCAGCTGCCAGACACACTCTTGATGGCCTAGGAAGGAGCGACAACTTGGAGAAAGAAAATTCAGTAAAAGAAGACAGTCACAAAATAAGTTCTGGGGCCCCAAATATTTTGGTTTATTTTCCACACTAATGGCTTTGTGGACAATATGTGTTAACTGGTATTGGGCTATGTTACAACTAATAGTCATTTTGTCAAAGGTTGTAGGGTTGATTTCTTTATCTTTGAAGAAAAACGTTAGTGTACAGTTTGTTAACTTAGATTACTGGAAATCTCTCCCAGGGGACTTTCAGCTGCAAAACACCTCAGAAAAGTGAGTCCTTTGCGCCAATCCGAAAGACTTAAAAAATATGAAGAGCTATCAATGAAACAGGAGGAGGAAAAATAAACTTTTTTCCTTTCTCTGCATCCACAATCAAGTTTTAGTATTTTCATCAAAAATACCTTGAGTACGAGTTTTTGAATTTTTATTCCTGAAAAACAAATGGCTATTTTCCGTAATGATAATTATATGGCACCGGAGGGCTTAAGAACCTATTCGCTTGCATGCTTTCTATTAGCATACAATTAGCCCCTTCCAGAAAAGGGAAATTATTTGTTGATTATCTCTGTTTTAGTTGAAGGAACTGGAAGGCAAGGAGGATGGCGGCTTATCCGACGTTAAGGAGCTGCGAGAGGCTGAGGGACTAGCAGCTGAGCTCTCTCTCTGGGCGCTAAGCCTGTGCATGTTGTTTGTGATGAAAAACTATCTGTCCAGTTTATATGCATTGAACAACCAAACTGAGGATCAGCTCCCTCCCAATGTCTGCAACCCCCCTCCCTTGCTTATTCTTGTTCCTTCCCATCTTTGAAGTCACATCCAGATATGTTTGGATCATAGAAACTGAACAGTCATTCCCACCTTGACTTCAAAGTTATCACCCGAGTCCTGCCAATAGGCCAGAGTGAAAGTGAGCAGAATGGGCATCTCCTGTTTGGAGGTCAGGTCCTCTCTCTGGAATGTGTGAACCCAAGTGTCTTCTCTCTGACCTCAGTTTTCCCTCCCGAAAATGGGAAGAATGGCATCCAACTGGCAGCTTGATTATTATTATAATTGACTGTGTGCCCACGTACAAGGGTACATGGCTCATCTCACATGATTGCAGCATCAAGCATATAATAGCTGCTTAATAAATTAGCAAACCATGAAGGATACCCACAAAACGGTGTGATTTCTGGCTCAGCTGGTCCAGCCACTAAAAACAGAAAAAAGGAGTAAATTCCTGCTCAGTGGGTCTCCTGTCCCAGAGTCTATGCCCAGTGTTCATGTCAGCGTTAAGTCAATGCAACCCCACCTCAGGTTCTTGGATAAGTATTACATCTGCCATTTGGGGAGCGAGGGAATGCAGAGTGGTAGCATCTTCCCAAGAGCGAGGACTCAAACTCAGCTGATGGCTGGCTAATTCTGTACCTTTTCCAACATGCCACGTGTTCCTCCGTGTGCTTTCCGGTCTACCCAGCTCTACTGAATTAAGGACCGAGAATGATTTTGGTCCTGAGGATTTTTTACACAGCCACAGGGGGGAGAATGGGAACTGTCAAATAAAAGTAGGTGGAATGCATCTGATTAGCAAGGACAAAAGAGGAAAAAAAAACAGGTACACAGATTATGCACAAATATCACTTGCCTTCGAACCTAATTTAAAACTAATAAAATTGCATAATTCATGCAATCGTAAAGTGGAACATTTTGTAAGATTGCATCGCACATGGAAAGGAGGGAGTATCGCCCAGTATCCATGAACTGCAAAGGCGATTTCAAAGCTGCATTTCAAGTGGGGTTTGAGGGATTCTTCCGGGTCGAGAAAGGGCCTGCCCCGGGAAGTTGTAGCCATCGATGCTGGCCTGGAAACTAAACTCTGGAAATGCAGCCAGGATCGCAGTAAAAACAGACTGTTCATCCTGTTTCTATGACTTGTCATCACAGCAGACAACCAGGTGATTCAGTTATCTTTGGCCTTGGACGGCTGTGTCGTGTGGTTTATGTGCCCCTTTCTGTCGGCCCCTGCGGGTCATTCAGATGGGGGGCAGGTGGGAGGTGCCTGGAGGGCAACAGCCCTGGTGAGCACGTGGACAGGAGGCTGAGAAGAAGGACCGGTGCTATTTACTCTGAAAGTGATGGAAATGATCTTAGGGTCTGAATGAATCGTCCCTGGGAGCCCCCAGTAAGAATAACATGATTCATTTTTATAGCAAGGCGTTTTTTTTTTTTTTTTTTTAAGATTTTATTTATTTATTTTTAGAGAGAGGGGAAGGGAGGGAGACAGAGAGGGAGAGAAACAGCAATGTATGGTTGCCTCTCACATGGTCCTCACTGGGGACCTGGCCTGCAACCCAGGCATGTGTCCTGGCTGGGAATCGAACCGGGACCCTTTGGTTCCCAGCCCACGCTCAATCCACTGAGCTACACCAGCCAGGGCTATAGCAAGGCGTTTTGTACAAACTTTTTTATCGGTGGGAAAAAATGTCTCGTCTGACATGATTGCAGGGGCAGTCCTGTGCTCTTTTCTCTCTCTGGCCTCGAGAGTCTCATGCCCATCCATGAGAGCACCTCGAATGCCTGGCACGCAGGGTGGTAACGCCGTGGCAGACTTTCCCCAATATCAGAATTTCAATCAGCGTGGAATTGGCCTCCAAAGAGGACAGTGGGCTTTTCACAAACACTGTCCTTTGTCCCAAGGCACACAAAACCCCCAAATCCCTAAAATATTTCATCTGAAGATAAGATAATTTTGTTCTAGCCTGGGCTAAAAAAGAAAGAGGAGGAAAAAGCGACCTATCAGATGTAGCCAGGAAAGTCTCGTTGCTCAGGGAGCAGGCAAATTAAAGGCTTCCATCTTATCTGTATTTCGATTAAAATCTTCCTTTTGGTCCCCAGCGGTGGAGCCTGTGGCAGTCTTTCCAAGGGAAAAATGCCATTTCAGTAGGAGGATGTTGGAGAACTCTTTAATGGGCATTTCCACATGTGAGACCGGCTACTTTTCACGTGTGGGAGAAATGACACAAACGATGTTTCGAAGGAGATGGGAGACTTTACAAAGGTGGGAAGAACAATGGAAACTTATCCTGGTGAATTGTCACTTGCAGGGTGTTTCCCCCCCCCCCCAATCCCTTACTGAGCTCTCCTTTGAAGATTTGCAAACCCAGCCCCAAGTACTGAAGAATTCACAGCTAAGAGGGTTCAGGGGAGGCACCAGAGAAGAGTCTGGAGCTATCTGAATATCTAGTCAAAATGCTTTTAAGGTGCTAAATTCAGGGTCAGGTTTTTCTCAGCAAAGATGGTGGAACGAGAGAAGCCAGGGTGCGGTTTAGAGAATGTTGCCCAGATGAGTCCCTTGTACTGAAACCGCCTGGCAGGACTCTGTGGCTGAGACCTAAGGCCCCGGAGACTAAATCTGGTAGGAGCCATAGAGCAGTCAGTCGTCCGATCAACCCACAGAGCGAAGGGATACAAAACTATGTTGCCGAGTAAAAGAAGGCAAGTGTAAAATGTGAGTTCCCGAGGCAGGCAGGAAGGAAACCCAAACGGAAAGTTCCCATGTGCACGGAGAGCGGCTGTGTGATCCCAGGTTGGGGGTGCACATGGGGTGAGGAAGCTGGTTCTGGGCTGGAAGGAGGTGGTGTGGGTTCCATTGCTGGCTTTGCCACAACCGACCCAGACGAAGGTCAGGAGACTTGCCCTGGGAAGAACTAGATCATAAACACTTCAGGTTTGCGAGCCACGCGGTCAGTCACAGTGGCGATGCTCGGGGGTACAGGGCAAAAAGGGCCACAGACAGCGTGCGGATGGGTGGCCTGACTGTGGTTCAATAAAACATGACTGATGAACACGGAGAATCTGAATTTCGTGTAATTGTCACCTCCTCGGACATTATTTTTCTTTTGATTTTTTTAATCATTAAAACATGCCAAAACCACTCTCTCCACACGGACCATACAAAACAGATGATGGCCAGGTCGGGCCTGTCTGTGGTAGTTCGCCCTCTTACCTCCTTCCCATCATCGGGGCAGCGGGTTCATTGCTAAAGAGGTGATTTAGAGACTTGGTGGTCTGAAGGGTGAGCCTTTCACTCTTGGAGTTCCAAGAGGCAACACCTATTCCAGTTCAGATGGTTTGTTTACGGGGGGAAGAGGGTGGCACCCTAGTTAACAGTCGTGTGAACTAGCAACAGTTGTTAGAAGGAGCGATGGGATAATAATACAAGGAGTAAATGACCTCGCTGAGCTAGACTTTCTTTCGCACTTACCCCAGGCCTGGCAGCGTTCCGAACACTCACCCCACTCCTTAACCCTTAGAGCAACACAGCGAAGTCGATATTGTTTCTCCCGCTGCCTTGCAAGGAGGCCCAGGGAGGCACTGCCTGCCTGAGGGCGCAGAGCTGATGAGAGGTGGTCCCCGACCACTGACCACTGCAGGCATGTGGGCCGGAGTTGGAAAGGTGGCAAGTGCCCTGCGGAAGTGCCTATCTGAAGCTCCCGAGTCGAACTGTCTGACCTCCCAGGTGACACTCGACCACATGCCACCTGCTGGAACGGGCTTCCTGAGCTCTGAGCCTCAGGTTCCTCGTTGGTGGAACTGAACAGCTATTGTATCAGCTTCATAAAATGGGGTTGAGGGGTACGAATTCATGGTCTATAATCAGGGCCTATTAATGTTAGCTGATGTTACCCTTAACTATGAATGAGTTATCCCACGTTTTTGATAACTTAGTTTATATGTGGTGCTACGTTATATCCTTTGCTTTGAAATGATTCCTTTCTGACTTGGAGAGATTTTTCTTAAGTCATATTTTTTGCATCAAGATTTGGCAAAGGAGGCTGTGCTCACTCCATCCATAAACATCAAGTTTATGCTATTTTAAACAGCCTTGACACGTCCTGAGGATTTTTCCGTCGGCCTCTGGATATCTCCCAGGAGTCCTCACGTGGTCCGGGACTCCACTGGGCCTGGAAACAAGCGACATGCAGCCCTCCTAGAGAAGGCAGAATCTGCGGGCACACGGGGACCTGGAGGGGGGCCTTGCCTGACCCCCCTGCCTCCGAGGGGGACCCCATGCAAATTCTGCCACCGCCAGCGCTCTGGGTGTGCAGCTGGTTTCTCATCTCAGGAGAAATCCATAGTATCAGCTCAGCTAAACTCCCTCTGGCTTCCTGCGAAAACCCCTCATTATTTTAGGTAATGGAGTTCCTCAGTTGCGAGCTTTTTGTTTTTGCCTCCAAATGCTCCCGATACGAAAAAGTCAGTGACTACCTGTGATGGGCAAAATGAAGTTCAAATCACTGTTTTCTGACATTCAGGATCTTTCAAGCTCTCCCTCGTCCATGCATGTGACAGGGGTTTCTCAGTTCCCATCATTCTTTCCAAGCACGTCAAAAGGCACACTTCAGCGCCTCGGAAATTGGGATGTGCCTCAGAGTCAGTGGCACGCTGTCCTCACTCACCCCCAGGCCGTCGTGACGCTGTTGTCCTGGCCTGCAGGTGTGCACACATCGAAGGGCCAGCCTGAATTGCAACTTGGAGAGTTGCAGAGAGAAAAGGAACCAGGAGAAAATGGCACAGCCCCTTTTTAAACCCCTAGGACCTGATGGTGGTGGTCGGGCGGTGAACCAGTCAGGTTTAGCACCACCCATGGGAGAGTCACAGCTCGGCCAGTCTCTCACAGCCGGGGAGCCAACTGAGCTGCCCGGTGCCCACGGCCTCGCCGCTTTTCACCACAACACTGACGTATGACAAAACTCTGTCTCCTCAGGTGACCGGGATTTCTTCCTGTAAGTGTAAAGTAAAGGTCCTAAGCCATACGACAGCATCGCGCCTCAGTTTTACTGTCCACGTTCCCTCCTGTTTTTCCCTCATGGCACCTAAGGTATGGTTTCATCCTACAGCGGGTGTCATCTTCGAGTCTGTAAAACATGGTGTGCCATCCTCACAGACTTGCGGGGACACGGGGCCCCCGGGGGAGGAACTGGTCTTCGCCTTTAAGGACTCACAGTCGAGGATGAGAGGACATCTGTCCCCAGGTCCTCCAGGAGTCATCTCCCGCGCTGCCCCTTTCCTCTCAGTGCACACCCACTCCTCCTCCTTCGAGGCTCAGATGGAATCGCGTCTTCGCTGCGATACTCTCCCAGAGTGCGCGGCATCCGTCACTCTACGCAGAATCGACAGTTTCCTCCTCTGTGCCTTTCTCATGTCGTCTGCAGAGTCGTAGGTTCTAGCACCAGGCACTTGGGTTTCAATCCTGGCACCTCTGCTTGAGCAGCACCACTGAGGTGGCCCAACCTGAGTTTCTTCATCTTTATTGTGTGTATGTATCTCACACTCAGCTTCCACATCTGATCTGGGGATTCAATACATTAATACGGCACTTGGAAGAGCACCTGGCACAGGGGAGGTAGAGTCGAGCATTGCCATGCACTGTGTCAGCTCTGGTCCCACTGGGATTTGATTCGCTGGGATGTGGGTCTCCGGGAGAGCGGCCCGAGAGCTGGGCTGATGTGTGAAGTCAGCCTCACTTTGTTCCTTGCCGGTGGGGCAGCGTTTTCCTTGGAGCAGGGAGTCGATCATTAAGCCTTTCAACAAATGTCTGTGAAATGAAATACCTAGTATGAATTAGGCAACAGTCTTGGTTTCTCTTCTTGGCTCCGGTCATAGAGCTTGAAAAATGTTTGTTGACTAAATTAGAGAATAATTACTCAGCTTGCAAAGACTGGGTGACGCCCGGAAGGCCACTAGGCGCCCCTTGCTTGGCCAAAGGGCAGGGCTCTCTAGAAGTCATCAGCCGGTAACAGCCCATGAACTCTGAATGCGATCTTTGCCATGTTTTCTTCTGTTTGTTTGAATTCAACAAATATTCTCCTAAAATTACAGGCAGTACACATGGTGTTCAGGAACACGTCAGCTCAACCTAACTCTTTTAAGGGGCTGTCCCTGACTCAGCAAGGATCAGGGACTCGTTATCATATAAAAGCTCTGCACCTGTAGGAGTTTGGGGGATTCAGATTCCAAGGGACCTCACTTTACTTACTCACTGACCCCCCCTCTGTTCTACCCATTGTCTTAGCCGCAGAACTAGCCTGTAGTTTCTCTCTTTGCTCAACCCGACCAAGTTGACTTGGACGTCATTTTTCTTTGGATTCTTTGTTGGTTCTATTTTGGCTTCTTGGTGTCCTTCCTGCGCAAGAATGACTTTCTAGGCAGCCCTTGTGTTTGTTGCCATCCGTCTGGGGATCTACCTTGCCTTTGGCACCTTCGTAGGCAACCTGCCTAGTTTCTCCTCATTTGGTGCCACAGGTAAGAAGGTGGTACGGAGGCATTAGAGAAGCTCACCAAATACTTCTGAGCCTCTGCCTTCTGAGCACAGGGTAAATTTGTTTCTGGAAATATGTTAGTTTTAGTCAATGAGTTGTGAGCTGAAGAAACACGGATCACTTCTAGCTACACTATTGATTTGCATGTAAAGGGCCCTCCAGGTCCCTTTGTCCCTTTGCTTCTGTGACCAGCATCCTCAAGATGGCAACTGATCCATCGGTGTGAGTCTTGGAGGGAGAGGGTAGGCAGCAGAGCCCGTTGGACAGACACGGCGCGTGAGGAAGGAAGGAAGCTTAGTTGCTGTAAATTACAAATATCGGAGGGTTTCTTTCTATAACCATAACCTGTGTTTCCTTTTGGATTATTGGAAGGACCCATTAACTGCCTGTATAACATGGGTAAAATCAATGTGACATGTTTTGCAAGGCATCAGAAAAACACTTCGAGATCTGCGTATCTGTCTCCTATGGAAGATGCTCCGTTTTGCCAAGTTGTGTGTTGACGAATCAGTTCTGGCATTTATTACAATTGAAAAGTAGCAGCGAGCTGTCTAAAGGAAATTCCACTGCTCAGTGAGCTGGGCCGGGAGGTAGGTAATGGTGGCGGGAGGCATTATGAGCAATTGTGTTTGATGCGGGGTTTGCGTAGATTCATTCACAGTGTGGAGTTGTTTCCAGACGCCGGTCGCTCCTCGGTGTGCGGCAGCAGCGTCTAATATTTCTAAACATATTTCGCTCGGTGACACATTAATGGTATACAATAACACTGGGCCTCCCTCTTAGAAAAATGGATACTCTCATTTCTCTAAACACTAGGCCTTTACCTTCCACCATTTCCATTTAAATGCAAATTTCAATCATGTCCACCTTTCCGGGTTCCAATGTGAGAGCACACGCAACTGGTAGCAGCCGGAGTCCACATTTCAAGGGGCTGGGAACCCTTCCCTCCAGGGGTCCCAGACAGGTTTAAATGGTTCCTGTTTCTCCTGCCCACTTGTCGCTGAGATCGGCCTTGAAGGAAATGTTTTCCCCCCCTGGGAAGAGTGGCTGAGTCAGAAGGAAGGATGGCCCCCCGAGCGGGAGACTCGTGTGCTGCGGCATCTCATGGGGGCCCCTGAAGTGACCCGGCGGCATGTGAATGTGTCCTGGCTCACACCCTTCATCTTGGATCCTGAAAGACAGAATTCAGGACCCAGGCACCCCTCAATGGGGTCTGCTGTACAATGGCTGCCTGGCATTTCTTTCTGAAGAGAGAGAAGTCTCAGGTTCTCAGCACAGGCCTCCGTTGTCTTCCAGCCTTGAGTTGAGTCCTTGCCTCCCTGGCCCAACCCCTGGTCGATCCTTCCTTGTCTATAGGTAGGCTTCTGGGGCCCAGGCCGGGAGGCAGCCTGCTGCTCCGCCGTGGGGCAGAAGCACAGGTGTAATGTTCGAAGATGTTTGCTGAACTAAGTCTTTAGGAGGGTAAAAAAGGGTTTCTGAGGGACTCCAACATCCAACCGGTGCAAAAGTCAGGATTCACGGGAAAGACAGCTGGGACTTCAGAAAATTCTGGAAGATTATCTCTTAGAGGAAAGAGCATGTGTTTTGGAACCCTAATGCCTTGGTTCAAGTCGAACAACGTTATTTCCTGGCCATGGATGTTGTTCAAGTGTGTTGACCCAGACCTTGGTTTCACAAACACGGAGAGAACCAAGAATGGTAATTGTTCCTCATGAGGCCATAGTCAGGGTGCATCTGCTACATCCAGGGAGAAGGCTTAGGGCAGTGCCTGACTCCTGGGAGTGCCCTGGGAGGTCCTGAGTGTGCAGCGCAGAGCATGAGGGGCTGGATGCAGTGGTGTGTGGTCCTCTCCTTTGTCACATGGTCGCTCCCTCTGCAATGAGCAGAGAAATCCTTCCAGGCAGAAGACGTTTCCTTGCAATAAGATGCAGGATGCGCAGGGAGGCTGTACGGTGGCCCAGCTGGTCTTCAGACCAGAGAAAGCCCATGGGAAGCAGCATGAAGGGGAGAAGGGACCAGGCCTGCTATCGAAGGGAAAGAAGAAAAGGGAGCTTCTGCAGCCAGTGAACCATGTGTGAGACTTGGTCCTCGGGGCTTTCTGTTCTGAAACTGCGTGTTATGGCCATCATGGGTTGGTGTAATTTTATTGAACATTCTATTCCCTAGTGGGTGGTGGGTTATGTCTGTGCGGAGACCCCAGGGTGGCTCTGGGTGGCATTCATGGAAGGAAACGCCAGATCCGCAGGAGGGGGACCCTGTGCAGTGCAACTGGAATGGCCCTGAGGAGCATTTTTGTGCCACTTAAATGCTTCTGAGAGAAAACGCACCACCTGCACCTGACCCCTGGTCACACCGAGCACTGGCTGTTGGGTGAAGGAGCAGAGGAAGCCAAGCTCTACACAGCAGATAAAATACGGAGCCAAGCAGATGTGGTTGGACCAGTCGCGACCCGGAAAGCAAGTGAGGGTGGGTGGCGGTTCATCCGGAGGCTGGGACAGGTCAGTATCTTGGTCAGAGGACCCAGAATGGGGCTGCTCTTCAGCTGGGGAGGGTTTTGAGCTTCCTTTTAGAGTGTTGTGAAGGGATGGGGGTGCACCCGTGAGAGACAGCAGCAGATGGAGGGAAAGGAATTGTCATGAAGACGGAAAAACAGCCCAATGGCCGCCAAAGAGCAAATCAGAGAGAATTAGAGGAACACTCACCTGGATGAGGTTCTTCTATGAGATTATGAATTTCTTTCTTTTTTTTCAGATTATGGCTTTCTTAAGAGCAAGAACTAGGTCTCAGGGAGAGGAGAACTTCTTGCTATGTGCTTGTTCAATGAGTGAGTGGATAAACGCATGGATAGATGAGTGCATGTGTGTATTTGTGCTCATGAAGTGCTTCTCCTTTCCCTCCGCCCATCATCACCATCTTTGGGTCCCTGTCTTGGTGGTGCTCCCACCACCCCCTTGACATCCTCTGCTGACTGGTCCCATTTTGTCATTTGGCTCCTGCTCAGATTTCTACCAGCTGACCAACCTCAAGGGACAAAGTACTCTCCTTGTGACCCCATTGCTGGCCACTCTCCACCATACAACCCTGATTCATGGTGTTCCAACACACCCACCAGTTGTAGGGATCAGCTGAAGCTGTGTTTGTTGGGTGTGGTGTTTTTGCCACCCTACCCTAGGTTGCCACCCACACCAGAGCATGGGGGTGCTGATCTGCTTCCTTGTATTTGTCCAGAAACAGAGGCTGGCCATGGTTGATGCTCAGTAACTATTGATAGACTTTATCAATGACTCATTATCAGCCTTCCTATACTACTATTTGGGGGGTGGGGAAGCCATTCTAGGCCCTGGTTCTTTATACACGTCACTGCAGATCTTTGTGCTTCTATAAAAATAGATATTGTCAACCCAACTTGATAGATTAGCAATCTCAAAGTGCACACAAGCACACCCACATGCACACAGAGTTGTTCTTTTAGGACAAAACTCCTGCAGACCTCAGAAATTTGTGGGAAAGGTCCAAACTTCATGGGCTAGGACCAGCTGGCCAAGAACCCAAGGCACAGAGGACACCCAAGGCACGGGTGACATGCAAGGCAAGCATTTAAGAACACCCTCTTCCCAGGGCCAGCCCTGGTTTCCCAGGCTAGGAATGTGCACCGCACGAGGGGGCTCGCTCTTAGCAGATGGGGGCCCTCCCTGCTGGGAAGGGCCGTGCTAACCGGAGTCAGATGTTGCAGCTTCAGGAGACAGGCCAGTCCCTGTACATTTGGGAGAACTTGAAAGAATTCTGGAAGAGCCATAAATCTTGGCCTGGAGCCTTTTATCAACCTCTAATTTATCATGGTCTCTTAATTACTTTGACTGGAGAAATCGTAATCCATATGTATTGGAAATTTGGTCGGCACTGGCCTGTTTTTCATGACAAGGGCCGTTCTTGACACATGCGCTTTAACTTAGAGTGATTCCACTTGGCGGCAACTTACTTCTAAGTCCCTTTGCTGGTAGCGCTCATTCACCCAGCAGACACCCCACCATCTCCATGGCGCCATGGCCGGCACTTGCCCGTGAAGCCCAAGGAGGAGGAAGAGAGTCTCAGGCTTAAGAAACCTGATATCGACTGGAGAAAAGAGACAGCCAGATAATTCTCCTTGACAGTGATAAATGACACAGAGGCCAAGGAGAGGGTGCTGGGCTGCCACCAAGAAAAAGCACGTGACTGAGCCCAAGGGCATCGGGGATGGCTGCGGGAAGAAGGCAGTGCCCTGTCCTGAGACTCGAAGGCTTTGGAAAGCAAGGGCCATGCAAAGGAAGATGATGATAATGTGGAATGCTGTAGAATTAAAATTAGCCAGATGCAGCTAAAACTGTAGCAGAGGACTTTGTAGACACATTGATAGGGTCACTGTAGGACCTCTTCTCCAAGCTCTAGACAAACTGATGTGCCTATTCGGCATCTGTATTTGGCTGATTGATGAGTCATCGCAAACCCAATATGGCCAAAACATGGCCCCAAACCTTGCTGTCCTTCCCTGCTTTCCTCTTTGCCTCCAAACCTACCCCATCTCAGTTCTTCCCCATCTCAGTCTCTGTGATACCCCCATATATCCATTTGTTTGGGCCCCATATCTGGGAGCCAAACCTGCTTCTTCTCTTTCCTTAAACTCCCTCATCCAGCCTATCAAGGAGTTCTGCTGGTTTGTTTTCAAGACGCATCCACGTCTGTCCATGTGTCACTTCCGCTGCTGCCACCCTACTCCAATATCAGCCAAATTAAGAAATTGTGTCCCTTCTTTCCTCTTTCCATTCTCCCTCATCCTGCCCTTCAAATCTTTTACTAATAGCTGGGACTTAGCCAGCCAGACTCTCCTTCATGGGTGCAGGAGATTTGTTCTGTTTACTGCTGACTCATGGGAGCCGAGATCTAGGCCTATGAATTGCAGGTGCTCAGTGAACATTTATTGACTAAGCACCCGAACATGACAGTGTCTCTCTGAAGGCAGAGAAGAAGGCCACATTGCAAAGCGTGAAGGCATGTTTCTGCCCAGCTGTCATTGCTCTTGCTTTCCTTCAGACATCAGTCATTATGTTGGAAGATAAGGTCCTCTCCCAGAGGCAACTGAAAATGTTTGCAGCATTGCTCAGGGAGTCAGCAAAGTATTTGGACTTTAGAACTATCAAGCCATTAATATTACTTTTTTACTAAAACTTCCCTAGGCAGCAAAGGAACTCAAATTACAATCAACAACCACAAGACCGTGGGTTTGTCCCCAGATGGTGGATCCCAATGAGTCCCAACAACAAGCTGGCTCTCCTGGGTGCTCCAGGGCTACCAAAGGTAGGAAATACGGAAATAATTTGTCCTGACACCTCCAGAACATATCCTGCTTGTGTGCAGTGCTGTGCCTTTGCTTTGCAATTATTTAAACAATGCATGCTTATTGTATTGTAGAAATAATCAGGATAAGGATAAGCATAATCATGGAGCTGTTATTTATGGCTTATTGCAACGTGCCAGGCTGCATTCAGAACAAGTTACTTCTCCCAATGTTATCCTCACAATCTCCCTAGGAAGCAGATGTTATGACGCACATTTTACAGATTAGAAAACAGAGGCACTGAGCAAGGAACCACTTCCCCAGGTCTCTCTACTCCTGGTAAGTGGATTCAAACTCAAGAAGTCTGGTTCCAGAACATAGGCTCTTAAATAATAAGGATAACCAAAAATAATTTTAATCTTATTCATTGTTATGGGCTGAATTGTGTCCCCTCCGAAAGTCAGATGTTGAAGCTCTAACTCCTCCTACCTCATAATGTGACTATCTTTGGAAATAGGGTCTTTAAAGAGGTAATTAAGGAACAATGAGGTTCTATGGGTGGGTCTTAATCTACTAGGCATGGTGTCCTTACAAGGAGAGGAGGTTAGGATATACATTGACACCAGAATTACAGGCACACAGAGGGGCTACCATGTGAAGGGGAAGCAGAAGGTGGTTGTCTACACACCAAGGAGAGAGCTGTCTGAAGAAATCCACCCTGTTGACACCTTGATCTTGGACTTCCAGCTTCCATGACAGTGACAAAATAATTTTTTTTTCTGTTTGGACCCTTCAATCCATGGCCTTTTCTTATGGCTGCCCCCAGTACCAATATGCCCACCAACATAAACTATAACTATGAAGTCATTCCATCATTCAAGCCACATGTACTGAGTGCCTTGCACATATGTCTGTGACCATGCCTGGCCCTGGGTAGACAAAGACACATTCTCCAAGATCTTTATTCTGAAAGAATGGATTGTGCGTGCCTGTCCGGGCATGACCCTGTGTGGATAGAGCAAAATGAAGATGATCTGAGATGACAAACTGAGAGAATTCCCTTCACTCATTCATTCAACCTTCATTTATTCATGTCTCTTTAGGCACTAGGCACCAGAGTATGGAGATAAGAGAGTGGTAAAGGGAACCTGATGCCCAGTCTGCAGGTAAGCCCCATGCGGGTAATCTTCAGAACCCTGGCCCTGGATCTAGGCTTTGTAGGTTCAAGTCCCAGCTCAACCACCTGCTGGCTGTGTGACTCTGGGCAAGGTCCTTAAACCCTCCATCTCCATTTGCAACCGTGAAAGCCTTCTGAAAGGTGTCGCAGAGTCGTGTGTGTAAAATGCTCGGTTTGGTGGAGGTCCCGCGACACCTGTGCAGTGAGGATGAGCTGGAGTGAAGCACAGCAGGGCGAGGCCACCGGTGACATTAGAATTCATTCTCAATGTTCCTACAAAAGACGTTTGCAACTTTGAGGCTGTACTTACTGATCACAGGGAGAGGAAAATGGCCCCATGAGAAGATTCAGTTCTCAGAAGTTTGGTGGTCCAGCATTTCAACTTCTTTGGGTTAATATTTTCTCATCTAAAAAGTGGGAGCTGTAATATTTCCTTATGTTGAGATATTTTTGTGACAGCATGGGCACATGCTATCATGAATCTTCTGTTTTACACGTGAGGAAACTGAGGCAGAATGTCCCAGTAAGTAGGCTAAGGTCACACAGTTGCTAAATGTCAGACCACCCATGTCTTGACTCCGGAATCCATGCCCTTGGCCACAGGTGGGGTGGGAGAAGTAGCCTGCCATTGCTCCAATGGCAGCGGGTAGGGATGCTGCCTGGGGGATCTCAAGGCCCATTAGGGACAGAATGGGGTGCCACTCTGCGATCTGAGGACTGTGCTTATTAATACCTAGGGGACCAGCTCTGAGAAGCCCTGTACCTAAACTCTGCCAGTCCTCCCCTATCTGGGGACACACAGCTCCACCCTGCATTCCTCCCAGCAAGCAGGATGTGTTGTAGGAGCCCAGGAGACAGAGCCTTCCACACGCCTAACAGAAACAGGAGCGAGAAGATGATAAAATTCCTAACAATGGAGCGCCAGGAAGGCCTGGGATGATGCTTGCCATTCTTGGGGGTTTTTGTCAGTCCCAGAATAGTGCCTTAGAACAATTCATGCTCATTTCCCAGGTAAAAGTGTTATTTTGCACACTAGCCAAGACACAGCGGAACTGGACTCTGCACCTCTGGGGCTGGGCTGTGGGCTGGACATGGACCCGCGGCCTCGCGGGGCAGCACGCTTTAGGGCAACTCCTTTACCCTTGTTCCGTTTTCCTGGTGAACTTGCTTTGGTTAAGGAGCAAGAGCACTGAGGCAAGGATGAGCATCTAGTCTTATATTCTCATTAAAGTAGGTCCTGACTCCGAGCTTGTTAAAGCCACCAGGTTGGCCAAGACTTGCTCAGGACCTGAAATGTCAATTTTGATTCTGTTGCACATGGAAATAGATTAGTGTGATCTGTGTAACTTTTGGAAACTGCAGTTTGGGTTTCAGAGTTGTCCCATCTGTCTGGCCCGGCCTGGACTTCTACCCCTTGTCCCGAGACAGACCCCTCCCCCTCTCCTCTCTACCTGCTCTGGGAGTTACGGCTCTGCCCTGGCACAAATGTTGCCTTAGAAACCAAAGATTCCCTTCAGATTTGGCCCAGACGTGGCCCTCCCCTTGGGTACTGGGTTGAATAGTGGCCCCTGATATTCATGTCCACTGACCCTCAGAATGCAACCTTATTTGGGCAGAAGGTCTTCGAGGTATGATCAAGTTAAAATAAGATCGCACTGGATTAGGATGGGCCCTAATCCATGGACTGGTGTCCTTATTAAAAGACAAAGGACATTTGGATGCAGATCTGCACAGAGGGAAGATGACATAAAGACAGACATGGAGAAACGTGGGCGAAGATAGAGGCAGACATCGCAGTGACACGTCTACAAGGCCAGGACGCCGCCGGGGGCAGCCAGCAGACCGCCGGATGCTGGGAGAAGGCAGGGAACAGATTTCCCTCACGGCCCCAGGAAGAACCAGTCCTGCCGAAATCTGGATTTCAGACTTCCAGCCTCCAGAACTGTGAGGAAATGAACTCCTGTTGTTCAAAGCCACCCGGGTTGTGGTCCTTTGTCCTGTCCACCCTAGGAAACTCACACACCTTCTCATCAGCTGATCAGGATGCCCTTGTGTGTCTGCTGACCTCACTATTGCCCAAGACTTCCCAGGGCTGGGAGACTTCCGCTGCCTGTGCCAGGCCCAGCCCTGCCCCAGAGGCTGGCTCTGCTTAAGGACCTGCCTCTGACCCCCTGAAGGAATGGAGGCGGGTCTCCCTCACACAGCTTCAGTCTTGACAACTCACATGTCTCTCCCTCTCCCCAGGAATCCCCTCTGCATTGGCATCATCCCTTTTTGACCTCTGAACATGTAGTCCAGCTTCCTGTAACTCGCAACTACATTTCAGTGTACACCGAGAGCCCCCATGACATGTCAAGCTCGGGGCAAGGCATAAAGAGATGAAGCTGGACTCTCAGGTCTGGTGGCACGTCCCTGGTTTCCTGTCTGCTGCTGTCTTCCATTAGGAAGCGGAGTCTCCCTGGTTGAGGATACCACCTGCTGTGGGCCCCAAAGCCTATTAGCTCTCAGGGCTTTGGGATGGGGTATATTTGGATGGGGTGGGTTCTGTGTAATGGACCTCCAGCCCCAATTCATATGTATGACAGGTCCTTCTCTCAGGAGAGAGACCACTCATAGGGAATTCTTGAGTGGCTCAGGTATCCTACTCAGGTGTCTGTCAGAGGAGAAGCTGGGGAGGCTGCGACAGAGGCCAGATGCAGAGGGCCGGTGCAGCCGCAGGTGGGACAGTGTTTGGAGGTGGAGCCGGTTGGATGTAAGGAAGTCTTTTCTTTCAGGTGGGCACTGGAGTGTCTGTGAGAAGTGTGACAGGGGGCACAGACCAGTGACTGGGGATGGCCACAGTGAGGGGATAGAGTGTGGAGCAGGACATGGTCGGTAGAGAGAGCTCGTTGATGGGAGGTCTAGGCCAGCGAGGTTGGGGTGGGTTCTTTCCAGGCGTGCGATAGAAAGAGCGAGTGCAGGTGAGAGAGAGAAAGACCCTCAGGGGGTAGGATTTTGCTCCTGGAAGCACAAGGCGCTGCCTAGAGACCAAGAGAGAAGCCCCTGCTATCAACTGCACCCACTAGGACAGGGTGCTCCCGGTCCAGCACGCAGTGCTAGAAGGAGGACACAAGATTCCAGTGTAGGCTTTGAGACCTTAGGCTTGGTCTCCAGAGACCCCACCCAGGATCCTTAGATCGCTCCAGATCAACATCAGGAACCAAGTGGGGGACGGCGAGTGAAATGAGCAGAGCTTGGAGCAGAGCAGGGTGTGAGGGTTCATCCAGGTGGGCCATCCAGCTTCCAGGCACCTTCCCGAGAACCTGTCTCTGCCGAATATTCTCCTCCTGTCCATGGAGAGCGGGGAGGGGGATTGGAGCCTGCTGCCCTCACCATGGTCTCAGTGCCTTCTGATGGGCCCTGGTGAGTAATCAAGGTAATCCAGTTATAACAGGTGACCGTATGGTGTCTTAAACCACAGGGTGTGTTGGAAGAGCTATATCAAAAATAAATAACAAGAAGTTTTGGAGGAAATAAGTCACATTAACTTCTTGGTTATTTCCAAGGTGATCAGACTATTAACATATTGAATATACACAGGGCAAAGTAAAAGTAGACTTACAGTTATGAGTATGCAAAACACAGACTGTACCCATGTATAATTATTTACTAATTATTGTACTATTTTTTCATACAAGCAACTGCACACCTACTTTTGCAAACTCACACACACACATATACACATGCCTGGCAGAATTTAAGATCAGCTCCAAAGAGGTGCCACGCAGGATATTAAAAGTTTAACGAGGTGCAGTTTCAGAGGTGTTAACATTTGACAACCAGAAACAGCAGTAGCCAAAAGCTTATAATCTGAAACAGATGATAAACGATGGGCCGGCTGGTTGCTCGCTCAGAGCACAGTTCAGGGCTGCAGGGATATTCTAGGAGAAGAGCAATGGGACCTGGGTTCTAGGCTGGCCTAGGAGCCAGTGAGACGCTGAGCTTGGGCATCTGCACCCTGAAACAAGAGGGCCCCCTGGTTTTGTGGCCAGATGGGGATAACGAATGGGAGCTCCTGGCGTTGTGCTGGGACCATGGTGGGTGCCGACAGCAGGTGCGCCCAGGGGGCCTTGGAGCCGGCACCACCGAGGTATTACTAGCTTTAAGAAGTTTCTTACACTGGGAAAGTTCAGAGGGGGTGTGTTCTGCATCATGCCAATGGTTCTTGCTGTCACTCATAGAACTTTCCATAATAATTTTGTTTTGCCAGCTTCAACATCTGGTTGAATGGCTCGGAGGGTAGCGAACAGGACTCAGCCACACCCAATGAAATAACCGCGTTATGAAGCGGGTTTCGGTGGCATTTCTGGAATGTGTCCAGGTGGCTGATTACTACAGGACAGCAGAGAAAGACAGTGGGTTTGGATGTGTCAGAGATTTAAATGAGGCCCCAAAGGAACTGTGGGAGGGGCCCATAGAGCTCATCTTCCAAGCCAGCTTTCTGGATTCTTCTGTGACACATGTTACTTGCCCTTCCCATGTGGGCATCACCTCCGGCTGCTCTTGGCTTGATTAATGAGCACATTGTCTTCCAGAAGATATTGAGGTCCTAGAAAGCAGGCTGCAGCTCCGGCACAATGCATAATTTTCACGTGTTCACTCATTCATTCATGGTTTCATTTATTTATTCCTCAGTTCTGAGAAGCACAGACTGTGGTCTTGACCAAAGGCTTGTCTGAGCTTGAGTCCTACCCCATCTCTCACTGTGCATCCTAGTGTTATTTGCAGGAAGAGGAAAAAGATAAAGTGGGTATGTCCCTCGAGAAGCACAAGTTTCAGTGAGAGAAACTGAAGCACTGAACTGGGCACTGATTATGGATTATGCATTACTGTGCATGGTGGTAAAACTCACTAGGATTTGTTGGACGTTTTTTCTCTATGCCAGATAGTCTTCTATGTGCTTCATGTGTGTTCATGCATTCAGTCCCCCCCAAACCCAACAGATCAGTATGTTGTGAAAGATCTCCACTTCACAGTTAAGTCAGTGCATTTATAGAACCTTCCTATCAGTTTGGTTTGCTTGAACTCATAACAACGGCTGATGTTGGCAAAACCCTATCCAATGGTCAAACCCTGCCATTTTTACCCATAGAACCCTCACAAGAGCCCTGCACCAGATGAAGACAATAAGCCATGAGGAGTCTAGGAAACATGTCCAAGGTCAATGGGGCTGGAACACACGTGCTTCTAAGTTTGGGGAGCTTTCTGTGTCAGCAACCGGCCGCTCAGTGTTGGTCGGAGCTTCACCCGACTAGAAAGGCAGGACATGCACTGTGGAGTTTGGCGGAAGTGCACGTTACCGTGGTCTCGTTCAGTTCAGGCAGCACAGCCCGCCCTTCATGGCGGTCCACAACCCCCTCTCCATGTCCATTGGGACCCCTGCACTTCTTTCTGGCACCTTCCTGCCGCGCTCCCTGATTGTTTTCCATCATTTCTATCCAGAGAGGTTTGTTTGCATTTTTTCAAGCTGCATCTCATTTTTGCCAGCTTTGATGGGTCCTTGCGTGAAGGCTCCCCCTTTGATCATGCTCCTGGGCCGTTATGATCCAGGATGTCTTTGGCAGGCTTTGTTAACCTGCTCTCAATTCATTAAGGATGCTGCAAAATCAGATCCTTCCCACCCTGTGCTCCGTGGACGAAATGCTTGGACCGCTAAGCATCATCACTTTTATTACACTTAATCTGTTTCTGAACTTGAATTATGGTCTGTGCTCATCCACATGATTTTGGTGAGTGCCAGTTTCGAAAGATGGAAGTTCACGTGTTTCCTTGGCGCAAACGCGGGTACTTACCCTGGCTTTCTTCATCTGGTTTTATAAATCTATCCTAAGGAAAAGATTTCTCCTTCACAGCACGTGTTATTATTTATAGGTACAGACACACTATTATTTTATATTATGATTCTGAATCTTTCAAATGTTTCCTGTCGTCTTTGTTCTGTTGTTTCTCTTATTGGAAACTGTCCTTTGATTTACTGCCTGGGATTGTTCTTTCTTTTCTCGAACATTTACTAGCTGTTAGGCATCTGGTGCAAAGCCCTGTGCCTTTAAGGGCACAGACAAGAGCAGGACCCACAAGAAAGCAATCCTACCACAGAGAAGAGGGTCAAGCAGCTTTGCCTGGTCTGACCATTTGACGTTTCGGAGCACTTACCGACTGTGGTTGAGGGTCTTACACCAAGGATCACCGTTTGTCTGAGTAGCAGCCCTGCAGGCAACATCCAACAATCCCCCCATTGAAGGAAGACTAATGGAACTGTGAAATTAACAAGTAGAACGACGCCAAACTACAAATCTTCTGCACAGCTAAGGAAACAATCAGCAACATGAAGAGGCAACCTATGGAGTGGGAGAAAATATTTGCAACTCATATGCTGAATAAAAGGTTAATATTCAAAACATAGAAAGAACTCATACAACTCAATAGCAAAAACAATCTGATTTAAAACTGGGCAGAAGAGGTGGATAAATATTTTTCCAAAGAAGCCCATGCAAGTGGCCAATAGGTACTCGGAAAGATGTTCAACATCACTAGTCACCAGGGAAATGCAAATGAAAACCACAGTGAGATATCACCACACACATGTTAGGATGGCTCCGATCACAAAGTCAAGAAATAGAAGTGCTGGAGAGGATGTGGAGTAAAGGGAACCTCCGTGCACTGTTGGTGGGGTTACCAATTAGTGCCACCACTAGAGGAAACCGTATGAAGGTTCCTCAAACAATTAAATCTAGAGCTACCATATCCTGCTTCTGGATAAATCTCTAAAAGAAATAAAATCACTATGTTAAAGATATATCTGCACCTCTGTATCATTGTAGAATTATTACAATGGCCAAAATATATGAAAACTTAAGTGTCTGTTAACAGGTTAACGAATGAAGAAGTTGCTATCGATAATGAAATTTTATTCAGCTACAAGAAAGAAGGGAATCCTGAAATTTGTGACAACATGGCTGAGTCTTGAAGGTTTTCTGCTGATCGAATTAAGTTGGTTGGAGACAGACGAATACTGCACGCTATCATTTATATGTGGAATCTAAAAATCTCACAGAAACGGAGAGTAGAATGGCAGTTATGAGGGGCCGTGGGCGAGATGTGCGCGTAATGGGAAGGTGCTGGTCAAAGGTACAAACTTTCAGTTATAAGACAATAAAGTTCAAGGATCTAATGTACAGCATTGAAATTTGCTCAGAGTCGATCTTAAATGTTCTCACTGTACTCCCTAATTTTTTTTTATTTTTTTTAAGATTTATTTTTATTTATTTTTAGAGAGAGGGGAAGGGAGGGAGGAAGAGAGGGAAAGAAACAGCGATGTATGGCATGGCCCTCACGGGGACCTGGCCCGCAACCCAGGCATGTGCCCTGACTGGGAATCGAACCAGGACCACTTGGTTCCCAGCCCGCGCTCAACCCACTGAGCTACACCAGCCAGGGCTCTACTCCCTAATTTTTGAAAATGCTTTAAATAATACTACCTTCTTCCAAGTAAAAATACTTTTCCTCTCTCTCCCTCTCCTTCTCTCTCTCTCCCACTGCTCTTTTGAAAAATATCTTATTTTAGGACCTTACTGTCCATCTCTGTTCTGTTTCTGACCGCAGAGCAGTGAGATTCCCAGCTGTGAGAGGCGGTGGGTGGTCGGCTCCCTTCCTGGTCCGGAGCCTATCCTGCGGGCCGCCTTGTCATACGCAGAGACAGAGGTGGCATGGTTACTAGTCGCAGAGTCAGTGACTTCATCCATCATTGAACTTCTAGAAAACAAGAGCTAGGTCCTTTCCTTCCAACCTATAATCCCTCGTGCCTAGGATGGCGGCTGGCACCCAACAAAAACTCAACAAATGTTTGATGCGGGAAGGGTGAGTTACTGCACCTCTATCAGGGTTCCCAGCCACTCCAACCTGCAATGTGTATCAAGCATTTACCTACTTTAAAAACTGTTAACATTTATTCAACGCCTCCTTTCATGCTCTCTGCTAAGCACTTAACAGGTAATAACTCAATTATTCCTCTTAACCATAAATCTATGTGTTTTTATTAGCTGCATGATGGAGTTGAGAACACTAAGACAACCAAAAACCTTAAGAGAAGGAGTCTACACTACAGCCGCATCCACCTCAAGTGCCCACCCTGTGCTCCTCGCAATTTGGATTCTGTCCCCATTGCTCTTATTAAAAGTTCTGGCTTGAGGGTTCTGAATGGCTTTTTGTATTAGGAGTTAGGTTTGCTTGCTGGTAACAGACGGCACTGCAGGAACTGTATTAGTTTGCTTGGGCTGCTGTAACAAGTACTAGACATGTGGTGGCTTACAACAGGGGCATTTATTTTCCTACCCCGCCGGGGGGTCAGGAGTCTGAACTCGAGGTGCGGGTAGGGCCCTGCCCTCTCTCCCAGCTCTGGTTGCTGCCCATTGTCCTTGTAATTCCTCAGCTCCTGGCTGCCCACGTGTCATCTCTGCCTGTGTCTTTGTGGGGCATTCCCCTCTTGGTGTGTGTCTGTCCTCAAACTTCCCTGTTCTTCTAAGGACACCAGTCACATTGAGTGGATTAGGCCCACCCAAAGGACCTCATCTTGGTGATATTGGCAAGAACCTTATTCCTCAATAAGGTCATATTCATCCTAAGTTCTGGGGTCCAGGATTTTAACATATCTTTCTTGGGGACATGATTAAGCCTGTCACAAGGATCAATGCACCAGAGCCACTGTCCCCTGCATGTGGCTTCTGTCCTGGAGGTCCCTAGAGATTTAGGACCTCTGTCGAGCCAGGCTCCTCTCTGCATCTGGAGCAGTTTGCCACCACAAAGACCCACAGGCCACGTGGCTTACACACCAGAAATGCACCGTCTCACAGTTCTGGAGGCCAGAGTGCAAAATCAGTGGGTGTCAACAGGGTCGCTCCTTCTGAGGGCTCTGAGGAAGGGTCGGTTCCAGGTCTCACCTCCTTGGGGAGAGGAGGTGGCCGTCTTCTGCATGGTCCCTCTATTTCCTCTTCCCTCTTTGTGCATCTCTGTGTCCAAATTTTCTTTCCTATAAGGATACCAGTCACAATGAATCAGGGCCCATCATCATGATCTATAAACTTGATTAACTTTGTAGAACCCTATCCTCAATCGGGGTCCCAGTCTAAAGCCCCGGGGGTGAGGCCTTGTGCCTATGAATGGACTGCACACAACTCAGCCTGGGCCGGTTTCCACCTGAGAAGTTCCTCAGAACACTTTCCCTTCCAGCTCTGTGACCGTGCCGCGCTTCGTTTGGTGGCCGCCCCTATGTGCAGCAAAGTGAGAGAAGTAGTCCTTTTCGCTGGGCTAGCAAGGCTTTTATCTCACCAGGGAAAAGGGAAGGATGGGATCGGACACCAAACTCACACGTGAGCCACGTTCTGATGGCTTCTTCTTTTTTCATCCCCTGAACTTCTGCAACATCAGTCTGTTGGCCACCCCGCCTTAGGATTCCCACTATGACAGTCCCCTCCCTTGGCCCTCCAGGGCCTGTGAGCTGCAGCCTTCCTGCCCAGGAGGCACTGGACTCTCAAATCTGTGCCAGGAGAGAGTAGACCTGGTTGGGGGGCGGGCACTTGAACTCCAGCCTCCCAGTCTAACCCGCTCCCGGGGCCAGCCACCACGCCTGACCTTGTGTCATGGTCCCAGGGGTGTCCTCACTAGAGCTCCTGTGGACAAGGAGACTGTAGTGACTCTAGAACCCAGGGCAGGACACCAGACTCCAGGCAGCTGTGACAATGCAAACCCTTCTTACAACAGTGACACACACATCACCCGTGCACTGGGGGGCTGGGGAGGACACCCGAATACTCCCTGAGATGGAGGTACTCTGCAACCCTCCTCCTATGCCCTGGTTCATTCCCAAAGCCCCTCCCCTCCCTGGCTGTCAGAGAGAAATGCCTTCTGGCCAGGGTCAGGGTCTAGCTGTTTCTGTCACATCCTCTCATGCGCAGAGACAGTTCTCCCCATGACTCCTCCTCCTCCCCTCTCCTCTTCCTCCAGGGTCTGAACCATCAACAAGGCTGCCATGCTCAGGACCGTGGAGTGGGCCCCGCAGCCCGCCGTCTCTGCCCAGTGCCTCCCCAGTTCCCCCCTGCCCTCCCAGTCTCCTGCTGGACCCTGCGCCCCAGCTGCCCCGTCACTGCCTGAGGTCAACGAGCCCAGTCCTGGCTCTGGATTCTCCCCAGACCCTCGTCTCCTGATGCCTGCAAGCTCCCCAGGTGGCAGACGGAGCACCTTCTACAGCGAGAGGTGTGGGTGTGATGGCCGAGCTGTGCAAGTCCAAAATCCTGGAGCCACCGCTGGTCGGCTGTCCGACCCTGGGCAAGGGGCCTCATCTGGGCAGGCACACTTTTCCTCAGTGATGGCTCACTGAGTGGGGACCACTACCCAGTGTCCGCGACAGGGTCTCCTAGTAAGATCACACTCCTCATCTTGAACCAGCGGCTTAGTTTCACGCCTCTTCCCTTAGCCACAGGATGGCGTTTTAGCTGGTTGCCTGGCCCCTGGCTCACTTCTGTCTCCTCAGATCACCATGTCTCGTCCTCAGTCCTCTTCAGAGTAGCTCTGGAATATCTCCCCTGCTCAGGGAACTTCAGCGGCTCCCCATTGCCTCCTGATTTCAGCTCAGGTGCCCCCTGGGCCTTGGCAGCCCCTCCCACATCTCCAACCAGCTACACCTGGGTCCCTGAGGGGTTCCTGCCTTCCGGCAGTTCCCCCCGCCTGACAGCCTCCCTTCCCCTTGTCCCATCCACACATTTAAATCTCATTGATCCTTCTGTATTTCAAACTACCCGCTCCCAGAAGCATCACTGTCTCTCCCATGCGGCGGTTCTCTTTCCCTCTTTAGAACTAGCTTCCTGTGACCCACAACACCTGTCTCCTCTTTTCTACCTTGGTCATACACCTCTGTGTACACGTGCAGTCCCTTTGCCTCAGGCAGCAGGGATCCATCCCAGTGCTGTGACACGGGTGTTATGTCACTGCTCGGCCTTGTCCTTGCTCTCACTCACTGGCGTGCCACTGCCTTTCCGGGGATGCCAGAACTCCAGAAGCCCAGCAGGGGTGGTGCAGAGCCTGGCCTCGGGAGAAGATGCCCCGTGAACATCATCCAGCTGAGAGTCTTGGCAGGATGCAGGCAGGCCCACACGGGGCTGGCACAGGATGGGGTGCATGGTGGACAGCCAGGTTGCATCCTCTAGACCTCGTTCCTCTGGTCCCTTTCACCCGGCCCCGTGGCCACGGGTGCTGCTTGGCCCGGCCCCAGAGACATCGCCAGCCACCACCTTCTGCACACTTTGTGCCCAGAAAAACTAAACCACTTGCCCTTGATTCTGCTGGAGAATTTTAATGAAGCAGTTGCATTGTGAAAAAGGTTTTCATAAAAATAGATATGTAGTGTTTTACACAGAATTATAAGAACAAACATAAAGGGAGTTGCCATGGGCTGCAGCAGCGGAGTGTCCGGCAGGATGGACGTTTTTGGACATTACCCTCTTTCACGAGAGCGCAGCGTTGTAGGGACCAGTTCTAGTGTTCCCATTTTTCAGACGGGGACACTGTCACAAAGACGGCACCTGTAGAGGAAGAGTTGGGGTGACAATGTCCTTCAAGTCTGCCATGTGCCAGCCTCCCTCACTTGTATGCGTTTCTGCGTAGTAGGCACTGTAAAGTTGGAAGGATTCGGAGATGATGCTAGACTATCTCCAAAACTAAATCACTCTGAGAATAGACTTCTGAGTCTCAAAACATTGTTGCCCTCCACCTGGTTTTACTGAGGTGTTGTTGGTCTTCAACTTCACACAATTGATACATACAATTTGATGCGTTTGGACACATGTATATTCGCACATGGCCATCACCACCACCACCTCCCAAAGGTTCCTCATCACCCTTTAGTTTTTCTGTCATTCTTGTTGTTTTTTAGGGGGTGGGGGAGAAGTGGAGAGTTGTTTAATGGATATAAAGATACATTCATGCAAGATGCCTAAGTTCCAGAGGTCGTCTGTGCAGTAAGTATTGTGCACCTAAAAGTTTGTTCAGAGAGTAGATCTCTTGTTAAGCGGTCTTATTCAAAGGATTGCTTTGACTTGTATAACACACTTGATTTATCTCTGCTGACAATAGGCATGAAAAGACTGGTCATTTGTTGTTCCTTGGTGAGGATGGTCCTGCTGCTATGGGACTTACCTGACAGTGTGACCCTCACTTGTCCCAGCTCCCATGCTCCTTCCAGCCTATGTGAGTCACTGTCCCTTGGTTCCTCTGGGGAGCATTCTCTGTCGTCCAGTCCAAAACCACCAGACACTAAATACCCAGCATCTGGCTGGCCAGTCATTTCCAGCATTATGGGAAAGATCCCAGTAGCCTATGGCTGAAAGTGGATTTCAACAAAAATAATACTAAAAAGAAATTCATAAGCAGTGTCTTCTTTAATTCAGGGATGTGAATAAAGCTTGCATCTGCTAAATAGTTGGAGACAGACAGCTGGCAACTTGGTCACTTCCAAATACAGGGAACGACTGATACCAGTTTATGTCATTGTGTCCCCTCAATGCCCCCACGCTGGTCCCAGCAGAAGGGAGAGAGGCAGAGGACGGCCGGGCACCAGGGGCCTGCAGTCTGCTAGCAACTCGCAAGGCACGCCGCTGCCTTTGCCTCATTCCGCCCTCCGCATTTTGCTGGCTCAGCCAAGGCCAATGTTTTGCACATGAGAACACTGAGGTGGAAGGCCTGGGTCCCAAGTCAGAGTTCATGCTGTTCTTCAGTGGCAGAGAAAGGTTCAAGTCCAGGTCCTATACAAAATTCTTCTATTTTTTTCCTGCTAAACCACATGTCTCTCTTTACATGCTTGCCTGTGCTTTTGATGACTTTGGGATATATTCTAGAAAAGCTGGTGAGAACCACAAGGGAGGGGATTTGGGGCAAGGAACTAGCCCACCAGCCACAAGCACCATTTTTTCCCTGGGTTAGAATGAAGTTTTGTAAGTAAATATTCAAGTGGAAGAGAATGCTTTTCTTGGAGAATTCTGGTAATTTGATGCATGCAAACACACTCTTTCATAAGAGTCCCTGTTACTTTGGGGACGGTGGGAAAATTACATCAAGCAAAGAGCAGTTTTAGCTAAGAAAGGCTGCCGGGGAGGTGGGCTCAGTACTGAGAGCCAGCGTGCACTGACCATGACCGGTGCCGGGCTCCGCGACAGGTGCTTGGTGCGTGTGATGTGCTCTTGCCCGTCGCTCTCTGGGTGTAAGCGTCTCCCTGTTGAGTAGACCTGGAAACCGAGGTCCTCGTCAAAGTGTTAAAATGAGATAAAGCAGGGATTCCACAGAAGACAGTCCGATGTCAGAAGCTCGGTTGTCACACACTGAGCGTTACTCTCCCCTCGCCCTTTGTGGGGAAGGTACTGTGGGTGATGCCAAGCCAGCAAAGGCCTTCGCCGTTAGTGGTTTGGCATTTACAACCACACCTGGTGGCTGATGCAACAGAAATGTATCCTCTCACAGAAGAGGGGGCCTGAAGTCTGAGATCCAGGCATCAGCGGGGCCACGCTCCCTCTGAAGATGCTAAGGAAAGGCTCCTTCCGTGACTGTCCCATACATTCTGGCAGCCGCAGGTGTCCCTTGGCTTGGAGATGCATCAGTCTAGTCCTCCACCCTGACATGGCATTGCTGCTTGCATGTGTTTGGGCTGTCTTCCTTCTGTGAGTCCATCTTTGTGTTCAAACCCACCTCCCCTTTCTATGACTAGGTGGACCCTCCCAAATGACCTCATTTTAACTAGATCACTTCTATAAAACCTCTGTTTCTCAATACCCACTCTGGAGTGTTGGGGGCTAGGGCTTCAACCTACCTCTTTTGGGGAGGACACAATTCAACCCTCCACAATTTGAATAAGTTGGACGCTTACAAAGACCATTGCAACAGACCCAGAATGACTGTCCGGTGTCACCTCCTGCTACCTGCCTCCCACCCTCAAGCATGAGTCCGGTGCCCCAGCTCATAGCCCTCTGCCATTTTGAAGGCATCTTAGTCTTTCACACTTTCATGCCTCTTACTCCGCTTCTGCTCCCCTCTTTCCATCCGGAAAGCATCTGTTCATTCCTCGAGGACAAGGGTTCATGTTGCCCCCGTCCGGAAGACTCTATAGAGGCCACCCTCCCCCCACTTGCACTCAGTGTCACCTCTTCTTCTGTGGTCCTCAGTGTAACCCTCTCTTTTGCTTACGGGCAGCCCCCAGTAGCCTGTGTGCTCCCCTAGGCCAGGGTCAGTGCCTCAAACACAGCCAGGTCCCAGAGTGTCTGCATGCAGTGCCCAGTGCACGCGGTGTTTCCAAAGATACTTCTCTCACGAGTGAACACAATAGTCTTCCTTCTTCCGAAGTGGACTGTGGCCAGTTTCCCTCGTCGTCACGTGGGAAGGTCCAGTGAAAAGTCTTCACAGACCCTTAGTGTGCCCTTACCATGTGATCCCACGGCTTCTTCTGAATCTCCAGAGAAAGTTGCAGTATGGGATGCTGATCTTTTGATTTATCAATTTATCTTTTCATTTTAATGTTTTTTAAATGGAGTGTATTTTTCCCTTAATAGTTTGTGCTCTTTATGTCTGTTTTATGAAATCCTTCCCTAAAGTCATGGAGACAATCACCAAAATTTTCTTCTTATGTCTTAAGTTTTTCCTTTCATATTTATGCCTTTAATCCATTAGAACTGCTTATGCACACGGTCTGAGGTTGCGACCTAACCTATCACCGTATTGCTAGCCAATTACATTCTGCCACAGTTTGTTAAAGAGCAGCCCTGGGATTTCCCACTTTTTCAGGTTCAAGGACACTTGGAGAGGTAGCGTTCCACTCACTTTCGTCTTATCTGCTTCTTCATTCTATTCCAGACAGACCAAGAATTGTAAAAACTTGGATAATCTTTTCCAGAATCATCTAAAGTCAAAGGACTTCATTAAAGGCTCAGGGATAAAGAACCCCAACAGCTAATACGTTAAGCATCATTGCATAAATATTTGCACACTTTCTAACATTAGAGAACTTTATGTACTTCTGTTTAAAATTCAATTTAAATCTTATCAGGAAGAGCCCTGGCCAGTGTGGCTCGGCTGGTTGAAGCGTCATCCTGTAAGCCAAAAGGTTGGAGATTCAAGTCCCAGGCAGTACACACACCTAGACTGTCGGTTCAATCCCTACTCAGGGCACAGATGGGATGCAACCAACTGATGTTTCTCTCCTTCTTCTCTCTCTAAATCAATAAACATATTTTAAAAAATTATCAGAAAGAGATGACTGTTTTAGTTAGCTGGATGATACACATCTCAGAGCTGTTGGCTGGTCAGAGCTGCAGCGGAAGGGAAACTGCTGGGGCCACGGCAGAGAAGGCTCCAGGGGCTGCACTTGGCTGACGAGCGTTGGCCCGGAACCGTTTTCATCACTTCTGTCCCCTGGGATGAGTGGCTAGTGAGAGGGCCTTTGGGTTTACTTCTGGAGGGACCAAGAGAAGACTGAGAAAGAAACGCTAAGTCTTATTTTTTAAATACCACTGAGGGTAAAGAAAACTCAACAGACCTCAAGTAGCTGAGGAGGGAAAGGAGAAACAAGGGGCTGGGTCATCAGGCTGGTGGGGACAAAGGAAAGGCCACATGGGAAAGGAGCCCTGGAGACCAAGGGAGAAAAACAATAAAAATAACCCCGACAACTGCTACAGGTGTCAATGCTGACACACCTATTCCAGATCTTACACCGTGCTGCTTGGTATTTATCAGATCTTTATGTTATTCAGAATCCAGACAAGGAAGCAAGGCTCAGAGATGGTGAGTGACTTGTCACGGTCACCTGTCAGTGGCTGTAAATTGTACTCGGACCTGGAGTTCTATGTAGGAGTATCTCATATCACTGTGTGTGTTAGACATGCAGCATGGTCCCCAGCACACGGCAGGTCCTCAGTCAATGCTTGTTAAATTTCGCTAGAGGACAATAACCAACTGTGAATCGACAGCCCTGGCTGCATAGCCCAACTGGTTAGAGCATCGTCCGATAGTCAAGGTTGTGAGTTCGATCCCAAGTCAGGACACACACAAGAATCAACCAATGAATGCATAAATGAGTGGAAAAATATATTCTTTGTCTCATCAATAAAAATAACCATGAAGCAACATCTAGAGTGTTTCTGAGTTCCTGAAACATTTCCCTATGGATCAGGGCCCTTTACTACGTAGGACTCAGGCCTGTCTCACTGTTCCTCGTGACCACATTGAACTGATTGTCAGCATGGCTGACTGGACAGGGCCCTTGCTCCCAGGTGAGAATTCCTGGTCAGACACACCTGGTGAGAGTTCTAGCTTTGCCACCCATTAGCTGTGGAGGATGTGGGTAAGCCTCTTAGCCCCCTGACCCTGGTTCCTCCATCTGTACAAAAAGCCTGTGAGGGCTTCCTCAGGGGGTTGCTACGTAGACTAATGACCTGATGTGTGTAAAAGGCCTGGTGGCCAGCAGGCATTCTAGGCCAGATGGCAGTTATTCCCATTAGTGGTGTGGCTCCCTTGCTCGCTGGTGTCACTTCCTGGTGCCCGGGAGCCGGTGGGAGGGCTGCGTTCCCACGTGGATCAAATGACCACTTTGGTTGATTACAGGGTTTGCTGTGTGTGTTTTAAACAACCTCTCAACACTTTCCCTCTTGGCTGTAATGGAAGTGAGTCAGAGGGGAGCAAATGGGAGGTGGAAGCACAGAGCCGACACCTCAGGGAACAAGGCAGCACCCGGACACGTCTCCCCACTCAGGTCCCCAGGTAGAGGTGACCAGCCTGGCATAGGGCAACCAGCTGGGGCATGGTCATGCCTGGATCCTGAGCCTAGTAAGGGAGTGGGGAGCTGGCTGGCAGAGCGTTCTCTAATGCAGAATTCCTGGAATTGGAAGAGATGTCCTTTGAAACACTTTGTCAACACGTCTAAGTCTGGGCACTGGCTTCCTTTAAGGCAAACAAGAAAGCGTACGTGAGCGCCAAGGTCAACAGTGAGTCACAGAGGACTTTGCCTGCTGGCTCCCAAATGCCTTCTCCTTCCTCCAGGCCACCTTCAGAGTGGAGCATTGTCCTACCCCTCTCCTCTTCCATGTGGAAGGAAACCTAATGCATAACTGCTGAGCACTTATGTTGTGCAAGGAGCTGGAGCAGGGATTCCCATAATAGCACTTTGCTTCAACTACTACTAAACAATAATAGCAACTGGTGATTACTGAGTACTTACTACGCGGCACCTGGCACTGGGCTAGGACCTGTGTGTGTGTGTATAGAGAGTTTCTATGTAACATTCGCAACAAGCTTTTTGGTTAGAGACCATTATTATAACCTCCATTTTAAAGGTGAGGAAGTGCAGGCTGTGTTTCTTTTAAAGACACGTGGTTAGAAAATAAGGAAGTCAGGATTTGAACACAGGTCTAACCTGAGATCTTTCACACTGTGACCATCCCAGGAGCCCTTGGGGAAGAGTGGTGCTATTTTCAGTCTGAAGTGGAGGAAAGGAAGATGCGGACTGGTGGAAGGACAAGGGCGGGGTTGGACAGAGCAACCAAGATCAGGAGCAACTGCTTTAAGTTTGGAGAAACCTGTGTTCCAGCCCGGGCAAGAGAGCCTCCTTTCCAACTCTGTGATGGTGGCCAACTTCCTTCTCTCTCTGCCAAATGAGGGGAGAAGACTGACAGCGGTGTTTGAGTGACATGATATGCACAAAGTGTCCTGCGACTTGGAATGCGGTAATGCATAAAAAGTGACAGAGGACAGTGGTCGTTCTGATGTTTGAATGCACACAGCTGGAATGTGGGGGCTGGGGACAGAGTCCGTGGCTTGCTGAAGCTCATGCTTGTGTGCTTTCTACCATGCAGCTATGACCAAATTCATTTGTACGTGCCCGTCGCAGGGCTGAAGTCAGTGCTGGGCTGTCTTTGCAGCCTCCCTCGCACTCCCTCCCAGGACTGTGCATGTTGGGAATTTCGAAGGGAGTTGGACGGAGATGTGAAGTAGTTTTTGCCACTGTAGGGCCCTCCCCCAGGAGCGCGGACAGAGCTTTGTTGTCATTAGGGAAAGATTGCTGCTTCCTCCGGGTGGAGCCAGTGCCCGCCGGGGCTCGCAGCTCTGTAAGGGGCCAGCAGGCTGGATTTTGCCTACCACTCACGTCGTGGCCAGGAGCCCTCATGAACAACTGAACAAAGCAGCCTCAAGTCTCTCCTAGATCAGTTTAAAGAGTGGGAAATGGAGGCCCAGAGAGTAGCCTGCCTGGGTCATCCAGTGAGTAGAAGGGGAGGAGCATGAGGAGTGAAGCTGGATTCTCAGCCACTGCTGCCCTGCCCCTCGGCTGTGCCTGTTGGATGAACCTCCCTGGCTGGGGCTCTTGCACGGGTGGCTACGGCCGGCCACTGTGCCTGAGACCCACGGGGCACAAGAGGAAGGGACTTGCTTGATGACTACCGAGAGCTGGGGCTTTATTTAGGTTGCTCCACATCTGTAAAATGGGACGAATGCTATTTTGCTTGAAGCCCTGTCCTGAAGCACGTGTGAGAAAATACACATGAAGGACCCTAGCCCTGGCACAGCACATGGACCTGCACTGAGCGTCCAGGGGAAAGTCCAAGCCTTGTGAGCTGATGATTAAATGGGGAAAATCTAGGCCTGAGTGAGACCTTGGGACATAAAGCTATTGAACTGCATAAGCCCAGAGTGCCTGTGGCATCTCCAGTGCTGGCATTGAACCTGGCTCAGCCAAGGGCCCAAGTAATGAAGAATGAATGAATGAACACACTAGTCACTGAGCGAATGAGCGGCAGACCTGGGTGTCAAATTCTGTTTGTTTTTTCATTTTTGAAGTTTTTCTGTTACAGTTTACATTCAACATTAAATCCTTCTCCAGTTCACCCAGCCCCCTCCACCCTGAACAGATTAGCAGATGACAATGTCTGGGAGACTCCCCACAGCTTGTGCTTGCGGAAGGGTGCATGGGCGGGGCTCGTGTTTGGGTTTTCAATACCGTTTGGTGTTTGTGTCCCAGGTAACCTCTCCTGGCGCTGGGAGGATGCTCTGGGGGACTCCCTTTCCCTGGCCGCACTGAGCAGGCTGACTCACCGCCTTCCCCGTGGGATTTCCCGGCATCACAGAACGGTCTTGGAGCTCTGAGCCCCACAGCAGGAAGACCACCCATCTCTCCTTCAAAAACACAAACGCTTTTTTCTCCACAAACCAGAATGACTGTCTCTTTGCTGCCACACCAGCATTTCCTGAGAGTGCATGAATTCCACAGCGATTCGAGCCACATCGCCTTTGACGCTCAGCTTCCACCTTGGATTACCAGAATTATTTCTTGGAAGAGTGATTCATGCTGAGACGCTATGAAAACTGGCATCCGAGGATGGCCGTCTCATTATGCGAAGTGCCCACAGATTCACCTCCAAACACCTCGTGATTCCACAAGTGCAGAGATATCCCCGGTGCATCCCTTCCTCGGTGCTTATTACTTAAATAAAAAATGTTAATTGTTTCTGAGAAGTGTGCAGTGAGGGATGGAGCTGCCGTGTCTGAGGAGCCAGGTTTCTGAATTCCCAGGAGGCTGCTAACTTGCTTGCTTAACGGTGGAAGCTCTCCACCGGCCAACCATCAATTTGTGCGGTCTAAGTCACGATTTACATCAAACGCCGTTTTCACACGGGGTGTTATTTATTGAGCCCGATACCATGGTAGGAGGGTGCAAGCTCTCGAGTAATTAGAATCCTGTCCTCGGTGGGGAGCGAACAACGCCTCCCTGCTCTCTCCGCCTTCTAGTGGGTTTGCTGTGGCGCTAGCTCTGCCTTCGTAAATGATGTGCTCCCTGTGAACAAGGAGTCATTACAAATGGGGCAGCACCCGCACGTCATTTCATAAACGTGAGGGAGGTGCTTGGGAAGAGGCTCATCAATACATGGGGTGTGCTCTGCGTTACAAACTGAAGCCTTTGTAACTTAGTTCACTCTGCGAATGCTTACCTGCCCCGAATGCTGTAGGGATAGGGCAGGGTGGTTATGGGCATGGCCTCTGGAGGCAGACAGACTTGGGTGCAGAGATCCAAGTGCGAGTCTCAGAATCTGTGAAATCTTAGGCCAATCACCTGGGCTGTCCAGGTCTTGGTCTTCTTCTCTGGGCCATGGAGATAGCAGAGTCTACTGATTTGTATGCCACAGCCCACGCGTGAGTTGGGTTAGGTTGGGTATATGCAGAAAGACTCTGCCTTCTTCCACATCATTCCCTTGCTTTGGTGTTCCATCCCTGTCTTTGTATCGTCAAATTGGCTAGTCCAGGTGACTGACATTTCCCCTTTCATGTTGGAGCTCTACCCCTTCCCTAGTGTGGGCCAGACGGACTCAAATGCCAGCCATGGAGGAGCATGGTTTTTCTTCTTTACAACCTTCCCCTCCTGGTCGCCCTCTCTCTCCCTGGGAGATGTCTGACTTTTCTATGTTGGAGGGTGGGTGCAGAGGGGATAGTTGTGCCAGTGATGGCTTCTGTTCCCAATGCACTTGCAGGCATGTGTGTACAAAAGTGATTCTTTCTTCCAAGATGCTGTGGTGGGTTCCTCAAAGATCCCCCACTGGAGACAAACTTGCAAGTTCCCTGGTGAGGGTGATGCTCCTTTGAATGGGTCATGGCTGAGTCATCTCAGCCATTAGCACCTGAGGGATCTCTCCAGCCTCTTGAAGCTAGGATCCTCTCACCCCTTAAGGACATTCTTCTGGGAAGCCCTACTCTGGCTTGTACCCAGACCTATTGGAAGAAAAGCTTATCCCGACAGTTGCTACCTGCCTTTGCTTTGCCACCCAAGGCAAGTCCCATCTTCTACCTTTAGACTTCAATAGGTAAGACATAATGGTACCTGTGGCCCCCAATCCAAGGATCACACGTCAAATTCCCCTGTTTTCTCAATGCTTCCTTCAGTTGCTAAAGGTGGTGGGAAAGTAGCACACCAGCAGCTCTTTTCAAAGAAATGTTCACTTTCTGATCTCCTTCCCAAGGACTTCTCAGCTGGCAGAAGAGGCCGATGGGCTGATAAAGGCAGAGCGAGGCTATGGATACATTAGACTGTGAAGATATGTGCCACTGGTTTTCCTGGCCTTAGAGCTGAACTGAAAAACAGACAACAGGAAACGTCCCCTATTCCATGGACTGGGATGAAGATTGAAAGCGAATGTGTTTTCGCTGTTTGGCAATGACCCGTACTAAGACATCAGTAAAATTTAGCTCTCAGTTTTATACATCATCAAGTACCAGATGAAAACCACAAGCACAGCACACATATTGTGGGTACGTATGATTCTAAGTGCTTTACTTGTTCCAACAGCCCTTGGGGAAGGTTCTAACATTATCCCCATGACACAGGGGGACTCGAAGGTTTGGATGGGCCCCGTCACTTGTAATTGGACCCCAGAATATAGCCCCAGAGCACAGGTTCTTACTCACCTTCCTATTCATCCCAAGATGCAAGTGGGGGTGAATCTTGCATCTCCTAAAATGACATTTATATAAGCAAAGTTTACTCCTAGGAGTTCATTAGGACTCCATCTAAATCCAAACTCCTTTGCCTTATTTGTTCCTTGTTTCTATTGGTAGTGGCTTCTACTGCAGACTCTGATCAACTGTTCTGCTGTAGTCAGAACTGCATTCATGTGAAGGCATCCAAGTTCCCCAAATCAGTCTCAGACTCCTCCTTTTCTTGAACTCACATCATCCTGGCATTGATGATGAACTGTTGGGTTGGAGTTCCTCAGCTGAGTCATCTGGTCCATCTGGTCTACCAGTCCATCCCACCTCTGATCTGCCATCTTCTCCTGGTTTTTCTCCTCATTTTGGTTCCAACCGTCCCTACTCACACTGTGGCATTAGCACCTCTGACATAGCATTGGGGTCATCTCTTGTCTTGGTGGTGACATGTAGGAATCCCCTGGCCCCTCTTGACCCTCCCTAGCTTTGACCTATACTGCCCTCCCTATTCCACACATATCACGTTTGCTCACCTAGTCATTACTGCATTGCACTGTCTCCTTTGGTTTATAACTCATGCTTCTTCATGAGATTATCTTGTCGTTTGTCTCCCTGTTCATTGTTTTCTCCCCATCTAAAACACAGTGTGTGTGGTAAGGTGATATGAACCTATTCCAGAAAAATAGGTCACTCCCCTCAGTTATCTCAGAGTCTAAGTGAAGAAAGTAAAGGTCAAGGGCAACATATTTGCATCTGCTCACTGTGTAAACTGTCCCAAGGTGCAGCTCCGTTCTGAGCCTCACGTTTTCTACCTCTCCCCTGAGAGGCCGGACCAGATGATTAAAGGGGCTATTCCCGCTTTAAAGAACTGTGACTCTGGAACTGCGGCTTCCCTTCATGTTCCTGGAAGAGAAGACAAGTCCAATTTGAGATACTCGAATCTGATTAATGCGGGAACGGTTAACATTGGGATGAAGGCAGGCCCCATCCCCTTCTTCTCTTTCGCCTCCAGGCAGCTTTCATGTGTCTGGGCTTTGATCCCATTACCCCAGCCTGACTTTATTAGTACCACCTGGAGCGGAGCCCGCTCCCCACCAGACACTGGAGGAAATGCAGGGAGTCAGCTCGCCACTTTTTGTTAGCCTTAGCTCTGTTCACACACTTCTGGACTATGCTCCTCCCCTCTCCCCTATTTGTTTGGGAAAGACATATCTGCCACTGGCCTGCATCTGAGGGAAGAGAATGCTTGAATGTTTACTGAGACCACTTGAAAACTGAATCCAGCTTCTGGGATTTTCCTAGACCAGAAGAAACAGGTCAGGGTTTTCTGAATGACTATAGTCTATCTATCCAAATAATATACACAAAGGAAATAGATAGGATTGAAAGGCTGGGGATATCTGACTGACCTAGTCCAGGTAACAGATCACACACAGCTTGCTGATACCCCCTGAGGACTCCTGGTCTTCCCCTGTTCTCCACCCCATCGTACAAGCACCCGGGTGCCTTCTAGTCTTCAAATACTTTAAATACGGGTTCCTACTCTCTCCTGAGACACTTCATACACATTCTGTTTACCTAGAATACACTTGGCCAACTGTTCATGTGCCAACTCCAATCGATGCTCAGAGGCAGAGTTCTCTAGGCCTTTTCTCCTGACCCCTCAGTCTTTGCTGAGGCATCCAGCTCCGATTCCTACCACATTCTATGGTCATGCTCAACGATGGGCCTGCAGTGATGAAAGTCAGCTGGGCATCCCTTACCCTCTTGACGAGTCCTACCATCTGTGCACATGGGAATGGATGACAAGTAAATAGGCAGGTAAAATACTGGATGGCAAGTATCATTATACATGACATCTGGGAAGCCATAGCCCCTCAGGGCAAGGGAGCCTTACCCAGGTACAAGGCAAAGGCAGAGGCTCCCCAGAATAGAGCTCTGCTTGATGAGTTGAGAGAGGAATTGGAACACATATTCCAAGAAAGTGAACATCGTGTGCAGAGGCTTCACAATGAGGACAAGGGTGGTGTGGGATTGAAAGGAGAGAGACTGTATCAGTTAGCTTTTTCTGAGTAGCAAACTACCCAAACACTCAATGGCTAAGACAAACAGACAAAAAATGTTACAGATCAGCTATTGTGTATGGACTCAGAGAGCCAGTTCTGCTGATCTGAGTGAGGCTCACCTAATCTCGAGGGCTCCTCACTACTCACTCTGAAGGCCAGGGCTGGGTCGTCTGGAGACTGTCTGCCAGCAGTTGGGATGCCTTTTATCTTCTCCAGCAGATTATTCCAGAATTGTTTTCCTAGTTTTGCACATTTTCAAATGAGAGATCGGAAACCCCAAACACTTTTTGAGGCCTGGCCTCCAAACCTGCCCGACAATGAGTTCTGACACATTTTATGGCTAAAGCAAGTGGCCCAGACTCACGTGGGATGTAGCGATGTGCCCTGATGGGAGAAGCCGCAGAGAACTGCGGCCATTTTTTGCCATCCTTGTTGGCATGAAATCCTGAAGTGACCCAGGGCTATTCTATAAAGGGACTAGGAAGGGTATTAAAGAACTTGAAGGAGAAAGATACAAATCTTTTTAAGGAGGAGGGAGAGGCATCAGTATGGGCTCCATTTCGAGGTGGTTCCCTGGGTACTCTTGCTGGTGTGGGAGAGACTACTGCTTACCTCCCCAGAACCCATAGAACCGTCTGCCTCCAGACTCCTGGGGCTTCTGTGTGGTTTGGTCTAAAACAGTAAGTACAGAGATCCCTGGAATATAATACAGTCCAAAAATAAACCCTTACGTTTATGGTTCCTTGATTTTTGACTAGGGCTCCGAGACCATCCAGCGGGGAGAGAATAGTCTTTTCAACAGGTGGTGTCTGGTAGCCATACATCCAGCAACTGGATCTCCACATGCAAAAGAATGAACTTGACACCTGCCTTATGCTGTGCCCAAAGGTTAACCCGAAATGAGTAATAAGCTCACTCTGCCTTTGTATTATTTATTTTTCTGAGATTGTCATTTTGGAGGGACTTCTCTCATCCACAAACCAGAAAAAAAAAAACTTTAAAAGAAAAAAATCTTTAAAAAAACACAAACAAAAAACATCTCTTACCCCCAGGAATTGGTCTGTTTTTAGCTGGCGAACACTTTAAACACTTAATTGCTGTTATTTGTTTTGACTCCTGAGGAAGTTTAGGGGCTGAATTTTGCCATTTTGAGTAATTTTTGAATCTTTGGGGCAGGATTTCTCAAAATGTGAATTACCCGAGGACTAAAACATGCAAATATGCTGTTGGTGTATTTTCCTTCAAATATGACCCTTTAGCAGGTCCAGGGAGGGGCCAGCAATGGGCATGTTAGTTAGACAGTGGGTGACTCAACAGGGGTGGTAAGGGATGACCCTTAGAGGCACCCCCTTATGGCCCGCCCTTTTATATTTTGGTTCCCCCAGTTTTATTTTACCTGTTGTCATGCTTCCACCCCAGAAGTGTGTGTATGTGCATGCATATGCTTACTTATAATGTATTATTTTCATTTTAAGTCAATATATTTTTTAAGAAAGGAGGATATAAAGGCATCACTCAGTAAAGGAAATTTTCATGGTATGGTCCGAGTTTTCAAAGTGCTTTTACACGTATTATTTTCCTTACTGCGACCCTCCTAACAGCCTCCCAAATCCTGCGTCAGTGACCTCATTTAACAGACATGCCAAACACAGATTTAGAGAAATAACTTGTGTGGAAGCACGTACTGACTTAGGAAATCTGAAAGGACTGCACGCGTGGCATTTACAGGGCAGGCATTTGTTTACGATGCTGCAAAGATTAAGATGCAGGCATTTGCAGAAGTGGGTCAGGTTTTCATCGTAGAAGAACTGATTTTTCTAAGAGTTTACCCAGGAGCGAGAGCTGCTGAGGTCAGCGTCGGTGTCAGACCTGGAGCGGGTCATGGGTGTGGCATCTCCTGGTCCAACTCCATCTCAGCCTATTTCTGGCATCTGAAGCCACATCGGGTGTCCCCTCCTCCACTACCAGGGCTCCAACCAAACACTAGGGTGTTGAATATTCATGGCCAACCGTGCACTCTCGTCTGTGGTAAGAGAGCCCGCTCATACCCAGGCCCTGAGAGATGCAGAGCTCAGAGGCCCAGATGGCGTGGGTGGGGGGTGCAGTAACCAGGCATGGTGCATGACAGACTGCTAGAAAGCAGCAAAGTGTGGTGGGAAAATCTAGACAGCCTGGGTCTAAATTCCAGGTTGTTTTCTCACAGCCTGTCTGTTCTGTTATGTCATTTATTTATTTGCTTGTTTATTTGTTTTGTTTTTTTAGATTCCACATATAAGTGAAATCATATGGTATTCATCTTTCTTTGATAGTTCACTTAACATAATGCCCTCTTGGTCCATCATGTTGTAAATGGGAAGATATCATTCTTTATTATAGCTGAGTAATATTTCATTATGTATGTGTACCACAATGAGGTTTAAGTTATAACACTGGAATATTAAAGAAAGATTGTCCAAAGTCAGCAAGGGAAGTGAATTTGTGGCTCCATCACTCTGAGACTTGAGCCTGGCCATGTTCCAGTTTCAATGTTAACCATATCAGAGTTATTCTTGAAGCCCCTCGAGGGGTCTTCAAGCTGGGTACTATTCTTATGTTCGTAGGAAGGTAGGCCAAGGCGCAGAGTAGTGATGTCATGCACTGAATTCAGCGCGTGGAAGAAGACAGAAATGCATCTCGCCGGCTTAGCTCAGAAGTGCACAGGCCTGACCACGGTGCCGTGGGAGCCGTGGCCCTGCACCCGTGTGTCTTCCCCAGTCCGACGCCACAGGCAGATCACACCTCACAATGGCTGTTAGAACACAGACAGACAATCCTTTTCAAACAATCCACTTTGCTCTTTATGGAAGCTCCGCAGGGCCAAAAGGAGGGAAGTCATCCACGGAAACCCAGCCGAAGTGTTAATGGAAGGCTGCACTCCAGCCTTCATCCTCCTTCTCTGGTCCTGCCACCAGGAGGCTGAATGGAAACCAAGGGCAAGCACGTGCTGCATGACCTCCTGCACCCCAAATGCAAGGTCAAATGCTGTGGAGAAAGTGGTAAACCATGACTCTCCATTAAAGCAAATATCATTAAACATACGTTCAAGGTAACAGAGCGTTTTGACCTCAGCAAGCATTTGGACCACAGTGGAAATTCATTTTCCTTCTCCAAGGGTAGAGGAAGCAGGGGATTTTTTTTCCCAGACAGAAGCCACAGTTATGAATATGTATTTCTCAGTGATAAAATTTGTATTAATAAATATGTATGTATATAATCACTAATCCAACTAATATTTTGGCACATCTACTATGTTGTGGGGCCGTGTGTGTATATAGTCACATGTGTGTACCTAGGACACATGTGGGACTCCTTCCTCATCGCCTCTTTTGAATCGTCACCCTGAATCCCCAAACCCTTATTCTATGACAGGGCCCACTTTTGTGGGGGAATGTTTCCCTGCTCTCTGGCCATGTCATTGGTTTAGCATTGGTGATCTGACTCAGAATAAGCCAGTCTTATCCAGGGAATGCACAGAAACAGGGTGCAGTCTTGTTGAGAAAGCCTGGAACAGTCTGGGTATGGAAAGGCTTTGGTTGAAGGGGCGGCTGCCAGGTATTCTGATTCAGTGGGAAAGAAAGACTGTGTGAAGCGGAGCAAGAAAGGGAAAAAAGAAGGAGGAAAAGAAGGAAGGTAGGTAGGTGGAGAAGAAAAGTGCAGAGAACAAACATGGGCAAGAGGTGAGAAGAAAGAGGACAAAAACCTTCTATTGGAGGGCCCCGTTCTCCAGCCAGTCCTGGAATGTGTTAGTATTCACTAGTCTTCCCGTCTCCAGCTCCACGAGACTTCCTGCTCTCTTTATCACAGTTCCTCACTGTGCTTTGTTTAGCTGAGTTGGGTGGTTGATGCTACTTCAGTAATGTGATCCCCAAAGAGCAGTCCAATGAACCCTTATGGAACACGACCCTATGTGCCATGCTTGTGCGAGGCACTGCGGATGCCCCACGTTCAGACCTTGCTCTCGGAGCTTCCCAGTCTGGAGGAGGTGATGCTTGCTTTGGGGTATTGGCTCGGTGTTTGGTTAAAGGCAACTCTGTGAAAAACCTCTGAGGAGTGGGAATAAACTCTTTAGAGGGGCAAGCGTCTGGGGGCTCTTCCCAGAGAAGGTCTTCCTCCCACCGTGTCCTGGAGGGGGAGCACCATTGCAGCTGGAGGAGCTGGCGCAGACTCCACGGTGTGAAATCACAAGGCATGGACTGGCGAGCAGGCTTTGCTTTGGTTCTATGGGAGGTTCTTTGGTTCTCAGAGACTGCAATGAGGACAGAGTAGGAGGGAACTTCTAGTCTATTTTGAAGACCTTGGGCTTTAACTTGGTAAAGGTAGTAAGCGAGTCCTATTGCAGAAGGTGACAGTGGGGTCCCCCTGAATTCTGGAGCAGGTATCTCTGGAGAAAGGGAAACGCACATACAGAAGAACAGGTTATATAATCATTTCCATTCCTCACTCCGATTATTTTCTGATTTGTAGATTTCTCCATAAGATCTTCCTTGAAATACCTAATGCATACATGCTATTCCATTTCCTGCATTTGAACACATTTTGATAAACCCCAAAGCTTCAGATTGAATGATTTCTTATATTTTTTCACATAGGTATCAACAGGAGAAAAAGCAAGTGAGTATGAGACTCTGAAGAAGTTGCTGTAATAATAAACAAGGAATAAATAGCAATACAAGGTCACAGTGACAGCCATGGCTGACAGGGTTGAGGGCCTGCTGAGGGCCGGGGCCACACCGGGCGACTTCCGGGCACGCAGACACCCTGCAGAGCTGACGGAGGTGGCTGTGTGTGGGGAGAGGACAGAGCCCACTGGCATGCACATCCCGGCTCTGCCACTTGTTGGCTGTGCACCTTGCACGTGTCACAGGTAATCGGGACGACCACAGGACCACAGTAATCTCCTTGCGGGGCCATCGTGAGGATTCAGTGCAATGATTCAAGTTCAGTGTGGGAACGCTCTAAGTGCTCAAGAACGGTAGGCTTTTTTGTTCTTTGAAATTAAGAAACAGAGAGATAGATGATAGATAAATAGGTAGATGATAGATTGATCGAGAGATTTTGTTAATATATTTAAAAATATGTCTCACAGCCATATTCCAATGCAACTCAAATTCTATCTATTTCTGCCCTGGCTGGTGTAGCTCAGTGGATTGAGCATGGGCTGGGAACCAGACGGTCCCGGTTCGATTCCCGGTCAGGGCACACGCCTGGGTTGCGGGCCAGGTCCCCAGTGAGGGCCATGTGAGAGGCAACCATACATTGCTGTTTCTCCTTCTCTTTCTCCCTCTCTTCTCCTCTCTCTAAAAATAAATAAAAAATTTTTAAAAATTCTATCTTTTCTTTTACTGACAAATCCAGCGTGTTTGTGTGACATAAAATGTCAGTTTCAGACCCCCTGAAGTTATGGGGAAAGCTGACAGTGACCCTTCCTGACTGGTTTGAAGTCACACAGTGCTATGAGTTATTGCCCACACTTAGTGGGCACAGATGGCCTTTATAAAATCGTCTGTATTTAAATTTATTACTCAGTGAACGACACACTGGTGGGAAAATAAAGTAAACTTTAAAGGCTACTGCCCATGTTAATATTTTAGCTACTTTTCCTCATTCCTTTTGTAAAGGTAACAGAGTGTTTTGTCCTTTCATAAAGTGTTGTGAATACTAACATGTATACACACAATTTTGTATTTTTGGTTCTGTTTTCATTCTTTCATAACTGTTTTAAAAGTTTGACATTTTGCAAACAATGTTTTGCATATCTGTTTGTTATTGCTTCGAATGGATGCTCATGTACTTAAATAGTTCCTTGTGCTGGACACGTCTGCTGCTTCCTGACAGCAATGGATTTGGACAGACATGCCTAAATGTCATTAACAATAAAAGAAAATGGTTGCAAAGCTGCCCCGTTAAATCAACCACCACACAAACTCTCTCAGGCCTGGTATCACAGCATGGACACTTGTCTGCTGTGGTGACAACTCAGATGCAAGTACAAATACCACGGTGATCTTAACAGTGGAGAGAGCCCAGGCTCCATGGCCAGACAAGGGGAGGTTTGGAATCCACCACGTCCCAGCTGGTGGCCTTGGGCAGCTGTCTGCCTCTCCGAGCATCCATTGTCCCATCTGTAAAATGTGGGTAGGGTGGCACCCCCACCCAGTGATTGTAAAGATTCAATGGCACATTTCTGTTACATGGTGTCCCAAACCCTACATCCACGGTATGCGCACCCCCATAGGTGATGCTTATCGGTCCGAGTCCCATCGCCCCTGTGCAGGCAGAAATGATGTCCCTTTTCCATTGTACCTGTGGTGTCCAGAACAATGACTGTCACGCCACAGGCACTTGGTAAGCAGTTATTGAACACGTGAAGGAGAAATCTTCAACACGAACCCTTGGAAAGTGTAGAGCTCAGTGAGTCTTCTAAGGAAACCATGTGATCGTCTTTTTTCTTTCATGCCTAGTACTACTCTTTCCATGTGACTGAACAGCGATTACAGAATATTTTCCACTAGCATGTAATTGTACTTACAGAAATTGTAAATATCTTCAGCAAAACAGACTTGACTGAGTTGTCCCTAACTCTAGAGAACAATAGACTTGCTCAGTGGAAGCCCCTCCCCACCAAAACTGTGCTACCAAACCATAAAGAGGGGGAGGAAGAGAAAGTCATTCTCCCAACAAAGCATCTCTACGTGTGGGTGGTCAATGATGTTTACCGAACATGGATTTGTGGCTGACGAGAAAATTCTTATTTCCTGAAAGGTGGAGCGCACTGAGGCTGATTACAGAAATAAGTTGTACTGCCTGATGTAAGAAAAAACAAAACAAAACAACCAACAAGGAACTTTATAATTTACCCCTGCCCCACAAACGAGGGGCAGGCAGCCTGAACGTGCCCTGTGTCTCTGGGTTCTGCAGAAGCAGGCGGCGCTATCGATGCTGAAATTGCAAATGCCGGAACCTTGGATTTGCTTTCTGCCATGGGAAGCAGCTTTGGTTGCTTTGCTTTTTTCTAAGTCGACAACGTGTATAAACAGGAGCCGAAATGTGGCTCTTTGGGGACGCCCAGGCCCTCCCCCTCTCCTCCCCTTCCTCTACCCTAGGGAGAGGCTGGCCAGCACAGGCCAGAGCTAGCAGCGTGGGCCTACTCTTTGTGAAGAGTTCGCCTCTAAGTTTTGAGCTGTGAGGCAAAATCAACAATAATCAGTTTTCCCTCCTGGAAAATAATGAGCTCCCTGCAGCTGCCCATGATCAGGAACTCTTTACATAAGGAGCAGGGTAATCCTTCAGTCTCTTCATCCTGTCCACCAGAGGCTGTGACATGCCCTGGGGACATGTGTCCCCACCCTGTGCTCCCACCAGCATCCACAGGAGGCGTTCTAGAGCTCTGAGGACAGGCAGAACAGAGCGCGGGAAAAGCCCCAGGAAGGAGGCCTGGTGTCTGTCCGCTCCTGGCCAGCTTGTCCGGAACGCGCCTGCATCTCCACGAGACCGGGTATCCTGTCCACAGGCGGCAAGCACGGGGATGTCCTCTCTGCTCATTGGAGGACTCGGCGGGATCAGGCTGCATGGCAGGGCAGCTTTCCAACTGCAGAACTCTAAAACTTGGCATTGCCCAGCCCGAGAATCAGCCGGTGTTCTCAGTAAAAGCTGATCCCAGGGAACTCTCTCTTGCTGTGTGAGTTGAACTTCTCATCAGGAACTGATCTAATCATTCACAAAGGACCCAGGGAACACCTGCTGGATGATTGACAATCAGCTGCTAGCCTGTTTGTAAACCCGTCTTTACTATTCTGAAGGCTTTGAGTCACATCCGAGAACCTTTCCTACTTAAGTTCCCAGTCTCTACCCTCATGCTTCCATTTCTCGGCCAGGTCACGAAACCGATGTGTGTGAACTTGTTGGGCTCCGGGTTTGGGGCACAGTAAATGCTTGGACAGTAGCCAGGGGAACTCAGTTTGAAGGTCTGGTCTTATACCTCCCTTCATGGTAGAAGGTTCTGGAGGCTAGACACAGGCCTGGACAGGAAGGGGACGGTGACAGAGGTGGTCCCTGATGACTGCCTTTTCATGAGGCTTTGAGTGTCTTCCACACATTTGCTTAATTAATCTTAGCCGCCCAGCGAAGGAGGTTTGCATACCCCCACTGATGAGGTAACAAAATAGGAGAAGTTGCAACCTTGACGGAGGCTGCAGAGCAACAGGATGCGGGTGCAGCTGGGCTTAGAACTCACGCTGATCTCTCTTCAAAGCTGTGCCCCTTCTGCTTCAGTCAGCGCACAAAGCAGACTCGAGGTGAAACCTTCGCCTCCCCCGCTAAGTCGGCTCTCAGCGCGAGGGAACCGAGAATGAGTCAGACCTCCAGGCTGAAATCTTCGCTTCACCATTGACTCCTTCTGTGACTCAGTTCTTATTTATAAAATGGGGATAATACTACCATTATGTTTCATGGCCTATTATGTGGCAGATGCTGTTCTAAGTGCTTACATGTATTGACTCACTGAATCCCCGCCAGAGCTCTAGGAGGTAAGTACTGTTATTATTCCTGACTTACGGATAAGGAAGCTGAGTCACAGAAAGTTTGCAAGTAAGTTGTCTTCAGACCCAGCGTGGCAGGGCTTGATTAACCCATCCAGGCGGGGGGTCCTAGTGGCTAGTCTCAACCCCGTGCCAGCTGCCCCATGTACTGTGGCCACTGTGAGCAGGCTAAAATGGTATGATACCTGAAACTCCTTAGAACAACGCCTGGGCCATAGAGTCATTCAAGAAACATGAGCAGTTATTTAGTATGATTATTACTGGTGTGGTTGTTAGACCTGCGATGGCTAACCCTTATGAAGCTCAGAGCAATTCAAAGGAATTCTAGAAAGGTGGCCCCCGGGGTGCTGACTTCCAGGGAGTGACAAGGGGATGACCTGCAGCGGTGAAGGGCGTGTCCAGGTGTGAGGCTGAGTCTCTTCTGAATCTGTAACTGAACCATTTCAAACAATTCTGGAAAAGGATGTTGGTGATTCCATTCCCAGCCCTTTAGCAGAAGGGAGTGAGGCAGGCAGCTGTGGCTCTTAAAAAGAAAGAAAGAAAAATAGAAATCTGACTACATAATCCCAGATAATCCCGGCAAACATAAAATAGATCAGTGTTTAAAGAAACAAGGATGCTGCATAGCTGTTCTCTCATAAGCGCAGATATTTATAATAGTTTTTCCCCTTAAAATGTGTTAAATCAAATTATTCTTTACATCTGCTTAAAAAGTCAAAGAATACAAGAATTTATGATTAAAAGCAAAAGTCCCTGGGCCTGATCCATACTTTCAGCCTAATTCCCTAAGGAAAAAGCTTTTACTTTCTTACATTATTAGATCTTTGAAATCAAATGGTTTTATACCCTTATTTCTCATTTTCCAAGCTCAGATTTTATTTACTGATTTTCTACTATAATGAGACAGTTTCATTCACCTAGATTCATCGATATCACTTTCTACCAAATTTGTCATTAATTCAGTTGATTTCATTGTTCATTTTAGTTTGCTGTTTTAGCTCATCTATTGGTTACCTGTGTGATTTCAATGATATTAATGTATCATTCCATTTCTTATTCCATAAATTTGGTGATATAATGAGGAGGTTTCTTCCCTTACCACCCTTTCCCCACCCCACCCCCCTTTCCTGTCAGGTGCGCCACCCCAGGTGGGACACATGGTTTCTGCCCTGCCACTGCATTTGTCCCTTCCATGTTTTCTCTTTAGTTGAGCTTATAAGTGAAAAGTCCATAAATCGCTCTTCCATTATTATAGAACATCTTAAATCCATCATCCTCAAGGCCCCCCTTTCCCCTTGCCCAGGGGGCCTTCTCCAGGTGTGCTGCAGAAAGCCCTCATCCTGGTCTGTCTTTTCTTTGCAGGAGGAACCTTGGGTCACATCACCCACACTCCCCGCAGTGGCCTTTGTTTCTGTCCCACTTATTTAGCCTGAGTCACCTCTGAGGAACTTTCTCACGTGGGGAACTGGGAAGATAGCATTCTGAGGCTTTGAAGGTCACATCAACAACAGCAACAAAACAAAATAAAACATTTCTGTTACACCTTCACAACGGATGGAGAATGTGGTCAAGTGTAAACCTCTGATTATAAAATCATTTCCCCCGAATCTTGGAACATGTGGTCCACTGTCCTTTAGAGTCTACTGGTGATCATCAGAGACCGAAGCTCCTTAAATCTGTTCTTGGCAGGTAATTGTATGTTCTACTTTTTCCACTTGCTACATTTTAGAGTCTTTATCTTAGGAGTTGTGAAATTTACAGATAAAGATAGGTAGATTCCGGACAGACTGAATTTCTTTACCCAAGGAGTAGTCATTGCAAGAACAGTATCACCTGAGGTAGACCGTCTTGCTTCATCTTCAGCACCCTTAAAATTTGAAGATTGGATTGAAAACATAAAAGTATAAAAAACAAATTTCAGAGGGTGCCAAGAAAGCGTCTGAACGATCATATGGCCGTTCAAAGTACTAGGATGGATTTGCATAGGTTGAGTTACCTCCAACACGTGGCGGTGTGGGAAGAAACAGGACCTCCATGCGGTTTGTGAAGCAATTGCATGTGTGATCTCAGTGATCTTCAGTTTCCCACAACTATCTCCAAATTCATAGTCTCTCCTCCTAACGTCTAGGAAAGGAATCAAGTATGGGAAGGGCATGCCCTCTCTCTCCTTTCTCTCCCTTCTCTCCCTTCAACATTTTCTCCCTTCTCACTGGCACTGTTTTTTTTTTCTCTCTCTCTCTTTCATTGTTAACAGATTTTGAGCCATGGTTTCTCCACCAGTGTACTGTGGATGTAGAGTGAGCACAATCCAGGCCTTTGCCAAGGTTAGAGTCTCACAGGGAACGTAAGCATGAGACCCACCATGTCACTGAGAAGCGAGAAGTTTAAGATACGTGAGGATGTGCACCAGGCCATCTAATGCACGGTGGGTGGGGAAGCGGCTAGTCCACTGTCTGGAGTCAGTAATCCTGAATGGAACCTAGACCAGCAAGTTGGATTCACTCATCTTCTCAGGCATTCTCCCTGTAGTATTTCTTCATATTTGTTCCTGGAACATCAAAGATAATGTTTCCCCATGAACAATCTGAATTCTCAGGAAAGACTTTACCTTATTGTCAGAAAACTCAGTAATTATCTCAGAGCTATCACATATTAGGTGCTCAGGCAACTGTGGCTAATTCTTAAATAAAGGTAACACAAGGTAATGAATGTCTATCCCTTGAAAGCCATCTAGTCCAACATCCATGTCCCCAAATCCTGTTTTACAAGAGAGATAACTGAGGCTTAGAGTAGTTATTTTATGTATTTTCTAATTTTATTTATTTAATGAGCACATATATGTTCTATAATGAGAAAAATAAGAACATCATTTTAAATATTATTACAAAGCTGGAGCCTCATTAAGTGAAACGTATCATTGTAGGATGGACCCCCTTACCAGATGACATGTCACTTTACATCGATTGGTGGGGTCCCATCCAACTCAGCTTACACCTTGCACAACCCTAACCATGATACCTCTCACCTGAAGGCACCTGGGAAATACCTGAAGGGTGGAGCCTGCGAGTGAATGAATGAAGGGGTCGAGAAGGAACAAACACTGTGCACCTGGTGGAGGGCACACCTCCACCTGTGTACACCTGGGTGTCGGAGTGCTTGGTGGAACAACTGCTGGTGGTTGAAAAGAAGTGAGGTTTACATCATGTTGCTTGAAAATCCTGGAGTGATGGCCCGTGAAAGTCCCTGATCCTTCCACAGTGCATAAGACTAGAGCTCCCTGCGCTTTACACAGGACACTCCAGGAGTATGACACCATGGATAGGCTATTTTCTACATGAAGGGAAGTATTTTTATATTTTAAAATATTTTTTGTTAATATTTTTGTTGTTGTTGTTGTTATTTTCCAGTCTGTCTGCATCCACTTCTCTGACTTAAAGCTACATCAAACTCTTCTCGGAAGCAGATTGGGAAGCTGACCTCGTACGTGGATAAATACGCCTGGGAAGAAGTGGCAGGGCTGTAATGTGATGGCAGCTGTGTGACGAGGCAACAGCGGGCTGCGGCTGGAGGACCGCCACGAGCTGCCGTGCGTCACTCACACAGTGAGAGAAGACTGGGCGATGCAGCCGGCTCCCCGCCGGGGTGGATCCTTAGCGACCGGTATGGGGAAGCAGTCCTCGACTGTGCAAGGGTGAGTTCAGTGTTAGACATCTAGAACTCAAAGTGCTGCACAAAAGCCATGGGTGATGCCTAGCAGAACAGGACAGAAGGGAAGAATGCATGAGTGTGGAGAGCAGGAGAGAGACCCTGGCCAGAGATCGAAAATCGCCAGTCCTGGTTACACATGCTGTGGTTGATGTTCTTGGTTTTGGAAGGAGTTACCCTGAAGGAGAGGTCTGAGATCTATATGTCTTTTTTCTCCTCACAAAGAAATGGAAGCAGGTGGAGGTGTGTGTTAAACAGCTAAAACTGTGGTTCTGAAGCAAGAAAGCTGCCGGTTGGGTTTGGGTCTTATTGGTTCATGGAGAGGGGTTGACATCGGGAGCTGGGATGAGAAGGTCCCGAAGAGCAAGAGGAATCCACCGTGGTTGGGATGAGGGGCTGGGGCCTGAGGTGGAGCGGAGGGCAGGGGATGGCTGCTCCAGCTCTGTGGCCCAGGTTAATTAGGTTAGAGGGGTGGGGGCAACCCAGGGCCATACCACAGACGGAGTTAAAAGCTAGAGTGCTTCCCAGATGTCAACAGCCTATTGTAGACAATTAGGAGACAGTCCTTTTTTCTCTCTCCCAGGACCCCTGACACAAACTGTCTGAACCGCAACAGTTGAGTCTGAGCATATCAAACAAGTAGAGCAAAGAGGGACCCCACGAAATAACTGTGGTTAGTGGCTTTTTGGGCTGCGGATGGTGTGGGGGGAAGGGTTGCCCAAGAGAAAGAAACTCACTTCTAATCAATGTGCTAATCCAGGACATAAAGTCTCCTTTCTCTCTCTCCCTTATTTAATTTCCCCAGGTTCAGCCCTCACCATCCCCCCACTCTGCCCCCTCCCCATACCAGTTGCATGGAAATTTGCTCCAGTTTTTTTTTTTTTTTAATATAGGTACATTAAAAAACAGGCACTGAACTTCAAAGAAGCCTGCAATTCCACTGGCAATGGAATGTTTACAGCCACAATTTGTTTGATTCTGATAAAATGCACTCTTATTCCACTTAGTTTGTATCTCAGGCCAGGTTCTCTCCGTGCATGGGTCTGCTGTCTTTTTAGGCAGCAAGGGTGGGGGGAGAGAGATTGAGAGAGAGAGAGAAAGAGAGAGAGAGAGAGAAAGAGAGAGAGAGAGAGAGAGAGAGAGAGAGAGAGAGAGAGAGAGAGAGAGAAGCTTCTTGGAGCTGCGGCTGCATCTGCTTGTCTCTGTGTTCTGGCCCAGAAGCCCTCCCACGTAGCAGAAGGGACCACTGATCAGGAGTCAGGGTGACCGGCAAGGGGCACACCCCAAACACTCCCTTATGTCCTACCCAGAGGAGCTCCAGTCTTTGCAGACCCGGTGAAAGCTGAGCTGTCCTCTCCCCGGTTCTCTGAGAGGTTGTGTGATGGAGGTAGGCGAGCCTTAGAGCCAGAAAGGCGTGGGCTTAAATGTCAGCTTAGTCACTCTCCTGCGGGGCGACCTCGAACAAAACTTTCTCTGAATTGGTTTCCCCCTCTAGCTCCCAGGGGCGTCTCCCCTGCAGGATGGTTAAGAGATGAAGAGGATCAGGGCCAGGCCAGCACAGCAGAGGGGCCCAGGGATGGGGCAGCAAGTCGAGGGTTTGTGGGAGCGGAGCTAGGAATGGGGGAGGCAGGTATCCCCACAGGCATGAGACAGCAGCATTGCTTGCAGGAGAAGAAATCTGGGGTGCCTGATGTTCAGTACTAGGATGGAGCAACGGGAAATGGGGCTGGCAGATCGAGAGGTCAGGTTTGGAACCATGTGGATGAATTGGACTGTTCCCGGCAGGCGGTGGGGGGGCCTTGGGGAGTCTTAGCAGAGGGGCTGTGGTGGCTAGATTGTGTCCTGGGTGAGGGGCCATTCGCAGCACTGCAGAGGTGAAAGAGAGGACAGAAGTTCAAGCCCAGCGGCGTTCCTCCATGCTGTGCGCAGACTCACACTGCCGCTGCTCCAGCAAGGACACGCCGCCCTGTGGGTGCGAGGGGCAGCCCTGCCTGTGGAACCTGGACCGGCCTCTTTCTAGTCTCTGTGTCTCAGGGGTCCTATCTGTAAGATGGGGATGGTAATAGTGTGATTCCTCACATGGGTGTTGCGAGGCCTGAATGAGTTTTAAATACACAAAACACTGAAAAACAAACAAACAACCACTTAAAAATGGACATAGCATACGTTTGCTCAATATTACAACTAGATAAAATTTCAGGTCACTCCAGGATCTGGCTGAGCACTTTGTACACAGCATCCCACTGAATCTTTACATCTTCCCTATAAGACTGTTCTCCTTTGCTGCTTTTTCTCTTTATAAAAATTAAAGCTCAGAGAAATCGAGTGATCAGCTGCAAATGTGGAAGAGCTGGGGTATAAGCCTATAAGCCGGGGTATAAGACCAGAGTTCTGAGGTGCTTCCTCCTGAACGAGAAAGATCAGGGCTGGCAACCTTGGACCTTCTACCTGGAGGTGGGTGGAGCCTGAGAAACAGCCAATGGGGATATCTCTGATGGGAAAGCCTGGCTTTGGTGCTTAGTAAAGACTTTCTCCTACTCCATGCCATCCCTGTGGGGGTGTGTATGTGTGTGTTGGGGACAGTCGTTACCAGGTTGGCTCTGGCCAGAGCGAACAGTCCTCATGGTTTTGAGAAACTTTTAAATGAAGCTTCGCTTTTGGACAGATCCGTCAACCAAAGAGCAGATTTCTACATTTCGGCTCTTGGCGAAGGTCTTCGTCTTCTCTCCCTCCCTCCCTCCTCTCAGCTATATTTGGTGGAAGTTAAATCTGATAAAGAGGAGCTCTATTTAAAACCAGTCAGGCTCTATTTCCAAGGATTTGTGTGAGTTTTATCTGAAAAGGTAATTTGTAATTATAATTGGAAGTTTCTCTACAAGCAAGACCCTGGCACCAGCTTCCTGTGCCCATGGAAGGAAGCAGTAGAATGATGGATTCTGGGAGAGACTCCCACCCAACCACCCACAGCCCAGAGGCCCCTCACGTGCCCCAGCCACCTCCTGACCACTTCCAAGACACACAGCTCTCTGCTCTCGGGGATCCTGAACTGAGACGGTCCAGCTGTTGGAAGGCTCTTGGGAAAATGGCATCCTTCAGAGCCCTTCACTGAACCCAATTTGTTCCCAAAGCCCTGCTCTGTCTTTCTTTCCCAGGAGAGCTCTTCTGGAACTGCAGACATTACTCCGTGTTCTTCCTGGGCCTTTACTTCTTCGGGTTGACATTCTGGGTTTGTTTAGTCATTCCCGAAAAGGGCACGATTTCCATATCCCTTTGGGTAAAGCTGTGCTCCGGAGCTAAGTCAGGTGCGCCTGGATGGCACTGCGGCTGTGAAGTTATGAGCCGGGCTTGTTATCAGATGGTCTCCAGTATAATTGGTGTTCGATGCGAACTTGCTGGGAGGAGGTTGGGGGGACTGTTGCATTCTTGACATTAGCGATCCTGCCCCAGGTCTTCGTTGCACTTGGAAGAAAGGTCAGACTCCTCCTCCTCACACTTAGAGATGATGAGGTCACAGCCCCTGCCCTGGCCCCCTGCTCATCTTGCCTTGCTGTCCCCTTGCCCTCTCTCCCCCAGCCACGCTGGCCTGGTTTTGTTCCTTGGCTGTGCCAAGCTTGCCCTGTAGGGTCTTACCAAGCGCTGTTCCCTCTGCTGGGGCACTTTCACCCCATGCCTGTGCAGAGCGGGCGCCTACTCATCTGCAGGTCTCAGCTCCTTTCTCCACCTGTCTCTCTAACCTGTTCCCTGCTGCCTCCCTCGCCCTAGCTCAGCATCTCACTGCACTTCCTCAGAACCATTATCAAGATGAAAATTACCTGCTTTAGTCATTTGTTTTCTTACTCAGTCCACTGTTCCCAGTGAGGCTGGAGGACCCATGAGTGGAGGTGATGTGCTTGACCTATTGACATTTGCGTTCCCGTTGACTGGAACAGTGTCTGGCACATGGCAAGACCCAAGGTTTGGGGGTTGGGGGGCATGTGCTGAGTTCATGCCCCTGTGGATGAATGAATGGGCTCAGTGTCAGGAGGGCTCAGGATAAGTATGTGGAGTGATGGCATCTTAGATGTTCTAAAATACTTGAGAGATGGACTGTAATCCCCGATGCTTACCCCACAGGTAATGAATCTGTCCAGTGAGGACAGTTGACATACCCAGTGTTGCACTGTGAGTTCATGCAAAAACTGGCGCAAGCGTCCGGCTGTCTAAAAGGAATGGCACTTCTTTTTTTTTTTTTTTGCAATGACCAGCAACATGCATCAGCATACATTAAACACTACAAGCATCCAATTAATCTGATGCTCTGGTAGAGGAGACTGAAGCTGCTCAGGTCGTGTTTTCTGAGGTGGTCCTATTGGCGCAGGGAAGATTTGCACAGAAAGGAAAGAGGTAAAACACGCAGCACAACTCAGCAGACTCGATGCAGGAAAAAGCATAGAACCTGAAGGTTGGGGAGCTAAGTGGGGGCCGGCCTTGCCTGTCCAGATAAAGGCCTTGGATCTCAGCGCCTGCACATGGGGGGTCCTGGAATGGGCGAGTGAGATTTAGGGGGATTCACATGGCAGGAGTAAACCAGGAAAATGGGACCAGAAAGGAACAAATGGATGCAGGCCTGGCCAGAGGTCACTAAAGGGTCCAGCCAATCTACGACAGTGACCACACCAGGTGGCAGAGGAGAGAGGCATGGTGGTTGAGTACTTTTATGGGACTGCTCCCAGGCTCCCTACAGTGGGGGTGCTCAGGGTTCGAGCCATCCCTACCGCTCTCCACTATATCCTCAATAACATTTCCAACCAGCTGAGGAAACCTGGGCCCCATTAATGACCTCACCCCCCCCCCATAGCTCCTTCTCAACCCCTTGGATGCACCTGGTAACCTAGCAGGGCAGGTGTCTAGGGCTCAGCCAAACTGGTTTTCTAGGAAGCCTCTGTGGGTACCTTGGGCATCACAGTTTTCTCATCTGCACGAAGGGAACGGAAGTGCCGCCCACCTGGAACTTGTAAAGATTATATGAGGGTTTTTGCTCAACCATTTATGGAAAAAGAAAGTGTTCGGTACATATTGTCCCCCTATGTTCTTCTATTTGTATGTAATCTGAACCTTTTGCTATACTCTCAATTTTGTTTAATTGATTAACTAGAAAAGAATATTCCCAGCAAAGAAGTTTGAAAGTTATAGCTTCACAGAATGTTATAAAGAGAAATTTACTATCATTAAGTCCAAAAATTAAAACATGTGACTGGCGGATATGTTTATTGGAGGGAGTAAGAAAATTGTCAAACATTTTTGAATCAGTTGCCATTTTAAAAACTGGGAGATTTCTCACGTTGAGAGATTTCTGGCCTGTCTTGAAGAGTCTGAGGGTTCAGGACCTGTGATGCTGGCCATTCGCTGGAGTGCGTGGTTGCCACCCACCCTGACCGGCTGTGTTAGTTTGCTGGGGCTGCCATGTGACAGTTCTGGAGGCTGGAGGTCGGAGGTCAGGTGTGGGCAGGGCTGACTCCTCCTGAGGCCAAGGGAGAACCTGTGCCACGCTCCTCTCTGAGCTCCCGGGGTTCGCTGGCCATCGCTGGTGTCCAGTGATGGGTAGAAGCGTCGCTCTGGTCTCCACCTTTATCCACACACAGTTCCTGTGTGCTTGCTTCTGTGTGCAAATTGCCCTCTTCATAAGAACTCCGATCTTGATGTTCTCACGAAAAGGAGAATTTCTTACGAAAAGGGACACCTCAGGCAACCATCTCTTGACTAATTACACCTGCAATGACATTTTCCAAATAAGGCCACATTCTGAGCTTCTGGGGGTTAGGATTTCAAGGTGTGGATTTTTTTATTTTTTAAGATTTTTTATTTTATTTATTTTCAGAGAGAGGAGAAGGGAGAGAGAAAGAGCAATGTATGGTTGCCTCTCACATGGCCCTCACTGGGGACCTGGCCCGCAACCCAGGTATATGCCCCGACTGGGAATCGAACTGGGACCCTCTGGTTCCCAGCCCGCGCTCAATCCACTGAGCTACACCAGCCGGGCTCAAGGTGTGGATTTTTAAAGGACACAATTCAACCCACAACACCAGCTGACATCACCTCTACCAGCAGGCTCCCCGTCCCCATCTGCGAAATCCACCTGGCCCCTGTCACATTTCAACGGGCAGTCACTGACTTTTGGTTACATGCCTTCTTTCCATCACTGAGCCCCTGGGTGCAGGCTACAAGGTCTGAAGGGCTGGTGGGTGGAAGTTCACACCAAGGGGCTCCCCCGAGGTGGCACGGATGGTGACAGGCAAGGGGAGGGTGAGCCCTTTCTGTCTCCCAGCCCATGCATGCCAGCGCATCCCACTCACAGAGGAAGCCGCGAGAATGCTGCGGTTTGGCGAGGAGTCAGGGAGCCGAGAGCACGCACTGGCCTGGTGAGGGGCAGGTGACACTGGGTCTGGGAGAGGGGACGCCTGAGGTGGCTTCCTAAGGGAAATATCTAGCAGGCACTCATCGGAATGATCGTTTGTTCAAAATTCGGGTCCGTTTGTAACTGTTCCACCAATGTAAGTGGATAATTAGGAAGTGTTACGCATATTCACAGAGTAAAGATTTTAAGGTGAAACAGTTTCTGAGTGTTTTCCTTTAGATGAAAAATGTTTCTCTCTGCATTACTCTTACGAGCAGCAAGACCTTTTTTTAACCTACCAAAATGCCAGCTACATTATATTTTGATAATTTTCTCAATGTGTCAGCTGCCAACAGCATTTTAAATAATAAGAATTAGATCCTCCTCAATAAGGCCATAATTCCATTAAAAATTGCTGGAGGGCCCAGAGTTCAGGGTCTGAGGGATTGAATCACAGGCTCGCTGTGCAGTTTACAAAATTCTGCAAAACGGAACACAAATTTGCTACGCTGAGCTGGGGACCTGCCACCCCCTGAGATCGAGGAAGGGAAGAATGGTTTTTAGGGCATTATTAGGAACCTATGTGATTCCTCTTGTTTGGGAATCTCTAAACTTTTTTTGATCAGGAAGGAATTACTGTCTGACTTGCAGAAGAGAAAACGGAGGATTCAACAGAAGGCAAGGCCCACCCAAGACTGTGGAAGGAGTGAGTGGCTCAGGTGCCACGTGGGTGCCCTCTGACGTGGCCACAGTCTGGGGATGAGGAGTAGCCATAGCCTGGTGCTGTGACCACATGAATCCAATGTGTCAGACTGTCATGGGGCGTTGGATATGGCCACACACTGGCATTCATGAGTGGTTTCACTTGTTAGAACTGAAGTCCTGAGGATCATGGAAAGGAATAGGTAGAAGGTACAAGCAGAGTATCAGTTATTCAAGAGCCGTCACTGTGTTCTAGGCCAAACACCCAGCCCGTGAGCTAGATTAACGTCACGGTCACACATTCACGTCCTGCGTTCCTACCATCATCACCACCACCAGCACCATCGTCACCACCGCCATCATCATCCATTTTAAAGTGGGGGACACTGAGCCCCCCTCCATTCCAATATACATAATTTATGCTCAGCATACAGCAAATTCTCTTTACTGGGCGCTGTGCACATGCCATTTCTCCTCAGTCCAGCCCTGTGTCTCTATGTGGGTTCACACTGTTAGGTCCTCTCTTCTCTTTCCACTCTACGTAGGATTTTAAAAATGTGGAATCTAGTGAACAAAATAAACAAGCAAACAACACAGGAGTAGCCTCATAGATCTAAAGGACAGGCTGCCAGCTGCCAGAGGAAGGGGTCATGGGGCTGGGTGAAATAGGTGGAAGGAGTGAACAAAACACAAGCTCATAGGCAGAGACAACAGCCTGGTCACTATCGGAGGGAGGGGCGGGGGAGGCAGGAGAGGGTAAAGGAGGATAAAGTGGGGGAAGGAGACTGTGGGTGGCGAGCACACCATACAACATACAGAGGATGTCTTACAGAGTCTACACCTGAAACCTGTAGAATTTGATTAACCAATGTCATCCCAGTAAGGTAAATGAAAGTTACAAAGTAAAATACAATAATTCTTAAGCACTCAAAAAATAAAAAAAGAAAATAATTGGGGGAAAGGCAAAAAGTCCAAGTTACCTGTGGCGAAAGATAAATTTAAGAAAAACTTGCACTGAGATGATGAAACACTCTTCGGAGCTTTGACTCCCCAAAATGAATTAGATGACTCGTCTAAATGACTAAGACAAAGTCAAGCAAGCGGATACACGCAGAAAGTTATAACAAGACATTTTTACTCCATACCGCAATCCACAGATATAAACATTCTGCAGTGCTCAGTTTCAAATGTTTTTTTTTTTTTTAATTCAACGTTCTGGAGAGAATCAAAGCCTATTCTGTCTCTCATTGGCCCCATTTCTCCCCTTCTACACCCAGAAGTCTCCAGGATTCTAGAATTGGGTTACATTCTTATCATCCACATGATACGCTTTCAGTCCACCTGCATCTGTCTATAACAATTTCGGGATGTTTATAGAGTTGTAACGTAACTGCGATTATACTGCTTTTTAAAAAGTTTTCTAAAAGTTTGTATTCACACAGCATATCAAACATGTAGGAAGTACACATAATAATGTAATAGACACAGGTATTTACATAATGCAGATTTGACACGTGAATATTTTATATTCCTCGGATATTTTTTCTTGAAAGATGTAAAACATACAGATTTTGCTAATGGGTGCTCCCTTAGCCACACTTCCTTTCCTGCCCCGAGAAAATATTTTCTAGCACTCTGCTATTCTTTTCTATATTTTCTGCTTTTATTGTATAAAGCTATCCATAAACTATACAGAATATCGTGTTGTGTTTCATCTTAAAGTTATATACCTGGAATCTCCATCACTATCTATAACTGTGTCTCCAGCCCCATCTCTTTCTAGTTTTTGTTCAAGTAAGTTTTGGAAAACGGTCTGTGATAGTTTATTAATCTCTGTTGCTAACATGCCCCGTATCCATCTAGTCTTCTTTTAAAGGCAGCATAAGTTGTTGTTACAAATAATTCCACACAGGTCTCCCTGTACTTCTGTCAATATTTACTTGGGGAATAAATGGATCTAGAAGTAGAATTGCAGACCATTACCCAAACACACAGCTTCAAGTCACTAAATTTTTCCAAATGATGCTCAGTAAGGTTGTGGCGATTTGTATTTCTACTACAGTACAGGAGAGTTCTGTTTCCTTCATATCCTCACTGCCACAATGTTGTCAGGTCACTTTCAGTATGAGAAATTTTTTTTTTTTTAAGATTTTATTTATTTATTTTCAGAGAGAGGAGAAGGGAGAGAGAAAGAGCAATGTATGGTTGCCTCTCACATGGCCCTCTGGGGACCTGGCCCGCAACCCAGGCATGTGCCCTGCCTGGGAATCAAACCGGGACCCTTTGGTTCCCAGCCCACGCTCAATCCACTGAGCTACACCAGCAGGGATTGTCAGGTCACTTTCAACGGGCAGTTCTTAATGTTGTGAAATAGCAATCCACTGTTTCAGTGGGGCCACATGAGTATAATTTGCACTTTTATGACTACTAGTAAGTGGAAGTATATGTGTGTGTATGTGTGTGTGTATAAAAAGAGTGGTTTATCTTTTTATTGTGTCTTTTATATATCTAAAGCCTTACCTTTTAGTATAATTACATTTATTTTTTCTTAGTTTTTCCAAGAATGATCTATGAATAGAAAACTCTTTTAGTCTATTGAAGTTACCATAATTTTTCTATCAATATTAAGCAATAATTTGACTGAGTATAGAATTCTAGGCTACACGGTTTTCTTGGAACAGTCTCTTCTTTCTCCTTCTTCCCCTCCCCTTTTCTTTTTTCTGTTTCAACCTAATTGGCATTCTTCATACAAAATCCACATTTTCTTTTTTGCAAAATTGTCTAAGTCTAGATTTATTTCTTATCTTATTCAAGATTCAGTGTTCTCGCGAACTGAGGAATCCTCTCATATTAGTTTTGTGTTATTTTCACTTATTATATTTTTTAGAATTATTCTCTATCTCCACAAATTCTCTCAAATAAATGTTGGACGTTCTATTTCTATAGTCCACAGGCTTAATCTTCCTTTTATGATTTCCATCTCGTTTCTACTGGAAGGCATGTAGGGTATCATCTGAGGTCAGCCTGCCAATTAACCCCTCCCTCCAGTTATCGCCATCTGCCTTTGAACTTATGCATACAGAGGGTTTTAAAAATATGTATATATGTTACATATATTTTAACCATATTTACATACACATATGATTTACACCAATATAAATCAATAATTGTATTTTTATTTCTGTCTATTTTAAAACTCCAAGTTAGTTCTCTGATTTGAACCAAAGACATTACAGGTTAGAATCTGGTTCCCTCCTTTTCACGTCTGTGACTCCATTCTCTGCGGAGAGAAGTCTGTACCCATGACCCTCAGTCTATTCACACACGTGCTCTGGTCTAGAAGATACAAAACATCATTTTGGAATCGCTAAACCATGCCACTGTGAAAGACAAACTCACCTGAAGTTCAAATTTATTTACTACTTCTTCCATACAATCACCTTTCTTTGAAATGGGCACATCTTAAAAGTGCAGTTGGAGACATTTTGACAATTTACCACAATCAAGAAATAGAAAATTTCCACCTTGACAGAAAGGTCCCGTCTTTCTTCCTAGTAAGCTCCCCGTTCCAGTTCCAACCCGAGGCAAACACTGCTCTGATTTGTCACCAGAGGTTCATTTGGCCTCTCCTGGAATTTCATGTAAATGAAATCACACAGCGTGGCTCTGTTTGGTGGGTAGCTTCTTTCACTCAGCATAGTATCTGTGAAATCGCTAATGTTGTTAAATGTATCAACAATTCACTTAAGGTTATTACTGAGTAACATTTTACTATATGATTATTTTCTTATCCGTTTGCCTGTTGATGGACATTTGGATCGGTTTCAGTTTTCATCTATTATGAGTGAAGCTGTTACAGGCATTTTTGTTCAAATTTGTTTGAAGGTATACATCTTTATTCCTACTGGGCGAATACCTAGGATTAGAAATACAGGGTCAAGTCAAAGAACATGTATAAAGGACCCAAGGACAAAGACAATGGGGGTAGGGGGAACTGAATATGGGAGGTGGGGGAGAATGGGGACAACTGTAATTGAACAACAATAAAAAAGTAAAATAAATAAAATAGAATAAAAGAAATACAGCATCCAAAGGTGGAGCTATAATTAAATAAAAAATGTAAACTGCTAAACTTGCCCAAAGAAGTCATGTCATTTTACACTCCTATTTCCAGCAGAGGAGAGGCACGTTTGACACCGTCACCGCGCTGCAATAGCCATTCTGTGCGCGGTGGCGTCTCACTGCAGTTCTAACTGCGCTTCCCTGACGCCCGAGGCTGCAGAGAACTTCTCAGACGCTCGTGGGAAAATTTCTTGTCCTACTCTGCGAAGGGTTCTGTTCATTTTTAAATCTTTTGCTCATTTTAAAAATTAGCTTTTTCTTCCTTTTAATTGTGAGTTGTAAGAACTTATATTCTGAATGAAAGTCCTCTGTGAGTTAAATGTTTTGCAAACACTCTTACTCGTGTTCTTAAATGTATCTCTGGATAAGGAGATTTTAAAAAGTTACTGAAGTCTAAATTGTTATGATTTTGTTTTGTGCGTATTCGATCTGTGTCCTGTCCAAGAACACTTTCTCTACCCTCAGGTAATGAAGAGTTTCTTTTCTGTTTTCTTACCTGTAAGCTTTATATTTTTAGCTTTTACATTAGAATACTTTTTTTGTATAGTGTCAAGTAAGGGTTGAGGTTTATTTTCTTCCCATGTGAACATCTAGTTTGTTGAGAAGACTTCACATTCCTCACTTCATCCCTTTGACATTTTTGTTGAAAATCTAATGGCCGTATAAATGTGGGTCTCTCTCTCTCAAGTCCTTATTCCGCTTCCCTAATTTATTCTTCCATCTGTACGTCACCACCACAGTCTTGCTTATGTGGCTGCGCAGTGAAACCTGAAGTCCGGCGTGGCAAGTCTTTGCTCTTCGTCAGGATTGCCGGGACATTCCAGGTTCTTTGCCTTTCCCTACCATCTGCTGTCAGCTTCTCTTTCTCTCTCCAGCTAAAGTTATGATTAGGATCCTGTTGAATTTATGGGGAGTCTATGGGTAAATTTTGGTAGAATTGATATTTTAACAATATTGAGATTTTGATACATGAATATGGTATATCTCTGTATTTATTTATTTTTTTTACTTTTTCTGAGTGATCATTATACTTATCGGTGTAGAAATATCGTACTTATTTTAAATTCATTACAAAGTATTTTATGTTATTTTAAATAAAATTTAAACAATTTTTTCTCTAGAATTCATATAAGTTTATATATATATATACTGATTTGTTTTCTGAGTCTATAGTTTGTAAGTGTTTTACTCATTTGTTCAGTAGATTACTAAGTATTTTAAATTAACAATCAAGTTGTCTGAGAAAAAAGACAATATTACTCTTTCCTTCACAACATTCATGTCTTTTATTTATTTTTCTTGCCTTGCGTATTTGACTAGGACCACCTTTACCTCATTTTTAAAGTTAGGGGAAAATAATTCAACGTTTCTTCATTTAGTGTGAGGTTAGTTTGGGCTTTTCTATGCAACCCTGTATCTGATTATGTAAGTTTCCTTCTACTCTCGTTTTGCTGGAAGTTTTTATCATGAAATAGATACTCAGTTTTGTCAGAGGTATTGCTTTCCTAACTATGGTTGATTTTCAAATGTTAAACTTTTTACTCTGGGGATAAACCTCATTTGCTCAGGATGTTTATAATTATTTGATATTTGATTCAATTAACCCTGCATATCTTTTGTTAATGATTTAAAAATTTATATTAATAAAAATACCGGTTCATGATTTACTTGTATATTGGCAAATTTAATATCAGAGCATTGCTAGCTCATAAAACCATTTGGAAAATATTCATACTCATATTTTCAGTTCTGTCTCATGTCAGTTTTAGTAAACATACTGCCCATTTATTCTAAATTATCCATAATATTTTCTTAATATCTTTTAAGGTCTGTAGGATCACTAGTAATATCCTCCAACTCATTTTTAATATTGATATTTTGCTTTATGTTTCTTTTATTTTTTGGATAACTTTTGCTAAGTCTACTGATTGCATTAAATAATTTTTAAAAGCTGTGTCTTTGTTTTTTTATGTTCATTTTTTAATTTACTAACTTCTATTTTTACTTATTTTTTAAGTCTTCTGATGAAGACCTAGATCATAAATTTTATATCTTGCTTATATAATACAGCATAATATACTCTACTATAATATAAATGTTTAAATTATAAATAAATATATTTAGTATTTATATAAATATGTTTAATATTTATATAAATATATTTAACATTTATGCAAACATTTAAATTATATATAATATAAATATTTATAGCTGTACATTTCTATCTATTCACTGTTCTAGCCACTTCCCATAAATTTTGATCAATTATAGTTTCATTATAATTCAATTCAAAATATTTTTAAATTTCTCTTGTTTTATTTTTACACATAAGATATTTAGAAATATATTACTTAATTTATAACTATTAGGGTTTTTCTGGATATCTTACAATTGATTTTTAATTTTATTGTGGTTAAATAATATATTTATTACTTTTGTTCTTTTAAAATTGATTTAGATATTTTTGGCCCATTTTATAATATATTTCTGTTAATAGTTCATGTACACTATAAAAGAATATAATCTCTACAGTTCTGGGGGTGTAATGTGTTATAAAGTTCAGTTTAGGTTGACACGGTTGATAGTTTTTGTTGAGATCTTTTACATGCTTACTGATGTTTCTATCTAGTTATTCTGGAACTTATATTTTAAATGTCTGTTACTTGGTGGTGAAAAAATTTTGCTGTGCTAATGCATTGATTCTTATGAAATGTCCATCTTTTCTCAAGTAAAACTCTTTAGCTTAATGTCTATTTTTTCTGATGTTAAGATAACAACTCCACTTGTCTCATGGTTACTGCTTTGATGGAATTTTATTTTCTATTCTTTTATTTTTATTCTCAAAAGAAACCCACATTCTATGTAGCATTGATCTGTTGTAGACAACACAGAGTTGGCAGGGCTTTTATGTTCAATCTGGATATCTCAGCCTTGTATTTAGAGTGTTCAGCACATTTCTATCTAGTGGAATTATTGATAAAAGACAATAATGTAACAGTGACTATTTATTTCACTATTATAATCCTCCAAAGCTAGTTCATTATTTCTTTATTTTGTTATTATTTTAAAAATGCTTGGCATAATTGGGAATAATTAATAAGTAATGATGAAATAACCCTCAGAGTGATGAGAGAGCAAAATATTTCAGATAAAACTAAAATAACATCACTAAAACCCTTTTGTGCATCTTAAATTTATTAATGAGTTTAATGGACTTTACAGTTACTACTGTCAGAAGAATAAGTTTTATTCTATTAAAATATTCTTTAAAATGCTTTGTTCTTTGGAAGATTGCTAACAAAAAAGCAAAGCCACAAAATATCTATTCTCCCCACTACAATAGGTACGACTGTTCCGAACACAAACTCAGAACTAAAATGTGACGATAGGACCCTGGAGGTACACCAGTGTTGAAAGTGCTTGTTTGTTAGTGGCTTCCACAGTCTGGCTTGTCTCAGAGATGGTTCACACTAACTGCTTTCTCTCGACTATGGCCGCATTTTCCTGTTGCATTTCTAGTAATCCTTCATCGTATCCCAGGTATTGGAAGTGAAGCATTGCAGAGACACTGGATTCAGTTACGTTCTGCTGAGGACTGTTGCTTTCTTTTCTAGCAGGCTGTTAACTTGGCTGGAATAAACTCCCAAGGCTGTTTCTCCTGTGGTGAGCGGCATCTCCGTTGTCCACTCAATTCTCTTCGGTTTTAGCCAGACCTTGTGGAATCTCCCAGCTGTGCATAGTTGAACAGTTACAGCCGGATTTAGGCAGGTTCACTGGGGCTCATAGCCTCCATTGTTTGCTTTTTAGTATCTCCCCCCTTATTATCAGCCATGATGGCAGTCCCCAAGTGTCCTCTCTTAAGCGTGAAGCCAGGCAGACAAGGGCTTTCCCCGCCAGGCTGCGCAGGCTGGAGAGGGCTTGCGGGCAAGAAGTCGCAAGTACACACACGTCCCCCAGTCCAGTTGGTGGACTTCCTTCCGGTTTTTGCCTGCATTTATTGACCCTCAGGTAGCTACAAATGGCTGACTTTTTTTTCTCTTTCAAGTCTTATAGTTGTTATTGTGACGCAGTTAGTTCAACCAAACTCTTCCACCATTAACAAAGGCCAAATGTAACCATTCAGTTTTTAGTTTCAACAACTGTCATTCTTATTCATAGACGTTCTATAGGGTTACTTTTGTAATCCCCTCATTCTTTTATCATAAGTCTCTTTCTTTTTTATGGCTTTATCCTTTTTATCGTCTTTTTACTTATTTTAAATAAACTTATTTTAAAGGGTTTTTTTGAGTCTCCAAAAGGCTTATGGTCCGATCTCTTGCCCCAGTGTGGGCACTAAGTTTCTAGCCATTAAAACTTCATGCTCACGCCACTCCTGTGGGCCAGCAAAGCTTCAGCTCTAGCTTATGTCTGACTTCGAGTTCTCTCTTTATTTCTAAATCCTGAGAAGTTCTCTTCTCTTGAACTGATCTCTGCATGTCTACCTTTTATTTCTTCTATTTGACCCTGCGCCTTGTTTTCTTATGAGGAAGGAGATGTCTCCTCACCCCAGAATGAAATAAGGTCCCAGACGCATGACTGAGCACAAAGCAGAAACTGAATATAACAACCAACTGCCGTGTACTTACATTAGCAAAACTCAGAGAAGTTGTAACGTCACACATTAATAACACTGACTCTTGACAGGCTAACACATTTGTCGCCCTGGGGACTGTCCGTTCTGTTTGTCACACCAAACTCGACCTGCCGTGCCATGCTCAGGCGTGGGTTTTCCCAGCTGCAGGCCAGCCCGCTGGGGAAACTGAGCATGTGTCCCTGCCCCCACTGACGGGAATGCCTGTGGCACAAGGTTGCAAAGAGTCTGCTGTCTGTTCCATGAGCCACGTTACCACTATTCTGTGGCGGCCACCATAGGAGTGACTGTTAAGTCCAAGGCAAGTCACAGAGCTGAGGGGAACCCTGCCCAGTGCTCTTCTGCTATTTCAGAACTCGACAATTCCATGTTTTCAATTGCTCTCATTTCCTTGGAAGGCTGGGCTAGTGGAATGCTGAAATTTCCAGTAACCCAAAACCTCCAGGCCGCCACACTTCAAACCCAGGGCTGCGCATCCAACCGAGAATTCAAAACACTATTTTCACACTTCACTTCTGACCAAAGGAAATGTGGTATGTTGGCTTTAGCTTTGAATTTCAATCAATATAATTCAAAATATATGAAATCAAAGTGTATTTCCAGAACATCTGACAGAGTCACCGAGGGCCTAGCATCGTCTCCCTTGTCCTGGCCAAGCTGGTTCCTATTTTGCATGTTTTAAGTCCCTGTTTGAAGTTCATCCATCCGTGGGGCTTGAGTTTTGGCTTGGTTTTCATTCCATGCCATGTTTTACACTCACTTTTCATTTCACATGAAAACCAGGGAAAGGAGAAGAAATGGGAACTGTGGTAAAAAAAAAAAAAAAAGGTGGGGGCAGGGTCAGAATCATGACCCAATAAATGAAGCCAAATCAGAGTTTCCTTTACAATTTTGAAATCAGACTCTAAGGGACAGTGTAGCTATTTATTGGCAGAAATATCATTAATTGAGCATCTACTGCATGGACCGTTTAGGGCCTCATGGTAGAGGAAAAGTAAATTGCAGGTTCTGGGTCTGAGCAGGAGGCAGACAAGGAACCTGCAGTTAGGACAAAAGGTGCTGAATCTAGAACCTAGGCGCACATAACTACAGAGGCGCTTTGAGAAGGACTTAAGAAAAGACCGGGCATTTCGGTTGGATTAGGAATCCTGAGCGAGACCTTTCCTGGTGATGCAGACAGAGAGGCCAAAGGTACTCAGGGTGTTAACGAGGGGCTGGACCCTCACGTCTGATGACAGCTGGCTTCCATATCCCGCTTCCCTCAGACCTGTTTATCTCAGGGGCTGGAAGACCTGCTAGTGTGGGTCTGGTCCACTGAGGGTTGGTTCTAGTGTTTTCTTTCTTATCCTGAGAACCAAGCCCTATTTTCTGTCAGGATGTAAGGGGAGGAGCTTAGAGGCACAGAGGGCTGTGACCAAGCATCCACTGGGTGACAGACTCCCAGGGATACGTGGATTTGGCAACCCCCAGAGTAATCTCTAACCAGGTGTCACTGGCACCTTTTTCCAGGAGAGGAAACAGAGAAATCAAGTACAATCAGTGGGTCTGACTTCTGATTCACGGGCTGGTGGTGGTGCTGCTCCGTCTCCCAAGACTCTCATTGGACTCACACACGTGCCCTCTTCTGTGTGTTTCCAACCGGTCTTTTTTTACCCCCTGCGGAGCGGCCACCATCGCCACCTTCACCTTCTCCATTGCCTCTGTGTGCAGGGCGCTCAGCCAAGCTTTCTACATGCGGATCTCATCACTTCTCACCCCTGACTCCCTCGCAGGCCCGTTTTACAGAGAAGCAAACTGAGGCGAGGTGCGGGGACGGGACAGGCCTGTCACAGAGTGGCCAGGCAAAACTCAGTGGTCTAACCCAGGGGCCGGCTTCCGTGTGACTTTGTCACCGTGACAGTCTTTCTTCTGATGTGCTGGGTCATGTTGTTTGAAGACGGTAGTACATCACACGGCAAAATTTCAATTGAAAATGTGCTCGGTGAATATGATGTTTCTCCTAACGCTGACCCCAGTTCCTTAGAACTTCCCCCACTGGACGTCACTAGTACCAGTTTCTTACGTAACCTTCTGGAACTGGCCTATGGGACCGCAGTCAAAGGTGAGCACTACTAAGCCTTAGTTTTGCACTAAAGTTTGTGGTCTGGAGCACAGATTTGTCCTTTGCTTTGTGCACGTGGCACTGTAGCTTGGGGAGGTCTCACAGTATGAGTGGGGCTCCCCTTCCCCTGTAACAGCTGCACCATTTCTACATACCAACCAGCTTCCTTTAGCCAGCGACCCCGTGTTGGATGTTTGGTTGTTTCTAGTCTTTTGCAACCATAGACAGTGTTGTGACAGCTAATTCTGTACATCCATCTGAGCTCGTCTAAGTATGTCTGCTGGACTTTCCCGGGTACTCTGTCCCTAAGAGATCGAGTCCAATCTGCTCGATTTCTTCCACATTCCTTTGAGCATTCTGTGGGCATTATCTTTCCCTCATGTTCCTGTGTTGACTCTTCAGCTAAAACTTACGTTCCCTGGAGGACGAGGGTGTTATTTTTTCCCACTGTGGGTGCCTTTTTGTTTTAGCCTATCTCTGGTCAGCTCCAGCACCCCAGGGGGGAAAGGTCAGAGCAAGGGCCCCTGCAGCTCAGCTGGAGCATCAGGGGTCTGTGGGCTTGTCATGGCGGCCACAGCTGTTCTTACTGGGAGGAGGGGATCCCACCGCTGTCGTCCGAGAGGGGTTCCCAGGCTGAGCACAGCTGCTGGGACCGTGTGCCATGAATGCAGCCATTGTTTGAGTGAGCCTCAAGGAACATGGTCCAGACAGGCATGAAGAACAGCTGGGCTAGCTGCTGACCCCCTCTCACACATGTGTAGCTGGAGGGTGGCCAGCCCTTGACCCCCTCTCACAGATATGGGGCCAGAGCGCAGCCAGTCCTGGCCAGATCCTGGCCTGAAGCTCTAGAAAGACAAGACATGGGCCCTGCTTCTGTGAAAAGGTGGGTGGGCAGGGAGGAGCTTGATGCACCCATCAAATTCGAATCAATAATTTTCCAACCTGCTAGCAAAGTCTTGGTTAACAAAACTCTTAGGAAATGGGTGATGTCCTGGGGGTTTTCCTACATCAGTTTTTGAGCATTTGCATTTGGAGTCAGCCTCCCTGGCTGGTTTAGGGCCAGCCAGCGGCCCTCATGTAAAAACGGGTCACTTCCTTGTGGTTGCTCACGGAGTCTGTGTCTCCTCCCTCTGTCCCCTTTGCCCCATTCTCCAAGGAGGGGACTCCCCCAGGACATGCTGACCGAATCTCTCCAGGTTGGCTGCCTTCCTCGCTAATGGGATCAGGTATCCACCAATCCCTCACTTTGCTGGGATGGGATATGGAGCTCTAGCTGCTGCGCCAAAGTGCAAAAGTTTGGTTTCAGTTCTTTCATTCCTGTGCATGACAGGGGGAGCAGAGAGGGGTGGGGAGAGAGATTGAGATGGAGAGAGAAGGAGAGAAAGAAGGAGAAAGAGAGAGAGAGCCCTGAAGACAGACAGACAGACAGACAGAGGTGAGGAGTGGATATGTGCTCTTAACTCCCTCAGGCTGTGGGAGGGACATGGCATCTGCTCCCCTTCTCCCCGTGAGAACGCAGCAGTGTGGTCTGGGCCCACTCACAGGGCAGCTTGGGGATGTGCTGTCCCTGTACGCCCAGGGAGAGGATGGGGCAGCAAACCCATGGCATCAGCTCTACCTCATTTTCCACTGTTGAGGGGCTGTATGAGAATTTTAAGGGAAAAACAATTGTATCTCGTGCCTTCCCAGACTCACGGTGAGCCCTCCAAAGGAGCCTCCTTGGCAGACGGTGTGCTTAGGCAAGGTCAACTTTTGCACGAGCTTACCTTCTGAACCCATTGATTGTTATGGATGAAAGAGGACTCATTTCAGACAGCGGCCGCCTATGAAACCAGAGCAGCTCTTTTGATTAATGTGGCCGGTTAAGCTAAACAAAGAGATTGGCCATTACTGGGTAAAATCAGTCACTCCAGAAGCCCCAGAGAGACCAGTTCCTGGAATCAAAGCAAATTAAATCCAAATTAATCCCTGTGGTTGGTGGGGGTCGACGGAGAAACAGGGCCCTCACCGTGGGAGTAAAAATATGTATTACATTTTGGGAAAGCGAACCAGCAATATTTATCACTAATTTTAATCACTTCCCCATACTCTCTGCCATAAAGACCCCACCTCTCCACTGCGAGTCCATCTCTAGAGATCCCATAGGCATCAGAGGAGAGGAGGGGCCGTGAGCAGATCTCTCACACCTTTACTGAAGGTAGCAAGTGTTAGGAACCAGGAATCTACACACAGGAGCAGCTGAATATACTGTAGGCTAAGGAATTCATGGAAGACTACGCTGAACTTCAAGTTATGAGATCTTTGCATTACAAAGATTTGTCAGTAATCTTGGGAAATGCTCTTGATAGATTAATGAATGGAGAACTGTGCTGATGATATATTTGTGGAGTATGATGGCCATGGCACCGTATGCAACATTGTAGCAATCAGAACAACCACAGTAATGACAGCACTCGTGGGGCGTAGGGCTTCCATGACTGGATTTCACCCACATGTAAGAAGTAGGTGGTAATATCCCCATTCGATGGGTGAAGAAATAGAGGGTCAGACGAGGGGGGTGCTTATTGCTGGTCACCCAGCTGTGGACCTGAGATCCGTGTTTAGGTCTGCCTCCAAAATCCATGTCTCAGGGAGCCGGTTCGTCTGTGCAAATGTGTTCCTACTCAGAAATACAAAGGGGAAGGGTGGCGATCGGAGCTCCAATGGGGAGTGGTTAACTATGTGGTGGAAATAGCAATGGTTTAGGAGGGGTTTTTTTGTTGTTCTACTTTTCTTTCTTTTTACCAATGTCCTCATCGATCAATATACGTATTGATTTTGCCAGTTGAACAAATGAGCTCATTCACCAATTGTAAACAGATGACTCCCTGTGAGAGGGGAAGGCTGGGGCAGTGCCCCCACTGAGTAAAGGCGTCCTTAGGTCGTGACATCTGTTTATTTTCTCTCTGCTCACTTATGTTCTATATTTCTTGTGTTTGACTTATAAAATGGAAAAATAAAGACTGAGAAAGCATGTTTACCAACCTATTTTATTTTTATTTCTTCTGGACAGCATGGCCAACATGTGTCTCTACATTGGAGAGGCAAGTCCTACACTGGGCCATGTCGCAGAATAGAAGTTTCTGACTCTCTGGAGGCTGAAACCGGGACATCAGGCACTTTTGTCATGAAGCTATGATGGTTTAAACTGGATGGCTCTGTTTTGGGATGGTGGCTGGGAGCCCAGCTGTGTCCTGCTGCTGCGTGGGCCACGTCAGAGCCAACACTGGGTCATGGAGGAGGAAGAGCAGGACCGCCCGTCTCAGTGAATGGAACTCCTGGAAACCATGTCCTATAGTGTCTTGTACCCCTGAAATCAGGTCTCCACTATTAGGGAGTTTTAAGAAACAGAGAGAGAAAAGGCTAAGAGACTGAGGGATATGACAAGATTAGAATTTACTTGACAGATTGGGTCTGCTGCCTCATCTTTCTGGAAAATGTCTACTGGGGCTCATTGGGATGCAATTTCAGGGCACCATGAGCTGAGAACCCAACATGGTCTGCGCTGGGGTTCATGGTCTCCTGGAGGGGTGCCTGGGGGACATTGGTCTCTGTTGTTGGTCCCATTGTGTCCTGAGTATGACTGAGTGGTGGGTCCTGATTCATCTTTCTCTACTCGTTATTTATGTTTTATTTTTTGAACGCAACTTTGAGAGTAGGCAGAAAAGGATAAATAACCATTCTCACCAACCTCGCTATTTTATTTTAGAAATCAAGCACCTCACCTGCAAGGCTGGGTCTGCCAGTTATCTCTGCTATCACGTCTGGAAGTTTGCCCCTTTAGTAAACCCCTCCCTGTGTCAGACTTGACCAAGAGTCTGAGGAAGCCGGGGCATTGCAAGGGGTGTCCGTCCTCAGGGAAGTTGGGGCCTCGGTTCAGGTGAGAATCTCAAGGGGCACAAATGGTATCAAATTCTTCCTTGTTCGGCTCCCCGGAGAGCAGAACCACATGGCTCAGAACCTTCAATGTCCTGCCCCCTGATGCTCAGCTCATCCCTTTGTCCAGATGTCAACAGTGTTGGCTTCTGGAGGTGGCTTCTTTCCAACAGCTTGAAATGGAATCAGGATTTATCAGAGGCAAGTTGCTTTGTGTCAAATGAGTGGCTCAGCCCTTCTTGCGATGACTTTGGGCCAGCCACTTAACCTCCTGAGCCACAGCTGACTCACTGATTCAATGGAGACTGAACAATAGGACATTTTTGAGGGATCCCAATGCAGAGCAACTTCCCCAGAAATGTTAGTGTCCCTTCTTCCCTTCTGCTGGCGTAGCATTCTCAGTTCCTGAGCTCTGGTGAAATTCCACTTGAGAAAACATTTTCTCTATCATCCCCCAAAGTCTCCCTCTTAGCTCAAGTGGTGCTCAAGTGAATCTAGCTGGTCAAATCCCCTGAATCCTTATTCTCATCTCCATCAAACAAGGCCAGGTTTGGTGATTACCTATGCTACTGAGAAGTGCTTTTGCATCTGAGAGTGAGAATGTGCTGGGAGAGAGAAGATGCCAGGACTGGGAAGGAGACAGTCTGCTTCCTGGACTGGATGCCTCCTGGTCAGTCTGGTGCCCCCGCTGGGTCTCAGTCTCCATGTCTGTAAGAGGAAGGGGGTTGCAGGCGACAAAATGAAGCTGTGCCTGTGGATGCATTTTGCAAACTGTAGAGCATTCGCTGTAATCTCTGGTGTGTTTTGGGAGGTCGTTTAGTGTAATTATTGGTATGTTTTAGCAATTTCGAAAGGAAAAGGAAATGACCATATTCCTCATCTTGATTTTCTGCGAGTTGATTTGAATAATTTAAGTACTTCTCCAATGTTCCTGGGCCACTTCCCTTCATGTGGACTTTATGTTGCCAACCGCTCTCTCAGGCCCCCTTTCTCCATCCATGAAACCAGGCCAAATACTGCCCACTTCATGGAAGTCTCTTGGATGCCCTGGGATGAGTCACGTGGGGTGTTTGGTGAACCCTGAAGCTTGCAGCAATGTGTAGACAACAAGTGTGTCCACCCTGTGAGAGTGGACACATTGAGGGCTCAGGAAAGTCACAGGGGCATCTACGGGGTTTCTGCCTGTTACTCAGGGAGTCTATGGGCAGTTGAGGGCAGGGGCGAGTGTTCCTCAGTGCCTGCACACGGCAGGGTCTCAAGCAAAAGCGTTTTTAAAATGCTGTAAATTTGGACCATGGATTGCCTAGTCAGTTGGATGTGTTAGCCGAACTGGGCACATTTAATGTCAACTTCAACACTTGGCAAAGTCTGCCTTGATCTCATTTGCATGCAACAAACCAGTCCCAATATTTTATATACCTCAGGGGGCCTTGACCATGATGAGATGATATTTTTATTTTGCCCAAAGCTCTTCCTGTATATGTTTTAAAAATAGAGACACTGATGCTTGACCAGCTGAGCAACAGGCTCTTTCACTCAGATGACACCGGCCTGGCTCTCTAAACTCCAGGTGCCGAGGGGCGTATGCTCCCCACCCAGATAATGAAGAGTTTTCTTTATAGGAACTGCGCCGCAATGGCTTCTCTGGCTTCCATCTCTGTCTTGTGCTCCTAAGATAGTTCCCAGGATTTGTTTTGGTCAAAAGCATGTGCATCATAAATACGTTATTCCCTGTTTTACGATTGTTTTAGAAAAATCCCCAAATGGAATTGACATAAACCAGGTGTCTACGTCTACAGAGACATAGAAGTGAAATGCCTCGTTTGAGATGCTCTATGTTACATCATTTCACCAGCAACATCCGAGCCTGCGGGAATGAGCTCCCAGCGTCTTGTTTTCATCACCCTGTGTGTGTACACTGGTCCCACAGGTTCCCGGCTGCGCGATTTTAGACAATTTACCAGAGTTTTTTGATTCTAAGGCAGCATTTTAAGAGATAATTTAACACACGACACGGAATATATCTTACAATGGATGGCATCGTACAAATAAAATCATCAGCATAGGTTTCTCTCATCTAGTACATGAAGTAGTGACGTATCTTACAAGGAAGTGGACCTGAAATTCCATGAAATCCAGCAGCTCCCTTTCTGAATTTCTGTTTCAGTCTCAGCAACATTGCTAACGTCGAGTTATTTAAAATCCCCAATGAATTCAGTAGACATCCTAGTATGGGCACTCAAGAAAAAACCACATAGTTCTTATCGCCACAATCACTTGTTAAAAACAGAGATAATTTACACAGCAGGCCTTCGGCTGCCATGCGTATTCCTGCTGCCCCGGAGAGAGTATTGAAGCTCAGAAGAGCTGGGTTAGTGGCCCGAGCTGAGACTCCGTGCAAGTGCGGCATCTGTCTGACCCCAGAGTGCGACCTCACCCCACTCGGGCCACCTCCTCAGATGCAAATACAGTCTGCATTTCATGTGTTATCCACCCTCAAAATGTAACTCCTAGTTTACAAGCCTGAGATCCGTGCTGCTTCTCGGCGGGAAAGGAAAGAGGTGTCGCCTCCGATACCCAAAGAATGCTACCGTGACGTCCTACTGACTGCGCACCGTTTCTCAAATGAGGATATTTATTTCCAGGTTCCTCCGAATGCTGCGGTTATTTAATCACTCCGATCCCTCCCGTAATCACTCTGGATCACATTGTGCAAGTCAGCAAATTCTGCTGACTTTAATATACATGAGGAAAAGGGAGGGATATTTCTCACTGAAGGTTTTATGGAAACACCCTCCATTTATTGATTTTCTCCCTTAAATCTTATTCTTTAAATCCTTCTCCCTGCCCCTATATACACACAAACGCACACCCATATATATGATAAAAATGACGGCAATGGCCATGTTTGTTCAACCGCGCAAAAATCTAGCATATTGACAACATTATCTGCCGTTCCCACATTTCACCTGGAGCAGGAAACTGTTTGATCTCAAAAGGCTGCGGACGACATCAGTTCACAAGACTATCTTTTATTCATGCACATTAAAATAAAGACAACCATATGCAAGGGTTTCTACAACTCAGGAAAGGAAATAGAGGAAACTCGCCTCTGCTGGCAAAGCCCCGCATGCTGCTGCCACAGGCAACTTCTCCGCATTGCTCTTGGCCCCTGTCATTTCAGGGATCAGCACACACTCACAGGCATGGTGAGCTGGCCAGGCCCTTGGAGGTCATCACCTCCCCAGGGAGAGCACCAAAGGTTGGAAGCTTTAGGGACATTTGTGAGTCACATGTTGCACTCTATGCAAGACCAGACTAGAGCAGCATGTGTCAGCCTTGCCATTCTCAGCTTAATCCGGGTTCTGAAAGGAGTGGGGAGAGCTTGGAGAAGATACTTCATCTCTTTAGACTTCTGTTTTCTCTTCTGGAATATGGGGATAGTAGCGCTGACCTCACAAAGTTATTGCAAGGACCACCTAAACTAACCTACCCACAGGGTGCCAGGGTGCTAGGCACAGGGCCATCCACCTGCTTGCTTTATGTCAATGCCTTTGTTTCCTGCTTCCTCTGTTGCAGAAATGGTTGCGTAAAGTGAGGCGCTTGTGATAGATTTCGGGTAACTGCATACATCATAAAAATACCTGGGCTGTCTTTCCTGTTCTTTCCTATTTGACAAGAATTCTATGTTGCCATTGAATGACATTTTATCTTCATCAATCTTGGGAACCGCAGGCAACACCTGCCTCGTCCCCTATCAGGGTGGAACGTGTCAAAACTGACAAGTTGGTGTCGGGGTCCCCTCAGAAGGCACTGGTCCAGTTGCAGCCCTGTGACTTCTGGATTGGAAAAGCGAATGTCTCTGCGGGAAGGCAGGTGGAACTCAGCCAACTTGGAAAACATGCTTTTATATCTTCCTGTTTCGTCTCCTCACAGTCAGTGGACAGACTTGTGTTCTATTTTGAGGTTTCTGTCCCCTGATGGGGCCACACAGTATCGACAGAGGCTTGTGGATTGTTCTTCTATCACCTGCTAGATGTTCTCAGTCAGGTGAAGCATTCCTAACTGAGCTTGAATGGCATTTAAAATGACATTGGGGACTTGGCTTTCTAGTCTGTTGAGCCAAAAAATATAAAAAACTTCCATTTTTCCTTGAAAAAATCTTGTCATGGCAGAAATGAGATGTCCTGTTTATGGATAAGACAGAAGCTCAGAGAAGTCTTGTTACTTGGTTGGGTCACACAGCTCCTAAGTAGCAGAGATGGGATCAAAATCCAGGTGTAACCGATTTCTACATGGAACATTTATTAGACCACATTACCCCTACACACCTCCTATTCTTCAGTGTTGGGAGGAAGATGCATTCACTCCCTTTAGGGTTTGTAGCCATGAGCATGGCACTGAGCAGAGGACTCAAGCCAGAAAAGTAGTTCAATACAATTCATTTATTGGTTCTCAGCTCCAAGGCAACCCTCTTCTACTTTGCATTTTAATGCTGGGGCTTAACTCTGTGAATTGCATTTCCCAGGCCGCTGTGACCCTGGCTTCCCATGAGCTGTGCCCATGGTGGGCACAGCAGGGACACAGAAAAGTGGAAGGTGGGGAAGAACTGAACGTTTGATTCTTCTTCCTTATCTGTGTCACTCCAGCAGTAGCAGTTGGCTCTAGCCTTTACCTTCTCTCTCACTTCCAGAATTAGCCTTTTCTTGGCTCTCTAGACATACAGGCAGTGGCAGGTGGTGCTCCCTCTGCAGGGGTTTGAGAACTAGCTTCGAGCTGTTCTTTTATACCCAGCCTGGATATCCCCACCACTTTCCTTTTGTTCTCTGAGCCTTGAATTGTAAGTGCTTGCTGTAGGTATTATCAGGTTATTATATCAGGATAATATTGGTTGTCAGTTTGTCCTTCTAATTTTCTGATTTGTCATTAAATCCCCTCTGTGTGAAATACTTAGTGTGGCTTGTGTTTTCTTTGCTGGGCCCTGAATGATACAGCTTTTGGCAAAATGATGCTTGAATAAACACAGAAAGTCGGACAGTATTCATTTGGTTCCCTAAAGGAGCTTGCAACCAATGGGAGGGATGGAGCTAAATTCTCGTGCAGTGTAGGATGCGAGTGCTAGGTAGGGGTGTGGGTCATGTACAGGGGGACAGGCCAGGAAGAAGGGGACTTCCTGATATTGGAACTACTCAAGCTTGGGTTTGGATTTGATTAATAAAAGATGAAGAGGATTTTGCTGAAAAGTACATGGAATTGAGTTCTTACACATTCTCAGAAACAATTTTCTGTGGGTGACAATTTCTAAAAAGTCTCTTTAAACCAACTTTTTGGAATGAGGTGGAGTATATATATCAATCCCTAAATAAAGAGCTTCCAGTTGAAAGCTAACATTTATAAGGCTCTTAATATGAGGCAGGTGCCGTGTCTGGCTGTGGCATGTCACAGTCACTTCAGTCTCCTCTCTTTTAGGGGGATGAACAGGTTCAGAAGGTATACAGGAGTTCAGAGCTGGGGACTCTGCATCCACAGGCAGTCCTATGTCACCTACAAAGACAGGTGTAGATTATTATTGGAGGACCTGGGTACAATTTCACCTGTCTGGCCTCAGGCAAGTCACTTAACCTCCCCGAGACTTGCTTTTGTCTTTGAAAAACAGAAACACTAGGGGGCTGGGGTGAGGTTCAAGTTCAAATGGAAGTCCACCATGACCTGTCAGTACCAGACTAGACTGAGATCCCTACAATTTCACATCTATTTCCTCACACCCTGATCCCAACCCATGCCCCTGAGCAGAAAGGTGGCTCAGGTTCTTTCTATGAGTCCCTGAGTCTTTGTGTGACCACAGGTCTCTGAACTACTTCCAGTCACTGGACATTAACAAGGATTAGGTGCACTAAACCCTGCCCAGGCCACTCAGTCTATGATGATAGCCAGCCTCCTCATTCCTTAGATGACAATGAGGACCATGGTCCTGGAAAAATGTCCGTAGGTGGCACTCAAGAAAAACACCTGTCACCATGGGGGCATCAGAATGCCCAGAGTGAGAACGCCATCTTCAGTGTTCTGGAACCAAGTGCATTAGTGTCCTGTGGCTACTGTGGAAAATCACCCAAAACTCAGTGACTTAAAACAACACAGACGCATTCTCTTAATAATTCTTAGCTCTCAGAATTCCTCAGCGAGTCTCTAGGGGCTAAAAACAGGGTGTCAGTAGGGATGATTCTTTCCAGAGGCTCCAGGAAAAAAAAAATGCTTTTCTTGTCCCTTTCAGCTTGTAGAAAATTCTGGCATTCCTTGGTGGCCAGGTCACTCTGCTTCCTTTGTCCCATCCGCCTCTACTGCCTTTGGCCTTCATGTGTTCCTTTTATCGGGATGCTCAGCATCACACAGGCCCACTGCATAATCCAGGACAATCTCCCCATCTCAGGACCCTTAAATTAATCACATATACCAAATCTCTTTTGCTGCAAAAGGTAAAATAGTCACAAGCTTCAGGGATTAGGACATGGCTTGCGTCTTTTTGGGGAGGAGGGGAGTTATTATCCAGCCTCCTACACACGTGACTCAGTTTCTGTTTGGGGCTCTGTCCTCACTAGAGACAAAACCCCAAACCTCACCTCTTCAGGGCAAACCCAGTAAGGTAGGGCCCTTCCCCTCTTCTCCCTGAGGTCGTTCCTCAGTTCCACAGCTCATGGCCCTGAGGTGCCAGATCAGTAGCATCTGGCCTGTGACCCTCACTGACCTGCTCTGGCTTCACTGAAAGGTCAGCTTCCACCCACTTCCCATCTCTTCGGCTGCCTCCTTGCACCTGGCTAGAGGCTTGTCCGGACCCGCCGGCCCCTGAGTCACTCCAGCCACTCGGTCTGCTTCCCCACCCCGTACCGTGAGGCTAAGTGTGGTGCCTGGCTGCCCCTCCCAGTAACATCCTGCTCATCCAGGCGGGGGTGGGGGGCTTACAGCCTCCAGGTGCGTATGATGACTGGGGACCAAGGTCTCCCCACCTTCATACTCCTGACACCTCCCTGGGAACTCCAGTTTAATCTGTTGGTGGAATTCCTCACCCATAATCCTACACCCACAGTGGGGAATGAGAGCCCAGGACCCCTTCTCAGGGGGTACACAAGGGACCTCCCTTTGCCATTTTCCTCTCCTGCTTTCTTCCCCCTTCCCCACTATGTCGGTTTGCTGAAGCTCCCCTAGCAAAGCACCCAGACTATGGGACTAAGTCAGCAGACGTTCATCTCTTCACTGTTTGGGAGTCCCCAAGTCCAAGATAAAGGTGTGGGCCGAATGATTTCTTCTTTGGCCTCTCTCCTTGTCTGGCAGATGTTCATTTTCATTCCATGCCTCACATGGTCTTTCCTCTGTGTGTGCCTGTGTCCTAGTCTCTTCTTATAAGGAAACTCTCTTCTGTTAAGAACACCAGTTGTATTGGATGAGGGCCTACCCTAGTGACCTCATTTTAACTTAATCACCTCTTTAAAGACTTTATCTCAAAATAAGGTCACATTCTCAGGCACCAGGATTTAGGACTTCAGCATATAAATGTATGTGGCGGGGGAGGTGGACACATTTCAGCCCATGACGCCCACTTAGGAGGCTTTTAAAGAATTCTTGGGGTGGTAGCAAAAACTGGTCCTGCCTGATTAGGCACCTGTCCAAATCTGTCTTCTGGCTGACATCCAGACCACAGCTTTTGAAACTCAAACACTTAGCTTTGATGTCTCAGTTCTCTAGGTGTCCTATGACAGGTCTTCTCCAAAGCAATGGGCGCTTCCATCTGGCTGCTGGGATGGGAGTGACAGGTCTCAGAACACAGGAAGCATGCATAATGTGAGCATGAGTGCACGTGTGTGTGTGTGAGTGCTCATGACGTACGGGAGTTGGGGCCACATCAAACAATTCTAGAAAACATCATCCCGCAAAATCAGCAGTTTTCCACTGGATTCTTACTAGGTGCAAGACACATCGTAGGTGTCCTACAGATGCACTTTTTCCATCTACATCTCAGAAAAGGTTAGCGCATTTGCACTGTGAGCCCCATTGTACAGATGAGAAAACTGAGGTTTGCAGAGGGACCTGTCCAGGTCTTACTTCTAGGAAGGCAGAGATAAAATGCAAACCCAGGTCTAGTTGTGCAGTAACGACTGTAACAATTTGGGATTCTTTGAGCTTTGCATAGTGTCCCGAGTTCCCAGACTTAGCTTCTGCTCTTAGCATTATTTCCAAAATAGGATGGAGTAGGAGGCAAGGGTGGGGCCATGCCATGATTCGAGCATGAATTTTGTCCTGCCAGTTTGCATTGTATGTCCTGTCTCTGCTGACACTTTCTGATTGGTCGGATCCTACTAATTTTTGTAGCAAATCCATGTATCAATCAGTATACATTTGTAGCTCATGGATGAGCAACCCAGCATAAATCAAACACCCAGGACCCTCAGTTACTAAGTTGGGGGGGCTGGAATCCACCTGTCTGTTTTCAAGACAGAAGAAGAGGCCAGTGCACTGCTTGGACCAAAAGAATGGATTTGTTCCTGGAGGAGCTGAGAGTCCCAGGGTTTGGGGGAAGACCAGGGCCCTTCAGCGACCAGTGGGCAACTTCGACAGGCTTCTAAAATGCCCATGTGTGCCCAGATCACTGCCCGCCTCGAGTGGTCAGTAATCAAGGTGTTTGGGGTAAAGGGATCATGTCAACCATCCATCCCTGCTGAGAGTGTCATGTCACACACACACACACACACACACACACACACACACACACACACAGGGTCTACCCTTAAATGATGAAATGATTCTGATGCATCTTTTAACTAACCAAAAATAACATCTTGACAGTTTTAATCGACTAATCAGACACTCATGGTCATCTTGAAAAGTGCCAGTTTTGGGGTCTTATGTCCCAACAACTGTGGGCCACAGCTGGAATCCTGGGAGAGACAGACCCAGCATTTCAATTACTCAGAACCTGGGACATTGAGAGCCTCGATTTCCTTCCCACTGGTGCCTGGTGCCCCCGAGAAGCAGAGAGGAGCCGTGGAGGGAGGGGGTGGCCCTCCCCCAACCTGAGCCAGACTTAGTCTCTGCCCTGCTTCTGCCTGGAAACCGTCAGGAGAAGCCCAGAGAGCCGCACAGCAGACGCCACATGCAAGCATCTCAGCAACTGCACATGGGCTGGCTCTGCAGCTGCCTTTTGTTTGTTTGTGCTTTTTACAGTTGGACCCTCTTCTGCCTCTTTTCTGTCATTTCTTTTTTCTCTCCCTCCTGTCTCCTTCTTCCTTTACTCCCACCCCTTCTCCTTTCCTTTCCTTCCCTTCCCCTTTTCCTTCCCTTCCCTTCCTTCTCCTCCCCTCCCCTCCCCTCCCCTTCCCTTTCCGTTCCTTTCCTTCCTAAAAGACATGAATGGACCTTCAAATAAGGGGTGTTGGTTCTAACACATGCTAAGGATTTATTTAGTGATTGATAATTTACAGTGACTTCAGGAAATTCTCAGGGAAACTTAAAGGATAGCATCCCTATTTTACAGACGCAGAGCCTGTGTCCCAGAGAAAGGAGAGATGGTGCCCACAGTCGTGCAGGCAATAAAGCACAGCTCCGCCTGCCTTCGCAGCCCTCCCCAGGAGGGTGTCTCACACTCTCCCTGGCCTCTGCCAACCCATGCCTGGGAAAGTGAGGGCTCCGCCGTCCAGGACAGGGCCAGCCTCCTCTCTGTCTCAATGTAACCTGGGACCAGCGGTCTGGACAAAGCCAAGGGGTGTGTTCAGAGGCAGCTCAGGCCCCCACCTGGAACACATTCCAAAGCCAAAGCTAGCAGGTGCCTGAGCTCGGATCTGAGATCCCATCAAAGCCTCTCGCTGTCACATGTTGGCCCAGGTTCCTGAGCTGCAGGGCTCCTGGGAACATCAAAGGGGGCTCCTGCTTTCCTCGGTGTACCCCGTGGGCATCCCAGTGCCGGGCGTGCTCCATCGTGACCACGTAAAGGCCTGTTGCTGATGAGGCGGGAGGATTCTGTCTCCGCGTTGCCGTTTCTCTTCTCAAAAGTGTCAAGAGTCCTGTGCAGCTGAGTCAGACTGGCTGCCCTGGAAAATGAACGTCCCTGTAGAATTATGGTTCTGGATTTATAAATTAGGTATAGTAATGATTTTGTCAGAGCATTGTTTTGGGAATTTAGTTGAAAACCTATGCTAAGCACCTACCCCAGGATCTGACACCTGATTCATAGTAAATGCACAATGATGCAGCTTTTCCTTCCTTCCTTCCTTCCTTCCTTCCTTCCTTCCTTCCTTCCTTCCTTCCTTCCTTCCCTCCTTCTCTTCCTTCCTTCCTTTCCTTCCTCCCCTTCTTCCCCCCTTCCTTCCCTTCCTCCCCTTCCTTTCCTCCCTTCCTCCTTCCTCCTCCCTTCCTTCCACAGTGACTACCATGCTAAGCTTTGTGTGAGTAGAGGGTTCCCAGACACAGCAGAGAGCCCAGTTCAGTTTTAAATGGTCAACAAATTATTTTTAGTATAAGTATGTCCGACTATTGCACAGAACATATTTATATTTTTAAAAACTCATTGTTATCTGACTTTCAAATTTAACAAGGTGCCCTGTACACGAATTTGCTAAATCTATTGACCTTATCTAGTTGTCAGGCAGGCAAGAGCGGTGAACGGAACAGGTATTGTCCTCACCGTAGGGGACGGTGGATGGTCTCCTTTCCTTCTTCCGCCACTTCCTCCTCCTGGGTCCTTTGCTTTCCCATGCCATTCCTTAATAAGCGGGTAGCTTTCCGTGCCACCGGCTCTGTCCCAGAGCTCCTGTTGGAGATGCTGCTTGACCCTTCTGCCTGTCGCTTTGCTTGGTCCGCCCTGCCCTTGAGGCAGAGCCATGTGCCTCTCTGAGAAATGGCCAGCTGCATGCCCCTACCCACTCATGGCTAAGGCTGGTCCCGCTGCAGGCCTTCGATGACAGTGGCTCTGAGCGGCAGGCCGCCATGGCTCTCTGCACCTTCTCAGGCCCAGGGCCTGGGGCTGGTCTGATGGTTCCAGAAGATCCAACTGAAAGATGGCATGTGGGCTGGCAGAAGATGCTGAGCGAGGTGGGCTAAGGAATGTCCTTGAAGAGATGGCCCCATCCTAGTCCCCAGAACCTGAGGCTGCCCCCGGACATGACAGAAGGACTGTGCCGAGGTGATTAAGTGGAGGGTCTTGAGATGATTCTGGTGAAGATTAAATGTGAGCGTAAAGGTCCTCATGAGACGGAAGCAGGAAGGTCAGAAGAAGCAGAATGAATGAAGACAGAGCGAGGCTGAATGATGTTTTGAAGATGGAAGATAGGACACACTGAGGAGAACGTGCCACCACCAGGAGGTAGGAAAGGCCATCACAGTGGATTGGCCCCCCAGGACCCAGCAGGAGCTGCAGCCTGCCACCACCTTGACTGTAGACCTCTGGCCTCCAGACCACAAGGAAATCTACTTATGGTGTCTTAAGGCACTAAGTTTGTGGTAGTTTGTGACAGAAACCAAGGACTCCCAGAGGAAGGTCCCAGAGCCAAGGTCCTGTCCAGGCTGGCCCTGCAGAGGTCAAAGCTGCTCTCTGGCTGTGCCACCTGCTTCCGGTCAGGCAGGTCCTGAGCCTGGACTCAGAGCAGGAAGGACCCAGCCGGCCTCCGGGACCAGCCAGCCTTAGGCAGAGGAGATGGAGGCAATATCCGCGTGCATTTATTTCAGACGCTGTTTCCACCCACAGGGGACTGACAATCCGTGGATGCTCACAGCACAGCTCAGAGAGGCAAAGCACGAAGCCTGGAGTCACACAGCAAGCCAGGGATTCAGGGGGGCGTCTAGTTCCAGATCCTGAGCCCTGTCGCAGCAGCAGCACCTCAGCAGGACCTGTCTTCTCCCAAGCCTTCCTGAACTGCCACCCCCTGCTCAGTGTGCCCGGTCCCTGCAGACCTGCAGCTCTCCACACTCTCGTCTGAGGAAGGCTGCCACGTTCAAACTGTGGCTACAGCGCGAGACCCCAGATGTGGCTCCGGGCTCCCGGGAATAACGCCCCTGTCGTTTTCAATGACTTGCGACCCTCACACGGAATGGAGCCTCAGGGCCTTGGCCTTACAGAAAGAATGCTTTTTGATGTAGCCTTGACCCCATGCCTAGGAGCCAGGCAGCCAGTCCAGCCATCAGACCCCACTTTTCCTCCCTGAATAAAGAATCCATTGTTCCCCGGGCTGCTCAAGCAGCACCACCGTTGCCGTGTGCTGAACTTCAGCTGGTAATCAGAACCAGCCTCGCTGGGCAGCACGGGGCAGGACATGGCAGTTTTGACTTAAGAGAAACATTTTAGTGGCACATTTGTGAAGTGAAAGAGAAAAGCTCATATCCCTATTTCCCCAGCTCCCCTCCCCCCAGGCACCATCTCACCCGTCACTGTCTTTAATTCTGGTTTTGTTTGTAATATCGAGGAAGCCTAACCTGAGACTGCCATGCTGAGTGTCATTGGCTCCAGGCTCAAACCACAGAGCACGTTGGCCACACTGGAAAGATGGTGGCTTTGGAAGGTGGGAGTGACACTCTCCGCATCCCCATTGACTGGCAACCGTGGGGTTTGGTAGAAGCCAGCTCAGCCCCCATTCTTGGTTTGGACCTGGCTGAATCACCTCCTTCCCGTGGGGAGCCCAGTGGCTTACCTCGGGTCAGGAGGGAATTCGGGAGAAAGCAAGAATAATGCAAAGCTAAAGTATGTGTCATTATTTATTCCACCTTGCAAGCTTTCAAGCTGTTCTGTGCTTTTTCTCCTCTCTGCCTAGATGTTCTTCTGAACCCTTCTGTCTCAGTATAGCTATCAGTGTTGATAGTTGGAGTTATGGTCCCCATTGCTAAAGCTGCCCTGTGTCCAGGCTCAGTGGAACCCTTCTACTCTGACTTGGGGATGGGCCATGTGTCTTGCTTCAGTGAATGAAATGACCCCTTGTCTGATGCACACAAAAACCTAACTCTAAGACCTAAGAAGTGCTAGGCATTCAGGCGTGCCCCCCCCCCTTGAAAACGGACTGGCATGCCAACAGGCTTGGACTAACCTGCTGGAGGGGAGAGATGAAACAATGAGAGAGGCCCAGTCACCCCAGACATGGCCTTTGTGAACCAACCATGAACCCTAACCCTAGCCCTCACCCTCACCCTCACCCTCACCAGAGCAGCAGAAGTGGCCAGCTCCATCAGCCCAAAGGGCCACCCCGAAGACCCATGGGCTGCGTGGCTGTTGCTTCAGGTCAAAGGTCTGGGTTGGATTATCACACAGCAAATCTAACTGACACACTCAGTCTAGGGAGCTTACAATGCCGCGGCAAGATGTTCAAATTTTCTTTTAGGTCGTGTACCACGTGTGCACACTTACTTACACACTTCTTAGACTCTCCAATTAAACGGCAAGACTCTGCAGAGCAGGTGCCATGTGACTTCTGGTCATGCAGAAATTGCTCCAGCGGACGCACACTTAGGTGTTCAGTAAACACTAGTCCAATCATCTGTGAATAAATGAGGAAACCAGATAGATCTGGTTTGGAGCCCCGGCTCTTCCGGTGTTGCTTTCTAACTTCAGTTCATGGCACATCACTGCTCTGGGCCTCGGTGTACCCCTCTATGACACATGGCTGATATGGCCGTATTGTTATTGGGAGGGAGGACTACACGAGGTGATGTGTGTGGCTGCCCTGAGCCTGGGCCAGGCCAACACTCAACAGTGGCAGTGACCTTGGCCACACAATGACAGCATGTGTGTTTTCAGCAGGCTTGTGGTTGGAAGGCCATTCTCACAGCAGGGACCTGTGCGTGCCAGGCAGAAAGGCTGGCCCAGAGGCGGGTCCTGTGTGCATTGGCATCTGGGTCCCTTTTGCTCTTCTTTGGACTTTGGGTTCACTTAGACCTCAGGAGCCCCTGTGCAGGCACGGCGACCACTGCACTCCACACTGCTCGATGTTTCTTTTGTAGAGAAGAGCATCGAGTTAGTGAGAGAATACTGGAGAAGAAAACCAGTGTCAAGTGCGTGTTTCATTCATTTGTTCCAGAAAGAGAGACTGAGCGCACGGAGACCCCGGGGCAAGAGGAATTCTCTCTTATTAAAGAAGCTGAAACGAAATGTGAATGGATACTCGGCAGCCATCTGGGAGCTGAAGCCAGAGAACTGGGCAGGGGACAGACCACATGGGCCTCACGGGTCCTTTTACATGACTGTCCTTTCTCTTTAGAGCTGTGGAAACATAAAAAATAAAAGGTTGTAAAAAGGTCTGTAAAGTCCAAGTTTAAATATGGATCTTCACAGTGTTGGTATCCAGGACTTCTAAGAAAAATTGCCATTAAGTCTCTGGCGACAAAGGTGTTCCTGAGTCGCTGTAGACAGTTGGCCACTTGAGCCATCCTGTGTTGTTTGCAAACTGAATGTTTGTGAATGATTCATCGGAGCCTCAAAAAGTGTCTGTGGTACAGGAATTATCGTGGCAAAATCAAAATCGGCACCACAGCAAGGACCCGCTCTGTGAGATCCCTCTTCCCAGGGTTTAGACATGCCATCCGTGGAGTCCACCTCGCCAGCCCTCACAGCACCTGTGCACCGACTGAGCACTGTTTCCGCAGAGGCGGACCTAAGAAGTCATTTAATTCTTCAGACACCCCTGGGAGTTGCTCACGATTGTCACCCCTGTTCCACAGACTTGGAGAGGGTCACACGGCAACGCTGAGATCTGGACCTGAGCCACCTGACACAGGAGGCTGTGCCCTCCATCCCCAGGAGCATCGCTCAGCAGACCACACGTTGTCCCCGAGTCCGCATAGAAAGGTACGTGATGGACGCAGACAGGCCGTAGAGCTGGTGCCTGGTGGAGCTGAGATTTGAATGCAGGGAGGCTGAAGCCGACCGGGCTGTCAGTCACCACTGCAGGTTCCACTTTTGTGGACACGTGCAGAGATGAAGCTGTCACAGATGTAAATGTGTAAGTGGCCCGTGTTACTTCTGTATGTCTCCGTGGACTTTACTTGGGACCCATGGAAGAACTAGGTAGTGGGAACTCTCGCCACTAGTTGGCTGTCAAGAGCCATCACTGATGCTGGGACCTGAGCAGAAGGTGCCACTGTTTGGTGCTTCCTCCAAATCACCAGCCTTGACATTACGGAACAGAGACAAAACCCAATTCTAAGTGCACTACGTCTCAGGTTCCCCGTGGAGGGGGAAGGAGGCAACGTGTGCACAGCTGTGTATTTGGGCAGCTCAGTTGCTTTGCAAATCAGGTTTTTAATAGTCGTAGTAAACATCACCTACTGATCTACAGCCACAGATTAGGCCAGCAAGAAGATGAGGCAGGTGCTTACTTTGGAGGTGGAGCTGTGTGCAGCAGTGAGGCTCCTCCCTGTTCAGGGCAGCGGGACCTTCCACGAGTCACCACCGACTTACTGCCCGATGGTGCAGGACAGCCCGTTCACTGGAGGTGCACCTAAAGCCCCCTCCTCTCGGCATGTCCATGGGCACAATCCCAACTGTGGGAATGCCTGCCGAGCCTCAATAAAGTGTCCCCCTTCCCCAAACTCACAAAAGGAGGTTAGACCAGTGCAGGCTGTCTCAGGACAGCAGACAGATGACCTTGGCGATGAGTGTTTCTGCAGGATTTGGGAGGCTGATTTTAGTTGCTGAATGGATTGTTAATTGAACTCCAAGCCAGGCACGACCCCAGGGATAGAGGCGCAGAGTGAAACCACACATATCTCCAGTCTCTAGAGAGTTAGGCAGAGCTGGGGAGACAGACACAGAGGGAAGGGGAGGGCTGTACCCACACTTGAGCCCACGGGAGCAGCTGGAAGCCAGGGGTCTACTCTCAGGGATCATGTGTGTGGAGCCATGAAACATCCCACAGGGTCTTGGGAAGAATGTGCGATTTTTCATCCCTGCAGGAGGGAAGAGATGCCTGGCTTTGGGTTTGAGAGATGTTTCAACAGGCAGTCTTATTTTGGGGGAAGAGACTACAAAGCATCATTGGGACCTGGCTTCTTGCTCTGCAGGGTCTCCTAGCTCTGGGATAGACATTGCTCTGCAGACAGGGCCTCCTAGTGGAAGGAGGGGAGGACTCGTGCCTCAGTTTAGCCCCTTGGAATCCTCCTGGAAACCCAAGGAGGGGAGTCCTATCTGCGGTCCCATTGTCACAGTCCCTTTCATGAAAAGCCTCCATGTTGAAGCAGGACATAGCAGGGGCCTTGGTGGTTTCAGAACCCCTCTTCACCTCTCCCCCCTCAAAAGGCCCACCAAAGGGCTCAACAGCTTCCAGAAGGACCACAGAATCATGCCCAGCGTGGCCCTGGAGCCCGCGGCCCCTTCTCTCTGCCATGCCTCTGTGCCCAGACCCCTAGTCACTTTGCGCATGTCACCAGCCCCAGGGGCTTCTTTCCCCGGGGCCTGGGGCTGTCTCAGCAGAGCCGCCTCTTCCTGCCCCGCTGGCTTCTGGGTCTCTCCCCTGACAAGACCAGAGCAGTTTGGCCTACTTTGGAGGTGAACAACCCAACAGGCTTGTGATGGGAGGAAGTGATAAGTGCAGCTGCGTCCTCAGCCCATGCCTTCCTCCCGTGCAGAAACCCCGGTTCTCACGGTACCTGCGAGCCCCGGCGGCGGGGCTGGAGCTCTGCCCTTCACAGTTAGTCACCGGCTCCCGGTGGCTTCCCTCGCTGCGGCACAGCCGGAGATGGCTGCGGCAGATAGAGCGGGAGGGCAGCTGAGGACCGTCCGCCCCGCCCGGGTTCTGAGAGGGCCTCTGGGCAGTCGGGGTGCAGAGATCAGCTGGCACCAGCCTCATCCAAGGGAATTTTCCTTCCAGACATAGGGTCCAGTGCCCTGAGCAGGGACAGAGAGGGAGCAGAGGCCATTCATTGCCTTTCTCATGTCTTCGCCAATTCTGGATTCTGGTCTGAAGACGTTGGCACAGTGTCTCAATTACTCTTTGCAGCTCAAGGCTAAAATTGAGGTTTGGCACCTCAGCTCTGTTGCCATGCGGGGCCAGGCCATTCTTTGTGGTGGGGCTGCCCCGTGCATGGCCAGCAGCACCTCCATGCCCAGCTGCAACAGGCAAACCTGCCCCCCAGACATGGCCAGTGTCCCTGTGGAGAACCACTGGGATGTGAATGGGGGGCCTCAGAGGTTACTGAGCGCGATGCGGGAAACACTGCTTGAAAACAGCAGTCAAAGCCGAGACATTTTGTTATTTCCGTCTTTGCCTTTCACTCCACCTGCTGTGTGAGCTCAGGAAATCCTAACCTCTCCGAGTTTATGTCCTTGACTGTGACTGCCTTCACCGTTATCTGCCTCAAGAGTGATCACAGAGATTGCACAGGACAATGGTCCTCAGGGTGAAAATAGAGGCACTAGGGTTGACTTTGGGGTGGGGTGCTTTCCCCAGCAATAGCAGTGTTCCTTTGAAGGAAAACAAGTGCCCGTGAGGATACCGTGTGCTTAGCCTTGACTGCACATTAGAATCCCTTGGGCCTCTGGTGACTGTCGCCCCTGGGCCCCAGGGCACAAGGGTCTGGTCCAATGGGTCTGGGGGGGACCTGACGTCAGCAGTCCCTAAAAACGCCTCAGAGGACCCCATGCTCACCCAGGGTGGACGCTCACTCAGGGTCCCTTCTTTGTACCGCAGTGGCCCCCGTCTCAGGTCCTCCTATTTTCCATCCTAGGCAGGGAGAGAGGGAATTTCGATCACCAGCCTCCCCTTTGATGGGAATGCCTGACAGACATGATGTCATGGAGGAGCTGACCGGCTAAGATCTTTCTACCGCTTTCTACAGAATCTTCAAGTATTAACCCAAAATATTTATCAGGTGGTACGTACCTGAGTTGACTGCTACTTAGAGGTTGGTGACAAGAGATAAAATATGAGCCTCAGGCAGGTACTGTGTGTAATTAAATGCCTTATATGTTATTAAAATAAAGGCATGAAGAATTTTCTTAAATGAGGGCTAGACAGAAAGGGTGGCCTTCTTTCTCTTTTCTTCTCCTCCTCCCCCTTTCTCCCTCCCTCCACTTCCTCTTCCCTTGCCCCCCCTTCCTCTCGCTCTCCTTCCCTCCTCTTCCTTCTCCTCCTCCCTCCCTCTCCTCCCCTTCTCTTCCTCCTCCTCCTTTTTATGTATTTATTTTTGACTGTCTCTATAACACCTATTTGCTTCTTTTGGGCTATTATTCACCTAAAAACACAAGAATAAAGCTGCGATGACTATCAGAAACCAGCACGGCCCATCGCACGTCCATGCCTAGGCATCCGTTCACTAAATGAGAACACATTGGAGGGACAGTTCAGGACCACGCTCGCCCCGCTTGGTGGACAGTGCCGGCATGTTCCCACAGCTCTCACTGCTTCTTGGAAACATGACCTGGCTCCCTGCACCACCGTCTGTCCCGTGCCTTCCTCTCCTGACCACAATGCGTCTCCTCATTTCCCTTCTGGGGTATCTACGTGGTTCCCATATTTAGAAAGAAAATAGTGTAGACGAAGCTGAAGGAAGCATCTCTAAGTAGTCCTCTGTGTCCTCAGAAAACATTTCAGGAGGTGATATTATTGGGACAAAAAGAGGCATTGGTGATGCCACACGCCATGGTGACTACAGACTGCTTTCTATGAAAAGGACGGACACATTCAGAGCTCACCCCTCGGTGTGAGGAACTGAGTCACCCGTCTTCATCACCCCGATTAATATCACTCAAAAATTGACAATTTAATCACTAAAAATAGTACCGTATTTTTGCTGAAATTGCCTCTGTTGGATTATGGGAGATAAATATTTTTCTCATGTGTATAAGTTACTTGAACATCTCTTGGTTGTGGATTTGTGTGTGAACATGGATACTTTTTGTGCCTGGCTATCTATGGGAATGGCTTTTCTTCGATTCATAACACCTCTGTCTAGATTACAGATATTAATAACTTGTCTTTATGTTACAGACATGATTTCCCAGTTTGCTTTTATATCTTTTAAAATTTTCTGTGCTTTAGACGATGTTTATTATTTCTTTTCTCTCTGACATTTAAGAGGAAAATATGCTCATGAGAAAAACTTATAAAAACAAAGTTTGAAATGTAATCTATAAAACCAAACATGTTATGAGTTCCACCCGAAATAATCACTATTATGTTTTGGTGCAGCTTCAGCTACTGGTAGGGTACATTTTACTTGAAAATTAGAATTAAATCGTATATGTCAAATTGTAATCTGCTTTGGTGTGTATTTTCTTTGTTTGGTCAATAGTCCTACATGGCATGATACTTAATAGTAATAAACTCTTCCGTTATGGGGATGAAATATATCATTTTAAACAGTTACCAGTTATTGGGAATTCTAGATCTTTCTGACTGTTACCTAGAATACATGTTGGTGAACACCCTTCCACATACAGACCGCATCTAATTATCCCCTTTGGATATAGTCCTAGGAGTGCAACTGCTAAGTCTAAAATCTGCCCATTTTACAGACTCTGATTAAAAATAACCAAATTAGAGAACCAAACCAGATCTCTAATAACCTTAGAGAAGGTCGAACCAAGTCCAGAGCCGAATAAAAAGCATGAGTAACATAGATTTGAGGCTTTTACATTCAATGTGCCTCCTCAGTGCTTATTCCTTCCCCCTATTTCTTCCCTTCTGGTTGAAATTCTGAACTTCAGTGAAGTTTCGAATTAAGCTTTTTGGGACTGTGAAGCTGTTCGTTTTAACTGCTTGTTTTGTGAAGTGTGTGACCTCATGGACCGTTTCTAGCTTAAACAACATGCAGGCTGATATTTCTACCCCCCACCCCAGCCCCGGCCCCGATCACTCCGTCTTTCCCTCCTCACCTCTCTCTTAATCACATTTTCGTAATTTCCTCACGGCCGATACTCAGCGTGACAAGCCTCACTGTGTCCGTCAGGGCTGGTTAGGAAGGCTGACAGCTGACATTGTCCAAAGTGACAGGGCAATGTGCTGGGACCAAGGCATTCTAGGAGGAAAACCATGGTGGGGACCTCGGGAGCATGGGTGGATGGCAGGAAGAACGTATGAGTCATATTAATGTTCCAGTCAGTGGAAACGAGAGTGCTGAGTGACCCTCCATGGAGGGGGCAGGTTGCAACCAAGATCATCTCTCATGAAAAGGAAGGAGATTAGATGCCCAGGCAGCGGCATGGGTGCGTGAGATTCGAAATTATTCTGAACATCAGCAGGGATGCCCATTTTTGGAGGGTTTGCTCTGCTCTAGGCTGAAGGTAGGCACAACGAAGGACCACAGGCTAAGTCCGGTCCACTGTCTGTTATCTGAATAAAGTTTTATTGGCACACAGCCACGCCCAATTGTTTGCATATGGTCAGTGACTGCCTTAACACTGCATGTACAAGGTCAAGTAGCTGTGGAAGAGACTGGATGACCCACAAAGGTGAGAGTATTTACTGTTTAGCTCTTTACAGGAAAAAGTTTGCTAATCCTTAGTCTAGGCAGTTTACCTTACAAATTGATTTTTATATTTTTTCTTTCTAATTTGTTCATATATAATTTTTTCTGTTATTGTATCCTAATTTTAAAAGAAGTTGTGTTCATTGTGGGCAACTGAACAAATGCAATGATTTTTATTCAAATCAGGGAAGGGAAAAAATTCAAATTACCCTTCTAATCTGACCCCACGGGCCATTTACTTAAATTCTCAGTGCCTCGGTTTTTTCTTCTGTAAAATGGCCATGATGTAAGTTTTAGCAGGGCTGTTACAGGGTTATAAATACACTGAAGCACTGAACTGCTTGGGACATGGTAACCCTGAGTGCCCGTCACTCTCAGTATATATTTGGCCCTTGTAGTGGGATGGACTTTCTTCTGTGGATTTGTAGCTTCTCCCTAAATAGTAAATATATTACACTTCCCTTTTCCTAATGAAACCATAGAAATGGGCCTAACCCAATGCTGTCAAAATTCCTTTCCTTTTCCCTCTAATAACTCAGCACTGTGCGTTCCAGTCCTGGCCACTTGCACCGCACCGGGGGAAGCACTTTGCACCTGTGGAAAGGAAGCAATGTTATTGATCATTATGGATTCGAATGAACCAGTCTCAGTCTGAATAGGAAAGTACAAAACACTTTGAGTATTTTAAGCAGGTGGGATTGAATACAGAGAAGTGGCTGCACAAGCGACAGAGACCTTGGGGACTCAATCAGGAGCTCCTGCAGCTGTGCGGGGACCAGCAAAAGCAGGTAGCCACCAGCACCTCCGGGCTGAGGGGGAGGAGGTGGGATGCCCTGCGGTCAGCCTGGCACATCACCCTTGCTCTGATATAGCACTTTCCCTGCTGGACTGCGGGGGTCCGCCTGCTGCCCCTGCTTCTGGACCAGGACTCCCTGAGAGCAGGGTCATCCGCGCCCACTCTGTAGTCAGCACTGTGGACCACGGGGGCGGTACTCAAACAAAGCGTAAGAGAAAGAGGGACCACAAGACAGTCGGGACACCTCTGGGGAGGACATGCCACAGATAAGAAAAGCATGAGGCAGGGGACAGAACCACCAGGGTTGCAGTCCTGACTCTGACCTTGTCTCTCCTGTGGCCTTGGGCTGGTCACACCACCTATCAAATCCCTTGCAGGAAACGTGGTAGGGAAATTCTCCCCCGCAGAGTCGTCTTCAAGCTTAGCTAAGAAAGCAAAACAAATCGAGTTTCTCTGCTCTGTAAGTTCAGAATCAAATGGGGCAGAAGGTATAAATCTCTTTAGCTTTTTTAAAAATCATTACTCTCAAGATTTGGAAAGCTTCCTATTTTATCAGAATGAAAGGAGAGGAGTGAGTGAAGTTAGGGTCCTTCCTGGAGGGTCGACTGTCCGTGCAGAATGGGCGATGGCTGGACTTCAGGGCCCCACGTGCCCAGGGCGGAGAGGGGGCAGCAGTGTCAGCTGAGCTCAGCACAGATGACAGCACAGTGTTAGCTGAGTGTCCGCACAGCGTGGCGGCCACGAGGCTGTGTGGATTCCACGTGGTAACGTGGGCAGCGGGGAAGTCCGGTGAGTCCTCACTTAATTCAGGCGGTCCATAGGTTTTTGGATCTGCGGCCAGACGTATATCACAATACCAATTTCACCACAGGCTAATTGACATCATAACAGTTCAGTCCCTACAGCATCCCATCAATGTTCTGAAGAAATTGTTATAAAACAGCACTATCGAGGACCTGCTGCATCGCCATCCCTCTTGAAACAGGTAAGTGAGGTGTCGAGAGCTCAGGTCACTAAATGGGGCCCGCAGACAGTCAATGGGGGCAGGATTCAAGTAGGGAAGGGAGCTGCTCAGCAGCATAAGAAGAGAGTATCACAAATATATCGCCGCACATTTGTAGGGTAACCAAAAAGGGGGCGAGAGAACAGAGAGAGAGCCTGGGTCTACCTCCGCCTTCCCCCACCCCCACTGGCTGCGAGGATGTTTGAAGACCAGAACCTCTCCCACAACTGCAAATGTGAGAGTAGTTGACACCTCATGAGGAGAGAATGCTCACTTTTCTCCTCTTTGTCCTGCTCAGAGCCAGAAACCGAGAACCCTGCAAACAAAATTCATCCTTTGAAGTTTAAGTTTTCAACAGTCTCTGGGGTAGACTTGAGCATGGAGCTGGGGCTCGTGCTGTGCCCTGCCTGTCCCCGCCCCCCCCCCCCACATTGACCAACAGCACCAGATTCCAGTTGACAAGGAGGGAGGGACATACACACGCATGCACCCAGAAAAGCTGTCCTTTAAGAAGGTACACTGGGTGGTTCCAGGGGACGCAGCTTCTTTCGCTACTCTCGGGTCCGAGCATTTGGGAGAAGCTGCCATGCCTGTACTCTGGGTGTCACAGAGGTGCCTGGAGGAATGTCCTGTGCCTTTATTGAGAACTTAACTTTGCGTCACCTTTCCCATCTAGAGTCCAGATTTTTCTCCTCTTCACCTCTAGCAGGGGTGTCTAACCGATGGCCCTTGGGCCACATGTGGTTCAGGACGGATATGAATGCGGTCCAACACAAAATTGTATATTTACTTAAAACATTATGAGATATTTTTGTGATCACATGTCACAATGTATTTAATGTGTGGCCCAAGACAACTCCTCTTATTTTGGTGCAGAGACGTCAAAGGTGGGACACCCCGAGACCATCAGCAGTGGTCGGGGGGAGAAGCGAGGAAGGGTTGCAAACAGACCGTGGCCATCCTGCACACGGGCCGCTCACTCATTTACCTTCGCCCAAGTGTCCATGAGTGGACGCGTGCTGACACTCCCACTCACGGACACTCCCACACTGCAGGTGCCGCCTAGACATTCAAAGGAGCCACGGGAGGCAGGCTGAGCGGACTAAAACGTGGAAGGTCTGGCATTGGCGCAAGGTCGGCTCAATGGTCTCACAGTCTGCACCGGACACACGGACGAGAGACAAGGACGGGACAGCCTGTGATCTGACGGCGGCACGGCCCACGCCAGCTGCCACAAGTGTCATTACGAGGGTATAGTCCAAGGCAGGTGGTATTTTCTGTGTGTGTGTGTGTTTTTTAAATGAACCCAAGTCAGAAAGAAGAAAATAATAGTTAAAAAAAGAAAAAAGAAAAAAAGAAAAAGAAAGGAATGGAAGCACTTTTAAGTTTTAAAAACATACCGTTTTTCATTTCAGAGTAGTTGTAGATTTGCAAAGACTTCGCGAAGACACTACAGAGAGTTCCTGTACCCCACCTCTCATGCCCACTCACGTGTCCTTGTCATGCTCTGGGGGTTCCCCTGCCCTAGCGTCCAGTGTGTTATCCATCGAACAGATATTTATGGAGCCCTTGATGCCATCATGATAAAAGCCAGCATTCGCTGAGCATTTACTTTGTCCCAAGCCCCGCCGGCACTGACTCATTTAATCTGTTCAGTGGCCTTCCAAGGTGTGTCTTTGTTACCTCTGTCTTATGCCTGAAGAAATGAGGGCGCAGAGAGGTTAAGCGGCTGGTCCAGGGTGTGTGATGGGGTGAGACTCGGGTTTGAGTCCAAGCGGTGGAGATGGGGGGTGGGTGTCTCAGTGACACTACCTCAGTGGCTTGTCCTGTAACAGGCAGGGCTCCCCTGCACACAGGTGGCCGCAGAGAGCATCAGCCGAGAGAGACACAGGCAAAACACAAACGCAAAGTGAACGTGTCACTGTGGATTGTATGACAGAAGTTCCGGAAATAAAACTCTCCGCTTCTCCCTTTCTCATTGGAAAAGGGGAGCATTAAGGGTTTGTGCTCCGTAGTCTGGGGTGAGGATAGAACGATAATCTAGGTAATATACCTAGTAATATACCTGTGACTAGTGAGCCCTCGATCCGTACCTGTCAGCGATGTTCTTACCCTTCATCTCTCCTGCCTGCTCAGAGCGGGCCCGAAGGAAATGTTTGCAGAATAAAAGCCTGGATGGATTAGGAGCTGGAAGAATACAGAGCATTCATCCCAGGTGACCTTGGCATAGTCTCTTTAAGAATGGGTTTTAATATTCCTGCCCTTGTGAAGCCCTCAGAAGATGAAATGTTTTCTGGAGAGCAAGGAGAGCAGGTCCCCAAGCCTCCCTGCTCTCTCTCAGCCTCAGGGACGGCCACCAGTGGCAGGCAGGCGGTCCCATCCCTGCTCCACAAGCATTTGTCATACCGTCACTCGTGGCTGCAAATGTACAAATACAATCACGTGCGTGATCCAGGGGAGTGGTGGGAATCCCCATCGAAGGCAGCTGCCTGGCCACCAGCGGCTGGGTGACAAATACATCTCTAACGAAATCAAACAATCCAGCAGGATTTATTGATGGAGAACAATTGCTTTTAAATACAGTCTAGCAGCCGGCCCGTCAACATTCTTTTTCGTTCAATTAGTTCAGTTGGTTTGAATTAGAGACACTTGGCTATTAGCTAAGACAAATGCATGCTACTGCCATTCAGCATTAATGCCCCCGCCTCCTCCCCCAGCACTAAAGCGTGCCAGCGCTACCTGGCCGGAGAGGTTTCTGAGGGGGATCCCAGCTGTTTGAAGGGGAGGGGGTCTTACAGGGCAGCAAAGGCCTGGCATGGAGACCCAGCTCAACCCACAGTCTTGAACGAAGGGCTGGGGGAGAGAGGGACACATCCGATTTCCTCTTACAGAGTGACAGCTGCCCAGATTCCAGAGCTGGGTGGTCGTGGGTCTTTGCAGGATGGTGTTCTATGTACTACAGGTGTTCTATCTACTACAGGTGTTCTATCTACTACAGGTGTTCTGTGTACTACACGGTGTGTCTCGGTGAAAGGAACCACGGCCCATCCCGTCACTCAGATGGGAAACTGGGCGTTATCCGTGGAGTCCTCTCTCTCCCACCCCGCATGTCAAATGGGTCCCCGAACTCCGGGAGTTCTCTGTCCTGCATTTGCCTCCATCCGCCGTCCCCCACCTGGAAGTCCTTAGGGAAGGACCTCATTGTGAGTTCTCGTGCAGGCCGTGCACTCACGTCCTTTCTACCTTAGTCTCCCTTGAAACCGGAGGTGTTCATTTCCTTGGGCAAATATCATAATGAATACCACAGACATGGCAGCTTAAACAGCAGGAATTATTACTTTTTTATAGTCCTAGAGGCTGGAATTTTAAAATCAAGGTGTTGACAGGTCTGGTTTCTCCTGGGCTAGCAGGTGGCCGCCTCCTTGCTGTGTCCTCACGTGGTCCTACTTCCGTCTGTGTGGTTCTGTGTCCCATTTCCTCTTCTTATAAAGACACCAGTCACACTGAAGTAAGGGCCACCCACGGGACCTCATTTTACCTATTTACCTTTGCAAAGGCACGGACTGCAAATACAGCCACATTGGGGGCTAGGACTTCGACATGGGAATTTAGGGGACACACTTCAGCACACAACAGGTAGTTTCCTAAATCAAAAGCATAAGCAGGACACTTCCCCACAGAGAGTTTCCAGTAGATCCCTGTGGCCCTGGGAATAAGGGTCCAGTTCCTTAGCTCCACCCATGGGGTCTTCCAAAGTCGGGGCCTTGAGTACCCTGCAGCCTGTCTCTTCTCTCTACCCTGAGATCGGGTCTCACCTACTTCATGCCAGGTGACATTCTCGGTGCTTGAGAATCCTAACTTCTGTCCTCCTCAGCGACTGGATATCGGGAGACACTGTCCATGACCCATACTCCATAGGGACTCCCTGGGCCAGTCCGTGTGTTAATTATCTCCCAGTCCCCAGGATCTAGCACAGCATCTAGATCCTGGATCAGAGTTGATTGACACAGTCCCAGTGAAGAGAGTCCACCCTCAGGTTGGTGTGCTGGGCAAGAACACCAGGCTGGGAGGGAAAACAGGAATTAGGAGGCTTTCAATGCCTCGCACGGGAGGGAGAGGCAGCTGACCTTTTCTGAGAAATGAGACAGGTGTGCCCGTAGTTCAATGCGCTAAGTGCAGAGCACACAAGTTCACTGACTGATGGATGACTTCCCACAGTTGAATTCGTTTTCCCACCTTTTGGGAGCCAGACAACTGGCAAGGCGGGACTGGTGGGCTTTCTCCCTCTTCCCTGGGGCTGCTGTGGGCCTTTAGCAATGCTGAGAGCTGGGCTCCGGGACCTCCGTGTGTCCTGGGACAGCGAAGAAAACTGCTTCAGCATTGGGCAGGAGGATGTTTCCAGCAGCTGGTGATCTGGGAGGCAGCACTGATCTTGTCTGTCCTATTTGTGCAATTAACTCTTTCAGCTCTTCAGTGAGAGCCTCATGGGAGGGGTGGCATTAAACTAAGACATCATCTGAAGGAAGCATACCCATTGCAATAGGAGACGTTCTGGGCTGGAGCTGCTTAAGGAACCCCAAATCCCCCAGGAATCGAGGGCCCCTTAGACCAAGACTAAGAAGTATAAGAAATCAGGGAAGAGAGTTCTGATATTGTGATGTAAGAATTCTGAACTTCGGACTTTTAACTCAGAAGGACCCAAAATCCTAATGATTCCAGTCTTTATTTGAGATTCAGCTTGCCAGGGGGATTCCAGCTTCAAACTATACCTTCTCAGCAGGACCTCGATGTTTTAGGAGAGGTTTTTATTCAACTCCGGAGCCTCTTGAATGTTGGGTTTGACGAGCAGGGTGCCCCTGCGTTAAATTACCAGCGGTCTTCCCAGGTCGCTTTGGCCCTTACAGAGCCTTTGGTGGACACGGAGCGTGGCCAAGACCATCAGAGCAGGACGAGGGGAGCCATTTGCATTCACATTCCCCTTAGTCTCCTCACTGACGCACTTCAGAGCCTTCCCGTGGCAAAATCTAAGCCGCCGCCAGGGGCCCAGGGAGCCACACACAGGAGTGGGTGTTGGTATCAGGCTTCGAATGCGAGCTGGACCGACCAGATGACCGACGACCGGACAGACTGCCTCTCTGTTCAGCTCCTCGCAGGGACAGGGACACCACACACTTAACCTCCCAGCCCACTGTGTTAGGAACTTGCTCAGCTGGGATGAGTCAGGGCCCTGCCTTTCCCCGGGTTCTGCTCTCCTGGCTTCCCTCTACCTCTCTCCTGCCTGGTACACCTGGGAGCAAGCACAGGAGGGAAGCACGCCATGTCTTCCTGCCACCGAAGCTGGCCCTCCCAGGCTCCACCACACACAGGTGAGCCCCAGCCCAGCAGAGCCCGGGGCTGGTGGACAGAGTGGGCCCCTTTCTGAGGTTCACTTGCAGACCCACCTGCCTCTTGGTCTGAGCTCCATCCTCTGACTGGGCTGGGTCAGAGTAAATATATGTTGACTTTGGTCTGTTCTCTTCCTCGCCCTCTTCCTCCACTTGATCTGAACCTGAGCAGGAACAGGAGATGCTTTTACTGAGCAGAGACCTCAGCCCCGAGATCTGTTTCCACTTCCGTTTTCACGGACTCCTGGTGCACCAGGGAGAGGTGGCATCAAGAGAGCCATGCCCCCGGGGGGAGGGGGCGGGACCCAGCCTGGGCCCGTGTCCCAGAGAAGATCTCTCTGCTCAGGACCACGTGCTCTGTTGTCTGTGTCCTCTCTCCAGTCCATCGTTATGTGTTGGGCGCCATGCTACATGTGTATGTCACCTCTTTGAGTCTTCAAAAGAAGGCTGGCCTGCCCCTCGGGACCTGGAGCATCAGAGAAGTTGGGGGACTTGCCGGAGATTATGTGGCTACTAAAATGGTGGAGCTGAGACCCAAGCCAGGTTAGGTTTCAGAGTCCCTGTCTTGTTCTACCAGTCACCGGTACCTCTGCTTCCTGGGACCAGAACCCGTGGACCTGACTCCATCTCTGACTTTGCCACTTTGATGGTAAAGCCTGGGGTGTCCCTGATCTCCCAAGGCTCAGGCCCCATTGGTGGAAGGGGGCAGACCAGGCCTAACCCACAGAGTGGTCCAGAGGAGCCAATGCAGTTGTGACTATCATAGGCATCATTTCCATCAAAAAGTGCCACCCAGCACCTGGCAAACAAAACCACAAATAAGAGGAAACTTCTTTTGTCCCCCTTCAATTTCCATTTCAATGTTCTTTATAGCTACCCTCTCACAGGTGTCTCCCCCAAGTCTTTAGAAGTTCAACTTGAATTGGGACCTGAGGAGGAGGTCCTTTGCTGGAGTTTTCTTGTCTTTCCAGAACAAAAGAAAAGTCTAAACAGAGGAGGCCTTCTGCTTAGCACAGGGTGTTTTCCTCGTAAACAGACTGACTGCTCAGCCTGACTGAACGAGCTCCGCACCGCAACCCCCGATCCCCGGGGCTGCCAGCGCCTGAGCTGCTGCTCCGCTCCGGCCCCTACGTGCCACCTGCCTGCCCCCCACACAGGGAGGAAGAGCCCACGGTGTTTGAGGGCCGTGTCCCCTGTCGGCTGTGTCCCCAGTCGGCTGTGTTATCTTTGTTTAGGTGTTTGGCTCTTTCCCCTTGGGTCTCTAGCCTGGCATCTTTCATTCAGAACCCCACTCCCCCGCCACCTTCCCACGGCCCTGCCCATGGGCAGCATTTCCTTTGGGGACCCCAGGAGGCCGTGGGAGGCCAGCCCCACAAGCCCTCACCCACCCAGATCTCACAAAGAAAACCCACGCTGTTGAAGGAGCAGGCCCCATGCCCTGCCCTTCTTCCCAACCGGTGCCCAGCCTGCTGCCCCTCCTGGGATACATTTCCCCTAGTCTGTCCGCTTGTTAGCTCTTTACTCCCAAAAGCTTATGAGATCCCCAAACTGGCTCTTCCTTAGAGCCTCTAGGACTCCGAGACAGAAGGAATGTTTTCTCTTCCACATGAACACGGCCTTTGGTCCCTGATCCCTAAAGCCACGTCCTTCTGACCACGTCTCACCCTTACACGTGTGAAAGCCCAACTCCCTGCAGGGGATGGGCCCCCCGACACAGGGGCCACTTCCTGTGGTGACGTGTACCCCCCCAGCCCCTTCACTTTAGGGCCCGCGTGATGCCTTCACACGTGGCACTCAGGGAACACCACTGGAAGGGACGGAGATGACATTCCTTCCTAGGGCCGCCCCGTGTCCAGAAATGTACCGCTTGCTGGCTCTTAGGGTGCCGCCACTGGGGTGCGTTTGACCTTGGAAAGTCTTAAGTTTACTCAGGAGCTTGAAGTTGATCTCCTGATCTGTGAATCGGGCTGACAATACAAATGCGTGGAAAATGCGGTGATATATCACCAATATCGTGTCTGTGAGGCAGAGTCCTGCACAGAGTCAGCATTTGGTGAGCAGCCCCCTGGTCAGGGCCATGCCCACCCTGACGACCCTGGCCCTGCGGCCCCTCTGGACTCCCTTGGAAGCCATTGTCTAATCACTGCCGCTTTTAAACTTTTGAAAACACATTTTTGGGGTCCTCTGTTTGTATTTGCCTTTCCTGTTCTATGCTATCTACTCAAAGACTTGAACATTCTCTTTGGGAAAATGTATTAGGAGAAAAAAAAATAGTCAATGGTCAGACACGCCTTTTTGAAATTGTTTTTAACTGGTAAAATACACATAACATAAAAGTTACCATCTTAACCATTTTAAAAGTGGCATAGAAGAGTGCGTTTGCATCATCGTGCAGCTCGCCAGCACCCGTCTCTGGGCCTCCTTTCATCTCGCTAAACCTCAAACGGTAACTTCGTTAAACAATAACTCCCCATTTCTCCTGGCAACCAGCACCCTCCTGTCTGTCTCTGTAACCCATCTGGTCTGCGTGCCTTCCATAAATGGAATCAGACAGTGTTTGTCCTTTTGTGATGGGCTTATATCATTCAGCATAATGTCCTCAAGGATCACCCACATTGTCGCCTGTGTCAGAATTTCATTTGTTTTTAAGGTGAAATAGTATTGCACTGCATGTATATGCTACATTATGTTTATCCATTCATCTGTCCATAAGCACCTGGTTTGCTTCTAGGCAAATGGCTATTTTTTGCTTGACACAGATTCATAGAAGTCATTCTCAGGAATCCTCTCTATTCATTCTTATTTAGGAAGCGACTAGATTGACCTTGGTCTGTACTTCAGCTCAGGTTTTTATAAGAACTGTGGCTGCCTTCGGGTTCTCATGTCTAACCGCCCTGAACCTTAGTCTCTTCATTTCTGCTCGGGGATAACAATGCCCACCTGCCCACGAGACGGCCGGAGACTGAGGGCACGGGGCGCTCAGCTGTGGCCGCAGCGGGCTGGGGAAGGGCTGCCTGCTGTTCTTTTACAGAGGCTGTGGCAGAGCCAGGTGCTAAGTGCTTCCTCTCCGGGAATCTCCCTCACTGGACGAGGATGTTTTGGACCTTTCGGGAGCAGCTACCTCTGTTCCCTGTCGCCGCTGAGGTCTGCAGACCATTGGACACTGAGCTCCGGGAAGCACGTGAGTTATGGATTGCCTTCTTTGGCTCCACAGTTACTGTTGTTTTCTGTGCTTCAAAATGAAAACTGAAAGCACTTTGGCACGTGACGTATGAGACTGTGTTATTCGCCTGGTTTTACTGTCTGAGATGTCTCCTTGTCCTTCCGTGCCTTCGAATTGAACAAACCCTTCCTGGGCATGCACGCTCTGGTTCGGGCACCGCACTCAGGACGCCGTGCAAGGTGCCGGCCTGGGCCGAGTCCCTGGCCTCCAGGAGCTCACCCTCTAACGGGGACACACACCGCCAGTGTTCCCTCTCCACTGCGGGACAGGGTGACGCACAAAACCCGTGTTTCGGTTGCTGTCCGTGGTGTGTTAAATGCAGGACTTGTAAAGAGAAGACCTAGGCTGGACTGTGGCTGCGTGACCTTGAGGAAAGGGCTCAATGCCCTTGAGCCTTGGTTTCTTCAGCTGCCAAGGGGAGAGCATGCCTGTCTCAGAAGGCTATTGTTCGAGAAATAAGAACAAACTACTGGAGCTGCTGCAGGGTGGGAAACCCCATGCAGATTATGCTGAGAGAAAGCAGCCGGACCCAACAGGCTTCATACTGCCTGGTCCCATTTCTATGATGTTCTGGAAGAAGCAGATACCAGGGGCTGGGGAGGGGGATGAGGAAATGCCCGCTGATGGAAATCTTCTCTATCCTAATGGTGGTGCTGGCAAATAGCTGGTGTTTTTGCCAAATTATTAGAACAGTGTATTTTAAAAGGGTGAACTTGACTAAATGCCTTAATAAATTCCATAATATGTAAACAAATGATCAAAAAAGGCCCTGGTGGACTAAATGAGATAACGTCTGTGAAGGACCCTGTCAGGAGGCCCTGTGCCCAGTGGGTGCCCCGTAAGAATTTTTTTTGTCTATCTAAAACAAAGAAAAGAGAATTTTCTCTGAAGTACAAAGATCCAAGTTCAAACCTAGCATCTTCAATTTAGTAGCTTTGAAAATGTTGACAACTTGCTGAAACTTTGTGAAGTTCCTCATTCAGAAAATGGAAACAAAATGGTGATTTTGCCAGGTGGGAGCTGGTGACAATCCAATTGCACGGTGGGTGTGTTGAATCCAAAGTTTTATTGCGTTTCTGTAAGCACACCAACACTTGCTTATTGCCCACTCGGCACTAGGCAGCATACACTCTCATCGGTAGTCAGTTTTGCCTGTTTGATTTAATCACCATTTGCAATTAGCCCCTTGATACAGGAAATCGTTTCTGTACAATCGTACGTGTTAAAAGTTCTACCAGGGGAAGCAAGAATTTATTGTTTTTCCAATGAAGCCCTTTTCTGGAACTCTGTAATCGCTCCAGACGGCAGGGCTGGCTCTCAGAGACGCCGCGTGGTTCCCGGAGGCAGCTGCAACTGCACCCCAGACCTTCTGCCCCCGACCTTGGACTTCCTGTCTCGGCATCAGTGTCTGGATAAGTCCTGCCCTCTTGTCCACACACAGCTAGAAATGAGCTCCCAGGGAAAGGTTTCTACGTGAGATCCTAATACTCTTTCTCAAATACTGCTGGCAGGACTGTGAATTAACCAGATTTTTTCCCAATGACAACTTGGTGATATATGTCAAAAGTCTTACAAATAGACCTGCTCTTTGATTTAGAAATTTTAGTAATAGTTTTTCTAAAAAGTAATTATATATAGGCAAGGGTTTATATACAAGCCACTTCATTACATGGTCTATGCTGCTAAAATTCTGGAAACATGAAATACCTACCAGGAATGAAGTATTTAACCAATTTATGGAGAAGCTATTAAATGGAATACTAAGTAGCAATTAAAAATCATGTTTTAGAAGTAGTTAACAACACTTAATATTTCCATTGTGTTTTTGAAGAGAAAGGGCAGAATTATAATAACATTATATATATATGGCTGTATAAAAGTGACTAAGATGGGAATAAAATACATGAATAAAATAAAATACATGAGAAAGGTTATAGATCTATGAAGGTTAGAAGATTATGGATGATTTCATTTCCAGCTTGTTTTCCTAGTTTTTCTAATATATATATATATATATATATATATATATATATATATATACACACACACACACACACACACACACATTTATATTCCAATTTCTCTATGTCATACCTACTCAAATGTGACTTGATTTCCCCAGACAGAGTGGATCCCTTGCATTCTCCCCTGCGGACTCTGTGCACAGGCGGTGTTGGGTGGAGCCTTAGGGCTCAGTGACCCTCAGTAACCCAGAAGAACAGAAGCTCAAGGTGGTGGGAAGGGAGCTTGCTGGTCCCCAGGACAAGCATCTCCAAGTCTGACAAGAGGCCACCTGTCTTCCCCTGAGCAGCCCCAGGGCCAGGGAGGCCCACTGGGGAGAGGGGCTTCTCCTGCTACACTGCTCAGGCTGACTGGAGCTTCGCCTGCACCCACATCTGTGGGTTCTGCCTCCTGAGGCCACACAGCAATAGCCAGCTCCCTCATATAAATGACAGCCTTCCCAATGTGGGAAGGCAGGTCATGTGTCTCCTAGCCATTCCTTTCCCCGACTGATGTGTAAGAAAGACTGGGTGTTTTGTCAAGATCGGTCAGCAGCACAGGCCTCTGGCACAACTCAACTATGATGGGGTCTCCTCCTCGGGAAGTCCTCTTAGCACCTTCAGCAGACACAGGGCTCCTGCCCCACTCCCCCAGCAACCTGTCCCTCAGCATGCTATGAGGGCAGGGTCCCTTTCCTCACACTTTGGGACCTCCTCAACTCTAGGGAGTCTTTTCCAGCTCTCATCTGCCTACCCAGTGCTTAACACAGGCATGGGCGTCCACACATCATGTATTTATCAAGTGCCTGTACTGAGCCAGCCACTATGCTAGCTCTGACATACACCTGTGAACAAAATGGATAGGGGTCTTCCCTGGGAGGAGCCCCTGGTCTGCGGAGGAAGTCAGAATGTAAACACATGATAGATAGAGAGAGAAAATGGAAGCCTTGGACGGATGAGTGGGTGGATGGCTGGATGGGTGAATAAATGAATAGGTGGATGGATGGATGGATGGTTGATGGATATGTGCCTGGATGAACTGGATAGTGAATAAATAAAGAGCGGGTGCCTGTTACTTTACACTATGATACTTATTACAAAGAGGAAGTAGAGGGGGTATAAGAGGAGAAGCAGTGAGGTGGTGCAGCAGTCAGGAGCAAGGGTTCTGGACCCAGAGGGTACGCCTCTCAGCTCTACTGCTCACTAGCTTCACTGGACACAGCTAAGCTTTTATTCTCACTGTGCTTCCTTTAAGCCTAACCAGGCAAGTTTATTTTTGTGAAAATGTTGAAAGTGTGCACGTACAGGTGAGTGCTGGTCATTGCTGTGGTTGTCAAGATGTGCATGTGAGGGGCTCGGGGACGACCTTTCCGGGGAATGGCGCCTGAGACTTTAAGGAGGAGGAAGAAGTGGCCAGGGGAGCATGGGAGCGGGGAGGGCAAGAGTGTGGCCAGGGCGTCCAGGCAGGCGAAGAGCCTGGTGCGTTCCAGGAACCAACAGCCTAGGGGGTGAGGGCAAAGGGGAGAGGGCTGAGAACACCCGGGGGGAAGTCAGCTGGTCGGCTCCTGCAGGGCCTTTCGGCTCTTCCCGTGAGGAGTGTTGGGAGGCCTTGGAGGACTTCCACAGTGGAGGGACCATCTCTTACCTTTTAGGCTCCCTGGCTGCTCAGTGGGAAGAAGGGTGGTGGGCGTGGGGAGGGCAGGAAAGGCTGAGCAGACCCTCAGGTGATAGGAGGTAGTATGGAGTCCGAGCTGATGCTTGGGAAAATGAGAGAAAAAGAGGCCAGTAGACATACCTGGGGGCCGGTGAGTCACGTAAGGTGAGTGGACAGCAACTGGGTTTAGTCCGCGTTCATGCCCTTCCACAGGAGCACTTTAGAAAGAAGTGACTTATGTCACTTGTTTGAGATGGTGAGGCAGACTTGACTCAGGGCCCTTCTGGCCAGCACAGGGGCCCCTGGGATGGAATTGTGCAATGGGGAGAGAGCTTGGACTCGACTCTGACTGGAGCAGGGGCCGGTAGGGGTTTCTCACCAAGAAGAAGCATGGGGGTCCTTGGGTAGAAAATCGCCAGGAAGAAATATCAGAGTAAGACAGGGTTCTGGACAAATCAACCAAGCAGGAATGGTGCTGGAGACAGGCCAGGGTGGTCTGACATCACCCCGGGGATGATGGGGGAGGAGGAACCCAATCATGTGCTGAGGGTGATCCGATATTGCGGGTGGTGGTTCTTGCCAAACTGACTTAGCAGGGTTCTTGCTAAGACTGGATTTTCCAAGGGAGGACACAGATGGACCTAGGAGAAGGTTCAGAAGCCTGGCTAAAGAATCTTTGTCACTCTGCACACATGTGCTCAATATTTTTGTTCAGGTACGTGTGTAGCAGAAAAGCTGAATAATGTTCCCTTCGTAGAGCAAAGAAATGAATGGCCCTCTGACTAGGTTTGCAGGACTGTGTCCAGGGTCAATCTTTTGTTCTCCCTGGAGTCGAACAAAATGAAATGTGTATTCTTAGGATTCAAAAGGTGGGGAAGTGTTGACTAGGCAGCCTTTGTAGGGAAAAGGAACAAGGGCAGCGAGATGAGAGGCTGAAACCCTGAGATAAGTGAATGAGAGACAGCCTAGGGCAGGTGGAACCTGGAGAAAGTAGCTCAGACACCCAGGTTACTAGCCCCCGACACTGGAAGGGCGGCAGCTGGACAATGAAGTTTCAACTGGCCCAGCACAGCTTTGATGAGGGGATTAAGGGCCAATGGATGGAGCCAACAGTGTGTGAAAATATGCTTGACATTATTAGTCATCATGGAAATGCAAGTCAAAACCACAATGAGAAATCACTTCACACCCGTAAGGATGGCTAGAATAAAAGCAGATGGACCACAGCAAGTGTTGGAGGTGATGTGGAACAGCTGGGGCTCGCAAGCATGGCTCGTGGGAGTGCAAAATTGTGTAGCTACTTTCCTCAAACACAGAAGGATAGAGTTATCACGAGACCCAGGAACTTCGCTCTTAGTTATATACTCCAGGAGAAAAAAGAGCAACATATCCACATAAAAAAAATTGGCATGAATATTCATAGCAGAGTTATTTGTAATAGCCAAAAAGTAAAAACAACTCAGATGTCCATCAATAGGCGAATGGGTCAAGAAAATGCGGTCTGTCCATACCATGAAATATTATTCAACCATAACATGGAAATACTGAAATATGTTAGAAGTCAGTTGACCCTTGAAAATATTATGCTGAGTGAAAGAAGCCAGTCACAAAAGGCCAAGGATTGTAAGTTCCCATGCATATAAAATTTTCAGAATTGACAAACCCATAGAGTCAAAAAGTAGATCCCTGGCTGCCAGGGGCGTGATCATTACTGTGTCTAGGGCTTCTCTTTGGAGTGATGCGTAGATGCTGAATGAGATATTGGTGATGGCTGCACCATCTTGTGAGTGCACTAAAAATCAATGAGTGATGCACTTTAATTGGGTGGGTTTTATGGTATGTGAATTATATGTCACTAAAGCTTGCATTAAATAAGTAATACAAAAATGATGAAAAAAGTAGTTTCTACTTAGGAAAGAGAATCAAAACACTTTTACCCTATTACCTAAACTACAGGATTATTTATGATAATACCCTAACTGAAAACATATTAAATAAAAGATATATTCTCTATATTTTTTATAATAGTAGACTCAATCTATATAACAATCTGTTATTACTGAAGTTTTAAGTTTCTTATGCATATTTTTCTACATCAGAAAATACAGGACACTACAATATTATATGGCAGGTAATATTCCTTGTAGAAATGCATCGAACCATTTATCTAGCAATGGCTATAGGTGGTTTGCAGACCGACATTTGATCAATAATGCTATACGAACGGTCTAGGCACATGCCTCTGCTCACTTGCCTAGCAATTTCCTCAGCCTCGATCTGCATCGGAAGTCTTCAGACCAAGGCTCTCCACAGATTGTTTGGGGCAGTGGACCCTCTTCTCCCCGGCTCACCCATTTTTGTTGACCCACAAGTAGAACGTGGAATGGAATTCCATGTGAGTTTCCGTACCTGGCCATGTGATTTTCTGGGCTGAACATGTGCTTGTTAGGCTTGGGGACAGGGACAACTAGAATGAAGGCTCATTGGGCAGGTCCTGGGTCTCACTTCTTACTGGCCTAAGCCTGACCTTTGGGACAAATCTCTCCCTGTATCATGACCATTGAGGGCTCAGCTAAAGAACAGAAAAAAAAAAAAAAAAGACAATTAAGCCAAGTCAGGCCTAATGGATGTTGAGGGTTTGAGGCATTCGGAAATGCTAAGGATGTCAGCCCTGAGTCATTGTGGGCTCTGAGTTGGGCAAATGACATGATCAAAATGATCTTAAAAATAGCATAATTGGCAAACTGTTCCACAATTAGCATCTTAATAGGGTGACCCTTGCCAGGTGAGTGGCACAGATCCGATGCAGATGAGGTGCTGCGCGACCCAGGGCTGGAAGGCAGGTCTAGCACAGGGAGGTATCTGAGTTCCATTATCCCGTGGACGGGTTGCTTTGTTCCAAGGCAAGGATTAGTGCTAATAATTTCTCCCCAGGGAAGCGCTATCTAAATCCACATTTTCTGCAGAGTCTGTAAATACTGCCAGTGTCCTATGGGGAGCAGAGAGGAAAAGCACGTGGAAGTAGGTCAACCCCAGGGCTTTTGTGCGCCAACAATGGCCGAGGACATCAAAGTGTCCATGTTGCTTACGCGCTTGTTCTGCCTGTATTGGCCAAGTAAGCCAGAAATCCAGGAAGGAGGTGACACACAGCATTGGAAGCCGGCGAGGCTCCTGGACCCCCATCCCTGCCACACGCACGCACAACGTTTCACATGGAGTTGAACGTTTCTGAGTGAGGGAAAAGCTGCTCTCTACCTTTCTCAGCCCCGCCTTGCCACTGGATCTTAGGGCTCTCTCCAAGCTGTATGGTACATTTGGCCACCACGTAGTCTGAGAAATAGAAGCACACAAATGGTTGTGTGTTAGACACCTCCTCTGGTGCAGATTGTCATAAGAATATGTGATTTATGGAGGGGTCCTGCCTGACCCAAGTTAGGTAGAATTGTGTGGAGAAAAGGAAACACCACAGGCTGTGGACCGGGGGCCTTGGGTTCTAGTCCTGGCCAGGCAGCCCACTCTCAGCACCACGTGAGGCCAGTGATGCTCCCCACCATTTACCTGTGTCACCATGCTGAAAATTAGGAAGTGGGCTGGGTGGCTTCTAGAACCCTTTCTACATTGATAACGGTAATAATTATACAACTATCTCTAAAGTCAAATCTGAATTACTCGGGGAGGGATAACATAAAGACAGTTTGCAAATCTGCTAATGATTAAAGGCTTATTGATGAAAAGGAATGGACACTGATTCTGTGCCTTCTACATGCCGGGCTCTCTGCCATGTGCATTTTCACAGAATCCTCAAAAGCACCCACAGTTTCAGCTATAACCTTCATTTTTGCCCAGAGTGAAAAACTCACCAGGCCCTTCATCTTTCTCCATGCCGCCATGTTGGATGGGAGCTGGTGAATGTCCCCTGACTTGAATTGATCATGAGATTATACTTCTTTGCACTTTCCTCTGCCTGGTATACCTTCTTCCTTTTTGCCAAACTCTATCAAAACTCTATCTGTCCACATGTCCTCTGGGAAGCTGTTTGTAATATTGATGGCCCTTTCACAAGATGTTGTGTTCCTATCTCTTTATCCTTCTCTCCACTCCACAGTGAGGGCGCAAGGGCAGACACTCATTGCTATAATCCCGGGGTCCAGCACCAAGCTCATCACTAAATGGGACTTGACCATTTTTAAGAAAAGAAGGAACACCAGAGGAAAGGCGGAAGTATGAATATTCGTGGTTCTGATGGGAATTGAAGATGGATCATTCATTCGTTCATTCACTCAATTATTCAACAAATGCTTACTGAGCACCTCTTACATGCTAAGGGCTGGAACTGTATTGTGGATAAAGCAAAGGCTAGCTGTTCTCCAGGCCCCTGTTTCCTAAAAGGAGACAGATGATCCACTAATCACCAAATAACAAGCATGAAACTGATGTGCTGTGTAAAGGTGGGGCTGAGCACCCTGTAGAAATGGAGTAATTGGACAAATACATTTTCGCTGATGCTCCCCTCCATTAGCCTGCATTTTTTGTGAGGTCGGGCCATGGTATCAAGGAAAATTTCCCAGCCCACCTCAGCCTGCTCTTCGAAAGAACACTTTGAAGCAAGAATTGGCAGATTTGAAGACACACGATGAGGGCAATAGAGAGATGTTTGCTGTGGGGCACCTGGATGGAATGTGGATGTCCAAATGGAACCTTGGTATCCACACAGATCTGCTGACAGGATATTTCTGTGGGCCTCTGATTAATCAGAACAGACTCTAGCTGAAAAGGGTCACTCAAAAATCCTGTTTTAAAAATGACATTTAGCCACAGCCGGTGTAGTTCAGTGGATTGAGTGCGGGCCTGCAAACCAAAGGGTTGCCAGTTTGATTTCCAGTCAGGGCACATGCCTGGGTTGTGGGCCAGGTCCCCAGTTGGGGGTGTACAAGGGGCAAACACACATTGATGTTTCTCTCCTTCTCTTTCTCTCTCCCTTCCCCTCTCTCTAAAATAAATAAATAAATAAATAAAGTCTTGTAAAAAATGGCATTTATAATGCTAAAATATACTAATACATGTAAACTTATTAGTTTTCTGTGGCTGCTATAACACATGACCACAGACTTTCTGGCTTCAAGCAACAGAAAGTTGTTCTCCCACAGCTTTGGAAGCCAGTCTGTGTCCCTGAGCGGAATCAAGGGGTCAGCATGTCTATTTTCCCTCTGGAAACAGCTTCTCCCAGTAAGAGCTGCCAACATTGCTTGGCTTGTGGCCACTTTCCTGTGTGTAGTCAAATCTCTTACTGTGTCCTTCTTACAGGGACACTTTTTATCACATTTAGGTCCCTTTCACTTATTCCAAGATCATTTCCCCATTTCAAGATCCTTAACTGAGTCACATATGCCATAAACCCCTCTCTTTTTTGTCATGTAAGGTAACATTCACTGGTTCCAGGGACTAGGTAATGAGCATTTTGGGGGGGTCATGTTTCAGTCCACCCCGACAACTAACTCCTGCCTGTACTGTACTGGGACCTGGTGGATGCTGGGGCATTTCCCCATGTTTTATCAGATGCCCACAGTACCTGTGAGACACCACGTGCAGAAGGCTACAGGCGCTGAGACGGAGGACAGCGCCCCCAACAGGAGGGGAGAGGTTTCCAATCTAGCCCTTCTTAAGCTCTGGTCCCAGCCTTTTCCCACCACTTGCCATCATTACAGCAGGACATTTTTTTCTTGGACCAAAGTCTCTCATGTGTGAGGCAGTCCAGTGTGCAAAATAGAAACTTTCCCTCTGGCTACATGTTCCTGGGATAGGAAGGCTATATTTTCCATTTTGCCCCAGTTTGGGTTCTTTAATAGCAAATTCTGTATTCTGTTTGTGCCAATTATCCTTGCTGACAGTGATGGGCAAATGCTCTTATTCCAAGCGAGTTAATAGATCCCAGCTCCAGGAAAACCATCTCTTTGCCACTTCCCCCAGGAGGAACAGGGCTTTTTTTCCTCAGCCCCATTACGTGCTGGCAAAGAAGGGATCTTCCTCAGAGCCACTCTCCTGGAAGCACTTGGTTCAGGGGGCCTATGTGCATCTAGTTTTCACTCAACTAATGCAAAGCTCAGCTGAAAGGGTTCTGGGGACCCTCTATCTCATTTCCAGGGGTGATTCTAACCTGCCTCAGGCTAATTCAAGGTGATCCTTATGACAATCAATATTTTTTTTCAAAAGTGAAGTCAAAGTCAGGTTGTCTTGTTCTGTGAATAATAAATGCTAAATAATGTTAATAGTTAAAAGATGCTAATGTCCCCTGAAACATGTCAGGTCTCTTTCTCTTTCTCTTTTTGCTGTCATTTCGTCTTACTGATAGTGTGTAAAAGGCAAAGTCGTGCCCCTCCCCAGCTCAGACTTAATACAGTGCAGGCGAGCTATTTGTTCCAGCTCCCCAGAGACATCTGAAATTGATTTCAGAGGCTGAACACTCAAATTAGACGTTTAAAGCAATGGAGATAAATTTGAAGATGGATTCATCCTGTCGAAGCTCAGAGGACAACTGATGAAATATTTTTCTTTTAAATGTGTAGCCCACAAAGTGGGTCCTCATCCAGATTGTCATTTTCCTGGAATCTTGATATGCAAATCAAAGAGTTGTAGGATTGAGTACCCATCTGTAAGTGTCAGGTATTGTCAAGCATCTGTCTAGGTTTGCCTTGAAACCAAAGTATGGATTTGGCAAGCTGAGTTCAAAACAGGGAGGCTTGATGGTTCACATTGCTTCTAGAACCCCAGCTTTGCACAGTTTTGACTTAATTTCATTTCAGACCAGCCATTCTATTTCACTTGCGCATACCATTCTGAACAATTGATTTTGTGCAAGTCTGGGAATCATAACAGGGGTGTCCAGCCTTTCGGTATCTCTGGCATCTCTGGGCCACACTGGAAGAAGAGTTGTCTTGGGCAAAACATTAAATACACAAACACTAGTGAAAACTGATGAGCAAAAAAAATTTTTAAGTAAGTTTCCAATTTTGTGGTGGGCCACATTTACAGCCGTCCTGGGCCACATACAGCCCTTGGGCCATGCATGGGTTGGCCACCCTTGGTAGAGTGTAGTACAGCAAGAGGGCTTTTTCAAACTAAATAATTTACTTAAAAACATACGTACAGATTTGTACCTTAGAAACAAAAGAAAATTCCAATCAAATATATGCAGGAAAATGCCAAGGCGCAGAGGCAGGGTTGGGATCTGAAACCCAATCAGTCAATGAAAATGAAAGCTGGAGTCTCTTCAAGCATTCCCACAGTTTTCTGTACCTTCATTTCATTTTAGTCTTGTCTGTATATGAAACACGTGCATGACACGGCTTCTTTCTGGAGCACTCCACTGGCCTAGATATTTCACTCTCTTGGATATGAAAATAATTGTAAGTTGCAGCATTGGTCTGAGAGGGTGGAAAGAAATAGTTCATTTTTACAGCGGAACTTAGCAAACCTTAAAGACACAGCATCGATATTCTAATGAGAACAGAACCTTCGCTTTCCAAGGCAGAGACTCGGATTATGGGGAGGGAGAAGGGTAGAATTTTGCCTTGACCCTTTGACACCTGAATGAGACCTCAGTCGAATTAATTTAACCTTCTCAGCTGGAAGTGTTGGCTCATATGGTAATTCTATTTAAAACTTTCTGAGGAATTTTCATCCTTTTTTCGATACTTTTTTTTCAAAGTGGCAGTACCCCTTTATATTCTCACCAGTGATGTGTACAGGATTCAGTTTTGCCACATCCTTGCCAACACTTGTTATTTTCTGTTTCAATGTGTAAGAGCCATTGCAGTGGGTGAGAAGCTGTATCTTGTGGTGTTGATTCCTATTTCCTAATGGCTCATGACATTGAATACCTTTCCATATGCTTCAGTTGCTTTCATAATATAGTTATATGGGCATTTGCCTCATTTCTCCACTTTTTGGACTAATCCTAGCCCCTGTTTCTTGCAGCTGAATCTTAATTCCTGCTGGGCCATTTGCAGCCCTGAGAATAGTGCCTGGCCCCAGGTGGCCTCAAGATAACATTTAATAAATCTGATGAAAAGAATTATCCTTACCATCTAATGTTTCTATAAGACCCCTGACTTATGGATGCATTTCTACAAGTGGAACTGCCCTGGACTGAACTTACTGGTGCCACAGTAATACTAGAATGTTACTCAGAAACTAGTAAATGCCTTACAATATTTCCCACTAATCTTCACAGCAAGATTGTGTAGTAGATATTGTTATCCCCACTCCACAGAACTGGGAAACTGAGGCACAGAGACAATGGCATGCACCAATTATTTCATCAATTTTGCTATATCTTTCAGCCTCTTTGTGGTTAGGGCCAGTAAACTGTAGGGAAAATGACATGTGTCACATCCAGGCTCAAGCAGTGAAGAAATGGCACATGGTTCTTCAGATATCTCCTCTTTTGTGGCAGCAACCAGGGAGGTGCCACTCCAAGATGGGGAGCCCCCTACTTTGAGCCAGCTTCCTGACTGAGAGTGTGGTACATGCCCCCAACATACATGTTGTGTGACAGGAAACAAACCTATTTTGTATTAAGGCACTGGTATTTTGGACTTACTTGTCACAGAAGCATAACTTTGCATAATACATAGATGTTAGCTGGTTCTCCTAAGGCCACCCAATCAGGATGTGGAAGAACCTAAGTTGAGGGTCTCCAAAGTCCTCTCTAATTTCACTCTGAAAAGGGCAGGTGTTACCTAACTGGCACAGTGGACAATACAATCTCGTAGCCTTTTCCCCCAGTAGCCATTCAGAATCGAGTTGACCTGTGATCTGGTATAGACTCATGCCCTTCCCGCCCCCCCTAAACTTGTCATCTTGCCATAATTGATTGGAGGATTTAACCTTTCTGGTAGATTTTAAGAACTGGTGAACAACCATATGTCTCAGAATGGTGCCCTCTCCAATAAATTCTCTTGCTGTGGTTGGGCAGATCTAAGCTTGATTCTGTTACTTGGCATCAGAGGAACCCACAACCTGCATTCAGTGAACAGGGAGAAACCAGTCTGACCGCAGCATAGGGGGGGAAACGAGTGTGGAAAAGTATGCTGGGGTCTTCTTAGGGGAGCTTTTGGACACCATGCTGAGGAGGGTATGTTGAACCGGGGAGCCACTGAAGACTTCGTGACAGTGGGATGTCTAAAGCCACCATGGAGGGAGACCACCCTAGCAGCAATGCCTTTGACTGGGCTCTCGTCAGCATCGGTTTCCTCTTCAAGGGCAATGGATAGACCGAGGCAGGGCAGTTATACTTGCTGAACTATAAATCAGAAAACAGCTATTGATTTTTGCATTAGAACACTTCTGATTTAATTCATCATGAAATTAAAAGCCTGGCCTCATCAGTATATAACTTTTTTTTCTGATGTGGGAAGCACAGTGCTGATACAACCACGGCTGTGATTGAGTCTGTGACTCCAGGGAGTTTTCAGATGAGAGTCTGCAAATATCCTAGACTGTCACTAATGCTATGCAATGCGGATTATAGGAATGTCCCATGGTAGTGAACATGGCCAGTAAGCATGCTTGTGATCCCAGTTCACTGCATTCTTATCCCTAAACAGGATGGTTGGCCTAGGGAAAGGAATGGGATCTCATCTTTGGAGCCACAGCCTTCTGGAGCACCCACAGTTTTTGGGGAAGACATAAAGATGCTGGCATCCAATGGCTTGATATTCTTATGGAACTTAAGACAGGAAATAAATTTGTTAAACAGCTTAGTTATAAAAGGAGAGCTTAACATTTAGTCTAATTATTCATTTTAAGTAAACATATGTAGCCTCCATGATTTAAATTCAAGCTTTATAAAATTCTCTTCCTTCTTTCTTTCTTAGTTTTCTTCTATATATAGTTAAGATGCATTACTTTTGCTCTTGAGAATGTGAGTAGAGTTGAGACACTCTCGGCCTTTTAGTCATCTCAGACACTTTCCAGCAGATATATCTGTGTGTCTTCACTTGGTATGGATAAAATGTGAAATAAAATGATGTACTAATACCATGAATTCTTTCGGTGGACTTTGAGTAATGCAGTGCGCCACAGCTCAATAGTATGCAAAACTCCACCCAAAATGTCTCCACATTTACTCCCAAGAAGATGTTCTCATGTGTAGTGGCTCAGAATCTGCACAAACCAGAGAGAGCCCAGTGGGAGGAACAGTGATGTTTCCATGACAACCACCATGGACCCTTCATCGGCTGGAGTCTGTGCCCAGTAAGTGCACTGAGCTTGGTGGGTTAGCCCTCAAAATCTGGTTCCTATCAAAGCGGCCTTTGGACTGAGTGCAAGTATCAGTTGGGAAGTGACCCAGGAAGCTCTGTGTGGGTGTGGGGACATGAGGCAAGAAAGGGAACGAGTCCAACAGACAGTGTGTTAATGAGGAGGTGATCACTGTGGGCAACTGGAACTCACACCTCTGAGCAGCCTCTGAGAGACGCATTATAGGTGCTCAAAATGTTTTCTGGATGTTATCTGGAATTTTAGTAGCAGGTCTGGTGATTATGGAAAAGTGATAGGACAAGTAGAAAGTCAAATATCTCTGTAGTATGAATAGAAAAAGTACCATGTGAGTTCTAGATTCAGCCAATGGCTTCCACCTCTTGAGTAATACACTACCCACTCATTTATCACAGAACACTATGGTTCTCAGTAGTAAATTTAGGTAAACTAGTTTTTCTAAGATTACACCATGGGAAAGCTTATGTCCAGATAACTGTAGCCAATATTTTGGGCATGAAAGGTTAATTAAACCACTCAAAGATCTGAGAAAACACTTCGTGCAGAGAGAATGGAGCAGCTACTTCGCCTGTCCGGTGTTTCTGCTTTCTGTCGCTAACCTGGAGAGTGATCTTTCCAAACTCATGTGTTAACTTGCCATTTCTTACTTAGCACTTTCCAGCGGCTGCACATCTCCAATGAGAAGAAACTCAGACACCTGGCCCAGGCTATCAGGGCGCGAGCCCCAGCTCCTGGTTCCAGTTTTACCTCTCCTCTCCCCCACCACCACAGCTCCACTCACCCAACCCAGTGTTTTTGCTGAGGTTTGCTCTTGCTGTTTCCTGTCCTAGGGACGTCTCTCCCATTTGCCACCAGAATTTGTCACTCCCTCGTGCTCATTCTCACTACATGCTTTGTTTATACTTTAGTTATATTATTACCTCAATTTGCAAAAACTTGTTTATATAGATAGCTGTACCTACTTGATTGTAGAGGCCGTATCTTATTTATCTTTGTGCCTAGAGCCTATCACCATGGCTAGTGTACGGTAGGTGTGTGTTCAGGAAGCATCTACAGGAAGAAAAAAGATGGATAGATGGATGGATGGATGGATGGATGGATGAATGGATGGATGGAAGAATATATGAGCTGATAACGTTATCCGTCGAAAAAGTGCAAAGAAGATTAAAAGTTCAAGAAGGAATAAGAACATTTAAAGAAGGTTTTTGTAGTTTTTCTTTCAGGGAATCACATTTGTTTTCAATCCCTAAAGCCCAAAAGGAAGACATTTTACTATTCTAGTTGCCCCAACTGAAGTCTTTGAAATAGGTGTATCTCAGGCCATCTTTACTAATATCTTCTAGACCTGTGCTTACCCATACGGAAGCCTCTATCCACATGCAGTCATTGAGGATTAAAATGTGGCTACTGGATTAAGTTTAAAAGATAAACTTTTAATTTTATTTGATTGTAACTAATTTTAATTTTAAAAACCTATACTTTATGTAGTTAATGAAAAACTTTAAGTATGTTTGAAACAAATTGGATATGTGAATCCAATTTTTCAACTGTGAATTTTATGAAACCTAAATGCAAATTGTTTCTGCTGAAAATTTAGCACCTGAATTGCAATGTGCCGGAAGTATAAAATACACAGTAGATTTCAAAGACTTAATGGCATATATACAATCAATATTTTCCAAGTTCTTTCTTTACATGTTAAAAGGCTCATATTCTGGGTGTACTGAGTTGAGTAAAATACACCACTGAAATTAGCTTCACAGGTTTCACTTTACTGATTTTAAAGTGGCTACTAGGAGATTTTGCATTGCTTATGTGACTCGCATTCTGCTTCTACCACACAGGGCTGCTCTAGTCAGGGTGTGGCTGATGCTCAGTCTTGTCGATTCCCAGCAGGACAGTAATAATCAGCTTCAGTTTCAACTCTCCCCGTAGCAACTCTGCCTTTCAAGTGCACCAAGGTAGACAGAAAAGAGCACCAGAGTTAGATATCAATACTTAAACTAATTTAAAAGCATAGTTTTTGGGTTAATTAGTTATTGACTTTTAGCTCAAAAAACACTGATGGTACTTTGCTGTGTATTGCTGGGGCTGGGACTTTACAAGCCCCATCCCCAAAATTTTCCAGTCCTTTGACTTCCTGTAAGCTTTGGCCAGTGGGAGGCACTAGAAGGAGCTTGAAAGCTGGGAGGGGGAAAATGGGACTCCCTTTCAGTCTTCCGGTTCCTGTTCACTTCACCCGATTGCAGCAGTTTTCCAGACTCACAATACTCTCAGCCCTCCCAGAGCCCATCCCAGCGCCTCTCCAGGGCCCCAGCAGCCACAGAGCACCAGCCAATCCACCGAGACCTGAGCATCAGCTCCTTCTTTGCTTATTTCCAGTCCTGGGAGTGGCAGCTACATCTACAATTATTATTTCAGAGTTATCTCACTGTTTGATTTTTGCTCTTTCATTTTTTTAAATACATCTGCAACTACTTAAATCTTGTTTTGAAATGCATAATGTGGTTCTGTTTTCCCTGATGAGGACCTGAATGGTACACATGCATTTGTAAATGTAAAGCACACTTAAAAATAACTTAAACATCAAAAGATAAATCATAGTAAAAACCTGAAAATAATTAGGATAAATTTATAATGAATATACTATGATAAAAAACGTTGTGTGATGCAGCTAAAGCAAGATTTAAAGGGAAATGAATAGCCTTAATTGCCTTCACTAGAAAAAAAAGACAAAATCAGTGATGTAAATATACAAATATAGAAATTTTTAAAAAACATAAAAGCCAACCTTAAAAAAAAGACAGAAAGGAATAAACAAAAAATATGGGCAGAAATACGGAAATACATTTAAAATAAGCAAAACATAAATGAAATCATAATCTACCTCTTTGCAAACAATAGAGTTGTATCTGGTAATATAGATCAAGTATAGAGAGAAAACTATGAATGAGATGCAATAAATTTTAAAAACATATAAATGGGAAAATTTCCAGAAATACCAAATTTATAAAACATTCTTCATGAACAACTAGAAAAACTGAATAGAATTAAAGACATTTAATCACTACTTAGCCATTATTGCTAAACAAACAAACAAACAAAACTAATGTGTTTTACATGAAAGTGCAATCAAAGAAAGCACATTCCAAGGTCAGCACACACCAATCATCAAAAAAGGACTCCGACTGAGAATAATTCTTTTTATTAACTCAGAAGTCTTCTTTTTTCTCAGGATATTTCTGAGCTTTTTATCATTCTAGGAAAGATCCAATATCTTCTTTCTCCTACCTAATCAACACAAGAGAAAAAGTAAGAGACTATTTCACACTTTATTTTATGAGTCTGGAATAACCTTGACCTCAAAACTAGAGAAAGAAATTATAAGAAAAAATTATAGACAATTTCATTTATGAATACATTTATTTTATGAGGATAAGTGAAATAGCTTGAAATAAAATACTACAAGATGAATTAAGCAATGTGTAAAAAAAACAATTTGAGTTCTACCTAGAAACACAAAGGTAATTTTAAGTTAAAAGACAAATTAATATATTTTATTATATTCACAGAATAAAGGAGTAAAACTATATAAACAATAGATGCAGAACTACTGAAAAAATTTAAAACACATTTCTAACTTTAAAAAATCTCTTAGCAAAGTAGAAGTAAAAATTAACTCTTAACTTTCAAAAAACCGAAATAGCAAATACACCAGCGAAACATGTGTATTCCATTAATAATGAAAGAAAAGACAAGTGACTACCATGGAAATGCTTAGTCCAAACACCGCTGAACTAGCTAGAGCAGGAAGCAAGACCGATCAGTTAAATCATAAAGATTATAAGGGAAGAAGCCAAACTTTTTTTATTATCAAAATTAATAAGAGACTTCAACAAGCCCTGGCTGGTATAGCTCAGTGGATTGAGTGCGGGCTGGGAACCAGAGGGTCCCGGTTCGATTCCCAGTCAGGGCACATGCCTGGGTTGCGGGCCAGGTCCCTAGTGAGGGCCATGTGAGAGGCAGCCATACATTGCTGTTTCTCTCCCTGTCTGTCTCCCCTCCTTCCCCTCTCTCTAAAAATAAATAAATAAAATCTTAAAAAAAAAAAAGAGACTTCAACAAGTTGGCTGTATACATTTCCAATTATTCAATCAACTGTATTTCTATAAAGAGGCATACTTAGAAAATTTTTCTAAAAAAGTTTACAGTAACAATAATGCAAAGTCTTATGTAATAAATCTAACTAAAATTTTGTAATACTATAGAAACTATTCTACTTATTAACCTTAACTATGGCTGTATGTGTGTGTGTAATTATAGGTATGCCCAAATAAGGACACACGTATTTACCTATCCACACCTACAGCGCCCAGGTTGGAGTAGTGCAATGCTACTACTACTACTTGAGACGTCAGTCGCACCCAATTCAATATATACATTTAATGCTACTCCAATGATAATCTCAAGGGGGATTTTATGGAGCTTGACAGCGCATTCTAAAATGTGTGTGACAGAACAAAGGGCCAAGAAAAACCAAGACAATTTTGAGGATCTATCTGGTGGGACTTAACCTCTCAGGTGTGATGTTTATTATAAAGTTATACTAACAACTAGAGAGTGTTATTGGGTACAGGAAGCAAATAAAATTCAATGTAAAACACCAAAATCCAGAATCTGACCCATGCATACACGGTAACTTGAGTTACGGTGTAGGTGACAATGCACTTTATCAAGTCTGTTATTTCAGAAAGTGCCAGCTGCTGTACCAAAGATCTAGACCGTCCTGTTTTAACACAGTGGAAATTCAGTTATACTTCATGAGAGGCTCTGGTTGGCAGGTGACTTTCCTCAAATGTGTAATTCAAAGACAGCATCTTCCATGTGTGGCCTTTGTCCACCTCGGTGGACCAAGTCTAGGCAGTGGAGGGAAAAACACAAAGTACCGCTTGCATGGGTGTCCTCCGGGGCCGAACTTGGAAGTGTGCCCATCTCGGCCACTCGTATTCCATCAGCTGGAACTCAGTCACATGGTGCCATTGAACTCCAAGGGGGGTTGGGAGTAAGAGGTCCGGCTTGCAGAAAGGAGGAAAACAAGTCAAGTTTGATGACTAGTTTTTCAGTTCCTGACACAATTTGCAAATGATGTTCTATCTGATGAATCATGGGAGATAAATGGTTTTGCTTTGGGAATAAGAGGTCCAGAGTTCTGCCTCACACCAGTCGCAAAAGTGTACTTGAAGTGGGTTCAAGGCTTCAGTTTAAACGCAAAATCTCAGAAAGAAATACAAGATGACATCTTCTGGTCTTCCGTTAGGCAAGAGTTCTTTTTCTAATACACAATACATAAATGTTGAATGAAAATGGAGAGACAAATAAATTTTACTAAAATGTACTAATGACAGCATAAAATTAGGAGTGAAAAGCAGTGAATATAACCAAGAAGACATCAGTATTCAGACTATGCAAAGAAAACCTACAAAATAATTAAAAATATCAACAGCCATAGAGACAACTATGGAAAATGGTATCGATGAGCAACCCAGCGAAGAGGAAATCTGCAATGCCCAAGACATCAAAGGATTACAACCTCACCTAAACCAAGGGGGAAAGTACCATACGTTGGACAATTACAATAATTTGATAATACTAAGACTTGACAAGGATATGTCTAAGTGGCACCTCTCGGTCATAGCTGGGGGAGCATACACTGGTACAAACACTTTGAAAAATAAATGACCGTATCTGGTTAGATGGAAGATATTCGAGTTCTGTGACCCAGCAATTCCATTTCCAGCTCCGTGCCCTAGAAAACCTCTCTGCACACGGGGCAACCACGCACAGTGATTTTCATGGTGGCATTGTTTGTGACAACAGAAAATGCAAACCACTTAAATACCCATCAACAGGAGAACACATTAAAATAGTGCACACAGCAGTTACAATGAATGAAGCGGGGTACTGGTACCAACACGCTCAAAATCTCAGAACTGCTGTGTTTGAGAAAAGTGAGAGGGGATAGGAAGTGTCCTGCCTGAGTTATATCATATGATACAAACAATACAAAGTTCGATATTAAGTAAAATAGTATATATTATGATTATGGATCAAAGGAAGTGTACAATTCACTCGGGAAAGATAAGTCATAAATGTGATATGGTAATTGTTTGACTTTAAGGAGAGAAGGGGAAGATGTGTTTGGGAGAAGGGCGAACAAGAGGTCTTAACTAAGGGCAGAGAGCAAGAGAGAGCAGCTATGATCCCATAGACAAATGAGTGGACAGCTGGGGGCCATGCTGTTCACTTTATCATCTACCATTGTTTGCTGGTGCTGAGTATATTTTATTGTTTAAAAAGATTTAAATCTAACAGTCTTTGATCTTACCTCTCCTCAGACACCTTGCCTTCCCCATGAAAAGGTCTATGGAAAAATCTTTAGGTGACTCTAATTTCTGTTTCATCTGCCCCAAGTGATGACTATCGAGACCCCGTATTGGACATCCTATACCTTGGAGTGTTGCTGTGACCCCAACTTGTAGAATCAGCTTTTGAGAGCAGGTTTTTCAAGGGATAAAACTTGAACAGTTTTCTGTTACCAAATCTGGTCAAATGGAAGAGAATTCTAAGTTCATATGCAGCCCTTGGATGGTGTGGCTCAGTTGGTTGGAGCACCATCCCACACACCAAAACGTTGGGGGTTTGATCCCTGGTTCTATGGGAGGCAACCAATCGATGCTTCTCTCTCCCTTTTTCTCTCTTTCTCTCTCTTCCTTCATCTCTCTCTAAAATCAATAAGCATATTTAAAAAAATAAAAATTAAGATGAATTCATATGTAATTTAAGACGATCTGAAAACAAATGCACAAATATGTGGTACACTGCCAGCTTAACCTGTGGAATGACGGACGCAGCCTCCCCCAAACCTAACCTGTCCATCTGCAGAGGCTACAGGCTGCTGGAAAAGACGAGATGGTGGCTGCGCCTCTATCAGCCGTGTCATTCTAAAGGACCCCACGCGGGTGTCCCGGGCCAGCAGCTTAACGGAAGAGGGACAGGAAAGTGATGAGCGTGACTGCGCCATGTTCTGTGCCTTCTCTGCCTGCGAGCTGCTTTCAGGAGCCATCGCTTTGATGGACCAGCGCTGACAGAAATAAATATACAAGTGTAAAGTCAGGATAAGCAAATAATATAAAGTTAGAAAATTATTAGTGATAAAACTAGCATGTTGATTATCATTACAACTGCGTTTTCATTGCAACAGTTATAACCATAGACATGTGACCGATCTCTGATGATGTTCGGTAGAGGGCCCACGCCCTGATGTGCCCGGGACAGTCCTTGTTTACCCTGTTTTCAATTAATTTGGGTCGCAGTTGTCCATAGTTCCTCCTTTCACTCTCAAAGTGCCCTGGTTTGGATCCCCCATTTTAAGGCACATTAACCAAAAAAAAAAAAAAGTCTTCATTTGAGTCCTGTCTCCGACACTCACTGAGAGAGCTCTGGGTGTTTACTTCGTCTCTCTGAATGGACTTCCTTGCCGGTAACAATAAGGTAACACTGTAGCCTTCTGTCCCTCCCGTCTAAGTCCATCTCCCACCAAGTCAGGTTGATTCTCATCACCATTCTTCTCCCATCTCAATCCCTGGTCAAAGCGGCCATCATTTCTTATCAGGACAGACCACATAATTTGCAGGGTCTGGTGCAAAAAGAACGCATGAGGCCCCTTGCTCAAATATTAAGAATTTCAAGTTCATGACAGCGGATCATGAAACCAAATGCAAGGGACTTCTAAGTGCAAGGCCATGTGGGCCTGGACAGGCCTCATGCCCGGGGAGCCGGCCTTGACTCTCATCTGGACCAGTGGCCATTTCCTCCTTCCTGCTCTGCCCACATCACCAGGCTCTGCCTGCAAACCCTATCTCAGCCTGGCACCCCGCCTCCCACCTCTGCACCTCACTGGCTTCCCCCTGCCCCTGCGGGCCCTGTGGGGTGGTTCCCAGTCCACACTGACTGGCAACCTGGGAGCCCACAGGGTCACTCCTCCCTCGCTTTTCCCATCTAGCCACGTGGACCATCCCTCAGTGAGGCTTTCTAAACCCGGGTGCATTTGTGGCCCAAAAATTCTTTTCTTGTGGGACCTGTGCATTATCAGCGAGTTAGCGCCATCCCTGGCCTCTCCCCACCAGATACCAGTAAGGACTCCCCCACCACAAGTGGCAACAACTAGAAATGTCTGCAGACATTGCCACACGGCCCCCGGGTTGTAATGTCACCCACGCAGGAGAGCTACTGCTTAGGCCCTTCACTGAGTGTGGCCCACTCCACGCAAGGCCTCCTGTAGCTGCGCCTCTGCCTGTCTTCCCAGGATCCCCATCATTCTTCCTGCTGATCCTGGCCGGTGGAGGAGGGGGGGGCCCGCCCACAAATGCCAACCGCACCCTCGAGATGACCTCATTAATTTCCCTCCTTCTTGTAGTCTCAGTACCACGCGTCTAGATTAGATTAGTGCCCAGAACGTGGTAGGCCCACAGCAAAAACGTGTAGAGTTCACTAATCAAGATGCTAGACAGAATCACGTGGGAGAACAACACTAAAATGTTTCAGGGAATGGCGACAACAACCATCGCGCGGGATTTGGTTTCGAATCCTTAAACCCACTTGCAGATAATGTGAGATTGAAATGCAACCTCGTATATAAAGAGGGGTTATAAACTAACACGGCTGCGCACAATGTTACTAGTTATTTTTTACAGTTTCTCATCTGATTTAGGGCATTTTCAGTAAATACTACATGCTGTGCAGCAGGGTGGTCTCTGGGAGGGTCAGAGGGCGAGGACCCCTCGAGTGTAGCCACCGTCCCCGGCAAGCGCCTCACCCGGTCATGAGCGTGGGAGTGATCACACCCGTGGGCAGCCCCGGAGCTGGGCTCGCGGGAAAAGGTGAGTGACTTTCCTGAGGCTGGGACCTCAGAAGCAGGGCACCAGTGGACACTTCCTCATCCCTACTCCCCCTGCCCCCTGGAGTGGGGGGTCTAGCTTGTCCTGGCTTTGTCCCCCACCCAGTAGGTGGGACAAGGTACATCAGTGAAAGTGTAAGGCGCCGGTGAGGCAGCCTGAACCCCATGATGTCATGGGGAGATGAGGAAACGTGGGGTGGCCTTCGTCCTTCATCATCACGGCCCCAGGTGAGAACAACTGTTTGTGGTCTCGGGGCAAGCAGTCGGCCTGAGTCCTGGTTTCGCCTTCTCCGTTTTGTGGGAAACAGTGGACTGTGGTGAGCAGTGGACCTGGGGTCTCAGGGCCAGTGCGTGCACCTTCTGTTCCCTAGTGGGGACTTGCCACTGAATCCAGGCTCACCCTGACCCCGGATGAAGGCCCCTGGAGATCTTCACCTCAATTACACATGCCCAGACCTTCCAAATGAAGTCACCAGGTGGGTCTGCGTGAACATACACTTTGGATCACAGTTCAGTCCACTGGGGGCAGGGGGACCACAGTCCTTGTGTGCGGGAGCCCCGTGGTCTGAGACGGGACACCACAAACAGCCTCTGCCCCGCTCCGCTTCTCTGAGCCTGGGTTTCCTCCTCAGTCGAAGGGGAACCAGCCAATGTGCAACGGCGTGGAAAAGGAGGCAGGCAATTCTCTGAGACAGCTCTGGTCTTAACCCACGGCACCGGCTCTAAGGATTGCTCATATTTTTCTGGGTGTGGCCAGGGCTCTCCTGGGGCCCCACAGGGCGACTTGGTCAGACCCTGTGAGAGGGAGTGGCCCCTCACTCAAGGTCTCCCTCTGCGTCGCTCCAGCAGCGTGAGAAAAACTAATGCCCAGACCTCTCCCCGGAGTAACTGAGTCGGAACCTTCCTGCGTGGAACCTGGGCACTGGGATTTTTCAGTACCCTCCAGGGGAGCCCGATGATGCACAGCGGAGAGCGAGAACATCAGCTGTGCTGAAATCATGAATGGGGCTGACCTCTCCAGGATGAGGGCCCTTGCAAGCAAGGGTCCCAGCCTGAGCGAAGACCTGGGAGGGAGGGACTGGCTGCCCTGCTGGGTGCCGGAAGCTTATGCAGCTGAGTGTCTGACAGGAGCCCATGGCCCTCCTGGCCGCAGGAGGAGATGAGGGGCTCTGAGAGCTGGGTGGGGCTGGTTCCTGAGGGCGGGGAGTCCTGGCGATGCCTAGCTAACAGGGTGCCTGGTGGACAGTCGGTGTCTAATTAAGAGATAGTGAATCTGACCCGGAGAAGCAGCAGATGGGTCAAAGACAGAGCCCTAAATGGTGTTTGCAGGCGAGGGCAGGAGCTGCTCAGGCAGCCCCATTCGGCCTGCTTTTGATCCTTAATCCCAGCCTCAGGTGGGTGCCCCTTGAGTCAGACAGTGCTAATCAGGGTGACAGAAGTGACAGAATGAACACAAGTGGAGCAGGGCTGGGAAGACAGACAGAGCAAGAAAAAAGGGATGGAGGGGGGAGTCTTCATGGGATAAGATTACCGGCCAAGACAGAAGGCTCAGAGGCAGGCGGGCGGGCTCCCCCGCCCAGGAGTCTGCCCTGGCTGTCCCCTGCCCCCAGTCTCTGCCTGGGCTGGGACAGCAGATGCTCCCAGCCTGTGATGAGAGCCCCAGGGAGGGGAAGGATAGGGTCACAGACACAGGAGCCTTCTGAATGCAGAGGAAGACTCTGGAAGGGACGGGTCACAGAGAGAAGGCCACCCACCACCTTTGGCCACCAGAAACCCCATCTCCTCTGTCCTATGCTATACCAAACAAAAGCCCAAACTTAACCCGCCCCCCAAAAAAGACACAGCTAAATGTTTAAAATTTAACAAGCACTTTAAAACATGTATCCTAAAAAACAAAATGACGCCAAGGTTGCGGGTTCGATCTCTGATCAGGCACAAACAAGAATCAACCAATGAGTGAATGAATAAATAGAACAGCAAACAGATTGGTCTCTCTCTCTCTCTCTCTCTCTCTCCCCTCTAAAAATCAATGAATTAAAAAAAAAAAAAAATGATGGCTCTGAGATCTATGCTGCCACTCATGCTTGGATACCGATCACTTATCTGGATAATTAAGCAGTATCAGCAAGCAACCAGATCCCCGAAACTTGATATTAATCCGCCCCTCTTAATAGTCACACAGAACGGCCGCGGCAGAACTCAGCCGGGACCTCCTAATCCCTCTTTGCGGCGTTCCGCCCTCAGCACACAGCATTGCTTTCACGGAGTGGTTCGAGGCGTGCTATCAGCAGCTGCAACCTCATTTCAGCTTGGAATCGAAGTATATTAAGGAAGTCGGAAAGAGTCGAGGTGACTGCAGATTTTACAGGGAGGGAGTTACAACTGCCTTGCCAGCGGGCGAGGGGTGAGGCACCTGAGGTTTGGGTTCAAACCAAAGGTGACCAGCAGGGGGCTCTCTCCCAGGTCGGGGTGTCTGGGCAGATGCAGCTCGGCTGTCCTGCGCCTCCATCAGCCAGACGCACCAACCCGCAGCATGCCCCAACCGTGACCTGGGAATTACCACTGGTGTCCACCTCCACCATGAGGGTCTGCTTCGGTCAATGTGCTGCCAATTCATTTCTCTCTGTTGGCCCCGCCTTGCATTTCATCGCTGCCCTCTCTCCTCGGGTCAAACCTACACTTCCAGCTCCTTCCCTCCTAACTCTGGGCTCCACTTGTGGGATTTCTGCTTGGTTCTTTGGGTTTCCAAAACCGCAGGCAGCACTCAGGTTGATTTAGTCAATAAATGTCTCTTCAAACAGCCCATGGGATTTCCAGGAAAAGAGAAAGCAGACGGAACCCAGAGGCTTTGGAGCATTCTGGGTGGCTACTGTCTGCTCCAGCCACCTGGCCGTCTCAGGGGCTGGACGTCAGAGAGTGGTATTGCTCCCTTCACTCCAGGCTCTGCAATCAATCTTGTTACCTTGGCCGCCCTCTGTCACTATATCTGTGCTGCTCCTGCCTCCACCCACTGCTTTTCTTTGGAATACATATCAAATTCCACCCAAAGGGGGCTTTGGTTGGCTCACTCAGGCTCTCCTAGAGGTGGGGACATTCAGTCTGCAGTGACCTCTTGGGGTGACCTTATCTGATACATGGGGAAGGTTCCAGAGGCTGGGCTGCCTCAGGCAAAGGAAGTCCCCAAGAGAGGCTGGAGGTGAATCACAGCAATTTGTACCCATGGAGACACGGGAGGACAGGATCGGCCATGAGGGACAACGTCAGAGGCAGAATTCCAGGACTAGCTCCAGCACCGGAGGGCAAAGTGGACCGTGGAGTCTGGGGTGGCTACCAGCTGGGGGCACCATGTTGCTTTCTCTGTCCTGATGCTGCCTGTGGGTCCACGGGGTGGTCAGCTGTCCCAACAAGAGAGTGGCTAGGGGCTGTCCCCAATGCAAAACACTAGGTGACTCCCAGGTGGCCTGTTTTTCAGATGGTCCCTATAGGACTCCCTGCCCCTTGTCCCCACGTCCCATCCTATCCTCAGGATGGTCTGGCAGCCAGTCCATGAAGGGGCAGCTTCGGGATGTCAGTTTCCTTCCCAGGACCACCCGGTGCCGAGTGGGAACCAGGCCAGGGCACCGGCCCTTTATGTATAAGATAACTGTGATCCCAACTTTTCCGTGACAAAGAGGAAGGTGGCAGAAGGAGGGGGCATGTGTATATCAACAACCAAGAGGGTTGCTACCTTTACCTTTTCATTTTTTTATTTGTACAAAAATGGTAAAATGTTTTTACAGGCTAAGCCCACGGTGCTGCGGAACAGAATGAGAGCGTCCTTAATTAGCATGTCAGAAGATAAGAAACGAGGAAAATATGTATAATTAAATTCTTGCACTAAAACAGGATTCGAAAATGCGACAAAAATAACAGCATGGCTTCCCCCCTTCCCTCCCGACCTTCTCCCTCCCCGTTTCTCCCAGAAAAATAATAATAATAAAAAAAAAAGTGTCGAGGCTGTGGCAGCTGCCACCTGCATCAACCTCAAAGAAAGATTGGGTTGCCAGAGCTGACAGCCTGGTCACCCCCAAAATTAGACACAAATTGTCGAGATTAGGAATTCTCCCTCCATCAGGGGCTGACGGCCTTATTTTCAGACTCCGACGCCGCAGGCTGTGCGCCCTGACAGCTGGACAGACCGCCGGTTCCCACGCGGGCTCGAGGGGCAAGGTGGCTGTGGAGACAGGTGCTCCGAACAGCCCGCATCGTGAATAGATACGCAATTACATTCCACGGGGGTGGGAGCGAAGGGTATTTTTTTATTTCTTTCTTTTGGCCTCCAGCCTGACACCAAGTGTCCTTGGGCATGGCCCTGCAGGCTGACAAGGCTGTTAGCCTGGAGTTTACAGAAACACACAGGGGCCCCTTCCCCCGCAGGGCCCTATCCCCCTGTGTCCAGGAAGTCTGGGGACAGAGTTGCTTGTTTGTCCTGAAGGGGGAGAGACTTGGGGCTTCCTCGGAACAGCAGGGGCTCAGACACAGGGGCACGGTGTCTTTTCCTTGGGGGAAAGAAAGGAAAAACTCCTGGCTGCTCTCTGGGGACCGGGTGTGGTGAGGCAGACTTTTTGGTTTATCTGAGGACGGCGTTGGGTCATTTGGGAGGTTTCTTTCGGAGCGCACGAGTGGTGAGTTCCCCGCCCCAGCCTTTGGGGATGCCCTTCTCCAACGGCTTCCACTCTCACGGGGGAGAAGATGCCGCTTTGAGGGGAAGTGAGGTTGGTGATTTAGAAGCACATGGCAAATGAGACCATCTTTGTGAGGCAGGGTCTGCTCAGTACGTGTCACTGAGACGTTCAGTGCCAAGTGTAGGCTTTGGAGATGAACCAAAGAGCCAAGCCCTGGTTTTGCCACCTCCTGTCTGTGTGACCATAGGCGAGTCACCGACTCAATTCTCTCATCTACAAAGTGGGGAGGACCTGACCGGTCCCCGAGGGTGGCAGTGGCTATAAAACAGGGTGCGTGGTAAAGACCTGTCGTACTGAGCTGGGCGGCCCAGGTGACCCTTCCAGGAAGGAGTCAGCAGACTCCCAGCTCTCAACCCCACATGCACACCTTCCCAGAGACAGCCCACAGCTGGCCACTGAGGCAGGTGGAGCTAACCGGGCCGGGCCACCTGCCGGATGGGGTGGGCTGGTTCCGGAGGAGCAGTGTCCCGGTGGAGCTGTGCGGGCCGTGGCTGGGCTCTTCTCTGCCCACCCATCTCCTTCTGCCTTTCCCAGCTACCGGCCCTTCGTAAGCATCCTGCTCCCAAACTCCATGTCAGCTTCTGGACAACCTCTTGGCTGCATCCGTCGCTCAGAGCAAGCGCCCCAAGTGAGGGCTTCAATACTGCCATTGCTGAGTCCTGAGTCAGCCGAAGCCGAGGATGTCCATACCTAACCTATTGTCCGGCTCCGTCCCCTCTCTGAACAAACGCCAGATCCCCAGGAAGGGGTCTGGACTACTGGGGCCTACGGAGGGAAAAAAAAAAAAAAGGAAAGGAGGAAGAAAGTCAGAGTGAAAGTGCTTGCTCAGCCCACTCCTGGATGCCGGAAATGAGAGAAGTCTGGCCCCTGGATCCGCATCCTCGGTCCTTGGGGTGGGGGAGGGCCTCCCTCACTCAGCACTGTCCGCAGGCAGAACCCCAGTTCTACCGCATCAGTCTGGACCCTCCGGTCCTTTGGAAGTAGGAAGAAAGGACGTGGGAAAGAAGCCCAGTCTGCGTGCTGGGAGTAAGTGTCCCAGTTCCGACTAAACACGCCCACGCCCACAAGGCCGACGCCAACTCTGCCATTTGTGAAAACAGTCACACGTTTTTCCCAGGTGTGTCTAAGGGGCAGAGGTGTGGACGTCAGAAAATGTCCAGCGCTGCTCCCCACACTGAGGACATTGAGGACAAGGGCGAGGCAGGGCCGCCCTGCTGCCCCCTGCACAGAGCCTGGCCTCAGTGACCTCTCAGTCACTCGGAGGGGCTGCTGGTGTTTTCTCTGCCTGCTGTGCAGCTTGGAAGCCCCCGATCAGCATCTCTGAATCTGAGGTGTCTTATTTCTACAATTGATATCAGACAGTCTGTGAGTCCAAATCCCACACCCCCACCACCACCCCATCTAAGAGCTTCTTTCCCAACACTGATTCCATTCACTGGGCCCTTGGTCTTGGTACTGTTGGGTCCCTACATGAGAGCGGCACATAGTAGGCATTCAAAAATAGCTGAGTGCATTTGACAGTGGATGGGATACATGTTCCCAGCACAGGAAGGACTTTATTTTTTCTGGGTACCTGTGGACTTATTTGAATGAGAAAGACAAATGAACAGTGATGTTTATTCAAGGAACAGGGTAGGGGGGCATGCCCCATTTCTTCCCATTCAACACAAATCCACGCAACTGGCACAGGTGGGGAGCATCCCACACTGCATCCCAGGAATTTCCTAACCTCACTGCAGGTGGCCCCAGGGATCTCCCACCATGTGATGCCCTGAGGGGTTTCTGCAGAAAACCAGAGATCCCCCCACCCCAGCCCCTCGGTGTTGATTTTCCCAATTGCTGTCCAGGCAGAGCCACTGCCCCGTGGTCTTTCTTCTCTGGTTGTTCAGCCGTCATCACCTTCCCTAGCATTTCAGCTGCCCACCCAAAAGACAGACCTCTTCCTTCGTTCTCATTCCATGGCGATGCTCACTAAAGCCAACCACGAATGGTTAACCACTTTTCTAGAACCAGTGGGGTGTCCCAAGAGGACTATAACCCAGGGAAGGTCCACTCAAAATTGGATATCACTCCATATATCAGACACCACTTCATAAACTGAGCCCCAACCCCGGCATGGAGAGTCTCTCTGGGCTCACTGCTGTCTTCTTTATCCCGTCACCTCCGTGACTGGGACCCATGTCATCCTCATGTCAGGGATTGTCTCCTGTTCCAGTGGTCTCTTCCCTCATGGCCCAGGGAGCCCCTGACAACTATCCTTAACCAGTTCTGTGCTCTCTCAGGAAATAAAGCATTAATTCACACCATACTTACATGCTTATATGTGCTAAAAAGGGTTGGAAGGAAAAAATGAAGAAGTGGAAGGTAGGAGGGAGAGAGGGAAGGATGGACGGGAGGAAGTAAAGAATGGAGGAAGGAAAGAAGAAAAGGAGGAAGAAAGGGGAAATTATTTTATTACAGATTGAATTTTTTTCACCTTACTGTCTAAAGTCATCCTCTAAAAGTAGGCTTTCATCCTTAATAAACAGCGTCTATTAAAATAATTTCTCAAACATAAGAGTGGTCCTTTTCTGAAGATAACTTTACCTACTCTCCAACGACCAAAATAGAGAACTGTCTACAGATATCTTTAAAAAATAGGCTTTTATTTGCCCTCACAACCCAATACAGGCACCCAGGCGTGGGGGTAAGACATTGAGACCCTCCTGTGTCTTCCAGGCTCCTCTGCGATCTCTGCATGTGAAAACTCTTTGTATCCCACAGTGATACAAGAAGGAAGATTTGATTTTTACGTCAGATTGACAGGTGAGGAGACCCACCTGAGAGAGCTATGTGACTGACCCAAGCTGGCCAGTGACGGACTTGGACTTGAGTCCAGGCAGCCGGGCTCGAGGGCCTCCTCCTGGCACCTGGCCCTCTCATGGACATGCACGCATGCAGAGGCAGCCCTGGCGTTTGCTCTTGGACCATCCCGATGTCAAAGGAAATGTCCTTTCTGAGCCTACAGCCTACAGATGGCAGGACAGATTCTGGAAGCAGTTCAGGCGGGTCCCCTGCTGGAGACTGTGAAGAGCTACCCAGGACTTGCAAGGGGTGCACCCTGTTTCCCTGACCCTGACAGAGCTGGGACAGGTACTGACCAGGCACCTGGATCAGGGCCACGTGGCCCGGCCCTTTCCCCAGGCCACCCTGGCATCCGAGCTCAGCCCGTCGGAGAGATACTCTGAACGTCGCAGTCACCCCCATCCCCCATGGGCCCCGGCACCGAGCCCTGGCCTCTCCGAGGGGTGACGTCAGGAGCTGCTCCCTGAACATGAGGCTACAGCTACTACGGACAGGCCTGGGGGGCTTCGTTCTCTTCGAAGGGCCTTGGAAGCATTTTCTGTGGCCTTTCTTCAGAAAGAACAGTGCTTCTTGGAGGAAAAGATTTGTTTTATGTATGGGCACAGAGATTCGTTTCCACCTGGGGAACCCCAGGGACACACGTGACTTCTGAGAAGAACCCGGGGCCTCTTTTCGAGCACTAACTTTATCTGCCCCAGCATAATGCTGCTTTTGCAATATTTTCTGGTTTTCCTAAATTCCTTACTTATCTCTAATTTGTTGATGGAGTAAGTTTTTGCAAGCTTTCTCAAGTCCTTTGAGGGAGAGGGGGAACACTTGTAAATGATAAAATCACAAATAGTTGTTGATGGCTTTTGAGGTTTTAAAAATGAGATTGAATGTTTCAGCTGGACTGAGCTGGCTGCTCGGTTCTCATACTTTTTGTCCACGGCCAAGAAGCAAGTTACAAGAAGAGAAGTGGGTGAGTTTGCAATGGGGGACAGGCTCATCTATTAGGCTTCCCTCCAAGTGTCTGGAGAGCTCCCCTAGTTTTCAAATAGCCAAAGGTCTGCCCCCAAGGGTTGTTTGATCAAACCTTGTTAATAGGCTTGGGAAGCACTGGCCCCAGGCCGTCCTCAGGCAGGGAAGTGGCCTGTCTGGGCTCGGAGGTGGGAATCTGGCCCAGCTGCTGGTGGACAGGTGTTCATGTCACAGCCCTGCACCCCGCCCCCGGGGGAGCTGCTGAAGGAGAAGGGATCAGGTGTTCTCATGGGTGCCCCTGGACCCATGAAACCCAAGCTCTGTGGCTGGGGAGCAGGGCTCAGTCCTCATCAGGAGGCTGCCCTTCCAGCTGGGGCCTATGTAATGCCCACAGGGCCAGGGGACGGGGGAAGTGGGTCACAGGAGAAGCACTGCTCAGCAACGGTGACATTCTATTATATGGCATTTGTTTAATTGGTGTCTCCCCCATCAGACTCCGTAATGCAGATGCTGGCTGCTCAAGGAGGGCACAGCATTTGCCCGTCCAGTTCATCAGTCCATCCCCTGTGTCCAGAGCAGTACTTGGCCTATAGTAGATGCTTAACAAATATTTGTAAAAAAAAAAAAAGGAAGAAAGAACAGAAGGAAGGAGGGAGAAAGGGAGGAAGAAAAATGAAAGAAAGGAGGATGTTTTCACCTGAGTGAATGTTGGAAAGTATACGTTTGACTATTAAATGTGTCTAATAGAGGGGCCAGTGATATTCCAGGGGAACAAAAAGAGATGGGGTGGGATGAATCCCAAACAACCAGAGAAGGTTTTTTCAGATGAGGTGACTTTTTTTTTTCCAATTGGGTTTTCAAAGTGGAAGATGCTCGATTATTTGTCTCAAAATATTTTTTGTTATTACAAGCATAATACTTGCTCATTAGAGAAAAATTGGAAAATGTAGCAAGTAGAAAGACAAAAATTAAAATATCATAAAGGCATTACCCAGTCCAAATTCCCACTGGCATTACGGTGTGTGTTCTTCCAGTCTTGTCTTTCTCCATTGTTTTCATAACTGCACCCATCGTCTGTTTGGAAATCTTGGAAAACATTTTTAATATCTGCATCGGGGTTTATCACATGGATATGTTAAAGTTTACCTGGACATTTTAAATTATTTGCTGTTTATATTAGCAAATTTTTCATCATTATGAATAATGAGTTGTGAGATATCTTTTTCCAGAATGATTTGCATTTGGATTATTTCCTGAGACGACAAATGAAAGTGAAATTACTCAGTCCACTGAATATATGCTTTTTTCGGCCTGGATGTACATGAAGAAGAGGAAAGGCAGGAAGAATCTTGCAGACGTGGGGACGACCTGCAGGGTCACACTCTCGCTGATCTTGAGTGGGCAGGTGAGCTGTAGCGGCGGCCTGATGGCGGTTTGGAAAAGGAGGGTGCTGGCTTAGAGATGATGATAGTGGTTGCCATGGTGATGATGGGGTGATGGTGGTGGAAATGGCAGTGACGAGGGTGGTGAGGGTGATGGTGGTGATGGTGGTGACAGTGGTGGTGGGTGAGGTGGCGATGGGGTTGGGGGTGACTTGATGGTTGTGGGGCTGCTGCTATGGAGGTGCCACACATCTTCTCATTGGAGCTGTGACAGTAAATCGGACCACGAGAGAGAGCTTTCTTTCTCTGGCTTCTTACCAGCCTACCAAATTTCAGTATTTAGTTAAGGACATTATGTCAATAACAGCCGTTGTTGGAATAGAAGGAGCCCTTTATTTGGATGGATTACAATAATAATTTGGAAAAACAAGGTTCCTGGACAACAGTCTCAACAGGCAGTCTGTGTGAAAACCCATCTCTGCCCTCGTACACGGGGCTGGCTCGGCCTTGCTTGCGGGTGTGTGCTTGCAAAATCACATGTTCTAAGGAGAAAATATGTTCACTAAATGATAACTCTGGTTCGCTCAATAACTATATATTACCCAGCTTTTGCAGCTCCCCTATAGAAGGATGCATAACCACTGAGGGCATGGATCCCCTGTCTTTGCTATTTCACATTTTTCTATGTATCAGGAATCAGCAAACTGTAGCCCATGAGCTGAACCCAGCCTGCTGCCTGTTTTTGTATGGCTCACAAGCTAAGAATGGTTTTTATATCTTTTAAGTATTAATTTTAAAAAATATCAAAGGAATAATAATTTCTTTCGACCCATGAAAATTGCGTGGAATTTGCATTTTAGTGTCCATAAATAAAACGTGGCTGTGGTGGTAGAGCTGAGTGTTTGAGAAAAACCACAGGGGCCCCAACCCTGAGACACTGACTGTCTGGGCCTTCACGGAGAGAGTCACCTGCCCCTGGGTTCCACCATGCCCTGGTAGGCAGGAGGCCTGTGCAGATCCAGGCACAGCTTTGTGTTGGAACCCGGATGGAGCAGAGGTCCTGGACCTAGCTCAGACACTTACTGTTGAAATGGCTTCAACCTCTGACTCAGGGGAATAAAACTTGCATCATAATGGGACTGGCAACATTAAAAAGTTTTTAGTAGTCTAGAAATATAGGGCATTCGGTGTTACCGAATCATGTTGACCTTAAATTTGCTTGGAGCTTCCTGGGAGCTAAATCAACAAGGACAAGATGTTCATGAGCTTCATTGTCCAAGAGGAGTGAAGTTCTTCAGGAAAAGCGGAGTCTTGTCCGGCCTAACACTGAAAGAGACAATTCTCCCATGGGATTCCATAAAGGGGTGTGCATAGGGCCTCAACAATACCTTCCAATATATACAGAGAGCTCCGTACCCTTTTTTAGGGAATGCTGAGGTCAAAAGGTCTCAGGACATTTGGTAAAAGCAATTCCGTGATTGGGCAAGACCGTGCCAACCAAGTCCCTACCAACTGCTCGTAGTTCCATTTGATCTGGAGATACAGCCAACAAAGATAGATTGTCCCCAACTCTTTTGGAAATGCCTTCATGACTGTCATCTCTCTTGTTTTTTAAAAAATTGTTCTCCGTCTTTCTCTTCATCGTGGGGTCCTGGAGGCCTCAGAGATGGGCTCTGGGACTGAGGGAGGGCAGGGTGGTGCAGAGGAAAAGCCCAACATCCCCTTTCGAGAGAATTTAACCCAACACACAGGCTGGGCCTCACCAATGCAAATAAATCATAATGTATTTTCAATTAGTTTGCACTCTTACTAGCTGCTGTCCTGAGTAATTAGGAAAACAATTCACATTCTGCCAGGAGCCGCTCTGAAGTGTTATCTCTGGGATAATTATCTGTCTGCAGTTCAGCTCCTGCCCCTCTCAGGTCAGCCCGGCTGCAGGAGGACACCCTGAGAGCATTAATGAGCTCTCATTGAAGATGTTAAAAAGCGTGTATTGATCTGTTTGTCCAAGAAGGGGATATTTAAGCCTCTCTACTGAGGGCAGGAGACACAGGAGCCCTATCAGAGAGCCTTTTAGTGGGCCTGGCTGCTCCTGCCTTCCCCTTCCTCCTCCCAGCAGTCTCCACCCCAAGGACAGACTTTCAAACTCCACCAAAGGCTTTGTTCCCTGCCTCACACGCCACTCTAGAGCATTCCTGTCCTGTGTGTGTGTGTGTGTGTGTGAGAGAGAGAGAGAGAGAGAGAGAGAGAAAGAGAGAGAGAGAGAGAGAGGAGGAGGAGGAGGAGGAGGAAGAAAGAAGAAAGGTAGCCCATTGAATGAATATGAATCCAAAACACTACACCAATATAAATGAATGAATAAATAAATGTATAAGTAAAGGAGAAGAGAAAGTTTTGCCTTTTCATGGAACAACAGCTAAGAAATGCAGAAGGGGAAATAAAGAATTAGACAATCACTGTTTGGCAACTCTCATAATAAGAACTGATCCAGGCAAGAAATATCAAACCCCAAAGTATGATGAGCAACTGGGTATTTGCCTCACCTTAACATATTTTACAACAAGCTACTTCTTAATTAAAAAGGAGAAAAAGAGTAACTCCACTGTGGAGAAACCTGGTGGACACCACCTTAACCAAATGATCAAAGGCAATGTCAGTAACACTGGCACGAATGACCACCACTGGCCTCCCAGGATGATGGCCGGAGGAGGGAGATGGAACTTTGCTTCTCTGGCCTTCCTGCTGAAAATGCACAACCTGACCCTAATCACCCGGCAACAGCAGACACACACAAAGTAAAGCGCATCTTGCAAACTAACTGGCCTGAGCTCCTGTAAATGTCAAGTTCATGAAAGGCAAAGACAGACAGACTATGGTGTGGGTCCAGATAATGGAGACTAAAGAGGCAGGACAACTAAATGGAGTGGGGGCCCCTAGGTTTGATCCTGGAACAGAAAAATTAAAGGTATTTTGCTCTAAAGAACAGTTTGGGAGAATTGGTGAAATTTGAAAGGATCTGTGGATAACTTTATAGTGCATATTAGTGTTAGTTTCCTGATTTTTTTCATTGTACTATGGTGATATAAGAGAACGTATTCCTTTCTAGGAAATACTTTGAAGTATTTATGGATAAAGGGGCTCATGTCTACAATCTATTCTCAAATGGCTCAGTAAAAATAAATACTAATGTGTGTTTGTATATCTATAAGTACCTATGTTGTCTATGTCTATATCTGTTGCTATCTATCCATCTATTCATCTATCTATCTATCCATTAATTCACAGAGATTGTGGTAAATGTTAATTTAGGGAATCTGGGTAAAGGGCATATGAAGGAAGGGAGGAAGGGAGCAACCACCCGACTCCCTCTCCAGAAATTCCCTGCAAAGGGTAATGGGCTCCGTGAGGGCGTCGTCAGCAGGACTCAGCCCAAGGAGGACCCTGTGGCCTCAATCCTCACGCACTGGGTGTGGAGCTCAGCAGACTGCACATGGGAATAGCCTTGAGTTGGGAGTTAGGGGACTAGAAGCCTGTCCTAACCTGTTATGAAGAAGCTGGGTAGCCCAGTGGAGCCCCCAACTCTCCCAGGGTTTTGGGGTTGCCTGTCTGTAGTTAGAGTTGTACTTGAGCTTTGAAGTCTATATGGAGCCAAAAATAACTGGAGGGGCTGAGGTGGGTCCTTTATGTACCAGCTCACCGTGTCCGCTGAGGTCATCACAGTCAGGCAGCGTGGGGGGAAGGGCAGGCACTAGACTCAAAGCTAGGACACGTGGGTTTGCATCCTAAGTCTAGCAGGGACCAGTTGTCATTCTGGAAAGTCAGGTCGCCTCTCTGAGCCTCCGTGTCTGCATTTCTGGAAGGAAGATATAGACCCTGGCCGGTGCACGTGCAACCAGCAGTCACTCAGCGACTGGCACCTGCACAGGGAGACCTGGGCCGAGAGGTGGGAGGGGGCTCTAGGGAGATGAGACAAATGAAAACAGGTTGTCCTTGGTGCAGGCTTTGGGGCCAGATGGATATGGGTTCGCTTCCCTGGGTCTGCTAATTGAGAAGTGCTTGACTCACTGAGCCTTAGTTTCCTTATCTGGAAAACAGGGACAGTCCGTGGTCTGCCTGTCTGGGGATTTGGAGGTTTTAATACAGTGACAAATGCAGGTGTTCTAGGAAGAACGAGGTCTTTGGCAAGGTTGGCTCCCTCATCGGCCACCCCCATCGGGCTCTCCTCCTGACCCCCAAACGAGCGGTGATCATTACTCTATCGGCTGGCTGATGTTGGAACAATTCCATCTTTGTCCCCTGGTCTAACCTAAGCATCGGGTGACAACCCGCCCCCTCCCATCTGCCAGCTGAGAATATTTCACGCTAAACTGCTGATTCTTCTCACAGAATAAAAAAGCCCGCCCCCCCCCCCGCAAAAAAAAAACTCTACAGGCTCTGGTGGGTGCTGAAAGGCACCTACTAATAAGATTTAGGAACAGGTGAGCCCGTGGGCTCTGAGAACACACCTTTTGTCTCCTGAGAGGTCAACCAGCCATGCGGCCCTAATTAAGAGCTTATATCTGAGATCCATCTGCCCAGCTTCACGGAGGCTCTTCCCCTGAAAATGTATTCCTTTGTCTACCCCGCCTGACTATGCAGCCCTGTCAAAAGGTCACTGTTCTGGAGCGTGGGACTGGGAGGGTGGGGCCACCCTCAGGCAGGACGGGAAGGCTGTGGTCAGCCCTGCGGGGGATGCTCAGATTCACCCAATGGAGCAGGAGCGAGCGAATGAACAACAGCCATAATGAATAAACAAAAGCTGCCACCGAGAGCAAGCGTGTTTGGACCAAACAATGGTTTGCAACCTTTCGAGAGGGGCAGGTCCTAGCAAATAAGGCCATGTGATTGATATGGTAATTTTTTTACATTAGCAAATGTGCGCTGGAAATGCTGTGATTTATTTTTTTCTTGGAGGGAAAAAGTGGAGCTTGCATGTGGCATCAATAATGATATGCTAATGACCTGCTTCCCAATTTAGATTAAAAAAATTTAATTGGCAAATCTCAGATAGAGCTGAGAAGATGATGGCATTCTTGGTTGCGACCCAGTTTTAAGGTCCAAATGCAAGGTTTGGTGAATTTAAATTCCAGGCCCTGGCGTGTAAAGGGTTTCTACAACTGAGATGGGACGTGTTTAGTGGGTTGTGGATAAATTATCCTGCTGGATCTGGGGACAGCTCCGATTTAGAGCACCCTTGCTGGACAAGGAACAGCAAATGTCAGCTGGGCTTGACTGTCGCCCTTTCAGTTCATACATATATGCCCGTGGAGTATACATGTACACACACACAACACGGGTACATACATGCACACACAGTAAGCATAAAGATAGCTAAGTGAACCGTCAAAAATGGTTTTAAAGTAAAGGGGCAACTTCCCTGATGAAAACAAAGGAGAATTGATCTTGTGAACACTTTCAAAATAACTTCCGAACCTACATCCATTTTTTTTCCCATAACCTGGAATAAAAGATGTTTTCTCATATAAGAGTGTGAATGGTATCGGTCCATTCCATTTCCACCAAGGAAGAAGTATTACCAGGTGGCTGAATTTGGATTAAAAGAATTAAGTAGGAAAAATTTTATATAATAATGAACAATCCTACTGTCTCCTTCAGACTCAATCTTCTGCTTCGCTCTTCAATCCTTCATTCTTTCCCTGTGCATGTGTTCTGTTTCTTTCCTACTCACTCTCTCACAATTGGAGTCCCCTTCCCTCTACCCTGTAGTCCTTCCCCTCTTTCTTCCCTCCCTCTGCCTCCATTTCTCTGCATTCTGCACCAAAGCATCAGGAAAGTGATATTCTGAGCAATGGGAAGGCTGGAGCCAGGCTGGGCTGAGTGGGCACTTCTGATGAGCGAAAAAAAGGTTTTAAGCAAATTTACAAATTTTGTGTTGGGCTGCATTCATAGCCACCCTGCACTGCTTGTGGTCCATGGGCTGCAGGTCCTGAAATCCTAGCTGTTGCTGCTGCTTCCAAAGGTTACCCTGACAGCCTGCCGCATAAGCCTCTTTTATACATGGCTTTCTGTTGCCTGGGGATGTTGACCTGGCTATGACTGCTTGCTTTTCTTCATCTATCCTGCTGTGTGTTTCGAGGTTGGGTGAGCAAACTCACCTTCCAAGTGTGAAGTCACCTTACCACCTTGCTCTGAAGTAGCCACGCCCTTCCTGCTGTTGTACCAAAGCTCTTGGACCCAGAGGGAGGCTGTGCCTTTTGGTCAGTGATATATGGAGACAGCCTGGATGAATACTAACTGTGACAAGTGTGCATTATTTATTTGCAGTTCAAGGTGACAGAGTTAGGCCTGATAGCATCCTTTTAGTATATTAAGCTGCGATAAGGCACCTGACACAAGTGCCCTGTTATCGGATGCCCCAGGAGCTCAGGGCCAGCATTCCAGGTCCAAGCAGAGGCTCCCACAGGAACATGGGCGCGCACCTGCAACACATCTGACCGGTCACAATCGGGGACAGCCTAAGGAGTTTTCCCTCCGACTGCCTGGCTCACACCCCCTTTATGGTCCATGGTGCTGAAGGATGATAAAGGTGTTTAATGAAGACCTGTCATGTAAATGAATGTTTGGACAAGTAAATGAAGAAACAAAGAGTGGATGGATAAATACATAAATTAATGAATAAACAAGTGAGTGAGTAAATGAACCAATTAGCTTCTGCAAAGTGGATGAATGGATGGATGGATGGATGGATGGATGGATATTTTAATGGATAGGTGAGTAAAACACTGTACGCCTGCGTTTCTGTGTAATTGGATGGGCAAGCAGAAGAGTGGCTGGTTGGTTAGCAGGATGAAAGAATGTGTGCGTGCGTAAGTGAGCAAAAGGATGGATGGATGGGTTCAGCAAGGTGTTTTAAGTGAGGCTTTCTTTTCTGAACTGAATATGTCTACTTCTGTCCATTCTTGATGTTCTTTTTCCCCTCTCTGCTCAATTTTTTTCTCTTAGTCCTGACTGCTATCAAATACACATATAATTTACTTATTTATTCATTTGTTGTCTTTTCCACTAGCACACAAACTTCAGGATGGCAGTAAATATTCTCTATTTTATATACTGCCCCCCAAGGGCCTTCCACAGTGACGCCGCCTGGACTCTAGGGAAAAAGGGAAACTCACGCTGCTGGGGAGACTGGTGACAAAGCCACTAGAGCAGAGTGATGCCTGTCATGAGAGAGTGGCAGGCATGATGGGACACCTGTCCCCGTCCATCTGGAGGGTCTCAGGAAGACTTCTGAAAGGAGGGGACACCTGAGCCAACATTTTGAGGGCGAGCTGGTAAGAAGGCAGGGCTAGGATGGCAGGCAGGGTCCAAGGACTGCGGTGGATGCCAAGTGCACAGAGAGGAGGCAGGAAGCAAGGCAGAGTCCCGTGAAAGTGCTGAATCCACACCAAAAAGCCCCTCCGTTCACAGTCAAGTGTTCGAGATCTATCTCATTCGACAGGTTTGTGGGCTGTGCAGTGATGGACTCAGATATCACTTATCTAAGTCAAAAGAGGGCCCAACCTGTGGCCTCCGCAATCTGTCTTGCAGGGTCTACACAGGTCACACCTCGAGGATTGAGGCCACCAAAGTCTTAAATGAAGAGTAGGTCTTGATGTCTGTTCTTGGTACCTTTGTGGTTACCTGCCACTCAGCCCCAGCTAACTTGTTCATTGATATTAAAAAAAGGTGGTTTTTGTCAGTCCCTGGCACAGAGCTACTTAACTCTTGGGATTTCCTGAATGATAGGAGTATCTTTTGTTATTGATAAGGAAGTCCCTGAGATCACTCCTGAGTTTATGCTAATGAGTGAATTAGCCTGGGGAAACCTTGCTACCTTCAGAATAGGACTGGTCATCTGAAAAGTCAAGTGATTAGATGATTGTAGCTCTTGGCCCTACTGACCTCTAACCTCTGGGAGTGGAAGGGCAGAGAGCTGGAAGTCAAGCTTTATAAGCCCTTGAACACTGAAATCAGGAGAACTTCCAGGTCGATGTCTAACAGGGTGCAGCCAAGCGGGGGGTGGGGGCAAGTAGGGATTTGTAATGGGGTCCAGAACTCGGTTTCCAGGAAATATCAGAAAAAAAAATATATATAGGGTGTCCTCACCCCCACAAGTCTGAGCTGGGGGATGGGACACATGGAACAGTGCCATTGAGAGCTGTTTTGCATAGCAACAGTTTTGCAGATAACCTCTAGAATGGTCGTTTAACATATCTATAACTGTTAACTGGTTTCATGGATGGATATGTTAAACAGCTGTGGCCATGCTCTGATCCTGGGCAGGGAGAGGGGATAGGAGTGACTTCAACCCATGATGTAACTGGGAGGCAACTCCCCCTGGTTACAGAATCTGTGTAAGAGCTTGGAGATGATTGGCTTCACACCACAGGGCCACACCTGCCCAGAATTACTAGGGCAGCCCAGTAAAGCTGGAAGAATATGGGAATGCTGGCAGCTGTGGCCAGTTGTGGGAGGAGTCGGAAATGGTGCAGCAGAGGAACAATGGCGCCGGGATTTAAACCCAGGCTCCGCAGCCATGCGGCGTCTTTTTGGGACCACGTGTCTTGGGCAGAGAAGAACCACGGACTTCTATTTCTTTTTCTGAGATACGGTACCCTGGACTGGGCAGAGGAGGAAGGAAGGACCATGCGTTTGTGGGTATTCTAAAGGACTTTGGGATCTCAATGAAGACATTAAGTCATTACTCTTAAGTTTGTATAACTCTTTAAAGAAATAATCCCTTTCCTTTTCACCACTCTCTGGCATTGAGGGATGTCTTTCCCTGGTGGTGGGCAAGGAGAACCTAGTATGGGGTGGGGGCCCCTGGAGCACAAGGGTGGGTCCATTCGGTAATAGTATATCATTCGCACCCCCCACCCCCCGGGGTCTGGTCTGTAACAGGTGGACATGTCACACTGCTACGAGGGGGGTGCTCCTGGAGAAGGTGTGGCATTTCTCATGCTCCCCTCCTACCTCCATACTTTGCTCAATGTAGCTCTTCTGTCTGCTATTCCTGAGTTGTCGTCTTCATAATAAACCAGTAAAGGTAAGAAAAGTGCCTTTCTGAGTTCTGTGCATTCCAGCACGTTAGCAACCCTGAGGAGAGGCTGCAAGAACCTTCCATTCATAGTCAGTGAGTCAGAAGTGCAGGTTCCCTGGACTTGTGATTGGTGGCTGAGGCGGGGGGTGGTCTTGTGGGACCGAGCCCTTCAACCTGGGGAGTCTGGGGTTCATTCCAGGTAGTCAGTGTCAGAACTGAATGACTTGTTGGACATCCAGTTGGCCTCTAGAGAACTGGAGAATGGTGTCATAAACCACTCTAGACCTTGTATAACTCCTCCCTACGCAGGGCCCCAAAGACAGGATAAGACAAGCAAGTACATGTGTATTTGAGACCTCACTTTGTACACTTGAACGTCTCTTACCCAAGGAAAGAGGGGATCTGGGGTTGGGTGGTTGATGATGATTATTAAAGCGATACAGGTTGTAATCCAAATAATTACAACAATAACTGGTAAATAACAAAACACGAATAAACTCTATGTTTGCATCCTCACAACTGTAAACCTGCTTTTGCCCACCCTTGTATTTATAGGCCTGGCTTTGTACTTTAAAAAAAAAGAACCCATGTATCTCAACAGGCACTATCTGAACTGCTTCCTAAAGAAGTTTTAAAATCCATTTTAATTAACTTTCAGTGTTAAAGATGACCTATCTGGCCAGCTGGAAAAGGGAGAGGAAGTAGGTGAGGGCAAATTCTCTTACTAAGGTATAAACTACTTTCCTTAACTTGCTCTGCAATATGGTATCTATCAGTCAACTGACTTGGACTCATCTCTTTGCAGATATAATTTAGTAATTGTTTTTTTACTTAACAGTCTCAGTTCTCTTACTGTATATGAAGAATTTTCCAGGATAGTGTCACTGTGAAGCAATGGTATGACGCAGTCACCTCTCCTTGTGCCCAAGCCCATTTCCATGTGACTCTATGTGATTTTCAGAGTCTGCTTACCTTGGGTGGGGAAGACTTCCCTACCCCTTATCTCTGGATTTGACCATATGATTCTTTTTTGTCCATATAGATGTTAGTAGATTCATGAAATAAGCAGAAAAAAAGTTCCTGCTTTCTTGCATGTCTGTTACTGCCTGGGCTTGTGTTCTAGTTCCGGAAGGATAAGAGACCCCTGGAGCAGAGTCAGTACATGCTGAACTTAGCCCTGAACGGGTGACCCCAGCTGACCCCAAACACATGAGTAAGCCCCATCCCAGCCAGCCAGGTCCAGGCCAGATCGGGGACCAGCTCATGAGTCAGATCATTGCCGATGACCGCATCTAGATGAGACCCTGTGGTGGTCGTCACACACAGTGTTTGTGGCATCAGCTGACTGGTGTGAAGATCAATCACAGCATCCCGCAGGTGCTAAAATTCCACAGTCTGTGCCCGATAACTTAACGTGAATGACGTGAATGACGTTCTGAGACTATTTCCATTTTAAAAGAACCTGCTTGCTGGCTTACAGAGGCAGATCGTTAATGGTAAATTTTCACCTATAGAAGAAATTCAGTGACGTGGCTGTGGAGGGTGGGATGGGGGTAAAATCCTCAATGTCTCAGATCTCCCTCAGACTTGAGCATGCATTTTACCAAATTAACTCATTCACCCTGGTGTTTCTGTTCCAGTAACTGTGGGTTACCGCCACCCCAACACACACATACACTTCAAATTGGCCCTGGGTTTTTCAGATGTCGCCTTTTATTTTACTTTTTTACTTCAGATGGAGAAATCCATTTCCAGGTAGAGACAAGGAAGCTAGCTAGTCAAGATCCTAATCCATTTCTCTCAGAAGAGCTCGCAATCACAGGGTCTACACGTGTGTCCTCAGGGATGTGACAGGAGAAATATACTATAATAATAGTCACATGACGGATATTGGAAATAAACATTTGTCCTCAGCTCACAGCACATCATCTCTGTGCCGGTGACGCTCACTCACCTGTCACCCGCTGCGCTGACTCCCGGGGACACCGCTCACTGGTTGACTCCAAATCTTCCCCAGGCCCCTTCTCCCTCAGTGTGTTCAACTAGAAAGGTTCAAAAAGGGAAAATTTCACTTTCCTAGTTTCCCTTGAAGCTAAGGATGGTGTTATGGGTGGCATTGCATCCCCCACAAAAGATGCACTGAAGTCCTCACCCCCAGTATTTCAGGAAAGGGCCTTGTTTAGAAATAGGGTTGGTAAATGTGTAATTAGAATAAGACGAGGTGGCACTGGATCGGGGTGAGTCCTAATCCAAGTGACCCTTGTCCTTCTCAGAAGAGAGAGGAGGACGTGGGCATGCAGATAGACAGACAGGACAGTGAGGACATGGAGGAAGGATAGACACGTGAAGGTGTTAGCAGAGGTGGGAGTGATGCTGTCACTGGTCAGGGGATGCCTGAGCGTGCCAGGAGCTGGGAGAAGCACGGCAGGACCCTCCCCTGGTGTGCCTGGCAGGAGAGCAGCCCTGCTCTTACGGTGATTTCGGAGCTCTGGCTTCCAGAATTCTGAGACAGTGGATTTCTGCTGTTTTAAGTCATGCAGGGAATGGAACTTTGCTCTGGCGGCTGTAAAACCCACGCAGAGGGCCTCCCACGGGTTCAGAGCAATAGAAGAGCTCCCAGTCTACTGGGGACTTTGGAGGAAGGTTTCTGTTTTCTGAGAGAAGGGCCGGATGGGGCCGCTCCCAGTCGCCTGCCCTTCTCTCCACTTCCGGTGCAGAAGCGGTCAGTGGGTCTGAGCGAGCCAAGCCACAGCCCGGCAGCAGCCTCCGTGCACTAGACATGAGAGCAGAAAGATGCAGAGAGCCTGAGTTTCAAATGGTCTTGTTGAGTTACTCCACCCCAGCCCTGCACGGCCTGCATCCACAACTGATGTTTGGGAAGAGTAACTGCCTCATTGTTTAAGTAACGAATCATTTGACTTCTTGTTATTCGCAGCCCGAGGTCTTCTCTTCTGATATGGTAGAATTTAGTTTACTGCTCCCTCTTTGTACATGCCAGACAGGTATTGCTATTCCCTTCATAGTTTACTAACACTGAACAGTTTTAACATTGTTTAGATAAAAAAGTCATTGATTTATTCATTCAACAAATATTTGTTGAGTACCTACTATGCGCTAGTCAGTGCCTGGAGTATATTAGTACACGACACTGACCAAGACCCACGCCTCTGTAGGGCAAAGGTTTCGCCTGTGTTGTCCCCTCTGAGTATGTCATTGGTCCTTCATTGGTGTGCATCTGTCCCGGGAGCTTTGTCCTTCATGTGTATCTCCCAGGGAAGCGAGGTGTGCCGAGCCTTCAGATGTCTCCTCCTCACAGGGCCCGGACCAGGAACACCATCACAGGTCTCCGACAGAGCCATGCCAGGAGACGCCAATGACAATTTAAAAATCAGACGAGAAGTAAAAGGCATGGGAGCTTTGCATCTTCAACCAGCGAGGTGGCGATACTGGTGTCAGCCTGACCACAGGGTGAAGTGGGACCCTTGGGCCCAGCGTCCCTTCTCCATCCCCTTCTGCTTCCGGGCAGAGAAAGACCACAGACTGTTACTGCAGAGAAAGGCTCAGAAAACACCCAGGTCTCTCTCCATGGCTCTGGCGTTACAGCGGGTTCTCTGGGTCTTTACGGAAGATGGTGGCTATCCTCCTAAATCTTGCCTTCGCTATCTTTCTGTGGTGACAATGTCCACTCATCCCACTGTATATATTTCTCTCTTTTTTCACAGTCTGCTGTAGATCTTAAAGTATTTTTAGGACAACTGGGAGGTGTTCGAAGTATAGATGTGTGTTAGGCAGACAGTCATCTTAACTGGGGCCTTTACGATCTTGAAAAAACCTACATTTAAATTTAGTGAGAAGAAAATATTTTAAGTTGGGTCCTTTCCTGAGAGAGGGGAAATAAATCTGGTCTTTTAATATTATAAATATGTCTTCTCAGCTGAGACTTTGTAGCGTCATTTTAAAAGAAGTAAGCCTCAAGTTGCAGTAAAAGAAAAACTTTCAAAATAGGGGGAGAAAAGCAGAATCTAGAAACGGTTTCATTCAAAGGGCTGTTTTTAATGTTGCCGTGGTAACAGATTAAGAAGGGGAAACTTGAACCAGACTCTTGACCTGTCCTGGGGTCAGGGGTTGCCTCCGTCTGTGTTGGGACTCCTTTGACAACTTCCTGTATAATTTGACTATTATTTGCGTGTCTGGGCACTGTCTGACCTCGGAGTCTGGAAAAATGAGAAAGATGGCCCGCACTTCGAGGCCAGATGGACCGCCGCGAGGGCGGGCGCGTTTCATCAGGTTTGGGTGGGAAGCGCTGTTTGATCCCAGGTCGGAGGAAGAAGCCGGCCTGGGGTTTCCAAGGGACTGGGGGAGGAAGGGTCAGATGACAGACATGGCCGTGATTTAGGGCCCGTGTCCCCGCCAGACACTGGGGGGCTGTAACTAAATTTTGAATTTGGAGGCAGATCAATTACAGAAGAAAGAAAGCAAGGTGCTGATGGCCTTTCAGACTGCAGGTGGACTTCTGCCGGGAGGGTCCAGACAGGCTGAATTTTCCTCATCTAGACAAGTGCGCCTCTAACTCAGGCTCAGGTCGCAGGGCGGTGGGCGCTGGGCGCTGGGGCAGGGCTGGGTGGTTTTACTTAAACCGCGGGTCTAACAGAAGACTCTGTTCGTATAAAGCAATAATGATACTCCAGTTTCATAGTTTTCCGTGGCAGGTTTTCAGTGCAAAAGACATCTCTATCTATATCTAGAGAGAGATATTTAAGAAGTTTGGCTTACTAAAAATTAATAAACATATTTCTCAATTGGGGGAGTTAATAAAAACACATGTAACAGTTCATCTGAGCTTCAAAACAGCGCGAGGTAGTTTGCATGACCTCTCCAACGCCAGCAAAGCAAACCCTGGACCGTCTGGCCCTTGGGGTCTTCCCATGGTAAATGGGTATACTCACAGATCTGAGGGGCCACAGGTTTTAGTGGGGAAAGTCCTGAGACCCATGACTTAACTTGTTACATCATCTGATGTGACCCTTGTCACAGCCTTCTGAGATGGCTGGGGATGGAAGAAGAGCATCAGGGGTGGGCATCCGAAGACCCTCCTTCATCGTCAAGGAAGGAGGCTGAGCAGCTGGAGGTAGCCAAGCCACAGGGCAGAGGCAAGAACCTGGGCATCAGGTCAGTACACAGAGCGCTAGGCAAGGTGAACGCCACACCTACTGTAAGGAAATAAGGACTGAGAGGAAATAAGGGGGGGGCTGGAATGAGCTTAGGGCATGGCTGAGAGGCTGGGGCTTCTTGGAGAGAGGGTGGTCAGGCCCCAGCTTGGCCTGGGAGGACGAGGAGACTTGAAGAAGAGAGGAGAAAGGGAAGGTGCAGGTCAAAAGAAATGTTGAGTTCAGAGCGAGGTCAGACTTTTCAAATACCATTACACTCAACTCTTTCCATTTTAGAGACATGGAAACTGAGTGAGAGCCAAGTTCAATTGTTTGACCTAAGCTGCCTAGTTGAGTAGAGGCAGACCCGAATTCAGTCCCAAGTGAAGTGACACCCCAAGGGGGAGACCCCAAGGTCATCCCAAAAGCAAGGACCCCAAGACTTGCACTTTTCCTGACTCAGCTGATACTTTCTGGTTCTAGTTCAGCAAGATTAAGTAACCTAATTTCTAAAATCTTTTAATATCCTCGGGTTTTAGATCTGGAAGCTGGTTTTCAGTTTTAGTGACCACACAGAAAGATGAAATGTCAGAATCAGGGAAGTTTTGGCTTTGAACTCTCTCTGACCAAGACTAGGATCTTAACCCCCAAAATCACTTCCTTCTTCTCCCAGGATCAAACATTGCAACACACTTTGGTTAATACCTTTGGTGCTTTTTCATCTAAAATACATCATCTGGCTATTGATTTTGGGGTGAACATTTGTGAAGAGACCAATCCTCACACACGTGCACACCAAATATTGAGCAGCTATGTATCAGATATTGCTCAATGGCTCAGAACTGCATTTAGTCTCCTGGTCCAAGCTGAGGACGATGCTGGTCACTGGCTTCTAGGGAAGGACAAACTGCCACTCCGAGCAGGTGAGCCAGGCCCCGGCCGGCTGCCCACCCCCACTCCAGGCCTCCTGTGGCTGACCGCTGGAACGGCGCTGGAAGAGGCCGTCTTATTTTCTACATGACAGTTGCCTGTGCTTGCATTTCTCATTTTTGCTGGATTTTTGGAAATTTAAATAGTCTGCTTCCCTGAGAGAGAATTAAAGGGAGGCAGCCCATAAAAAGGGAGCTGGTCGTGAGATCCGGGTTAGAGATGGGGCCATGGTCCTCTGTGGACCTGAACCACATACCGACTCTTCCTTGTGGGCCTCGGCTACTTTATCCAAGAGTGATGCAAAGTGTGTGTGTGGGCGGGGGGGGGGGTGCGGTTAGAGCGGCTTTTGGGACCCAAACCCTGAATTCCGTGTGCTGGATCATGTTGTCTTTGGTGCTCCTACTGGCTCTAGCTTGGTTTTCAGAATCCCTTGCCCCTTGGGCCCTGTGTCCCCTTTTAAGGCATGCCGCGGAGAATGTCAAGCCCTCATTAAGTATCAGGAGCCTCCATCTGCCTCTGTCTTTCCTCTAAGATGACTGCCAGACAGCCGAGGTCAAGGCCACATGTGCCCTGCTGATCCCAGAGCATGGGGAGGGGGGAGGGGAGGGTATGGAGCTGCCTGTCTCTACCAAACCAGACACAAAGGGTAGCTATTCAGAAGGTCTTTCTGCAATCTGCAAGATCCTAGGCTTGCCTACCCAGCGTGAGCCCTCCCCAAGCCAAGTTGTTTGTGTTCTTTTTTTCTGTGAACTGCACCCTACAGCCACATCCAACCAGCCGTGAGGACTCGCTCTGGAGTCAGCAAATGCAGATACACCGGCCAGCTTTCCCCTCCCTGATGTCTGCATGGCATGGAGACCAGGGACAGCTGCCTCAGCTCTAACCCCTCCCCGGGACTAGAGATGGCTTGTCCGAATGCCTGGAACCAAATGCCGGTTGATACAAACACAGAGGCTTGTGTCTGACTCCAGAGCGGCGGATTCCTCTGAAGGAGAATGCTGGTGACGTCCCGGGACCGACAAGAGGGTCTCCCCATGTACTCCTGGCTCCCCACCTCCCAGCCAGTGTCCCTGGACAAGTCATGACATGCCTCTCTGCCTCCTGGTGCAGTAAGAAAATCTGCTGCTTTGGGTGGGCTCTGGTGAGGGCTGAGCGAATTAATACCTAAGAACAGGGCCTGGACAGCAGTAAGGGCACAATAAACACTGACTGTCACCCTCCTTGTCATCGTGGTCATTGGGTCATCGCTTCATTGCCCTGCTATGTGTCCTGCACTGTAAGATCTGGATGTGGCCAAGCTCCTACTGTCTCACAGCTCAGGGCCGAGGTCCAAAGGGATGAGAGGGTCCTGGCGTCCCACTCAGAGGGGTTCTGGGGCAGCACTGGGACCATCAACAGATGGACCAAAGGCTCCTGTAACCCGGATCCCCAACCTGGCTCATTTCCGAGGTGCCATCTCACCGTCAGAAACATAAAGATGGAGCAGAAATTAGAAGACAGCACATAAGCAAGGCACAACTTGCTTTTTGTCACTTGAAAGTCCTCATTACAAGGCCGTTCCCTTGGCTCCGGGAGTTCTTGTGTCATTATCTTCTGTTAAAAGGATTCAAATGACATTATTTGCATGGAAACTCGCATACCAATGATGCCATCTATGCCACTGAGTTGCATTACAATGAAGGGGATGATGACTGTGTCACATGGACTTGACATTCTTTATGCTGTTAAATTGAAAGTCATGGCTGGCAGTTCTTAACTGCTCAAGCCCCCTGAAAATACATCACTTCTGATATGGAATGAATATTTTAGGGTGCCAACTGCAGGCACATCAAATGGGGCTAACCTGTGCTGTCACTCCAGGTCGGGCACAGGTTTCTAAACCACGGTGGACTTCCGGAGCCCGCTCTGAGCCTGCAAGGCCAGACAGCTCAACACCCTGCACCCTTTCTTCATAAACGTCATCGTGACTTGACAGTCTCTTTAATGTCTTCTAAAGGCAGTTTCACTCAGGCCTGTCTGCAGAAAAGTTTAGGGATGACTCAGTTCAGTACAAGAAAATATGGCACATTTGGGAGGGGACTGAGGACCCAAACTGCCTTCCCATTGGATGAAACCGGTGTCAAAAGCAGCTGGTTATAGCAGGCTGCATGCTTGCTTGCTGGGTAAAGCCAAGTTCACGTGGTCCAGGAAAAGGACGTTTGGGGAGCATAAAATGGGACAGAAGAAGGGACAGGGGAGGTGTGATAGCGTGTCCCGGGCAGAGGATGAAGGAGAAAACACGCACAGCTAAGGAACCGAGCATACAGCTACGATGAGAGCGAATGACCGAGGGAGGTGACTCGCTGTCACGAGAGAGGACAACAGGGTGGGAGAGCTGGGACAGGGTGTGTCAGACATCCCGATGGGGCAAATGCTGGGGCGTGCATCACCCTAAATTCCAGTCTGCCAGCCCGGCTCAGCACATGCGGGGTCAGAACACAAGTAAGAGAGAAGGAAAGGAGGGAGTTAGGTGTTGATAAACTTACACGGAACTTCACAATAAAAAAATTAAGACAGAACTGGCAGTGATTAATAAGAATAATAGCTATAGGAGCGCCGACAAGAATGAGAGGCAGAAGAACGGTGTCAGTACAGTTGATGTCCAGACGCTTCACTCACCTCTGCCACTGGATTCTCTCCTTTCTGCCCAGGCTGCTGCCCCCGGTCTTACCTCTGAGGTCTCACCTCTGCCTGCCCATGCGGACCTCAGCCTGACTCCAGGCTGACCCCAGCAGAGCTGCCTTGAGAACCTCGCTCCTGTCTTTGGCTGATTCTACAAGGGTGTCCCCCAGACTTTGCCCGCCCTCACTGGAGAACATGCCCTCACAGTGCTTAGCACATGCCTCAGAGAGGGCAGCTACCACCACAGTTCTGGGCTGTGGACATCCGGCTTCTCCCCAAGACCTAGAGCACCTTCAGCGGCTGAGTTCCAGCCCATTCCCACTGTGCCCGGCACCAGGCCCCTTCCTCATCGTCGAGACCAGAGCAGCCATGGATGTGGTGCTTCACCGCATGCCCGGCACTGAGATCAGTGCCATTTCAATTCTCACTTTATAGACAAGGAGACTGAGGCAGGAAAACAGACCCAGTGAAGGGCCCCGGGTCCCCGTGAGGAAGAGGCAGGGCTGGCCCTGGGAGGTCTGGCTAGCGTTCCAACTACCGCGCCCCTCTGCCTTTCTGCAAAGACAAGTAATAAATGTTTTTTTAATTGAATGAGGCACGAACGTCCTGTCTTTTGAAGGATGTGATGAAGAAGCCACAAAAGCCATTGTCCCTTTGGGCAGGACATATTTACTCAGTTCCCAATGAATTTAGGAATTCTCATTGTCTTGCAAACCAACTCCCTAACCTTTTGCAAACAACGCATTTGGTGATACAATGTCATGGGGGGTGTAGAAATGAAATATTATAATTAAAATTTCCTTTGGGGGGGTTACTGCCGAGAGTAAGTCCCCATGACGATTGAGACAAAGCATAAAAGGGTGGGGGGAGGTTTGTGAGGGAGCTCCCTTGGCTCTTTTCTTATTGATACCACTGAAATCTAATTGAAACATCCTTCAAAAGCAGCGACACCAACCACCCTCTTGGCTTTGATATGGCTTTTTAATCAGGAGACATCATTGCCTCACCATGAATATGGAAAGCATTTAAAGTATTTCGTGGATGGAGAGCATTTCTTCTGACCTCAGTCGAAAGACCACATTAAACAGAACTGAAACAAATTCTCGTTGAGTGCTCCGGGCCCGAAGCGCGGAGGGTATGAGGAACATGACAAGGGGCCGGGCCATCTGGAGGAAAGGATTAAGCTCTGAGTTCATTGGAAAATGACAGGTCAGCGTTGCTTGGGGAGGTGGCGTGTGGTTTGTCATCGCTCAGGAGATGCTCAGCCCCGGAGGTTGCCTTTGAGCCATCGACACAATCATTGCCTTTTGGGGGCAGTTCTTCTCTTTGTTTTCTGCTTCCTAAGATGTGGACAGTGGACCCCTGGCCCAGGGGATGCGTCTCCTTTAGATAATGCCCCTCTGTCACACTGGGGAGCTGGTCCTCGCGGTGTCTCCCTCTTGATGACTCTCCGTGCACACAGGTATCAAAGGCTCTGGAGAGTCATTCAATGAAGAAATCTCTGTACGATTTTGAAAACTTTTTTAAAAAAATGTTTATGGGACCTTTGCCATCTACAGAGCACAGTTTGGATGAGCTGCCTGACTCCTAAGGGGAAAGAACAGAAGGGGTCAGGAGCGGTCTGCAGTGATACACCTGGTTAGCCCTTGAACCTGTCTGCCCCCTGGAAGGTGCCGTCTCCAAATCCCATTTCCTCCACGCTCATCCAATTACACAAGTGACCAGAAATAAATCAAATATAATTAGTTGAGTTTTTTTTCAATAATAAGACATAGATGATCTGATCTTATTAAGACGGGAGTTGGGAGGGTTTAAGACATAGACATAAATAAGTATAATAGCAAGGAGAATAAAGCCAATACCAGGAGAGCTGGTAATCCTGCCTTTTCCAATTCACAAAGAGAATGGTCCCCCGGTTGAGGGGCTGAGGGAGGGGCAGGAAGGGGCCCTAAGGAAGGTTTCTCGAGAGGGAGGGCAGACTGTAAAGTACTTGAAGTGCAGAGAGAATTTTTGTAAGCTTCTTTTTTTTAAGATTTTATTTTTATTTATTTTTAGAGAGAGGGGAAAGGAGGGAGATAGAGAGGGAGAGAAACAGCAATGTATGGTTGCCTCTCACATGGCCCTCACGGGGACCCGGCCCGCAACCCAGGCATGTGCCCTGACTGGGAATTGAACCGGGACCCTTTGGTTCCCAGCCCGCGCTCAATCCACTGAGCTACACCAGCCAGGGCTTTTGTAAGCTTCTTAATAATTATAAATATGATGCTCTTTTCCAATTAAAAAAAGTACTTCAGCATCTCGCTGTAAAAAGAATGAGAGACTGCAAAAAAGAGATAATTGTCAAACCATTCTTTTACATTTCTTTCTGCTCTTCATATAAAATACAGTTGTTTATGTAACACAGCTAACATGTCATGTCCGTCTCTGTGACCTGATTTTCTTTTTGTTACTTATTTTTTTCTTTTTGGACCTAACATGGTTCCCCAAAAGCATGTATTTTTTCCAGTCCTTGTCTAACGTTTTTGTCTGAGTTGATTGATCTGGTTTAATGAATCATTATTTTTCCTAATTGTATATGTTTAATATTTTGCACCAGTTTGCTAAGAGCATCTTTGTGCACAAAACATTTCCTGTGTATCGAGTTTTACTGTTAATGTGGATGGGTGGCAGCAATGTCCTCGTGAGCTAATTAGGGTGCAGAGGGGACAGTTCATGTCGGCCACTGATGTCACATATTGACATGCAGAGAGTTTGTCACCTCCACGGTCATCCCCCCAAATTCCCACCTCTGTGCCACAGGACGTTTGTCCAAGTTCAGACAGACTGAAAAGAGCCTCCCACTATTTTGGGGGAAGAGGGTCAGATTAAATGCAAAATCAAAGCTACAAAATTTTAACTTCTCAATTCACACTTCAGACAGGAGACTGGAGAGTTTGAAAAAAGGATAAAGATGGGAGAAAGTTTTCTCCCTCCCCAGCCAGAATACAAAAGTGTTTTCAGCTGAAGGGGGATTGAGGGCGAGGGGGGAGAGAGGGAGAGAGAGAGGGAGAGAGAGCACACTGCTGGAGGCCAGGGTCTGCCGCCTGCCTCTGGGGCCCCACCCCTGGCTCCGAATGCAGAAGACCACGGACACGCTGCCTTGAGTCTGGGGGACCCGGGTGTTAGGAGGAAGCGCATCGCCCATCTCCTGGAATGCTCATGAGCAGCAGTCTGGTCTGGTGGGTACCGCAGCCCATCACGGGGTGATAACAATTGTGATGTGGAGAAAAAGGCAGTGTTTTCTGTTCCCCAAGTCACCTGTGAGCCTAAGAAAGTCACTGGAGAGCAGCGGAATCTTTCAGGACACACAGCAATGGCACAGAAGAGTGAGGATGGGCCAAAGATCCCACTGGATCCGGTGACTATGTGTGGGTGGTGCAGAGTGACTTGCGGGTGGGGAGGCTGGAAGCTGAGGGCTCCCTGTGCATGCAGGCAATGGCAAGAGACACAGTGACAAGACCTGAGAGCCATGGCAAGGTGTGACATCTAAGTAGAACCCAAAAGCAGACGCCCCCTGCCCACAGCTGCCGGACCACAGAGTAAGCCCCTGACAGTTTCCCACTGACACCAAGGAGGAGGTGAAGCCATCCACAAACAGAGCCTGTGTGCACGGACCATCATTGCACAGTCAGTTTGATGGGGAGTTCAGGTTTGCCTAATGCTCTCATTTTGTATGGGAAGAATCTAAAGCTCAGTGACTTGCCAGCACACATGTGGTGAGTATAAGGAAGGACAGGACATCAGATCATTGCATAAGGACCTCCCTGTTCTCACCGTGGGGAACCCCCACCAATGGGTTGACTGCAGTGCAGTGCCATGTCGGCCACGTCTTAGGGGACACACGATCACCAGCAGGAGTGAGAATGGGGAGCAAGAGAAGACTGCTTGTGTGCACATGCGCAGAAGGCGGTCTGCAGGAGGGGCTGACGCTCTCGGCTAGTCCTAGCAGGTCACAAAAGGTTGCCGTGATGAAACCAGCCAGAAAGGGCTGCTCTTGAGGCTCCAGGAAGCCACAGACCAGTGGACTCCTCAGACCCAGGAATTCTCGGCTTCTTTGGGTTTGTCTCCATTTAACATTGACCGACTGCATTGCTGTCCTTTTCTCGGGGCCTGTCATTGATGCATTTCAGGGTGGCGTAGAGACATCGTCACAATTCTGTCATGCATCAGAGCTGGGTTTAATGTCTGCCATTTCTATTTTCTAGCAACTTAAAATCATCCAAGTCACTCAACCTCTGTTCCCTCAGCTTCCTGGGTTGTAAAAGTGCAGGTAATGGTGGCCACTTCAAACTGCGTATCAAATGTGCCAGAGTGAGCTCAGTAGGTCATTTCGTGAGCAGGGGCCACCCCTGTTCAGACGCAGCATCTCCTCGCCTCCTCAGGAATTGCCCTGTAAATGTGGATACAGATTTCATAAACGAGGGAAGCAAGGTTCACGAAATGGAATCGTTTGCAAGAGGCTGTGGGAGCAGCGTCCTGGCTGTTCTGTACCTATTTCCCCTGCCCGGGACAAAAGATCCACTTCTTCAGCCCTCAGGCCACAGTGATGGGTTCCAATCAAGGTCACCCAGTCTTGGGACCCAAGTCTGGCCCATCACTCCTTCGAATTTGGAGCTGAAAGTCATCTCTTCACTCTTCTGATTGCTAACCTGCCAGTGGCCATGGCCACGTCTGGGCCACACAGAGTGCCTGGTCTCAGAATTGTAAGGTGATACACAGACTGGAGACCAGACACAGCAAGACGGAAGGTCTCCAGATGACACATCCATTTATTTCTGAGGCCAGCTCCACCCTGTCCCTTTTGGGGTTTGATTCACAACTAACAGGTTCCCTCTTCCTGCTCTAACCAGTACCAGTGGGATCTCTATCACCTCCGACCATAACATTCCCAGTGAGTATAGATTTGTACAGAGCTCCTTCCAAATCCAAAGCATGTCTATGTTCTTTCCACTCCAGAAGAAGGAAGAAATAAAGGGAGGAGATAAAAAGGGAATCATAATTTCTCCTTCATTCATTCATCATCCAATCAGACCTTTCTCGGGTCTCCAGAGAGATGGCCTAGGTAAACTCGAGTTGCATGTACGCTTGCATTTTCTGAAGAGCGCCCTTTCTAAATCACCTTATTTTGATGTAACTGCAAAAGGCAGTACTATTTTGGGTTCTAGCTATGATAAAGCCGAAGCTGTAAGCTAGGGACTTTCATGAGAGATTGCACCGAAATGTCAACAGATGGCTTGCTAATCATCTTAAAAAATACTCATTTCTTTTCAAAAATGGCATTTCCCCCAAGTAAGTGGATCAGAAAGCAATGCTTATGGTTTAAAACATATTAGTTACTATGCCTTTTAATTATCCTACTTAATCATCAAGGTCATAACGATAATTGTTTCTAAAAATTAACACCTCTTTCCTCAGCAAGGAAGCGCACCCAGAATGCCTGGTCAGACACGCAGAATCGATGCACTTAAGGGGGTGCTTGCATTAAAGGGAGACGGGAGTAGCAACCCTGGAGGCTGCACGTAAGGATTCCCAAAGCATTCTGCAGTCCTCGTGTATGAAAGGCTAAACTGTGCTGGCTTATTTGTGCCCAAATCAGAGGCACAGATTTCTCCAACAGAGAGGAGGAACTGGAATCTTAATAGCATCCAACCATGAGGTACCCTCAGATCTACCGTACTTTCTTATAAAGTCAGATAGGGGTCTTTGTGAGCCTCCTGGGCCTAGTCCAACACTGCGTGGAGACGGAGCCTCTGCTCACGGTTCCCACCGGTACTGACCTGTCTTCCTCAGACCTCAGGCTCCCCTCCTTGGTTTCACTGTAGATCTTTTCCTAGCTTGTTTTGGGTGGCTTCCATCATCCCTATTCTAGCCTTTAATGTCTCCCTCTAGGCTGTCTCACTACTTCTTTCCAAGAGAACTCCCCTCCCCGTTCCAAGCCTTCAGGACCAAATCTGGGAAGCAGCCCCTCAGCCAGCATCCTCCCATAGAGCGCTCAGCCACAGTCTGCATCTGAAGGATGCTCAGACAGCTGGACCACCCCAGCCATGTGGGGTGGCATCCTATGCACTGGCGCACATGTCATATGACTGAGGCTTATCTTTTTAAGCATTCCAAACAGCTTTTACCTCTATAGCCATGACGTCCTTCTAAAATGTATTGAGCGGGGAGGAAAGAACACGTGCCCTGTGTTAATTCTCTGTGATGACTCCGGGTCCTTCCCTGGGACTCTGATGACAGTACTGTGACAGTGACTCCATCAGAGCCACCAAGAGGAAATAGGACCATTTGACCCCAAACAAAAGGGTCCTGGGTTCTCTGTGCTCTTTGGTTCTTGGGTCATGTTACTAATTGTGCTCTTGAGTCCTCTGCCCCTTGATCTCAGGCTGCCATGGTCACTTCTGACCAAACGCCTCCTGTCCAGTGTCTGACTTTTAGTGGGTGGTAGGCTAGGACACAAGGTGCCCACCTCCACGACTGAGAGTCTGAGGGAAAAGGGGGCCTTTGTGGTGGAGCCGCTGCCTCTGTGAAGGCTTCTGCACTCTCCTTTGTTCCCTCTGCGTGGTATAGTGGTTGGGGGCACCTGAGTTCAAATCCCTGCCTTATCCCTTAGCAGCTGGGTAATTTGGATAACTTGTTTCATGTCCTTATGCCTCAGTTTCCTCCTCTGCAAAGTAGGAATGATAACGGTATTTGACGCATTGGGCTGTTCTGGAGATTAAATGAATGAATATTTATAAAGCACTGAAAGCCATTTTTGGCATTTCTATTTATTTATTAAATAACCAGAATTGATTGCTTCCTTTATAAGTTCCTCATCGGACCATCTATAGACATGAAATAAATGGGAAATGATAGGAATCCGTTCTTGTGTTTATTTCATCAGTAGATGGTGAGGCCCTAAGGAAAGGGCACCTGGCCCCATTGGTCTCTGTTAATGTCTGTGCCCTGGGGCGTGTAGTGACTCATCTTCCTCTGAATTCCTGACCATCCTCACAGCTAAACAGCAGTGCCCAAGTCCTCCGTCATGTCCCAGAGTGGGTGCTTCTTGCCCCTGGCCCCTCTGTCGCAGAGACTGGCCCACACCCAGCTATCCTGGTGACCCGAGGCTGGCTGGCTCCAGGAGCTCTGAGAACATGCCACCTCAGGAACAAATTATGCATTTTTAAAAGTCAACAAATACCCAGACAACAGTCTAATTTGTATGAATTTGCCACCTAAAACAACTCAAAAATTCTTTCCCCTACCTTTTGGCTACAAATACATACACCTAAAATTTTGAAGTATTTCCTTCTAGAGAGACGAGAAAGATACTTCATATCTTTTGTTAGCGTTTGAAAAACGTTCTTTCAACTTCACAACTCCTATTGGCAACATCATAGAGATTTTTAAGGGGTGGCTACGTGTGAAAACAACTGTCAAATTTCTTATACAGCTGAGCTGTTAAGGATGTGTTTTCCATCAGTAGTCCTACTATGAGTTTTTGCCCCACAAACCAATTCGGTTTAAAAAAAGTGCTCTGGCCCTGGCCGATGTGGCTCAGTGGGTTGGAGTGTCATACTATAACCGGAAGGGCGCATGCCTAGGTTGCGGTTTTGGTCCCTGGTCAGGGTACGTATGGAAGGCAGCCGATAGATGTCTCTCTCTCACATCCATGTTTCTCTCTATCTCTCTCCCTCTCTTTCTAAAAAGCAATAAAAAACGTCCTTGGGCGAGGATAGAAACAGCTCTCTGTGTTTGTCCCTGACTGTGCGGTGTGATCGAGTGCATCCCTGGCAGGGCAGGGCTCCCACTTCCACCAGGCTTAGCTAAGAGCCCGATGCTCTCCCACAGTATTTTACATCCTGCAAGTGGAAGACATTTCCCCAAACAGCTTCAGTCTCTGTGCATTTGAAAGCTTACTCCTCCTCCCTTATTCACCTCCCTCCAGGCCCGGGCACTGAGGGTGCACCATCCCCTGCACGGCCTCCCTCCACACGCCATCCTGCCACGAGGGCAGGTGCGAAAGCCCCACACAGTGTTTCCTCAGTCAAACCATTTGCTAGGGATGCGAGCAGATTTTAGCTAAATTTGGGAGTGACTGTGAACACACAGACCCAAACTAAATGTATCCCCAAATCAGCCCTCCCTTCTAGGGGTCCCCCAAATACCCTGGTCACATCAAGACCACGGTGCTGGGGCCCGGGGGTGAAGGAGCAAAGTCAGCGCGGAGAGAGACCACTGTCTTACCAACGCGGAAAAAATATCTTCCCAGGGCAGATGTTCCGAAGACACATGACCACAGGAACACATTCCTAGGGTTCCTCCCCGGCCCCGAGAGGGGCCCATGCAAGTGAGGAGATAAATCTTAAGCTTCATTAGCTTCAGGGTGAATGAGACTTTGCCACGGACCTCGGCTCTGTGTGGATTGGCAGGAAGAGAGGAGCTGAGTCAAGTCGATCTCTTGCCAAGGGTTATGGGAGTGGAATTCTGAGCCTCTTGCCAAAAAGCTGTAGGGATCTGAGCCGAAAGTCATGCATCCTCACTGACTGGGGAAACTACTGGGCGTGTGTTGGAGATAAAAGAGGAAAAGGAGCTGATCAAGGAGGAGAGGGAAGTGAGAAGCAGAGGTGTGCTGCGGAGATCGCTCCCAGGGCCTGGAGTGGGAGGCACGGAGACGCGTGGACGTCCCCAGATGGCCTCAGTTGCAGCGTTTGCTGAGGCTTGTTCGGGGCTTTTCTGAATGCCCAGCAGATAAGTCTATACCCTCACCATATACTTCCTAACTTGAGCCTGGGGAAGGAGACAGAGCTGCAGCTGAGACGAACAGACATGAGGGGCAAACGAGACAGGTGGAGTTCTGTGTGCCTCACAGCTGAGTGGGGGATCTGGTTGACTAAGTGCTGGGTCTCTTTTTTTTTTTGAAGATTGTATTTATTTATTTTTAGAGAGAGGGGAAGGGAGGGAGATTGAGAGGGAGAGACACATCAATGTGAGCTACACACATTGATCAGTTGCTTCTCATAGCCGCCCCCAACCAGGCATTGAACCGGCAACCCAGACATGTGCCCTGACCAGGAATCGAACCTGCGACCTTCTGCTTTGCAGGATGACACCCAACCAACTAAGCCTCATCAGTCAGGGCAAGTGCTTCACCTCTTTCACTGAAGAGTGTTGTGAGGTTTTTCTTGCTTCTTCCTTTGCACAGTTGGGTTCTGCCTACCTACACTGAGTTTTTTCTTGGAAAAAAGTTTAAAAAGAAATGACGGGGCAGGTCCCACAGCCATTTCTGACAGTGAACAATGGAATGAGCCCTGAAGGCTTGGGCGTCTATCTAGTTGCTTGCTCTGTGGCCACTCCTCTCCCTTGGTCATTGTCAAAGTCTACTAGTGGGGAGTTGAACTGAGGAGTGAGAATGTGAAGCAATGGCATGGACAATGGGATAGGGTCTTAGGGGGAACTGAGAGTTAACTCATGTCCACCCAGGCCTTGGGGGACTCCAAAAAGGAGTTTTTCCCTGGAACTCAAACAGAAGAAAATCTCTCCAGAAAGAAAGACACAATCTATTTTCTTCAAATTTCCTTTCCTTTCTGATGTCATCTTATCTCCTGTTAAGGAGTGTTTAGTGTGACCTTAGGGTATACAAGGGAGTGTTCTAGTCATTCTGGAAGCTACAATAATAAATATGACCTGGAGCCTCTTTTCAATTTAAGAGTCTTATAATTACCTAATATCTTTTCAAACCCATCTCCTCTTAAAGCCTTCCACTGTTAAGGTGTTCTCCAAGATATTTTCCGAAATTACCACTCAGAGCACAGCCACAGTGCCTTCCTTTCTTGGAAAGTACCATAAACTTACTATTTTTTTTTTGAATGAAGACTTTTTGAGAAATAGAGTTCTTTTTACAGCTCTGCAAGAACTTCCTCATGAATAGATATTCCGATCAAGAACACATGTTTTTCCAGAGACCAGATGCCTTTCAACTTGGTTTAAAGATTATGATTACTTATTTAATAACCATTTAGGCACTCTCTAGTACTCCTATTTCTATTCTTTGTGTCTTTGCCCCCACCCCCGAGTTGGACCACAAAGTCTCCGAGGACAAGCATTTATGTTTAAAAAATTACAGCATTCTAACTTGTTCTTTCTACATGTCCCGTAAGTGGTTGTGAATTCATTCTGAAGGGTTTGGATTATGGGATCCCTCCTTCTTTTGAGTTACAGCCTTCATAACGATTTAATGAGTACTTTTTGCTTTTCCAATCCGATTTATAACCTATATTCAATTACTGCCAAATATCTCTGGAGTACAAGGAAAAGTGTATTATTACAATGACATTTGAGGAAGGTGGAGCTCAGGGAAGTCTCAGAATCTGCCAGCCACGAACAAGGGCCACCAGGTTTTTCCTCTCGGCCAGATCATGCTGTCTCTCAAAACTTCACTTCCCTGATAGCTGACGGCCCAGAGCACATAATAATGGGAGCAACAAATTACAAGTAGAACTGAAAAAAAAATACAGAAAAAACATTGCGGGGAAAGAAATGATAGCTATTTCAGAGCTACCCCCCCACCCCCCGCACCAGACCCTTGCAGATCTTTGCAAAGTCCCACGAGAGCGTCTGACTGCTCTCTAAACCACCCGCAGCTCCGTGCTTTGATTAGATCTATCCACAAAGATTGAGTGGTTAAATTGCAGATGGCTGGAAAGAAGAAGACAAGCATCCTGTTAATTCTGAAAGTGCAGAGTCCACACATAATGAGGATTCAATCCCATCCTTTTATTAATGTATCGGTGTCTTTATTTGAGGGGCTTGGTAGAACGATTGCTTAATGCTGTGAAATTTGTTGGGTGTTTCCCATCACCTGCAGAGCACAGCCCACACTCCTTCCCACGCACTGTCAGCCCCAGTGACTTAGTGCTGCCGTGGTTCCCGTGGAAGGACACAAAGCCTAGGGTCAAGGCCAGTCTGACCAGACAGGATGGTTCTGAGACCAGTGACGGTGACACAGTCTTGCAGAAGATCACCATTTTGGACACAACCCAGCCAAGCTGGGCTCCTTGTTACCTGAACTTCTTTCTCCTTCATGGTGGACTTGAGGGAGACACTGTGGAAGTTGGGAAGTGGTGTGGTAGCTGGCGCTAGAGGTTTGGGACTCATTTACGAAATGAATGACCTTCAGCACTAAATTCCTCCCTGTCTCCAAAAAGCCCAGCAGGGGCTCCTGGGATGAAGGGAGGTCCTTCTCCTGGTACTCTGCCTGGGGGGCTTCTCAGACTTCTGTGCTCCCGGGGCTCCTCTGTGTCAGCCACGCATGGTGGTCGTTGGCCACAGCACCACAGCACAGAGAAGACAAGAGGCTCTGCCCCTCTGGATGGTGGCTGCAAGTTTTGCCCCCATTCCTGCTCGGTTTCTGTGTTACAGTTTGGGTAGCATGCAGGTACATCGACTAGACCTTCTGTCTTCTTTTTCGTTTTTTGGTGTGTGTGTGTGTGTGTTTTGTTTTGTTTTTTCATGGATTGTTCTGAGAACTGCCAGAATTCCCGAACCTATCAGCAGCCACTAGGTTGCCCGAACAGTTTTTCATCCATGTGTGGGCATCGCCATGCTAAACTAGCATGGGCCTGGTGCGGTGGCCTGTGGGCTTGTGCATTGTTCCCATGCCTCGGACATGTAAACAACCAAGTCACAACAGAGACAGGACATTCATGACTTCACTTGCTGATACTGCCTTCATTTTAAATCAGTGAAATCAATGCACTTAAAAAAACAAACCACCCTCATCATTGCATGTGAGAACCTCAGAAACCATCAGCTTAAACCAATCTGAACGCTATGCCTCTTCGCGCAGACACTGGCCATGACAAGGACCTCGAGGGTCATGAAAGCTCACCCCCTGCCAGTATCAGAGGAGCGCTGGGCTGGATTGGGGGGTGTAATTGTCTCAGATTCCCTTCCATCCAAATCAAGGGAGGATTGGGCCGAGTCCTGCCTCTTATTAGTCACGCTCTGTGGGGTGAGACGCAGCCGTGGCTGGAGCCAGCAGCCGCCCTCCCCGGCACAGCCCCAATTTACAGCCATCTCTGATCAAAGGACCGAGACCATTACCCACAGCCCCACCTGACCCTGGATTCTGCCAGGGCCCCGGACATAGACTTAGAATCTTTAACTCGTGCCCTGGGATATGTAAACATGCCCCGAAGATCTGCAGCCAGGGTCCCCACTGGGCTGTGAGAAAGAGAGGACCACCCCACCTCTCCTGCTAATCACTTTCGTTCCCACAGTTGTCTGGTCTGGGCACGGTCATCTCGGCTCCAGCTCCGCCCCTGTTCGGCCACCTCTTCCTGTCCAGTGTGAGACAAACCCGCCAGAATCATGGGCCCCGTGCTGGCTGGTTTTCATTCTCTGTTGCATTTGTACTTTTTTATAGGAAAGAGGCTCGAGGATTTCACCCTGGTTTTCAGGCACCCTCCTCTCCCTGGAAGATACAGCACAGTGTCTCTCTCTAGTGAGTTGCTGAAGTTTGACACCCTTGTGGGGATACTTCTGCTGTAAACCACTGCCGGCGGCACTGCCGATCCCACTGTTCGGAGCAAGCAATCTGTGGTTCCACCGCGTCCTCCAGTAGTCCCACTTAGGGGCAGTTGCAGAAAAGAGACCACTTTCAGTTTTAAAAAGAGATGAGGGGAACAACCCCAGATAGCTTCACAAATAAGAATTTCTGAGGTTTCTAGGACGTGGGGTCTGAGATCTGATCACACAACTGGGCAAGGAGTACTTCTCCAGCTCACAAGAGTCCTGGGACGAGCGGCTGCAGTCACGAGTTCTGGCCACTTTAGAAATAAGGGTTTTCCTCCCAAAGTCTGTGCCAAAGCACATCTCCTTCTTGATACCCAAAGCTCCAGCTTCCTGGGCCCCTTGACATGGGCTTATCTCAGTTCTGTGAAGTGGTGAGGTTTTCGCTGTCCCTAGCTGTGCTTGGACGTGGTGGTCACCATGTTGCCAACGCTGTAAGTTACAAAATTAATTACCGAGAGATGCATGTATTTTTTAGAACCACGAAAAGGGATTCCTGATCCTGGAAGAGATCTGTTCTTGGTTATGTGTGAATCCCTTTATTTTAAAAGTTATGAAAGTGTGAGGATTAATGATAACATAATCTGATGACAAAGCCGTCTATATTACATGGAAGGAGAATCGACGTTGAGAACAGAACAGGCATGCGGCAAGCAGCTATTTAAACTTAGGACCAGTTGATAGAACCTCCCCTTGTCAACTTGGCATCATTTGGAGCTGACCGAAAAAAAGAGTGTGGGAAGTGCCATCCAACACACTTCCCGTGTATTACTTGGCTAAGGCCGTCATAACTAAGTACCACAGATACCACACACCAGGGGGCTTACACTGTGAGAAATGTATTCTTAAGGTTCTGGAGGCTGAAGTTCAAGATTAAGGGGTAGTCAGGGTTGGCATCCCTGGAGGCCTTGCTCCGTGGTGTGTGGATGGCCGCCTTCTCCCTGTGTCCTCCCATGTTCTTCCCGTCGGGTGTGTCTGTGTCCTAATCTCAGCTTCGATAAGGACCTATTGGACTAGGGTCCACCCTGAAGACCTCATTTTAACTTAACTATCTCTTTAAAGACCCTATTTCCAAATACAATCACATTTAGAGAGTAGGACTTCAACATACGAACTTGGGGAGGGACCCAGTTCAGCCCAGAACAGACCCTTTAGGTTATTACCGCCACCTCTGCATTCCTGAGTGTTCACGTGATTCAACACTGTTCTGTGGAAGGTTCCATAACTTCATCCTGAAACCCTTGTCCTCTCTAATCCAGAAATCACAGCCAGATCTGCTCATACAGGTCCCCCGAAGCCTCCTTGTTTTGGCATTCTTCCAGGTGGCCTCTCATCGCCCTGGAGACTGGGTAAACATTTGCCCTTCAGCTGTCCAGCCTTTGCTCAACCCAAGTAAGCACCCGTCTTCCCAGACCCTTCCTGGACATTCCTGGGCTCAGGGCGTGCAGCCTCATGGGGACCAGGAGGTGAGGATCCGTGTGCTGGGGAACAACGGGTGTTGGATCAGCTGCAATGAGATGATTTTGCAAAATATGCCAGTTTGCAGGTTTATTTTAATGTTGAGGGCCTAAATTAAATTCCAAGTGGTAACATGTACGCTGGCCTGGTGGATTTTGAATTTCTAAAGTGGATACAAATTTGAACATACATTTTGGAAGCTACAGGCAGCAAAGCAATTACTCCAATGTAAAACTAAATAACCAACACATTTTCCAACTTCAGAGAGATATTTCATCATGGTTTTCATTCTGAGGCAAACGAGGCCTCAAAACCACACAGATAAATCATGAAACATCTGAAAACAGGCCTCGTGTTCTCTGGCTCCAATGTCTTCCATGACTGTGAATTTGGACACATATTCTTTGAAATGTGGGCCCAGGGTCCGCGCCATTTGGAGCAATAAACAAAGTCCTGCAGACACGGCATCCTCCGAAGGCTGTGGGCAGGGGGCAGCTCTTACTGACACACCGTCACTCAGAAGTTGCCCTAACGACCCTGTGACAAACGCCATGTCATGGAACAGTGAGTGCACCCAGGGTGAGGTCAACATGGACAATGCTTGGAACCGAAACACGTGTGAATGCCTAGACAGTTGTTGAGTCCCAGGGAGAGGCAGAAGCCAGATCTGAATGTCAAGTCCACTGGGGTTGAAGTTTCAGTTCTCTGCCTGCCTTGAAAAGATCATTTACTTGTCGGCACATCAACGATCTTGTTTGTAAATTGGACCTAAGCCCCTGCTTTGGGGTGGCACGGGCTCAGAGATAATTCAGCCCAGTCTCAGGCACACGGCAGCCACTGCCCAAGGCTCTTGTTCAAGTTTTACTCCAGTGAAAATTTGACAGAATGTGTAGGAGAGATGGAGAGAATCGGAAAGACTGTAGCGGCAGACACAGCAGCAGAGACGCTACCCTGGGAACTGACAATGGTCTGGAATCGGGGTATAGATCATGCATACCTGTAACTTACAGATGGTGAGCAGAAAACCGTTCAGTGGCACAACTTCAGGATTTTGCAACCAAGGCGATACAGGGCTATGATAGGGTCTGTGAATTTTTGCATGAAAGGGAATTTTCATGTGACACTTAATCTGAAACTGTTATTTTGTATCCTTAAAAGAACAATTATATGCTATGTCTCACCTCCTTGATACACTGTGTGGGGCAGAAGCAGATCTTTTGCAGAGTTCTCTCTGGAAAAGCGAACTTTCCTCAGTTTCAGCATTCGGCGAACACTCTGGGGTCAGGAGGATTAGAAGGGGAGTTCAGATGGCGGTGCCTATAGTTTGTGTTTAAAGTTTCAACTATGAACCGCTGTCAAAGACAGCGAGGGAGGGCCAGCCGGTCCAGGGAGCCCCTTCAGCTAGCTGCTCAGGGGAGAAGGGCACCAGCTGCGGGCCCAGGCGGGATATGAAAGAAGACGATGCAGACTCCAATCCAGGGGAGGAGCCCGTGCCCCGGGGCGCAGTGGAGCAATGTCTTCCGAGTGCAGAAAGATTTGCACTCGCATCAGACCATTATTTCCTGCCGTTGGCTTATACAGATGGCTTCAATGGCTGCTTTGTCAATGAACCTGGTTTGTGCTGCATGTGGATTTAACGTTTACAGCCAAGCCTTTCTATAGCCTCTGTCAGTCCTAAAACCAAAGCCCCTGGTAGTCTTCCCTAACGGGACGAAAAGGGGCGTCAGCAAGAGCGCTTAATTATTTCATAATCGTAATTTCTTTACATTTTCATAACACTTCTGAAATATGATACTACCATATTTTTAGACTATAAGATGCACTTTTTCCTCAAAATTTGGGAGGAAAATGGGGGTGTGTCTTATAGTCTGAATGTACCTTACCTGGCTCGCTGGGAGTGGCGGGGGTGGGGGTGTGGAGCGGGGTCACAGGAGGCAGGAGCAGGTAAAATATTTTACCACATTTTTTGCTTCAAAATTTTTTTCCCTACTTTCCTCCTCTAAAACCTAGGTGCATCTTATGGTCTGGTGCATCTTATAGTGTGAAAAATACTGTATGCACATTTTATGGAAACAATAGGGTAGAGACTAGGGTGAGGGAAGCAAACAACCTAGAGGCAAAATTTAGGGTGGCACTCACTGTCAGGTGCCTACCTGGCACCTGCATGACCCTGAGGGCAAGCACCTGCTTAAATGTGGCCCTTCAGGTGCCTCACTTGCTGCCCTTTGTTCCGGGTTTAGGAAACAGGTTCAGGGAGGTGGACAGCTGGTCACCATTTCCAAGCTGCTTCCAGTAGGGCCTCAGACTTCTCCCAGGTGAAACCAGCCGATGCAAGTTGAGGCTCTGGTGGCCCATGCTACACTATCCTGGTGACACGTCCCCACAAGGAATGGGCCCTAGACAATCCACATGAGATCTGCTTCTGACCCGATGATCACACATCACACACAATCCCAGACAGGCAGGGTCAGCGCCCTCCCCAGGCTCACATACCACCAACGGAGCTGGGTCTGGTCTCCAGGGTAACCTGGAGATGGAGCCAGCAGAGGGAGATGGGTTGGTACCATGCGGGTGAGTTGTCCTAAGCAAAGGGAAGACAGGAAACGTCCAGGCTGATCCGAGCAGTGGCATCTGGTGAGGTTGGGAGGCAAGACAGGACAAGCGGGCCTGGGATGATGGAAATGGGGGAGAGGGTAGTGTGCTCCCAACAGCCCTCCCCCTGGGGCATACCTGCTCTCGCATCCTCGTGTGTGGGGGGTCTGGTCACTTCCCAGCCTGTTCCACACGTGAGCCTGGCTACCTCCACCCCAGAGGAGAGGCATGTGCTGTCACTGTTGCCTGGGAGGGACATCTGTGATCTCGGCACTCCAGGCACGGGCTCTGGCAGCACAGAGAAGCCACCCAGACATTCGGCTGCTCCCTCCATCTGCCTAGGGAAACCTGCAGCCCATAGGTCCAGCCAGGGCCACCTGTGAGGCCACATGTTTGGATGCAAGAGAACATTTGTGGAACGAGACACCGTTTGTCTGTTTAGGTTGCAGCCACAGGACATTAGGTAGAAATACAAAAGCTTAGAGTGTTTCCAACTGGAGGTCTCCTGAGTGTGCATGTAGCCAGGGGCTGCCTCTTTCTTGTACACAAGATTTGGACACCCAGGCAAACTAAATAACTTACAAACACCTTTGAACAAGAGCTCAGATCACCCAATTTATTCGGTGCATTCCTATTCATGCTCACCTTTGTCTGGGACCAGCAGGCCGCTCATAGGCCAACAGGACCAGGTACGGGGCGTAGAACTCAAAGGTCCGTGTCTTCTAAACCCTGAGTTGCATTTCAAGCTGTTTGCATTCCTTTAGCAACTCTGGATCCAGGGCAGCATTCCTATAGGAAACCCAGAGAGAAGTAAGTCTTACTGCAGCCTAAATTTGTCTTGTTTTGTTTTGTTTGTTTGGTTGGTTGGTTTCACTTAGCCTGCTCCCTGAGGTCTCTAGACCTCTGACCTCAGAGGAATGGCGAGTCGGAGCCACCTCCTCCGTGTGTGCATTTATACTATAGCCAAGCAGTGCCTTCACAAGTGTTCTGTTCAGAAAGACTGGACGTATTCTCCACCAGGAAAACAATGCCCTTTTGCTATACGCTTAATTAAAACAGTATAAATAAGGAAAAACGGAGGTGCACATCAAGAAGCCCTGTACCCCATAGCAATATGTTATCAAAAGAACAGTTTATACCTTGGGCAAATTCAGATCCTCTTTTACTGCCATTCATTCATTAATTTTTTTTTCATTCAGTCCTCAAACATTTTGTGAGTCCCTCCTGTGGTTTGGATGTATTCTAATTTCCGGTGCAGGAGCAGAGCGGCTTCTAACAGCTGTGGTTTTTCGGACGTGTTGCGGGGAATTCTTTACCGAGTGCCTATCGAGACAACTGAACCATGACAGGTAGTGTAATGGTCGAGGTTGCTTACGTGTCCAAGCGTTCTGTGAAACGCTCATTGCGGTCATCCCTGCCTTTCTCTTCTCCACAAGCTCTGATGACCTACATTTAACGTGGAAGTAGCAGTCAGCTCATATTCCATGTGAGCTTTGGCAGGAGCCGGGCAGTTTCCACATCGAGTTTCACCTGAACATAAAATTCCCAGTGCTCAAAAATGACCCGTGGATTGTGTGATTCTTATTGGGTCATAAGAGGCAACATCCCTTCCCCAGCTTGTAGGAGGGGTTGCCAAACCCTTTCCATAAAATCATGTCTCATGGCTTGTGCTGCCTCTGCAAACATCCTGAGTGAGACTGGGAGTCGGGTTCTGCCCACCCCGTAAAGGGCCCGCCAGGGCCGGTGGGCTCATGCCCTCAGAGAGTTTTTTAGGGAGAAAAATGTGCGTAGGTACTAGAGACCACAGCAAAGAGAAAGCATCACTGTTTTCTAGTTTTTGTTAATTGGGAAACTGAGTTCCTTAGAGTGAATTGATTGCTTGCCCATTATATTTAAAACACCTTTAAGTCATTCGATACCCTCAGTATCTAATGGATCTTGGTTCCCTAACACATGAAACAATTTAAATTTCAGTTTTTTAGTATGCAGTGTTAAGGTAAAGCATCAAATAATTTTTAATTTTATAATACATTAAAATAACATATCCATTATTTCAACAAGTATTTATTGATTGGGCTCTATGTGATGGGCGTTTCTCTAAGATAATGAGGATAAATTGGGGAGCCAAACTGACAACATGCCTGGACTCAAAAATTTAATGAGAGAAGGAAGGCAATAACCTAACTTGCAAATTAAAACAAAATTGTGATAATCATTAGGCAAATAATTATAATAGGGGATGTGACAGAGAGTAGCAACTTCTGGTCATCTATTCATGTACAAGCTCTCTGGAGGAGAGACATTTGAGCTAAACCTATGTGATGGAAGGGTGATATGGGTAGATTGTTGGGAGAACATTCCAGGCCCAGGAAACAGCTGGTCCGAAGGCCCTAAAGCAGGAAGTAGGTAGACTATTCATGAACGGAAGGAAGGGCAGCGTGTGGCGGCACGCTGCAACAAGAGGACGGAGGAGGAAACCTCAGAGCTGAGGTCTGTAGATGCCGAAGGGTCTCTGAGCTCGGACAAGGAGTTTGAATTTTATTAAAAGTGTGACAGAAATTCACTGGGGTGTTTTGAGTCAGACATCCATGCCACAAGATTTGCATTTCAATAGCATCACTCTGGCTACCGTGTCTGGACTAAAAGAGCTGCAGAGTGGGTCCCAGCAGGTAGCCCAGGTGGGAAGCACTCCGAGTCCCACAGAGAAGGACGGATGCCTGCCTCTCCCTAAGATGACGAAGGAAAGATGAACCAGATCAGATGGATCAGCATATATTTAGAAAACAGAGTGGGCAGGCTTCGTTGATGGAGCAAATGTGTATGGCTCATAGGATGTTTGAAAACGGTCAAGTTTTCAAATTGTGAAATTTTTGAAAAATACACCAGTACAAAAGAAACAAGTCAACCCATCTACCTCGTGGGCTCCTCAAAGCATCCTGCTCTCTGCTGTGCTCTCTTTAATCATTGGTTTTCAAGGCACTATCTAAACTCGCCACAACGCTTGAGGAATTACAAGTACTCACTTTTTTTTCTACATCAACACCCTGAAGAATGAGAAGGACCTTCTGGATACCTGGCTATGAGGTGCTGCACTCAGGAGGCGTTTAATGTGGCTTTGGGTTGGACCTGGGGTTGCAGAAGGATAAGAACAGAACTCCTCCTCTCAGCGAATTGGACCACAGGGTCCCCCCTGGGCAGGGTCCTGTGATCTGGCTGTGTGGAGGGGTGACCATGGCCCAGGAGCGGGAGGGACAAGAGAAGTGGCTTGAATGAGAAGTCTTATACTGAGTTCTCCAGATAGCCTCATGTCCAAGGGGCCGAGAGAGAAGAAGGGCATTCCTATCAGAGGGATAGGAATAAATATCCATGTCTTTCCTGAACTCACATGCAGACATCCTAACACTTAAGGCAAGGCTATTGGAAGGTGGGGCCTTTGGGAGGTGATTGGGTCATGTGGCTGGAAACTTCATGAATGTGATTAATGTCCTCACCAAAGGGACCCCAGAGACCTCTCCCACCCTCTTTCTGCCACGTGAGGATGCAGTGAGAAGATGGCAGTCTGCCAACCCAGAGAGAGCCCTCCCTAGAACGTGACCCCGCCAGCACCCGTATCTTAGACTTGCAGCCTCCAGAACTGTGAACATTAAAATTCTGTCATTAATAAGGCCCCGGTTAGTGATACTTCAGGATAGCAGTTTGAATGGACTAAAACGGGAAGAAGCAGCATATACAAAGTCGGGGGCAGGACGGGGGTGCTCTCAGTGAGGGGGAAGGTTGGTGGCCGGAGAAGGGCATGCAGAAAGGGCAGCAGGGAGTGATGTAGTTAGGCTGCCATGTTTAGAAGAGCGCTCTGGTCGAGGTGCAGAGAAGAGACGGGGTGTTCAGGTGAGGATATGGTGAGAAGTTCCGTTATTCCAGGAGAGACTGGAACAGAGCTTTGGCTAATGTAGTAATGGCGCCATTTTTTTTGTTTCGTTTTGTTTTGTGAAGAGGTAGTCATATCCTAGTTTGGGCGCCATTTATAAATTCGTATATCTAAAACAATTTTTGATAGAAATGCAATGTAAGCCACAAATGTTTCTAAATGTTCTAGCAGCCATATTGGAAAGAGTAAAAATACAAAACAGAAGAATCAATTTTAATAATGTCTTTTCTTTAACTCAACATAATCACAATATTGTCATTTTCACACATAAAGCAACATCAAGTATCAATGGGATATTTCACTTTTTTGTTCTTGCCACCTTGGAAATGTAGCATTTTACATGTGCCACACACATCAGTTCAATCACCTGCATTTCCAGTGGTCGGGAATGACATGTAGAAGTGGCTACCAGAGCAGGCAGCCTTGATCTGGAACATTCTAGATTCCCCACTTGAACTCTGAGCCAATGACCTCCTGCATCATTTATACACTAGTGTTCCATCACTACTGCAGAAACCTGGAGCCAGGAATCCCCGATTCCGGGACCTGAGGTCACACAAAGTTGCCCTGTGCTCTAGACACAAAATAACCAACGGCCCAAACTCCTGCTCTCTCCTCTCCCTGACAGGGCTGGGAGTAATGATTGCTTTGAGCCCAAAGGTCCGGTGGTTGAACCATTTTGGGCTCTGGCGGCGCAGGAAATTTCAGAAGCATTTTTTAAGGACTGCAATATCCTACTGGTTTTCGTGTGAGGACGTCTGCTTCCGGAGAGCAGTTTGGCCCCAGGCCCTATTCAGGGCTGATGGGGAAGATGGGTCGGCTTCCTCTGTGGTTGGACAGAAAGCCTTCCAGTGAGACTCCAGGTCCGTGGGAAGTGGGCAGGGCTGTTCTGCCGCCGGGCTTGTCCCATGAGTCAGGACGGAGCTGAATGATGGCAGGCGGCCCTAGGAGAGATAAGAGACAGCTAGGGTCCAATCAGGCTTCATCACTCACCGGCCCAAGTCACTTCTTGCAAACAATGAGGTGTTCACCTGCCTGGTCTGGCTGCATTTCAGAGTGAGGCATTTCTTTCCTTGCCTGAATTCCCCTAAAATCTTCCGCCGGCCAGAACTTTCATCACTCCAACTCCTCCTCCTTGCAATGGATACGCTTTGAGAATTGCCCAGTTTCAGGAGAAACCAGGGAAACCTTGCTATGTGATGGCCTTTCATGTTGACCCGACTAAGCTCTAGGCAGCATGCATGCTCTCTGAGTTAAGGAAAGAGGCGGGGTACTTCTACACATAAACAGCCGGGCGGATGGATAGGCAGCAAAGTGAGCGAGGCAGAGTGGAAGGCAGAGGGGCAGAGGCCTTCATTCGCTAGGCTTACCCAAGTCACTCTGAATTCTGTAGGCATCTTACAGGAAGTGTTTATAGGAAGTCCTCAAGCTGAGCTCTGCTCCCTTATCAATACCTTATCATTGCCTCTATCTCTGTATTAGTCACCCTTTCAACTGAAAATCACACCTAGACATGTTCTCAGAATGGGGTCAGGACCAACTGCTTCACAGTTGTTCAAGGTGCCAGTTGGAAGGCGTATTTCTGGATCCCGCCCAGGACGCCTGAACTAGAGACAGCCTCCGTAACACGTATCCAGGTAGTCCCAGTGCTTTGTTATTTTTTAAACTCTTTTTTATTGTTTTTCAAGTACAGTTGTCTCCATGTCCCCCCCTCACTCCTCCCCACCCCATCCATCCCCTGGTTTCTACCCTTGATCCTACTCCTCTTTGGTTTTGTCCATGTGTCCTAATGCTTCTTTAAAGCTGGGAATGTTCTAGAAGGTTGTGGTTTTCTCATCCTTTGTGGTGCATTGAATCACCTGGGGAGTTTTAAAAGTACGTCCTGGGTTCCACACTCAGGTGCTCTGATGTAATTAATATGCGGCATGGCCTGGGCGTCAGGGTTTCTCAGAGTTCCTTGGAGCCTCTGATGTCTGTCCAAGGTTGATGATTGCCACTATCTGTGTTTAGGTCATAGCCCCTGGGCTGTCCTGGCAACCCTTTGCGTGCCAAGTGCCTCCAACACACACACACACACACACACACTCTCCTGCACTGGTGCAGCCACCCCAGCCTGGGCCCGGTTTCAACCTTCCCACCGGCCCCAGGCATCATCTTGAAAGTCAGTCACACCCCAAGCTCCGACACTTGGAAGTCGAAACTTAATATTATGAACAGGGCAGGAGCATGTTTTCTGCATCCCCCAAAGAATTCACTTTGCTACAGCCTTCACTCATTAGTGAGAAATTCTGACCCACAATTCTCCATGCAAAGAGTAATCATCCAAACACATCCCAGGTCCCCTTCTGAGGGCCCACCCAGCTTGCAGGCCCTCCCGTCCCATATCCCAGCAGTTATTTATATGGTGATCATTTTGAATGTCTTACTCCACGTGACAGTTCCACAGGAACAGAGCAGGCCGGGCCTGGGGCAGCGGCAGGAGTCCCGAAACAGTCACTTCGTGTTTGCCCTCAAGAAAGGAAACGCATGATTTTCCCTTCCTAGTAAATATCTTCTCCGTAGACAGTCTAATTTATTTTCAGCTAGAGAGAGAGCCTGAGGCGGTAATTTCCTCAGGGGCTACCAAATGAGTCTGTGGATGACCAAGGCCAAGTGGAGGAGAGGCTGTGCCTTCAGACCAGCCACAGACTGCTATCCAGACCGGGGTTCCTGGGACCCCAGGCTCCTGGCTGCTGCTGTGGGCTCCTGAGTGAAGACACAGCCCGGCTCTTCCTGCCTGCAAGTGTCCCTGCTGGGTCGCCTTCGGCCTGCCCCCGTTAGTGTGGAGGGCGGGCATTTCCTAGGCCCTTTTGCCAGGAATCTGCATTTAGATAGAACATGTTGTAAAATTGAAAACCCGACAATTTCCATGCATCTTTTCTTTTTTCTTTTTTGGATAGGTAAAGAGTGATTTTGTAGTATCTTTGAGAAGGAAGATTACAGTACAAATTCTAGCTCATTATAACTATTGAAAAATATATTAATCCTACAGTTTGCAAACACAAATGGCATGCTGACAAAGCTTCTGGGGTTTACAGGTAAAGAGGGAAAACCCTCAGTTGTGCCTATTTCCCTCTTAATTTAAGGCAGATAACCTCTTTTTTCTTTAATTTTGAACTCATTTCACTTTTAATAATTTCAAATTTATTTCTCTTTTAAAAATGCTTATTTTTTCCTTCTGTGTCTGGGTACTATTATTTTTTCTTCATTATAAACTATGAGTTCTCTTACTTTTCCTATGTGGAAGAACTTTTTCGTCTCTATGAAGTTCAAGTACAATTGAATTGTGATTCGAGATAATGAATTCATGAATTTTTAAAGTATGTGTATGTATTTTGAATTCATCTTTTTCTACTCACACTCAGTATTGTAATATCTCTTTGATGAATGAAAAACAATCAAATATAATGTCCCGTTATAGCCCCAGACCTTCTTGTTTCAGTGGAAAGACCTTCACGGCAGGACTCCCAGTTGGAGGCAATGGGAGGCAGCATTCGGAGTTTCTCACTGACGCACTCTCTGGGGGTGCAGGTCTCATCCTGGCTCCGCCCCCTGCATGTGGGCTGCACTGCTCAGTGAGGGGAGGACGGAAGATAGCTTTAAAGGTCTGATGATAAAAGGTGCTGTAGCAGTCTGTCTTTGTCTCTTAAATAGTTCACTCTCAGGTATACAAGCTTCACGTCATAATGACTAGAATGGCCAGATATAGCAAGTAAAAACACAGGGCACACCAACTAAATTAGACATTTAGAGGAACAGTATTGAATTTTTCTCAGTATAAGTATGTCCCATTTTGTATTTAAGGCATACTTATACTAAAAAAATATTTATCTGAAAGTTAATATACTGAGGTATTCTGCTTTTATCTGGCGACCCTAATAGTGATACCTAGTTCACCTCAAGGAAAGACATCACGAGGAGGAACTGAGACCCCCGAGCAAAAGCCACCACCACTGTCACCACCCTGGGAGCGAGCGGTGTTGGAAGCAGATCCTCCAGCCCCAGCCAAGCCCCAGATAACCACAGCCCTGGGCCCCCAGCCAGAGCTGACCAGCCAAACTACACCCACAGTCCTGACCCACTAACACCTGAGAGCTAATAAATAATTATTGTTTTTTTAAATAATTTTAGGGTCTCTTATGCTGTCATAGATAAGAAATAATAATTAATAAAGAAATGTTGATTTTGGGGGTTGTCAATAGCTTGTTTTCACTTCTACTTTTGTAAAAACAGTACATATGATGAGTATCTAGCCATGGGAGGGTATTTTCTGACCCTCCCATCTTCCCCTACTCCTGGCAAAGGGAGTGGCGGGTTGAGCGTATTGATAAAGACAGCTTCAAGGACAATAGTTCAGAGGCTGGTTGGATAAAGAGGCTTGAAGTGAACCTAGGGATGACCTCCAAGGGGCCAGAAGGACTAGAAGTGCTCCCATTTCCTTTGTGTTCTCTTAAGAGTTGAATTGGGGGAAATAAGACCAACTCACAGACCTGGAAGTTAGTAATCATCCTGAGAACAAGAGCCGATTCAGATTAGGAGCTGGAAAGAAACTGGACAGAATCAATGCCGGGGAGACAAATGTGTACTGCAGCCAAGTTCCTGGGAGCCACCGGGAGCCTCTGGGTTTGTCATCATTGGCCCTGGTTTTCCTACCTTCTTAATACTCCTCATTAGGCAGCAGTGGTGCTGAGTCATTCTGCACCAGGGCTTAGACCTATCCTGGTCAGAGAGTGATCACAACCCCACCTCTTTCTCTTATAGGTTCCGCATTATTGTGATGTGTTTGCAGGGATGGGTCGTCCTTTCTAAAGTTAGTCATTAGCTAAGGATGTCAAAGGGAAACACATTTTGGGGGCAAGGGCATAGTCTCATCACCAGACTCCTTGGCTTCTGGGGAGCACTGGTCTCTGCAGGGCTTGCTTGAAACAGAAGTCCCTCTACCTGCCGCCTGCCTTGTGGTCATTGTGCAGCTGCAGTGGCTACACCTTGAGTGTTATTCTGGCCTCAAAGGTCTGGACCAGCAAATTAACCTCTACAGGAGGGCATGAGCATCTCCTGGACTGGGGAGAACCCACGTGGGGCAGTGATTCCCCTTTGTCATTGTCAATGTTGCCTGAAGTTCCTCCCTGCTTAGCAATCCGTAGGAGAGCCAAACGCTTTGGATAATTTAGGGGAAGTGTCCTTCAGAGGGAAATACTGGCAAGCATGCTAAAGTGGGCAGGTGGAAGATTCAATGAGTAATTAGAAGAAAAAAATATGTATATATGTACATAGGAAACAGAACCATATTTGTATCTCAAGAGAGGTCATCCCCATTAGTGTCCTGTTCTATAAAGTAATCCTGGAGGGTTGGGTGGGTCTGGATCATGACTTTTAAAATTCGGATTGAGAAGGTGGAGCTTGTTGTCAGAAGCCAGTGACTCTCAGATGTTAATGGACCTCAGAGTGACCTGCAGAGCTCCTGAAAACCCTGTGGCTGGAGCCCATGCCCGAGGGTTTCTGATTCTGAAGGTCTAGAGAGTGAACCGAGGGTTTGCATTGCCATCACGCTTCCCCTCGATGCTCATGTAGCTGGTCCCGGGACCGCACTCTGGAACCCTCTGCTGTGAGCATCCAGGCATTGGTGCTGATTTTGAGCAGAGAAATATGCAGACCAATCAATAGAAGGCTCTGCTGGAGTCCAGCTGGGGAAATCCTGCAGAACAACCGGAATCTTCCCGGGAGGCCCAGAACTTGTTATTTGTGGCAGCTTTTGTGCTGGGATGGACATCTGCCTTTTAAGTGGCTTCTTAGTTAAGAAACTGTGAAGATATTTAAGGTGGTTATAAAGGCCCCAGGCTAGCAGTGCTACTGTGCCCAATGCCCCACTGTGTTGGGAGAGGTGATAGCCTTGCTTTTGATGCAGATGGAGCTGAGGTCAGAATCAAAGGTGGTTGCATGCTCTCGTTCCAGAAAATTCCCCACACTTGGCTTCCAAACTGACCTCGGAAATCTTCCTCTGCTCCACTAAGAAAAAGTTCAACTATTTTTTTTTTTTTTGCGTGTGTGGCAGTGTGTGGCTGGCAGGACAGAAGCTGAGATTTCTCTCCCTGCAGGACCAGACGGCCAGCTCTGCGCTTGCCAAACGCAGTCAGCAGCTGGCACTGGAGGGAGAAAGTAATGTTGAGCGGCTCTCTTCTTTTTTCCCCCTTGGTTTTCTCAAAAGATTGAGACAGATGAAATAATACTCCTCCTGCTCCTTGCCCCTGCCATAATGCAGTCCATTTGTCTAAATTACAGACTTCAGCAATTATTTGTGCTTTCTTTTTTTTTCAGACGGAAGGCAAATTATCTCTGCTTTGAGGGAAGGTGGCAGGAGCTACGGTGAAATCTTACCTCGTGGTCTTCTGCAGGGAGGGGGACAGACTGTCCCAGTACATCCAATCTGCTGCCCACTTCATGCATGTCACCCCCTTGCATCCTCATGTCAGCCTTATGAGCTGGGTATTGTCGTCTGTGCCATTTCCTTTATTTTAAAATTTTATTTTTGAAAAATTTCTCATTTACCAAAGAGTTGCGCAGAAAGCATGTGAAGTTTCCCTATACTCCTCACCCCGCTTCCTCTGATAGTGGTATCTCACAAAACCTCGGTCTACAGTTTTTAAAACCAAGACATTACCAGCAATACACCAGTAGTTTAGTTACAAACTTCGTCCACCAACACTCTCTTCCTGCTCCAGGACTGCGTCCAAGACACTACATTATATTTAGTAGTTCTAGCTCCTGAATCTCCTCCCATCTGTTCCAGTTTCTCAAATTTTCCTGGTTTTTCATGACTTAGACCCTTTTAAAGAATACTTGGTAACAAGACTCTCAATTTTAAATTATCTGACATGTTCTCATGTTTTGACTGAGGTTATGGATTTGGAGAAAGAAATCCACAGACACGGAGTAATCGGCTCCCCTCTCTGCAGATGAGAAAACCGAAGTTCACGGTGATTTAATAAACTGGCCTGGGCTGTCCAGCTCTGAGTTGTGGTTATCTCAAAGTCCCAAACCCGTGTTCTACCATTACCTCAAAACTCTTTCCGAGGAAGCATCGTAAAAGCTTACTCCTAGAGGCAATGGGAAGAGATTGGCTTTAAAGAAAAAGGCCACTTGAGATGGGGGGAAAGACACCCTCAGAACTACCTTTATTCTTGACATCAACTGAGTCTGAGGGAGGAGATGACATCCAGATGGTGTAAATTTTATCTTAAAGTTTAAAACAATATTGGGGTGGACATCTGAATTCCACCAACAGGTGAAAGTCAAGTCAAACTCATCAAGCTTCGATTCACCTCCTGACCATGTTTAGTTACTTCTCTGTCCCTTCATTACTGACTTCAGGGGGAAACAATGCTCAGTCTGAAATGACTTTTTAAAATAACCACTTTTTTTAGAATACAAGTTTCATTTAGCACTAAAAACAAGTCATTGCCGTTTCGTCACGGGAAAACTGGGGACGCTGAATCTCTCCATGGAACAGAGCACCAGTCAGTATCTCGTCAGCTGGTCATCTAACAAACGTTACGAACTCCATCTGAAGAGACACACTGACACAAGCATTACCACCTCCACTGGGATGATGAGAAGCATCGCCCAAGTTCAGGGTTGTAAGTGGTGGAGGCAAAGCTTGAATGCAGCTGATCTCCTGCGTTCCAGGCTAGAGCCCTCTCTCCTCTGCCACGCTGTTAGGTCAAGAAACACAGCACCTGCCAAAACATGTGATGACCTCACAGTCGGAATCAGTGATGCATCAGCACCCTGTGTATGGCCTGAGAGTCACCTAAATGCCACCAAACCTTGGGCACATGCACCAGCTCCATTCTATATTCTAAAAGCAGCATAGATGGACACAGGAACTGAAGTTGGTGCTTTTATTTTTTCCCCCATGGTGGGTAGACTGATACTCTAAAAGGGAGTTATTTTTTACCCATTGATTAGGTGATGCTTTTATTCATTCAACAAGCATTAAGAACTACCTATGTATAATGTGTTGTCTTAGATGCTTTGAGAGATAAAATTGGTGACTTTGGTGAGTGCCATCTTAAGGAACTCAGTCTTTGCACGGGGAAACATACTGAGTGTGAGTGTGTGTATGAAGTCATCACTGCTGGCGTATAATAGTTCTCACCATATCACTCCGTGGTCAGTATGATCCTGTCCACTTTGTAAGTGAAGATGTGCACACCTCGAAGAGTCTGGTTCCATGCCTGTGGCCCTGAGGAAGGCTTCGCGTCCTCATCTGCCGGACTCCCTAGCTGGTGCCCTGCCCTGCATTGCTCCAGCAAGGGAGAGAACCTGTGGTGATGCCCACCACAAACGGGATCACCACAACCCAACAGTGGTTAATAATAGCTATGAATTGGGTGGCTGGGCTGGCTGTTTTATGTTTACCAAGACAACTCATTCAAGATCTCGTGGAGGAAGCACTATCGGATGAAGCTGCTGTGTTAGACACCTCTGTTTCTTTAGTTTGGGTCAGACCAATGTCCCATCCCATCCTCCGCCAGCGTTCCATCCATGTGGGTCTTAATGGAACAACTGCAGCTCCGGGGGAAACCAGGACACGGGGGGATCTTAATCATGGACATTCCTATTTAAGGACGGTCATGTGACCTCAACCAGATGAAGAAGAGCTGGCCCTGGGGTTTTGCTACATGAAGGTTCTCTTTCTCTGACATCGTCTTTGCCACGATGAAGTGAGTGAAGCCTGACTAGGACAGAAATGAGCACAGGGGAGACCAGAGCCAAGGAGAGAAGAGGATTCTTATAAATATCATTTGTGTGACTAGATGCAGCTATGCCTGAGGCCAGGCCTCCCCTAGTTAGTCCCTTGAGATAATAATTAAATCTCTGTCACTTGCAGCCGAAAGATTCCAGGTTAATTTCTTCTTGCAGGTGGGAAAGGACTTTGGCAGTGAGTGGCGTCGTTGAGGAGAGACGAGAGCAGGAGAACTGGGAGAGATGACAAATGGTTCCCACTGGCTGGGAGGCCCGGCCTTTGAACGGTTCTCGGGAAGTCATTCTGAGTGGAAAAGAAGACAGAAGTGAAATGTCCCTAAGCAATCCAGAGATCAGCATCAGAATCCTATTAAGACCTCAACGTTTTGAATGGATTTCCAGTTGAGCAGAATCAATTTTGTTCTTCCGAATTTAATTCTAGACGAGCTGTTAGAACTAAGAGGGAAAACGAATCGCCACTTCCACCCTTTAAAAGCAGCCCCTGCCCTCCTGTCTTCTCCGCAGCACTGGCTCATTGCTGTCTTTCCCCTGAAGGGAGAAGGGACAAGGGAAAAAAAAATACATATATAAGCGCATTTCCCTTTGTCATCAAAATGTATCACAGCTCCCGACTGAGTGTTTTGGCTGCTGGCTATAAATGTGCAAGGTTTCATAAAAGACCCAAGGTGCTCGGCAGTGCAATTCCACACACAGGGCAGGTCAGGCGATCTTTGAACTCGAAGTTGCACCTTTGAGATGAGCCAGAGAACCTTCCCTAGGGGTGGCCGAATTAAAGCATGCTATTGAACAAACAATCCTTCATAGTTGACCACAATAAGAATAGCTTCCCTCTCTGGTCTATGCCCACTCACACTTTCATGTTGCGACTATTTATTAAAAACATCTCTCAAGTTAATCCTTCTCGCAAGTGGAGTGGTTGTGAGGATTAGTTAAGACAGTGCAAGGGTCACACCTGGGAAGGGATGGGGCCCTAAATATGCCAGAGAGCAGGAAAATAGAGGCAGCCCCAGACAAGACCTTGTAACACCTCAAGAGACCAGAGCCTCCTGGTGAAGCATCTTTGGAGATTTGCTGGACAACGCTAATGAACCATCACTGTCACCCAAATGCACACAGGAGCTTTTCTCTGTCTTTGTAGCTGATGTAGCTGCTTGGGTAGGCTGGTCTTCTCCAATAACAGACTCTGGCTAATAAAATGTCATCACAGGTGTCACTTGCTCTTTAAGTCATTGAAGCCCAGGAGTGACCATAAAGCCGGGTGCAGATGAAATAGGATGGTATTTAGTGGACGCTAAGGAAAGAGGCTCCATTCATTTCACCTGCATCACACACTGGAGTTTGTGACAATTTAATGCAGCCCCAGAAACTGGCAGAGACACCAGCTTCTGATTGGTCCTTGCTGCCCAACTTCTCCACGCTTCTCCCCCTCATTCAATACATTTTCCAAAAACGTGACATGCTCCCTTTCTTAGGTCTGTGAGTTTTTGAAGTGGTCTCCTTGGTTTTTGCTCTCCGAATTAATTAGAGTTGACACTTTCTGCTTAGTCCAGAGGACGCGGCTCTGCTTGTGGTCGTTCCTGCACGTGTCCCCTGGTGCTGGACAACTCGTCAGGGCATGGCTCTCTCTTCACAGGACTGCGCGACAGCAGGCTTGGGGTGGAGACTCGTCGAAAGTCTACAACGCTGCGATGTTTTATCTTTTTTTGTTGTTGTGAATTGTTCTGCTTGGTTTTATTCCCCCTTCTCTGGGTAGATAATATCAGATCAGAAAACAAAAACAACACAAACCAAAAAAAAACAATGTCTGGGGAAGTGTTTGGCTTAGGTCTGTCAAGCCTAAGAATCCTTGAATCCTTCTCTTCCCTGTAATGAGTTTGAGATGCTGACAATTTGGTTTTCCCCAAGCCTTTCTGGGTACGATCCAATCAATGTTTAATTTCCCAAACTGGCTCTTTGAGAAGATTTATTTTCTTGTGTTTGTATTGCAAACAATATTTGCTCTTAACTTTACACAAAAGAAGGAGGAAAGGCTGATTTTTTTCTAGCTACTTTTTTAAGAAAGAGGGTTTTACGGTGAGGAAAAGACACACCCAGAGAGAGCCATTGTTGGGGAGGGGGAGTGGAGGGTGGGCTGGACGTTGGAGAAGCAGCCGGGAGACGGACACCCGCTCCTCAGGCACCCGTGCTCCCGCAGCAGCCATTGCGCTCACTCTGCGACGACATCTTTGGACAGGAAGTCTCCATGGAGCTGCATTTCCACTCAATGCTGTCCTGTGTCAGATCAAGCTGTTCTTGTCTTTCCATGTTTACCTCTCTATCCCTATCCCTCAAACGGCCACTGAGCACGTCCCTGGGCTCCCCTTGTTCTCTAGTCCGAAGTCCTTGGCTTCAAGGCCTGTCACCTCCAAAATGCCACCCCGAACCAGACTCAAGGGCCACCAGTTGCCTATTCTCTGTGACATTATTAATCTTCATCTTCTCTGTGCTTCCAGTCCCCTTAGTTACAGTGGAGAAATATATGTGTGTGTAAATATACATACATACATCTATATGTACACACATATTTCACTCCATTATCAAAATGTATCACAGCTCCCCATGTAAGTGCGTTGGCTGCTGGGTATAAGTGTGTGGTTTTATAAAAGACATAGCAGTGCAATTCCACACACAGGGCAGGTCAGGGGATTTTTTTAACTTGAACTTGCACCTTTGAGGGGAGCTATAGAAACTTTTCTAGGGATGGGCAAATTAAAGCTCATTCTCGAACGAATATGCCTTCACATCTGACCTCCTGGAAAGATGGGTCTTCTCTTTAGGGCCAATCAGAGTTCCCGACATGACATCCACGCTTAATACCCAACACCCAATTATCAATTGATTAAAATTACCCGTCCTTGCATTTTTCAAATAATTTCGTTACTTTATAAAATATGTACGTTCTCATATAAAGAATATGTGAGCAATAAAAAAGCGGTAAAGAAAAATAATTAAGTTACTAAAATGCCTTCCCCTAAAAATGACTTTTAATTGCTGGTTAATATCATTTCGAACAGCTCTGTGGTCCATACACATTGATGACAAGCTGGACAACTACACACAGACACACAGATGGGGTTCTAGGTGAAAGTGATTTGGGGACTATGTTTCTGTTGTATACATAAGATTTTAAAAATAATTTCATTTGATATAAAAAGAAGGAGAAGCTTGTGTGAAGTTGCAGTCATTGTTGAACTACAGTTAAATGTCTTTCCACAAGTCTGCCTCATCCTTGATACCTAAGTCCAGTTACAAAAAGAAGTGAAAACAAGTGGAATTTGGAAAATATTGGCATTTAATTGCCTTAAAAATCACCATTAATAAAACTTTTAAATAATATTTATTGATTCTTTCCCATAAAAGATAGAGATATTTGCACAAATATGTTTTCTCTCACTTCCCAACCCACTTTGGGGATTTTTTAAAGTTATATTATTGTTTATGTATTTCCAAAATTTATAACATATATGTTTTCTTCTGTAACCATAAATACCACAGTTGCTTATTCCTAGCTCAATATTCTAACAGATTTAATTCCCAGTGCCAGCCCTTCTAATTTGTTTTCTCTATTTCTAAATTCTTTGTTTTAATTTCTTATTTTTCCCCAAGAGCTCATTTCTAAAATTCTTGAGTTTTTCAGAACTTTTGTGCATGACTCTAGTACAGGAAGGATTTTGCTAAGGAGAAAAATATACTTTATTAAGGAAAGAAGATAGATTTAGGAATTAGAAATAGAATGGTTGAGCCAATACGTTCAGAGAGGAACGTCGAGGGAAGCGAGAAGATGAGGAGAGATGCCTGCAAAGCCTTATGATCAAACGACCCCATCTGAGTGAGCACGCCCAGAGCATGGCTGGGATTCAGGTGAGCGCACAGGTGGACGTACCTGGTGAAGGCTGTGTCTTGTAGGCACCATTCTTGTTTCCTGATTAGGTGTCCTTCCCTCACATAAGTTTCTTTACACAGAAAAACACTGCAAAGAAATGGAATAAACTGTATTATGGGCTGAGTGAACACATTCCTCCATTTCCCTGGTGAATATGTAGGCAATAAAAACAGTCTGATATCATATGCGATCCGATCAGCAGGGCTAGTGCCCTCTTAGAGGACATCATGGAAGGGCAAAGATTGAGCTCTCTAAGGGATGAATGCACTGACCACATCGGTCTGTGAATTAGGAACTGCTAATGGGCTCTCTAATGGGACCACTGCAAAAGCAAAGGAAATCTCAGGGTCGGAAGATGACAGAAGCCTTATAAATGCATTTGGCATAACGGTGGTTGCCAGGGCTTCCTGACTTGAACTTGCTGCCCTTTGCTGCCAAGAGAAAGACTCTGCATCCAAGAGATTGAGGCGAGCAGTGATTCTGGAGACTTACATCACTTCCTTTCTAGTCTCACGACCTTGCCTTTGGCTGTGAAGAAACCTGCAACTAACTTGCTTGCATTCTTCTTGGTCAGTAACTTGCTTATTATTTTATCTCTGCCTTGATGCCCACAGCTTCCGACCTTTGTCATCACTGAGTGACCCTCATTATATATCTTGATGTTGTTCACCTCTGTCACATGTTTCCCTGGAACCCACTGGGCATTTTTAATCTCCAATTCCAGTTTTTCTATGAAAGTCAAGTTTTCTTGTCGCGCCGGCTATTTGCCTGTGGCCCCTTGTGCTGAACTCGTGACCAGCTGTGGTCAGTGTCCCCAGACGGAATCTCCTTCCCCATATGTTGCCACTGCTGTGTGGCCACTTCGATGCTTTCCTATGAAAGGGAGTGGACTTTTCCCAAGGGCTTTTCTAACGCTTTTGTCTCCGTTTTAGTTTGATTATTCCCCCACTTTTCTGGTTGTTTCCAATGTACTTTTTATCTGTATAATCATTTCATTTTTCTCTTGTATCCATTTTCCTGAGCTCTGCCGTTTCTGCTCCTTCCTATTATCTTACCCTTCTATAGTATCTCTTTCTTGAACTGTTTCCCAAAAACAGTTTCAATTTCCCCAAACTCTTCATTTGTTTCTAGGACAAATTCCATACACACATACACACACATATGCACACATACTTCTATACACATATATACATATATGTGTATTTTAACCTGATTTGTCTTCATTTCTGTTCCTCTTGTCCTTTCTTTATCAGTAACTTTGGAAAGCCCTAATATTTACTTCCAGGTATCTACTCATCTTCAAATAGAAGGAGTACTTCTTTCTGGGATAGTGTTTTCTTGAGAAGTAGTCCAGAGAGGGAAGCTGGATCCGGCTGGGGCTGCTCATAAGTGTCGGGAAGATAGCCACATCAATTTCTGCCATTCAGGTGTCTCGTAAGTGTTTGTGCTAAGACATGCTGATTGTGGCTTCCTGCTCCTTCAACACCTTGCCTGATGCCCGTCCATATTCCTTGGCCAGGAGACAAACTCTCAGAGAATCGAGATGGCACATCTGTCTTCTCTTTTAGCCCTACCAGCTGAGCCCGTCCATGGCACAGAAGCCAATGTTCAGAAACATTCCTGTCCTGTCTTATTTCTTTTTCCCTCTGAGTCTAATCCACAACTCTAGTTGTAAGGGTTGTTGGAGGGTATGATTAGGACGGGGAGAACAACGTTCAGAGAGCTTTGAGAGCAAACTGCCTTGTGCCGGAGGTCTGGGATCTGGGCTGTCTCTTTCCATCCTTCTACGCTGCGGCTCGGGTTTCACTGCATTTGGCAGAAAGTCTTCATGGCTTGTGGTTTGGGGTTGTGGCCATTTCCTTGTTGCATTGAAAATGCTGTTCTCCTTCTTACTTTTAATTCCTGTGTGTGTCTGTGTGTGTCTCAGAAGAAAGGCATTTCAGCTGGAATTAGCTCCTCCGATCTTGTTTACTCCGTGGTTACAAAATGTATATGTGGTTTTTTCTTTTGTTTTGTTTTGTTTTTTTGGAGATGCAGGAGAGAAAATGAAGATTATAATGCTGTGTTGAAGTATCTGATATTCGTTCTTTGTTCTCTGGAGATTGGCATGAAGAGAACATTCTAAGGGGGCAGAAGTGCTCTAGCAGTTGCTTCTGTATCCAGTATTCAATGAACTGCCCGGTAGTCAAGTTAATTCTGAGAGCTGTCTTCGGACAGCCTTGGCAGTTGGACTCCCAGATAGCGCAGCCAAACACTGCTCTGCTTCCCGCCCCTGATCTTTACAGCTCGCACAGCGGGGAGGAGCCGGGAGCAGCAGAAATGATGTCCAAGATTCCCAAACCTGGCTCTGCCTTCACCAGCTGCATGCCTTAGTGACGTCATCTAACTTCTGTCAGGCTTAGTTGCATCACCTGTGTGTGCAATGGGAATTTGTGTTGGCCAGGACCGCCTGTGAGCAGGGGGGTTTGGAACGAGCGGTGAGGCCATGCGCCCGGAAGGATGGTCGCCATGTCAGGAGAGCAGGTGGGGAGTCCAGGAGCCGTGACCTCGCATCACTGTGAGATGCTTGTTCTCACCGACCCTCAATTTCCCTGCCAGTAAAAGAAACAAAAACTCTATGAAAGATTATTGAAAAGATGTAATAAAGTGATCACCTAAGTGGAGTGTTTAGCAGCCATGATGAGAAAGTGGTTGAAACTCAGGGAATAACTGGCCTCTTTACTTTCTTACTAATATTGTTTATCGTCACGGTGTTAAGAGACCTGTGGTGTCAAAATTCAGAGGGACCCTTGTGTGCCCTCTCCCCCGCCCCTGCCCAATCTAGGTCAATCACCTTCTTCTTTGCTCAACACTTTCTATTTAAGATCCGCCCACGGAGCCACCAACACTAAGACACTGAAAAACAGCGCAGGCACAAGGCAGACACTGGGTCTAGACTGGCATTCTCAGGAACTGAGGCTGGCCCAGCCGACTCTCAGGGACCCCTGCTTCATTTTTCTCACCTGGGGGGTCTTTTCTGGGACAGACCTGCTTCTCCGGGATCACAGGCAGGATTCCTCTTGACGCCCTGCCCCTTGGCTGCTCCGGCCCCAGAATCCTGACCTGTTCCTGCCCTGGCTGCCCTTGCGGTTGGCCTCTGCTCAATCACTCTGTGGTCAACAGCTTGCCAACTCTGCGCCTTGACTTCTATCCATGGGACATGAGAGGATTGGGCTAGAGCACCTCTAGGATCATTCTAGAGCCCAAGAGGACAAGGCATGGGGAAGGTTTCTGTGGTGTCCCGGATCAGGGAGGGACAAACTCTCGCTGGTAGCAGCGGTGTTCTCCATCTGGCCTGGAGGGGTCTCCCAGCCTGATTTCACACCACCGTCTGGCCGGCCAGCACGGACTGACGGTGGCTTCCAGTCTCTTCTTGGGGCGGCACCTGTGAGGCAGCAGATGGAAGTGATGGTTTCCAATCAGTATACCTAGCACGCAGGTGGGCGCTGAAGGCGGGCAGACTGAATGAATCCAAGCCCTTGCCCCTACCTATTTGAAGCAAGCTGGAAGGGATAGCATTTAAATGGGGACAGGGCATGGAATGTTCCTTCACTTCTCTGGGAGAGAAGAAGCTGTTTCTCCCCATCTCCATGATGATGTGAGTGGAACGGCGGACTGAGGCCTCCCTGAAGGGAAGCGGCGTCCTTAAGACCAGTGAGATTCCTCCTCGTTGGCCGAGGCTCAGAAGCGAAGAGTGGTTACTGTAAGACAGCAGCTGTCGGGCCAGCAGCCTCTTCAATGAATAATTTCCTGAAAGGAAGCAAATCTGTGGAGACTGCACACTGTATTTGATCTCGGTGCCGGGGCAGGACTATCTTTGATTCAAAGGAAGAGAGGTAATTGTTTCCCAAACAGACTCTCGCTGGAGAGCTCACTCCTTCCCTTGGTGGTGAGCCCGCACCGGCAGCCTGGGGTCTGCCCCAGACAATTTCCCTGTTTTGCTAGGGAACAAATTGCTCTTTTGGGGTAATTCCGAGCAAGTTTGCCAAGTTCACAGAGATCCCAGAGGAGCCGCTGGGGGAAACGCTCTCTCCAAATCCCCTCTCCAGCCCTTTGAAAAGGAGAGAGGGTCATTTTTTTTTTAAAGAATTCTAAAGAAAGCAGCTAATTTGGAATGATCCATCCCACCTTGCAAGAGGCCTCGGGGGCAATGCGTTTGGTTCCTAGTGCTGGTCGGATGCTAGGGAACCAATTTCCCGTGCAAGTAATTATGCATGCAATTAAGTAATTGTAGATGGAAAGAAAAAAAGCAAAAGAGGGCCACGCCAAGAAGAAGTTGCATGCCTTTAACTTTCAAAAGACAGCCTATAGGACGTGGGAGTTGAACCCAGCTTGGACGGTGTTCTCACGAATGACTGAATAAAATCAGGAGCTTGGAGAGAGTAAGATGTCACTCTGTCTGATGCAGTAGCTTCGAATACACACCCTGAGCCACACCGCCTGCGTGCGAAGTCTGGGTCTGTCTGTTATTGGCTGTGTGACTTCTGGCAAGTTATTGAAGTTTTCTCTGCCTTTGTCTCTATAAAATCGGATTAATCGTCACACTTACACGACATTGTTGTCAAAGTTTAAATAAACGTTTACATAGAAAAGTTTCAATACATAAATAAATATATATCTTACAGGGGTGTGTGTGTGTGTATTACAAATAATATATCTATATGGCTTTGAACCATACTGGCTACATGACTGTTTGCTGTTAACCGATGATGTTGTATGTAAATTGTAAGCAATTGTTTTATAGGGAAGCCGAGATATTTAGCATTGTTGGTGATTCTTTTGTTCTGTCCTTCCCCCCTTAGGATTTAAATGAAAATCAACCTACCAGAAAGGGGCAAAAAATATGAAGTGCTTAGCTTAGAAGCTGACAGAAAAATAAGTGATTTTGGCGGAGAAAGGGTCAAAGCCACGGCACCCAGGGCTCCCCCGAGAAGCAGTGCTGTTTACAGTATGTGTTTAAAATAATATTCCTGCTTAGTTGGGCCTCCCCTCGGGACAGCGCAATTTTAACAGTAACAGAGGATTAATTAAAGCTGGTCCCGCTGGGGAGATCGGCAATCCAGGGTGGAGCAGGGTTGATGGCACCCCTCAACCCCCACTCCACACCAGGAAAGGGACAAGCCTGCTGGAAGTAATTAGTGTGACCCAAGGGCAGGCGGACACTTTTGTTCCGTTCATATGACTTTGACTACTATTTTAATTTTACTTCCTCTGAAGGTAAGGGAAGTAGAAAGTGATTAAGGGAGACAGACAGACAGAGCCTTCCAAAGTCAACATCGGTGTGGAGTGGATGCCTCCTCTGGCTGCCCTGGGCAGGGCTGCTATTTTTCATATCTGGCAGGGATCTCTGGATTTATGTCTGGGGCTATGAGGGGTGAAGGGCAGGTGGTTTTATTTGCAAGAACAGACACAAAGACACACCCCGGGAGCAGGCTGGCTGGAGGTTCGTGGTTGCAGAAGGGGAGAGGTGGGCTCCTCAGGCTACAGGAACGGGTGGGAGCCGTCTGCTGCCTGCTGGGCCAGCTCCCCACCAGGCTGCTCTGGGGCAGAAAGCTGCCGGCCCTAGGGCTCCCGGGCTTGTCTCATTCCAGCCACCTTCCGCTGACCCAAGGGGTGGCCTTCTAATTCCATTATGGCAGTCTCCTTACCTGGTTCAAATCCTCCAAGAATGGACTTGGTGGGTTCTGTGATCAGGATGGAAATGGCACAAAATGTGTGGGCAGAGAAAAGGTATATAGCTCCCTTACCCCCAGAAGGCCAAGGACCTTTGCTCCAGGGTGGTGTCCCTATTCCTTTTAGGAAAGGACCCAAGCTCCTCAGCAGGACATGTGAGACTTTGGACCATCACCCCCTCTTGACATTCTCTCTTACTCTCTCCCTGGAGCCTGCCCACTCAGGCCCAGATGGAACGTTCCCTAGTAACCCTATCCTGCCGAGTCTCCCCAACCAGGTGCCCTATTTCCTGACACCCCCTCGAATAGGAGGGCAAGCTGCTTGAAGGCAGGGGACTTCTGGGCTCACATCTGAATGTCCAGTGGGAACTGGAGTCCAGCAACTGGACTCAATAAAAAAATCAGCCTTAGGACCTTGGGCGAGGTAGGCAGTTTATGGCTTGGGCGTTGAATACAGAAATAATAATAATCAAATAAAATACGTTCAAGGGAGGTGTTGTTCTAGAACGGTAGGATTCAACCCCCCACCAGCCCCATGTGGCCATTTAAATGGAAATTAATGAAAACAAATTAAAAGTAAGCCTTTAGTTCCTCGGTCAGAGCCACGCTTCTGCTGTGCTCAGTTTCCACGTGGGCCCTGGCTTCTGCACTGTCCCGAGCTGTCTCACACGGCGTCGGGCGCATAGACTCGCACAGGACGTGGCGTAGAACGGTTCCCCCATTGCAGAACTTTCTTGGGAGTTTTGAGCTTTCGCCACTGCCAACTCTCTGCCGTTCTAGAAGTCAATTCCACAGCTGTTTGCTTCCTCTCCGGCAGACCCCAGGCCTTCCTGTCCAAGTTGCTGACTTTCCAGGGAAACCAGCTCTCTGGCCACCCATACTGTGAACATGACCTTGTTGGATCCCCTTGTGCTCGGGGGGGAGAGAGCAGGAAGCAGAGGAGCTCGCACACTCCTTTTTCTTGGCAAATCCAAAGCCTCCCTCTGCTGTGGGGTTTGGGTGGAGAGGGTGGGCTCCTGGGGGCCCGGTGGGATGGGTACACATCAGGGCAGGGCCAGAGGTGGGTGGTGAGACCCATGAAATGAACTGCCTTTGGGGGCTTTGGAGGTCAGGCTCAGGGACAGAAAGTTACAGGAAAAAAATATCTCCTGAAAGAAAAATTGCTGAATTTTTGAAACAAGCCAAACGAGTGTTTTTCAAGCCTAGCGAATAGGGCAGCTCTGGCCAGGGAGTGGAAGAGCTTCATCTTAGTGCCCGCTTATGACCCACCCATTTGCTGGTGACCTTTGGCAAGTCACTGCCCTCTCTCTGGGCCGGCACCTTCCCCATCTGCTATCACGGATACAGACAAGATCTCTCGAGATTCTGATTCTGAAGGAGGTGCCGAGGATGGCAGTCTGGTCCTTTTGGAAGCTCTTGGAATGGTGTGATTGGGACATGCACCGAGGACCGTTTGATCCAGTGGGTACATCACGCTCCCGTGAGGACATTAGACTTACCTTGCCCACACCAGCACTCTTGAGGTGACGTAAAGAAAAGACAGTCTCTATAGCCTGAAACTGGTGGAAGAAATGAGCCACCTGGAAGTTTGGAGCTATCTCCAAATTATTCTGACGTTTATTTCTGACCTGTTTTCTATGTTGCCACAGCGCATGGGTGATGGAGACCCAGCCAATTAGAAATGAATGAATAACAGCCCACAGTGTCCGGGCCTGTAGAGGCTGCATGAGGACACGTCCCTGCCCAGACGTTTCCACCTCCGATATTCTCATCCACTCCCCGAGGAGGGCCAGGTGGAAGGTGTGGGTGTGAACACTGTAGACGCGCAGTGAGAGCTTCACTGGGTCCCTCCGCGCACGTGGCAGAGCTGGGGTGCAGCCCGGGGCCTTTCGCATGCGCTGGCCTCACTGGGCAGCTGTGTTCTGGAGAGGTGCTTTGGAGGCAGGAGGGGGCAGGTGAGGACACGAATCTCCATGAAGCTCCATGTGTTTCCCTCAGGTGGTTGGGCTGGAACGTCTGCTTGCCATTGTAAACATCTGCTCATAGACCACATAGAGGTGAACCCTGTGTCTTTCCTTTTTAGGTGAAGCAAGAACTGGGCAATCCACCTCTTCCAGGCCAACCTTGCACTTTTGCAACAGGAGAATGGTTCCCTGCCCACAGGGTTGGTCTCAGAAGAAAGCACAGTATTGAAATACCTAACACACAGTAGGTGCTCATACTAGGCTATTGTTCCTTCTCTGTATTTTTTTTTTTCCCATGTAGGCTGCAGGAATGGTTGGAGAGAGTCATAGAGATGGACGCAGCTGCTTGGTCCTGGCCCTGGAGGGAGGGTCCAGGCTAGTGAATGGCTGCCCCTCAGAGCTGTGACACCATTTGTCTGGATGAATGTTCCAGAGGGGAGGGCAGAGGCGTGTTGGCCAACGCAGGGAGAACCTGCTCCAGGGCCCCAGAGACTGAAGGCTAAGCTCCCTGGCTTGTCCAATGTCTGGTTCTGGTAGACCACCCCGCCCCTGCTGCCCTCTCTGACTCCTCTGCCCACCCCCAGGGTCCGACTCATCCCTTGGGCTAGGTTGGGGTGGGGCTCCTTGTCACTGAAGGGCAGATGCAGGGGGCCTGGCTTTCCTGTATTTTGGAGTGGGTGACTCAGGCCTTTTGCACAATTTAACAAGAACTGCATGAACTCCCTGTTCTCCCAGCTGGCAGCCCTGCTCACCTCCCCGCGTGGGTTTTCAAGGGGCGGTGATTAATCACGGAGCTGGGGAGAGAACACAGCCACCAAGCGCCCCAGGACAGGGCAAGGCCTGAGGAACAAGAGCAGCTGCCAGGGGACTCTGCTCTCGGGGAGCCACTGACCTCTCATCACCTGGCTCTTGGATCTTCTAGAAAGGAGCCCACTGCGACCTGGGAGGCATGGGTTCTGTGACCCGAGATTGGGGAACACACCTGGAAATTAGGAGTAACCTATTTCATAACTTTTCATATGGCTTAGTGTAGGCATCGGCAACTCGTCAACCCTGAAGCAGCCTTGGCACATGCTGCTTTAAAGAAACTGCCACCGTTTTTACGTCTTTGGGAGCAAATCCACCCACCCCCATGGGAGCAGAGTCTGGGGTCCCTCTCCTGAAGTAGAAGTGTAGCAGCTTCATTAGGGTTTCTATAGTCCTTTGTCTCCTTGTTCAGTCAGTCATGTGACTCTTCTGCCGATGATAACAATGATTCATTTTATTGGGTTCTGCCGATGAGTCAAGCACTTTACCTGCCATATGACTTCATCCTCAGCAGATCCAAGAGGCCACTGTGATGCTTGTGACCATTTAAGAAGGGGGTGACCATGGTTTAGGAAAAACACCTGCCCCAGCCCAGTTCTATGGGACCTACAAGCCCACGGACAGAGCTGGGCCCTGAGGGCTCTCTCTTCTCCCTGGAGCAGCCAAGTTCAGGGCCAGCCTGAGATTCACACGGCCCTTCCTGTGGTCAGCTGGGCTACCAATGTCATGGGCAGGCAACACTGGGCCTCCTCTCAGTGCTAACAACACTACCTCCCTGCTGCACTGCAGACTCCGTGCAGTGAGGCACCATGGTGAGCCCTCCTGACCCTGAGGTCACGAGCATGCCTAGCCAGGCTGCTCCCAGGAGCTGCTTCCTGTGAGGGCCCATGAAGGTCCTCCTCGGGGACCTGCAGGGCAGGGTTGGCACTGAAGAAAGTGAGTGGGGAGGAGGAAGAGGCATTTTACAGTGTCTCCAAGAGCAAGCATGAGCGCCCGCATTAAAAATAATAATTTATAGCCCTGGCTGGCGTAGCTCAGTGGATTGAGTGTGGGCTGGGAACTAAAGGGTCCCGGTTCGATTCCTAGTCAGGGCACATGCCTGGGTTGCAGGCCAGGTCCCCAGTGGGGGCCATGTGAGAGGCAACCATACATTGCTGTTTCTGTCCCTCTCTGTCTCCCTCTCTTCCCCTCTCTCTAAAAATAAAAATAAAATCTTAAAAAAATAATAATAATTTATAAATTTTAGAGAGAGAGAGGAAAGGAGAGAGAGAAAGAGAGAAATATTGATTTGCTATTCTACTTATTGATGCTTGTATGATGCTTGTATGATTGGTTGATTGTTGTATGTGCCCTGACCGGGCATTGAACCCACAACCTTAGCATATGGGGACAACACTCTAACCAACTGAGCTACTTGGACAGGACCCACACTTTAAGGTAAGGCGAAAAGGCAGTAGGGGAGAGACATTTGTCTTGGATTCTGAAATGCAAAGTCACCATAGAAGCCAAGTGAGAGTACACACTTGAGGCTGTCCCTCTTTTGGACATCAATGTGGTCAAAATGTTTATTGGAAAAAAAAAAACACCACAAAACAAAGATCTTTGTTCCTGAGATTATTTTTGGAAAAAAAAGAAAGAGTCATCCATCTCCGGAAGGGCCCAGAGGACTCATAATATTCCTAAAAGGAGGGGGGAATGGATTTTCTAAATGTAAATGATTAATATTATAATTATGTCTCTAGCCTTACATTAAAAATTGCAGATTTTCTTAGTACTGTATGAAAATGAGGTGTATCTGATGACTGAATGGAATGCCAACCCCCTTCCAAGCTGGACATTAGTGGCGGGTGCTCCATGGTGAGTGGGGGATGCACTAGACCTTGGCCAGACCTGCTCTCAAAACTTGGCTCTTCGGCTTCCTAACCTTGAGTCTGCTAAAATGTCACTTGTTGGAGTTTCCTTATTTATAAAGCAAATGATTTTTATAAATTCTTGACTTTTGATGAGGACTCAATGGAATAATACATCTAAAGCGTCTGACTCAGAGTCTGGAACACAAAGAGCACTTGAAACAAGTGCTCTTCTGCTTTTCCAGCTTTGCCTTCACCCCTTCCCTTCTTGCCTTCCTTCGAGGGTCAGGGCTGTGGGTCTGGAAAAGGGTCTGGCCTTGGACATGACCTGTGGCGAAGGGGACGTGGGGTAAGTTATGAGCACCTCCCACTCTGCTTGCACAGAAGCAGCAGCACCCACTGGACAGAGTGCTTGCTATAGAAACTCCTAGAAAAGGTTTAATCTCAACTGAGGGTGGCATGACAAAGGCACCGGAAAGCAGACACTTTGGGGGTGCCCTGCCAAGTCTGGCTGGAAGCTTTCTTGAGCTGTCTCTCATTCTGCTGTGTCTCCAAGCTCCAGCTCTGAACAGACAGCCCTGTGACGTCATTTCTGAAACAGAACCAAGCCTCTGCAACTTTGGACCCTTGGATGCCATCCGCAGCTGCAAGCCAGTGGCCTCGGCCCTGTGACTTGCTCTTTCTCTGTCTGCGTTGAGAAAAGCCCATGCACTAGCCGAGAGGAGGCTGTGCCTGGCAGCGCTCTATCTGAGCCCCTGACACAGTGCTGCTCACACTGTAGCCATAGGGGTGGCAGAAAAAACCAACTGGACCAGAGTGCCGCCATACTTCAGTGACTTGTCTACTTACCAGAGGTTCGAAGTCAAATTCCTGTCCTCCCTGGAGACAGATGAGGTCTTGAAGAGCTAGCACTAGGCTCTAATCAGGCACAAAAGTTGCTTACACCCCTTATGTAATCAGCCATTCAGCCAACATGAGGCAGGTCTTCCCTGTCCTGTGCTCTGCTCATCACTGGTAGGCAGTCACTGCACCCATGCAGCGTCTCAGCCCTCATGGTGTGTGTGTGGGTAGGTGGGGGGGGGGCGCGCATGTGTGTCGGGGATGGGGTTTTGCATTAAATAAATAAACATACACTCAGAATGTAAATTACAACCCGTGATCAATGTGGCTGCTTCTATGAGTGGGAATAAGGGGGAGAGAAGGCGGTGTAGACAGAGGGAAGAATGTGTATTTCAGCCAGGCTCTAGGGGACACTAACAAATCTGGAAGTCCCTGTCATTCGGCCTCGGCGTCTTCTTAGAGGGAAGCTTCTAGTTCCCCGTGAGCCCAGCCCGCGTGCAGAGAAGGCTGTTTGTCAGGAGAGTCGATTCCGCCTATTGGTTCCTCCAGGGGCTGTGTTACTCAGTGCTGGCTTCGGTCCAAACATTTAGCAGGTTCTTTGAATTTTCCTTCACACTAGATTCTGGGAGCTTGAACTTCTGGGACATCAGTCAAGGGAGAGTGTTGGACACCTGAAATGACACACAGACCTGTTAAGGCTTGTCTCATGCAGAGTTCTAATCAGTTTATCCGAGCTTTCCTTACCTCAGGCTGAGTCACGGATTGAAACACCAAAGCTCTGCTGAGGGAACAGAGTCAAGCGAGAAGCAAGGACTGGGGTCCGTCCTCAACTCCCTCTGAGCACATAGAAAAAGCCCCTTCACCTCCCCAGCCTCAGTTTCGTCTTCTGTAAGACGGTTTAGTAAAACTGGCATCCTTGAGTTATGACGATGAGGTCCAACCTGGTGAAAGTAATCAGAACCTCCTAAAGTCCTGGCAACTTACGTCTATTTACAAAAGGACATAAGCTTTGTTCTTGTCATAGATCAACTCCCAACACGAGGTCTGTGGGAACTAGTCTACGAAATGTATCTCCCTTTCTCATGTGTACTTTCAAGGCCAGGGTTCTATCATCCGGTCCCCACGGCGCAGACAGGGAGGCAGGTCAGAGGGTAACCACATGCCTAAGGCACACGAAGGACTGTTTTCAGAGTCAAGGTGAACAATCTTGGCTCCCAGAAATGCCGCTGGAATCCCATCCAAAGACAGCCTCTCGCTGACGTAGAAAACTCATAAGCAAAGCTCCCAATCAGCCAGGCTTTGTCCTCAAGGTGGGCTCGAGTCCTACGCTCATAAAAGTCATCCTTCCGAAATCCTTCTCACTGTAGGCGGTGTCTCTGACCTGGAGGGCAGCCAGAGGCCTTGAAATAAAGTGATGGTAACTGGACATACCTCGACATGCCTCACTGAGCCCCCAAACCCGTGTGACCTCAGGCCCGAGAATGCACTTGAAGGACCTTAGTCTCCCACCCCTTCCTATAAGGGCAAACGGGACAAAATGGGCAGTGCTTGTTCAATGCCCCTGCCGCACCTATTTCCTGAGATGGTGGAAGTTTTCCCTGGCTCTTTGATTAAATTCAGAGAGGACCTCATTCTGGAGCCGGAGACCTTCTCAGACCTTCACGCACTTGGGAACCAGCTGGCGAAGGGGTGGGAGGTTATCCAAATGCAGATCCTGACTGAGTAGGCCTTGGGCAGGGTCGGGGTGGAGATTCTGCATGTCCAGCAGGCACAGGGGAGCCCCTGGTCCCTGAGCCGCACTCCGCTCAGTGAGGCTTGAGAGACTCCACAAATGGAAGGAGGCGGAAGGAGAGTCAGCAGCCACCTTCACCTCCCGTCGGCTCTCGCTTGTGCACACACACAAGCACAGATGCTCCTCCGGACACACACATGCATGTCCACACACACACACACCCTTGTGCACAATCAGCCCCACACAGCCTACCACTGTCCACCTGCCTCTCAGTGGAGGGCCACACCAAATTTTCATAAACAGGATCTCCCGGGGGATTGACAGTTTCCACCGGGGTGGGTCTTGTGCTCAGTCCATCCTCCCACTCACTTCTCACCCCCAACTTCTCGCCCCCAACTCCCCGCACTCTACTTAAAGGGACCCCCATGACCAGACTAGCACGGGACTCACCCCCTCGTGGCCACACGCAGCTCTGGGTAAAGGAGAGGAAGCGAACCGCTGCACCCCGGCTCCCCTCACTGCGAGGCGACCCTGTGTGCCCAGCAGACCCTGTGCTCCCCTGACCCTTAAGCTCTACCTCCGGAATGATAAGCATCAGTGTGAGAGAAGCTACATCCTGTTGAGCCGTTCTTGCTGGTGCCTCCTTAAATATTTTACACATTCGTGACTCGACCCTGGCACCATCCCTGTGGGCAGCGCTATGGCTACACCCATGTCGCGGATGAGGGAGGTGAGGCTCGGAGACGGGCGGGTGACCCAAGGGCCAGGAAGTAGCAGAGCTAGTCCCCGTGTGCGCGCTGGCCTGTGGCCCTCAATCAGACTGCTGACTTCAAAGTCACCTGTCCTGCCCTGTCCCCTGCCCTCCCTGTCCTTTCTTTTCCTGCCCTTTCTTCCTTTGTTTCCGGTTTCTCCTTTTCTTGGTGCTCGTTGTTTTTCTCTGTCCTTCTCCTTCCTTCCTTCTCTCCCCCCACATGGTTCCTTTGGTGGCTGCTGTCTCCGTCTTCATTGTCCTGGGTGCTCACTAGCCCAGGACAACAAATTTTACCCTAAGGTGAACTGAGCATGGTCAGCTCTGCGGGTGCAGAAGGCTGAGAGGCGGAGACAGCAGCCGGCCACGGTGACTGAATCAATGACCCGGTGTTTGGCTGACGAACCCCCACCAGGCTGACCAGCTCAGTCCTCATGTGCTCAGACTGGAGTCCAGAGAATGGCACCCACTGCCACTCACCGATCTGAGGCTTCGTGCCTGGGACTCATGTTTCTTATGTCCTCTGGGCCCCCAGAGAGCTCTCACGTGGGAGTGCGACAATGTTCGTCTCACGGTGAGGAATCCGAGTGCTGCAGGGTGAATGTTGTGTCTTCTCAAAATGTGGCCATGGAGCTCCTAAGCGGCAGTAAGGTGGCATTAGAAGGTGCTATTAGGTCATGAGAGCAGAGTCACCGTGAATGGGGTTAGTGTTCTTATCATACAGGCTCCAGGGAGCTCCATCCTCGCTCCCACCAGGTGAGATCACAAGGAGATGTTTTCTATGAACCGGGAAGTGGGCTCTACCTGTCACCAAATCTGCTGGTACCCCGATCACGGACTTGTCAGCTTCCAGAACTGTGAGAAATAGAGCCCTATTGCTTGTTAAAACAACTCAGATGACTAAAACCCTGAGTCCCGGGGCTGTGGGATGACCTGCCCAGCTAAGCGGTGGGTCAGGACCTTTGCCTGCCCTGGCTGGCACTGTTTACTGGGTTACATGATCTCCCCTCTTGTACCTAAGCCAAAAACAGACACGTAGAAAGAAATTAAAATAAGCGATTCCAATGTGAGAATCACGGATGGTCAAAGGGACGGGAACTTATTTCAAAGATCAAGGACCTGAGCCCTGAGAGGAAAGAAAGCTGGACAGACACTTGGAGGTCACCCCAGGGGTTTGTCACAGGCCCTGACATCATGACACTGGCATCTGGAATTGTCTCCAGGCCAGTGCGCTGCTGGGAAGTGGCCTGCGTGTCAGTGTGTGTAACCGATAATTCCTCACAGTGTAGCACACACACAGCCGGCAGTAGGAAGTGTTGGGTGGGTTCCACAGTGATGCTGTTATTTTAGTGTGTGGTCCTCTGGGTGCCCAAAGTCACCCCCTGAGACCACTGTTGTGGGGAACCAAGGGCTGGTTTCAGGCAGGTCTCACCCCGGTCTCGCCACGGAACGCTCCCCGAGCATAGTACCTTCTGCGCCCTGGTGGGCCCTGGCTTCACTCACACACTCTTCTCTTTCCTCTTACCTGGATTTGTGGAGGCTGATTTCTCAACCAGCCAGTCAGGTGTGCCCTTTGGGGGAAGGGATTGCTGTTGGGAGCCCTGCTCCTCTGTGATGAAATGTTTATGAGGTGGTAGGTCTCCATGCGCCCGGTCCTCTCCTTCCAGTTCATTCACACTGTGATAAAAACCGCATGGTTGACCTCAGTCTCCTAGTTGGCTGCATCGCTCCCTGCCCCCGCCCCCCACACCATCTTTTCTTACAGGGGCGCGGCTTTCCTGACAATTCCCGGATGGAGTCACGCATGGTTTGGCTTCTGCACCACCACTCATCTGTTCGTTCCCCTTGACCCGTCATCCTCTCGTTTTTAAGGCAACCCCAAGATCCCCCTGAGAGTGCCACCTACCCCACCACGGCCACCCGTTTCCAGAAAGAGCTCACCTGCTCTCCTCACCACTGCTGCGGTGCACGGTGGACTTCTGTCTCAGCCCTTTGCTCCTTCTGTCACAATGATTTCCTGGACCCGTATCTCCTCCTCTTGTCCATGGGCCCCTGGACAGGATGGGTGGTGCCTGGGCCATCCCTGCCGCTGACACAGAGCAGAGACCCTGATACAGAGAAGCTCCCATAAAGGCGGTAGAATGGATGGGTGAATGGACGAACAAAGGCAAAGGTCAGTGAGTATCCACTAGGCAGATGCTGTGAGGCCCGCCCCACCAAACCACAGCTGAAGAGCTCTGGAGAAAACTCCATTGGAAGGATGTGTGGATCTTTATCTTCCTTCCTGAGCTCTGGCCCGCAGGTGTTTGCACCTTAGAGGGCATGATGCCGCTGGCTCTCCCCTCCTCTTCTGCCAGAGACCCCTCCCAACCCACACCCAGGGGGCATCCCTTCACCTTCACTCATCACTGAGTGTGCTGCACTTTCTTCAGTGTGACACATCAGTGTGGTGGTGAAGTGTTCAAATCCGCTTTGGACTATTTCTCAACTGCCAGGCCCTGAGTATGTTACTTAACCTCTCAAAGGCTCAGTTTCCTTGTAAAACAAGAAACAGTATTACAACCTCATCAGATTTTAGATGATATAGATAAGATCGTTTTAGATGAGCCTGGCTTACAGCGAATGCTTGTGTGCATCTACTGCCTGTGTGCTTGTTTGTTTGACTAATGAGCTTTGTTGGGTCTAAAACCCTCAGTACCTTGACATTCAGCCTGGTGAGACCCTGAGCAGAGGACCCGGGGACACGGCGTCAGACTTCTGACCCGTAGAGCTGTGAGCTAATAAATAGCTGCTGTTTTGTGTGAACTAAATTTTTGGTAATTTGTTATGCAGCCACAGGAGACAAATGTGAGGACGGGAATGGGGAGGCTCCTGCAGGGAGACAGGCATGGGTCCCGTGAGGGGCACACCCATCCTGTGCTCTTGGTGACCACGGCTGCAGCGAGTCCCAGAGCCAGAGTGCATCATGGAGATCCCTGACGGGGCAACCCTGGGAGAGCCACTGGGCTTGGGGACGATGGCATTCCCACAGGGGAGTCTCCACTCAAGGCCAGCGTGGGGGCACCCGGGGTTGACTTTTTTCATTAGGTTGCCCTTCATGGTCAGCAGCAGAGAAGGCACATGACCGACATGCATTGTGCCCGTACTGCTTGACAGGGGGCGTGTGTGTTTGTGCACATGTGTGCGTGTGTGTGCACACATTGGTTGAATGCATAAAAGGGAGAGTCTCCTGGTACTTGGCACCCATGTGATCTTGCATCCTCTCTGCTTCAATTATGGGAGTTAATTCACCCAATGCTCTTGATCCAGAGCCTGGTGCAAAATGAGCTCTAAAAATAATATTACTCTCATCAGTACTGTTACTCCCTGACAAAGAAGTCTACACCGACCTCTAAGATTTTTGTAATTCCCCCAGATGTCCATCCAGTAATCTAGTGGTCAAACCTCACAGGAGAACTTGCTGGAAGGGCCTCTTTGCAATTCTAGTGGAAGGCTCTGATGAGCCCTGACTCACAGTAAACTGTTTCAGCCGGGGCGGTCCACACACATTTTATTAAAAATTTTTTATATGACTACAGCGCTCTCACAGAAATGAGATTTTACATGTCTGGCAAGATTATTTCTCCTTCTCATCCAATGAGCCTTTTATGCCTACATGGGGTGTCTCTCGTTTGCCCCTTAATGCAGGAAGTGAGGAGCAGGAGGCTTTATTTCATTGGCAACAGTGACAGTTACACGCGTGTTTTCTAGGTCTCCTAAATACTTTCATACACACGTGCAAGTATCACCTGAGGGTAGTCTTGTTTTACAGAGAGAAGAAGGGAGGGAGGAAGAGAGGGAGAGAAACATCAATGTGTGGTTGCCTGTCATGCATCCCTTACTGGGGACCTGGCCCACAACCCAGGCATGTGTCCAGACCGGGAATTGAACCAGTGACACTTTGGTTCGCAGGCCGGCACTCAATCCACTGAGCCACACCAGCCAGAGCACGTGAGGGTAGAACTAATGCTCCACCTTTGTTGATGGAATCGTGGCCCAGAGAAGCTGTGTGATTTGCCCGAAACTGCAAGCTACAAAGTGATTGAGTGAGTCACGTGCCTTCTTTCTCTCAATTCACACTCCATACTCCTTTCAAATATTTCAAGATGTTTCTAAAATGAGGAATTCTAGGTAAAATTTATAAATTGTGAGTCGGGCTGCATATACATGTGGTTGTGGAAAAAAATACCCCAGCAATGATCTCTGCAATGGAAATAAAGCAGGGTGTGGCCCGGTGATCTGAAGCGTCTGCCATTCCTGACATGAGGAGTGGCCGGGGCTTAGGTGCTAGAAAGTTCTCCACTGGAAAGAGAGAAAGAGGCCAGGAGCTTCAGCACATGGGCTGTTTGCCTCTCACTGAAAAGAACAGCCTTATACTGGAGTCTGCTGGGGGTTTGCAAAGCCCACATAGAGACCGGAGTTGCTGCACAGCCCATAGGAGAAAAATTAAGCTAGCTAAAACGTGTCTTTGAGAGTCAGTTTCCGTATAAAGATGGCCACTTGGTTGGTTGTTGGCACCTCTCCTGGCCACGATGGCAGGTTTGCTCCTGAGCCGCCAGAGCCCGCCCCGCCCCTCGTCCCCATGCTGGCCCTGGTGGGGATCTCCAAAGGGCTCCCAGCGTGCCTCACTGTGCTCCAGACCCAGCCCTGAAATCACTGCCTGCTCTCTGAGCCTGGGGAGCAAAACCGCTTGGTTTGTGGGAGGCATTTGGGTTGTGCTGTTGTCTGTGATGGTGCTGCTGTTGTTTTTCTTACTGAAAAGAGAAAGTTAACATTTGTTCCTCCAAACTAGTCTCTTCTCCATCTGGAGTCAATGGGGGGCCCTCAGCGGATCTCCCCTGAGGACTGGCTGATGTTTATAAGATCTTAATCCTGGGGGGACGGGCTGGCTTAGGAGGCTGGTAATGGGATAAGAACCCTCTTCTCTCCAGGGCAGCAGCTGGAAGCCAGCCCAGGCGCCTAATGACGGGAAGTTTCCAGCCATCAGGAGGCTCACTCTGTGAAATGAGGGCTGAGTCCAAGGTGGCTTCTGCTCCACCCCCACCCCATTCCTGTTTCAGGTTCAATGTCAAGGATTTCTGTAGCAATGTCAAGGGGCACTAGGACTCAAAGATAAGCTGGCTATAGTACATTTGGCATGGAAGAGATGCAGGAGAAATGGGAATGCAGTTACTCACTGGTAGAAAGGAATCTGTGCCACATGCTGTGTTAGGACAGAGAACGCATTCTGTCATTTGACCCTTAGAGAGGTCCCCTGAAGATGGTAGAGGTACCCTTGCTGTTACAGATGAAGAAACTAAGGATCAGAGAGATCGTGCCACGTACCTAAGGTTGCACAGGCACTACCCCTTTCTGATGACAGAAGCTGTAGTCTTTTCAGTGCTTACCAGCCATACTGTCTCCTAACACACAAACACACGTGCACACACATATGCACACTGCTATCATCAATAGGAGCATTCAGCATTCAATCCATGTCATAAAAATACTCACGAAATGATTGATTATAGGTTCATGGCTTACAGCAGGGGTTGGCAATTTTTTCCCTGTAAAGGGCCAGAAATGCTAAGTAGTTTTCACTCTGCTGGCCATATTCTCTCTGTCACATCTTACCTTGGCCGTTGTGACATGAAAGCAGCCATAGATAATACATAAATGAAAGGGCCTTACTGTTCTTTAATGCATTTTATTTATAAAAGCAGGGGATGGGGTGGGCTTGGCCCATGAGCCATAGCTTATCAATTCTTGACTTAGAAAAACCTTCTCCCATCAGGATGATCTGGAAAGGCTTCCTGGAGGAGGTGCCTGTAGAAGGTAAGCCTCAATGGACAGGTGGAATTTGGATTGTGGAATTAAGAGAAGGGGTGGGATTTTCAAAGTGACTGGAGTGAACAAAGGCACGGGACGGGCAGGAGCCCAGGGTGAGTGAAGAGCTGGACAGCAGTGCACTGTGCATGCGAGAAGAGCCACATGGGGCGGCAGCAGCAGTGGAGGTACGATCGAGGGATGAGTGAGCACACACTCAGGAGGAGCTGAATATGGGCACAGGGGCTCCCCAGGTGGTCTGAAATCTCTACGGGTTTACAAATATTCCAAATGCTCTGTCTGGAAAAGAGGCTACAGTTTGAATCTCTAATGGCTTAAAATTAATTTAGGGTAGGAGAGAGTTCTATTCTGGGGCCACAAGGAAACCCATGTTTCTGGAATCAGGCATTCCTGGTCGGAGAGATGGGAGAGGAAGGCCTGGTGGGGAGAGACACAGAGAGCAGAGGGCTGCACAGTAGGCACCACCGAGGGTCAGGCTGATCTGGGCAGCAATACACGCCTCCAGCTGCGGCCTCAGACCAGTTACTTGACCGCTCCTGTAACACGGGGTGACTGATGTGGGCCATTCACAGACGTGGTGAAGATGACAGGGACGGTACATATGACATACAGCGCATACTGGGAACATGTTAGGGTCCATGAAGGACACCTTGTCTTGGCCAAGATCGAAGGCCATGCTTCACTCGGAGTCGGGACTGCAGACGTGCTCACCTGGTGGCTCGGTCCGACCACGCCACCGCTGATGGGGGTGTTTGGGGATGCTGAGAGTCGGCATGAGGGCCTTGAAGTTTAACTTGGAAACCTAGGAGACGGGGCTGCATGTCTTCACGCCATGTGTTTTCTCCATGTTAGCGCTGAGCTCTTTCTCCAACACCCAAGTCCCGCTGTCCCCCTCAGCCTGCGCACAGCCTTTACCATGGCCAGGAGTGCCTTTTCCTTTCTCCTCTGCTCTGCAGCCCTCCAAGGCCCAGGCCAAAAGCTGCCTCCTGGTGGAAAGTCTCCAGGGTTTCCCCTCTGTCAGGAACGGTGGTCATATCCAATGGCATTGTTGCTTTAGGGCCTTGGAGCCAACGATACAACTCAAGTTTCTTAGGGACCTTTGTGAAAACAGCCAGGAACATTTTCTATGATTTGTACAGATTTGGTGCGGATGATTGCATAGGACAAAGAAGGTACAAAAGTAAAGATAAAATAGCCCCTACTTCTTGCGGCTTTGCATTCCCCCCAGCATTAGGCCTTGAGTTTTAAGTTCTCATCTAGTAGCTGCAGCTCCCAGTGGGTAGGTATCATTTTTCTCCTTAGTAAGAGAGGGAACTGAGGCTCAAGGTGATAGTGTCCCCAAATCTGTGCTCAGGTTTGTCTGCCTTTGGAACTGTCAGTCTTAAGTAGCCTGGCTCCTTTCACAGGGCTTGGAAATAAGAACACAGGGACAAACGTGATCCTTGGCCCTGGTCCCCTGTGCAGAGCCATGCCCAGTCCCCCGAGAAGTGTCCTGGGAGTCCATCAGGTCCACCCTGCCATGTCAGGTCTCCCTTGGTGCTCATAGAGAGCTAATCGACGCAGCAGAGCTCAACGTCTCCTGCACTGGAGGACCCCTGTGTGCTGAAAATGCAGACATCTTCCAAACTCCCAAGTTCAAAAGGGATGGGGGCAATAGTGCCATCCTTGAACCAAGAGCAGGCAGAGTGATTGCTTCAAGCGTCTGGTTTTCAGCCTGCGTCTGAGTCCTCATGAAGCTGCTCTGCGCAATGGAGCAGAGTGATGCTCGCCGTCTGGACACATGTGCTGTCCACTCCGTAACGAAGAAGAGGCAGGGAGGTGTTGCCCTGGGAGCAGCCGTTCTTTGGAAACAGCCACCGAGTGGCGTGATAACATACTGTGATGGGAAGAATCCTGGCTTCCTAAAAACGGCCCCTTCCTAGAAGAACCTGTGAAGAGGTTACCTTTGGTAGCAAATAGCATGTGGCAGGTGGAATGAAGTTAAAGACCTGGAGATGGATTATCTGGTGGAGCCCTGAATGTAAACACAAGGGTCCTTAAAATCAGGTGACCTTCCCCAGCAGAGTGTAGACTTGGAGGGAGAGGCACTTGTGAGAGAAGGGGTCCGAGAGATGCCGTGTTTCTGGCGCTGGGGAAAAGGAAGGCGCCTCTGAGCCAGGGAATGTGGAAGGCCTTCGTAAATGAAAAAACACAAGGAAGGTGACTTTCGCCTTGAGCGTTCAGAGAGGAACACAGCCCTGCTGACACCGTGGCATTAGCTCAGTGAGACCCACCTTGCACCTCTTTTCAGAACTGTGTGACCATGGATTTGTGTTGCTTCAAGCCACCCAGCTGATGGTCACTGGTTATGGTAATGACAGATGACAACTACAGATGCCCACTTTTTTGAAAACCCCACAGACAAACTAACAGCTTGTGAAAGAAGAGGATGCTACCACAGCCGTGGCTTTCTAACATCATACCACATACAGCTCACAGCCCCTTTGACATGGACAGAACTTTCCAGAAGGGAGCCATGAAGAGAAGTTTTCCAGGGATGGAAATATGAGTGTTCCCATCCCACATAGTTGAGTGCAAGGTCATTGGCTTCCTTTATCACACAGTTGAATAATCAGCACTGGCTCCCAAAGGCTCCATGGGATGAGGGCGTGCACATTGGACTTCCTGTCACACGGACCTTGGGTCAGGGCCTGCTTTACCTGTCTGCAAGTCACAGCTCCTTTTCCATACATTGCAAAGCGATCAAATTCCTCGCAGATCAGAAGCCCAGCCCACTTTCTCTATTCTTTTTTTTTTTTTTAGGTTTTGCTTATGTTGGAGGGCTTAGAACACTCAGTTCACCAAGTCTCTCAAGCTGCCTGGGTACTGTCAACAAATCTTTCCAGACTTAGGAAGAAGGTCAGCGCTTCCAGGAAGTCCTCTGTGGTCCTTCCCTACTCCAGCTTCAGACCCCATGCAAGGTGAATCGGAGGGTCTCACTGGGATCCTGAGAAACCTGCTGTGGTCTTCTCCCTCCACACCTGTGTTCTTTCTTAACTTGGAAACTGACTATCATCTCAGGTTATAAGGTCAAGAACTGTCTGTTCAACCTCTACGTTCACTACTCTGGACACAGACTTTGGCATGTTGAAAGTGTTTTAAAATATTTGGAAATGAGAGGGGGAGAGAGAGAAGGTAAGAAGGTAAAAAGAAAGCAGAAATTTGAGCTTCAGTTGCTTAGCTAATCCACATCCTCTTTATACTCATATTAACACACATAAATACTGGGGGTTCCTGTTGCTAAGTTCGAGTTTGCAAAGCTTCGGTCTTTCATAAGATTACCTCATTTAAGAGGAAATCACTACATTTTAAAAAGAGAGGCCAGACCCAACACTGAGAAGAGAGAAAATAATAAAATCCAGAAAGCAAAGTGGCCCGAGTGTAATGCTCGCTTCCCCAGCACTCCCATCCAAAACCGGCCCTGCTTTTGCTGAGTCTGCAGTAGCTCCAGTCATTAATTTAAACCGTTTCCAAATCTGCTTTGACCGGAATGATTAGCCATGCTAATTGGTATCTTAAAAGAATGCTAAAAACAAAATAATAATAATAATAACAATAATAATAAATCAAATGGAAAAGGAAAAAATATATAGGTGTACCTATTTTTTTAACCACTAAAGACAATTTTAGACTGATCAACAACAAAAAAAAAAAAAGAAAAAGAAAGAAAGAAAACTTCCAAAGTCGTTCAACCAGTCCATTGCGGTCTGCTAAAGAAAACACGGTCCTTTTTGTGAGTTAGGAAGGCAGTTCTCATGGTATGGTCTGGGCCGTTGCTCCAGCCTTTGCTGTGCCAGCCATTTCAAGCTTTATTTTCACTGTCTTCTTTCCAAAGTTGACCATTTGCTACAAGAATGAAGACATTCCAGAGCGCTCTGCTCTGAGAGAGCTCTGCCCTTTAGAACCAGCGTGGAAGAGCGAAGCTGAGCACAGCCAGAGACTTGTGCGGTAAGCAGTGTAAAGACGCCCCTCACCCCGCAAATCAGAAAACAGAACAAATGAGCCACAGTGACTGATGCTCTTGACTCTGCTGCTGCCGCTCCCAGCAACGTCCGGGACAAGTCTTAGGCCTTGTAACTCTCTTGAAGTCTTGAAATCTTCATCTTTGGGTACTTCCTGTGTTTAACTTGCTCACACTCCGTGACGGGCTGTGAATCCTCTCCCAGCCCCTCCACAAACTCCTTCCTTGCGGGGGAAATGGAAAACTGAGGGTTGTTTCAGGTCTGTAAAAAGTCCTGCTGAGAAAACCTGACCTTTTACACTTCTGGTTCCCTGAAAGAGTATTTGAAGCAGATTCCAGGTACTGAAAAAAAAAAGAAAAGTCTGACACTCTTTTTTTTTTTTTTTTTTTTTTTAACGTGAGAAGGGGGCATTTGCAGGAGGCTGCTTTTGTGTTCTCGTGTCTAATAGTATAAGAAACCTTGAAGTTTTGATAGACTTAATTCCTACCGCAGGAGCATATAAAATAGCAGAGTTAAACTGCCAACAAAAACCAGGACCACACCAGGAAAGCCACGGGCTTTCAAGTGGCTACCTGCCAGGCCCTGCCTGGCAAAATCCCAGCTGATGAATGAATGCACAATATCCCAATCTCTTTGGCTGCACTTGGCTTTGCCCTGGTCTAGGCAAGGTCCGAGGTCACCGTTGCTGATCAACACACCGCCTTTCATGGGCCCAGGGATCTGTGTCCTTCAAAGGCACGCATTTGAAGAGGAAGCGCTCCACAAACCCACTTAGACACTTGCGAATGCCCTTACACGCTCCATTGGCTCTCTGTGTGTGTGCGTGTGTGACTGTGGTGTGAGTATTTTTCCCTACCCGAATTTCTTTACAGATTATGACAACTCACAGATCTTTCTTTGTCTTTTCCTAGTTGCTGCCGTTGAGACCAATTTACATCCTGCATCTGATTTTAATACAAGCGCTTGGAACACGATTACGTTAACTGTGGAGCAATACCGCCTTGGCAGAACCAGACCACAGAGTTCTTTCTTTAACTGCGCTGGGAAGGCCTGAGCCTGAACTGCAGCGTTAATTCCCTAGCATGGTGCACTGGGCACAGACGCTGGGTTTTAAGCTGTGTGTAAAATATGCATTTGGATGACTGAGTATAACGGGACAGAAGGACGTGGTGGAGACGGAAATCATGCACGTGTTTCTTGGAGTCAAAGGAAGTTCTCCTTTCTTGCTTCAAAGATTCTAATGACTTCCTGGAAATGGGTTCTCCTTCAAGTTTGAACTTTGGTATGATGGGCAGACATGGCTTAGAGATCTGTAAGTCTGCAGGCCATGGCTTGTGAACAGAGGAGAGAAGAGTCTTCTGTGGTATATATATAAAATATATATACTAGCCCGGCTGGTGTAGCTCAGTGGATTGAGTGCGGGCTGGGAACCAGAGGGTCCCGGTTCGATTCCCAGTCGGGGCACATGCCTGGGTTGCGGGCCAGGTCCCCAGTGAGGACCATGTGAGAGGCAACCATACATTGCCCTTTCTCCCTCCCTTCTCCTTTCTCTCTGAAAATAAATAAATAAAATCTTAAAAAAAATAAAATAAAAATAAAAATAAACTTTCAAAAAAAAAAATATATATATACTACATAGTCACAAAACTCTTCCAGAGTTTCTGAAGGTGTAACGAGAGTGATGACAATGACAGTCATGGTGATAATGATGATGAAGATAAGGAAAACAGAAGGAGCAGGAGGAGGAGGAGACAGGGTAGATGACTGAGCTTGGTTCCGTTCTGTTCACACACACGAGTGTCGGAAATGTGTCCAGTCAGCACAGGGCCCAGATGTCCCAGTTGTTGTGTTTGAATATCTGTTTCCAGAATAGTTCGATGCCAGAATTTCCATCCCATTGTCTTAATACAACAAAAAAGATCCTACCACTCCACTAATTCCAGGATAAAAGCGGGGCCTTCTATGCCACCTCTGCATGTGGAAATAGTCCGAGAATTGTGTTTGCCAGTCTATGTACCTAGATGTTTTCTTTGAGCCAGCTAATGTAGCGATCCTGTCTCCGAGAGGACATGTGCGGGTGTGTGCACAGGGGCATCCGTACGGAGGGGTGGGACAAAGCCTAACTGATTTTCTGGTACCTGTTGGTGATTCTTGTGAGAAAAACACAAGCCACCCAAAGCTTCTGCTCCACGCCCTAACCCTCAAGTCCAAACGGATGGGAATTTTTGTGTGTATTTGGTTGTTTGTTACTTAGCATATTATGAATACTACAATATATGAGTAAATTTTTTGCGTGTGTTTAGGTTCTCATTTCATGCTCTTTGTCTCACTTAGAGATCACAGATCTGATCATGGTGACAAAAGGTGACCCTGTTCTTAAAACTCCAGAGCAGCTGCTAATGATTTTGATGATTTAAAAAAAATGCGCTTCACGGATCTGTCATTAACAGCGATTTCATTCTTCCCCGCTCCCCCCACCGCCTCGTCCTTTGATATCTGGGCTGAGGGTCCTGCTCTCTGAGCTGACGTGTCTGCAAAAATGTCATCTGGAAATAGTCTCTTTCCTTCATGCTCTGGAAGACGTGGCCCGGCTCCAACAAGGAACACATTTCTGTACACTCTCGCTAAGAACTTCTCTTGGCAGGGACCCTGGCCAGCCAGCCAAAGGGGTCTCTGGCTCTGGAATTTTAAAAAACCTGTGCTGATGATGGACCAGGTGATGCTGTCCAGGGACCCACGGTCCTAACTTGCTAAAGAGTCTCAATATTTTGAAGTGTTTTGGGGAGGTGATTCACTGAAAATCTCCTTGAACCCACTGACTGGGTAACATCTGCCCAGGCTTCCGCAAAGAGCTGAGAGTACCTCCCTTTAAACAACCAAACTACAACAAGGACACCATCATATTTTTATCTGGTAACTCATACAGCCTAGAGGTGAGGGGGAGGGGGGCAGTGATGTTCAACAACGGCTGTCTAGGAGGAAGTGGCCCTGGACTACAATTTCTGCCTCTTTCTGTGGTGTAAACCTTCCCACCATGGCCAGTTTTCAAGCTCCCAGGGTGAGCACCCTCAATGTGGACTTGGGAAGAGGGCCGTAGGCTCCCACCAGCCAGACCAAAGACTAGCTCGGAGCCCTGGTGTGCCCTTTCCCAGCTGAGAGAAATTACTCTGGGATCCTCTGTGAGCTCCTCTGAAAAACAGGAGAATGAGCGCCTTCCTAGGTAGGGATGACTCCAGGGAGAAACCATTTTTTCTGTCGTCAACAACGTTGCCAATACCACAGCTGATGGGTCCACGGCCTGCTCCATGGGCTGCCCAGGTGTCCTGTCCATTCATCCTCTTGCACTTTCCAATGTGGGCAGTGCCATTATTAATATTTAACGAGGTAAAAGTTGAGTCTTGGAGAAGTAAAGAAGCCCCCTCCTAAAAGGTACCCGCCCATGTCTGCGTACCTACGCAGCCATTCATTTCACCAACCATGAGATACTTAGTCATTCTGGTTTTCAAACTGGAAAAATATTTGTTATAGATAAATGAATACCCTCTGGAATCCGGAGATTAGCACAGATCTCCTCAGGAGACGGAGGTGTCTGTGGCCTCCAATACGGCACCAATTCAAATGTCCTCCTTTTATTGTCTCCTGTTAGTTAGGGAGTGTCAAGCTGCATACAAAATTCATGACCTGCATTCTCTGAGCATGGCTTTCATTGATATCAGGAAGCTATGAGACTAGCCCAGCGTATCAGGGATTTACTTACATCTCACTCCATAGAGAAGCAATGGATAAAGGTCCCAAATTGGGGTTATCAACGTCTAGCTTCTTCCCCTACTTCTTCCTTTACTAGTTGAGTGACCTTGGGTGAGTCACTTCCCTTCTCAAAGTATCAAGACACCCTCATCTATAAACCAAGGATATTTATAAAGTTATCACACTCTCTCTCTCTTCACCCTTCTATATGTGTGTGCGTGAGAGAGAGAGAGAGAGAGAGTTCATATACTGACTATAACACCCTTGAGGGCAGAGCCTGGGTCTCCTAGGCTAGTGCCTTCAGCACTTAGTCAGCAGGGATTCTGTTGGTATTTGTTGAATGAGTCACTCAACTGTCTGGAACAAACAGCAGCATCCAGAAGACACTTAATAGGTGTCTGTGATAGGTACTACAGTGCCAAAGATCCAGCAAAACCCCCATCCGACTTCCAGAAACAACAACTCTGTGGTTTTACAATTTCCAGATCAAGATGCAATATATATTTCTCCAACGTGAGCTTCCTTTCGATGTAAAACAGCTTCTCCAAAGCAACAACAACACACAGCTAATAAATTGGGAATAAATAATGTACGATGCTGAAAACGGCATCCCCAATAATCTATCATATATACGTCTGCTATGGATAATGCAAGATAACAATAACCCTTTGATTTAATTGGGCTCCTGAGCGGCAGCATATGCATTATAATGGCCCCATTGACATTGCGTTGCACCCAAGGAATCAAATTAACGCCGACTTGCATATTAAGCACTATGTGGTCTTTTCTGCCCTGGGAAGCACATGTGTTGCTATTAGCATTAGAAGGAGTCAGGTCTGGGCTCGGGCTGTGGGAAGCGACCCTCAGGGTGCAGTGGCGGGTCCTGGCTTTGACTTTGGGGGCCTGCGTGTTCACGAAAACCCCGGCAATAGCTCCAGAAGATGTCTTTGTAGGTCTGGCTGCAGAGTTAGTACAAGTGTCTTGTAATAACAGCTTAATTGTATGTGCGAGCGTGCAATATTGACACACACAGTGTATCTCTCTCATCTTCCCTTCGAAGCACTGTAATGCACTCCACCAGCAACAATGGAAGAGGGATCATATCAGATGACCCGGGCCACACATTAGCTGTGCTCATAAATACTAATCTGGCAAATTCCATCTCGTTCGGAACCAGAAGGGCAATTTAATTCTCGCTGTTTCCACCCTGGTTCTCAGAGAGCAGAGCACGAAGCAATGCTGGTACCACTATCAGATCTAATTCATTTTGTGCCATCCTTCCCTACAAGAGATTAGAATGCAGGTCTCCAGCAGTGGAGGGCATAGGACTCATCCCATGGCATGAAGGTCCTCAGGAAGAGGAAGCCCAGGGAGTGGACTTCCCTCCCTCTCGAGAGGGCAGGCTGTCTGTGTCCAGAGAGCCTGCCTCCCCGAGAGCCCAGCGCTGAGCCCGCCCCACCCCCTCCACGATGCAAATCCACTTTGTCCTCTTCATTGCTTCAAGCTCCTCTTCATTGTCAGGCTTCAAACCCCACCTCCCCAAGCCCCGAAGCCTGGAAGCTGAGCAGCACGAGGCAATTATCTGTTTTGAAGGAATACACTGATTTGACATTCTTAAGAAGTCACAGACGTCTGATTTCATAATATAATTTGTAGAAGTAAAAAAGGCAAGTTAAACATTTGCTTACACATATCATGTTTACATGTGTTCAAAGAACTTTCCAAAACTTTGCAGTCTCATCCAACTGCATCTTTTTTAAGCTCGCTTCGCTCTCGTAGGTTTGCAAACAAATTCCACAGCACATTCAACCACAAATTGATTTACTTTTGGGGAAACTCCTTGAGTTTCGCGACTTTCTTCTTGCTGTTTAACGTACACACAGATGCAAAAAAGAAAAAACAATCTCCTCACACAGGAACACAAATCTGGCACCCGGAGGAGTCGGTTTTTTCGCTTATTCTCCAAGGGAAGGGAAGCGGCGATGGAAGCTTTCCAGATCACCAAGGCATGTGCAAATGACTCTTTGGGCCCCGCTGGCAGAGTGACTGACAGCCGAGGCTCGGGGCAGCTCAGGGAGGAAGAGAGGAGCATCCCCAGTGAGGGAGACCATATTTCATCCAGCGCGTAACCTGGGTGTCCAGCCTGCTGTCACTCAGCAAATGTCCCCACCACGAAAGACCGGAGCCATCTTTAAACTGTGCTGTTTCCCATGCTTCCCATTGGATAATCCGTCCCCGGGTCCAGGTTCCACGAACCATCACTCTGCCACGGGTCTCGAATGGCCTCCCCTTGTTCATCCCCACCCACGCAGCCCCATCATGTGGCACTGAGGCTCGGGGTAGCCCCGTGCTGCCTCCGGCCCCTCATTCCAGCTGGGGCCCTCCTGGCCTCCAGAGGGAGAATGATATACCCATCGGATCCCAGAGACATCCCTGTTAGACTGGCAAGGGTCTGCCTCTCTTCTGGAAGAAGGGCCACCTCCTTAGCGTGACATCGTGGGACTTTTGTGACCAGTGAGCCCCTGCTTCTGGAACAGCCTCATCTGCATGAGCACATCCCAGACTCCGGAGGCGTGCTGCGTCCGAGCTCTCTGCCCAGCCACCGAGCTTCTGCACATCCTACCTCGCTGACCAAGGACATCCTTTTGCTGCGCTTCACCTGGAAGACTCTTACTCATCCTTCGAAATCAGTTCAGACACACTTCGGGAAAGCATCCCTGACCCTCAGGATAGGGTTGGGGTCTTCTCCCCGTCAGTGTCCCCAGCGCCCTGCACTTCTGAACCACAGCACCTGCCACACTATGGGGTTTCTTGACTCTCCTGGTGTTTGCCTCCCTAACATTTAATTTCCATGAGAGAGGGCTGTGTCTCTCACGGGTTTGCCAAACTGTATCTTGCTTAGGACCGCGTATTGGTCACCTCTGTACATGTGAGGTCGGACACTCAGTTCCTGGCATGCAGTAGACATTGCAAAATGGTTTCCAGTAAATGAGTGGATAAGTGAAAATAACTGGGTGGTGAAAATAACTCAGGAGCCTGTAGCCAGACCCTCCGCCCTGCCAAAGGCCACTCACAAAGTAACACCGACCTAATGCAAAGGAGGCCACTGAACACCATGGGCCCAGTGGTTGGTGTATGGGGTCCCATGAAATCAGGGGGCCTGGGCACGTCATCGCATTGGCCCCCTCATCTCCAGACTTGACCCTGCCACCTCCCCGGCTGCCGCCCTGGGTGGCTTGCCCCCTGGAGATGCTGGAGGGGGTCCCGGGGGATGTGAGTATCTGACAGACACTACCTCGTGGAGGAGGAGCACAGGGAGACTGAGGGAGGGTGGCAGGACTCCTCTTTCTCACTGAGCTGGTCCAGGGCTTACCCGGCCAAGCACCTCAGCGCCTTGAGCCAAACTTCTCCTGAGCTGGAATTTCAGGCTGCCCCGCCCTATATCTGCTTCATTGAGAGAACCCAGTGACCTCTGTGCCCCTCTCCAGAGGAGCCTTTGCTGGGTTCAGTGATGAAGCCGGAGGCCAGGCCTTCCCACGGAAGGGCCCCGAGGAATACACCACCAATGGCTCACGATGAAGGAAGCCAATGTTCACCAACAAACACAACTTTCAATCTGCCCGACTTCTGTCCCTGAACACAGGCGCATATGTCCAGCGTCCTGCCTTCCAAGGTTTTTGGGTTTGTTTTGTTTGTTTGCTCTCGAGAAGTTGGTAACTAACCCAAGCATCCGGGCCCTAAAGGGTGACTCCGAAGGATCTCATTCGTTTGCAACCTGGTTGGCAGCTGACTGCCCTGGGCAGCCCTCCTCTGCCGCCAGAGCTCTGCAATTAAGGCTTGGAAAGCCACAGCGTTAATAGGAACCAGGCAGGGAAAGTGAAGTTGAAACCAGGAATGTGTCGCAGAGCCTTCCAGCTCTGCCTAGTTGCATGAGGCCTGGGGCAGTCACGCAGCACCGCAGCTCGGGCCTGCAGCGCTCCACAGGAAGGCACTAGTGAGGGGCGCTTGGGCGCAGGCTCCAGAGCTTTCTGGGTGCCTCCATCCAAGCTGAAGACTGCCAGAGAGTCCGCCCAGGTTCCAGGGAGCCAACCTGGTACTGAAGCCCGGGCCCTCCGTGAGACTCAGACCGAACGTGAGCCATGGTTTGGAGAGCAGGGGAGGGAGAGGGCTGGATGGGGTGCAGTGGCGATTTGGCAAAGGGTCCCCTCCTTCAGACCTGCAGACCTGGAGGCGTGACTCAAGGACGAGCAGGAAGCAGATGTGGACACCGATCTTCCAGGTGCTCACTTAACTGGCAGAAAATTGATTGGACGCTTTTGATCTGCTGTGTTCACCTGGAAAACCCACCACACAACTGCACCTGCCTGAGAAAATAAATGAGAGGGTGGCTTCTAGCGAGGCCGTGGCCTGGAGCCCCCTCATCTGCTTCTCTCCAGGCTCCACTTTGCCAGCTACGCACAGGCCACCTTGGAACTTGTGTGTCCGCAAGGAGCTCAGTGTCACCGCCATTGAGAAGCACAGCTGTCACCTCCCTGCAGACCAGGTGGCTCTCATTAAAGATGAAGGTGCCCAGCTGAAGAGCTGTGCAGCCAGGGCCAATGCCACTGCTCTGGGTAGGGGTGTTAGGGTAGAAGTGGGGTGGGGGTGGGGGCAAGAGGGAACCCCTACTGCTGTCCCACTGGCTAGCCCTCAGGACGGAAGTCTTCAGGGCCTGGCAAAATGCATGGCACCAAGTCCGTGCTGCTAAGTGAATGATTAGCCAGTAGCTCGATTTTCTACTTTTCTCTTGTGTCTTTTACTTAAGGTTTGTTTTCCCATGAAAAACTTGGCCCAGTTCAGAAAGCAGAGCTATCAAGTGATCTTCTCTTAACAGGCGTTCTAGGTGCCACTCATTATACTACACGTGTGTGTTTGTAAAATTGTGTGTGTATATACCATAATCATCACCTTATAATCATAAAAGGGAGTCCATTTTCATTGTAGAAAAGTTGGGAAAGAACTAAATAGATAATAAAATGCTAACCATTCATAATTGCATTACCCAGAGATTAAAAACGACCCACTCACATATTGGTCGTACTTTATTCTTCCAGCAAACAGTATTTTACATACTTGAGGTCACATTGAATAAACAATTTTATATCTGACTTTTTTTTTCTGTTAGTGTTGTACTGTAGGTAGATTTATTTTTCTTCTTCCTAAGGGGCATGCATCTGGTTTAAGTTAATTTTAATTTTGTTTAATACAGATATTCTCATATGGTTTGAGAGCAAGGGGGGCAGGACAGGGTTCCCGAGCTGCTTTGAGACCCTTTGGCAGCTGATACCTGTCCTTCCTCTGGACCTCTGCAGCCTACTGGCTGTTCGAACCGAAGAGAGTCAAGTCACTTGCCATCAGTTCCCAAAATGTAGGTCAATTCTGTGAAAGGATGTTGGCCGCCCTGAGCTAAAAGATAGTCCAGTCCCCCTACGGAAGAGCTAGGTGAGACCCAGAGGGACACAAGGGGGGGTCTGATGCCACCAAGCAATCAGGCCACTGCAGCAGGGTGGTCCCCTCCTCCGTCCTAAGCCCTGCTCCTGACCACTCAGGTGGGAGGCGGGCGGGGTCCTCAACTCCCCACCAACCACTTTTGTTGTCATGTCGATTCATTGATTCCAACAGTGTGGAAGCCCACCGGTAAGAGCTAACCATGCGTTCCGACCGTAAGAAATCACCGTGTCTCTTCACCAAACTGAAACCCTTCAGGCTTGGAGAGTGGTCTGGGAAGATATTTTCTGTTGGCTTCAGCGTAGTGCGATGGGCCGATGTTTTTTGCCTCTTTGAACATATGTGAGTTTTGGAGGAAGGATATACAGGGTCTTGGATCAGGGAAGTAAGAGACAAAGAATCCTCCAACGACATCAGACTCTTACTTCCTTTAGCCAGAATAAATTTAAAAAACCCTCTTCTTGGTTGAGCATACAATTTTCCACTTTGCAGATCTGCCCTTAAATGTGCAGCTATATAATGTTCATTTTAGCCAGGAACACTTGGGAAAATTCCAAACGATCATCTCTCGTGAGCTCCTCCTTCATGCCAAACAGCATGACAGAAACAACAAATCCAAAGACAAGTTGTATTCCCACCTGCACCCAGGAACTCTGTAGCCACGCGTCACTGAAAGATGGATCACGTGCTGTGATAGTAATCCATGTTAGAATATGGAAAATAGCATACATGGGCAAATTTTCAACCTTTTTCATCTCGTTGCACATATAAACTAATTACTCAAGTTCTGTGACAGACCAAAATACATATTTTTTGCCAGTCTGACAAAAAAACAGGTATAGTTTTGATTCATTCATACTGGACTACTACTGTTGTGTTTGCTGTTGTCATTTTTAAACTGGACCATCTCAGGGAAAAGAGGTCCGGGCCCCGACTGCACGTACAGGTGCTGCGTGTTATAAAGATGCCCGGGGCACGCCAGGTGGAAACCGCTGCCCTAAACGGTAGGCAGCTATGAACCCCCTTCTCGCAGTGCCTCATTGTCATGATCTTTAAAGCACGGCCAGCCCCAGCTCCCGCCTCCCAGTGAGGCTGTTGTGGGAGGTCAGTGAGGCAGGAGCAGCCCACCGCATATGTCAGGTGCTCACGAAAGAGCAATCACAGAAAAATAAGCCGGTGCCCTCGAAGTCAACGGAGGACTCCACGTGGCCACAGCACTTTTGATTCTAATCACAGTGGCACTGGTGACTTCTCCCGTAGGTGGCTGCCACCACCCTCCCGGCACATCCACAAGTGGGAAAGTTAGTCTAGCACCTGTTTACTGAGCACCTACTATGTGTCACTGTAAATATGTTTTTCCGGAGACAGTCACTGTCCCCTTAAGCAAACAAGGTGTCTGAGGTGAGAGAGGATGACCTGCCCACACACTCTCATAGCAGGGGAATGAGTCAGAACGAAAGCCCCAGCCAGCGGACTCCCAGCCCCCTTGCTCTGGGCACCAGCCACACTATCCCTCCTCCCACCTGTCACCAGCCTGGTGAGAAGACTCAGTGAGGTAATACACGCAATGCCACCAGCCGGGGACCGGCAGCTGCTTGTGTGTACAACACTCCCCTCTCATGGTTTGGTCACCAACACCAAGTCCAAACCGTGCATTCGACACTCCCTGGGCACCTGCCAAGGGACAGCCGTGGCTATGGGCGCAGATCTGGATGGAGGGGCACATGTATTCCTCTTGAGAGTTTCCTCTGGGCAATGATGCAGCCAGGGGAGGAAATGGCCTCGCACCCGCTCACCTAGCACGTCTGTTTGCATGTCTCCCGTGTGTCAGGGACCCTGTGGACTGTTACCGAGGAATCCGTCTGTAGAGCACAGCCTCTGTCCTCAGATACTCAGGGCTGCCCGCCACGCTGGGGGCATGTGCAGCAAAGGAACTTTCTTTGGGGTTCTGTCAGGTATGGAGTGGTCTAGGCTTTGAGGTCAGACAGAAATTGAGCCCCAAGCTCAGTTCTGCCCTATTTTAGCTAATCATCCTTGGGTTTAGTTTTTCCTGCTAAATCATTCTGAGGTTGATGTGTTTTTTTCTTCTGTTATAAAATGTAATATTAGGTAAAGGGTACAAAGCACTTAGCACCCAGCGCTGTCCAGAGTACCTGAGAAACACACGTGAGCTTTATCATTATCATCATTATTATTGTTGTTTTCATCATCATCATCATCATTGTCATCTATACTCATAGGGTGAGAGAAGCCTTCACAGGAAAAGAAATAATTAGGCATGGTTTTAAGAGACATGTGGGGACTGCCACAAAATCTGAAGGCAGAAGCACATCCGAGAGCAGAGTTGGTGCAGAGGCTTGGATGCAGGGGCGGGGTGGGGGGGGAGCGTTGCCTGGAGATGAACAACAGCTGCAATGACTGGAGTAAAAGATGGAGTTCTGGATGAAGGGGGATAAAAGGTGTTGGCGACCAAACCACGGGAGGTCTGGAATTTTAAGCTAAGGAGCACCAATTTGGCCCTGGGGACAAGGAAAGTAACTGACCACCTTGGACCAAAGCTTAGTGTGGCAGCAGAGGGACATCTGGGTTGGAAGAGACTTGGAGATGTGCATGTCCAGAGAGATCAGAGAGAAGAAGGTACGGGAACAGTGGAGTTAGTACTAAAAGTAGCCAATCCAAAGAAATGCAAGATAGGGGGCGGAGGGTTACCTCTAAGGAATGCAAGGTGGATTTCTTCCACCTTGCGCCCCCTGAAAGTCTTCACCTTTGTTAGCTCATGAAGCCAATGAGATGTTGCAGTTTAGAAATATGTTTGTAAAGGATTCCACGACCATGGAACTGACTCCCAAAGTTCCTGGCAGATGTTAAGTGTGGGTTCTGTCTTCTGATGTCTCAGATTGATGGCCAGGGGCAGCCTGAATCCCATGTAGCTGGGAAAATCTGCTTCCAGAATCTGGTCCCTCCCCGCACATGGCATCTGCAGGTCCAGGCCTTTTAGAAGATCTGAGAGAATCGGGGTGGGGGCCAGGGGGAAGGGAGGGAAAACAAAAGAAAAGGAAAAGAAAAAGTATGTGATTTCTTCTTTGTACTCTGGTTCCATTTAAGAAGTTCTCATTTAAAATGTAGGCCAACCACTTTTCAGGAAGACTTTATTGTCACAGACCCCTGAACAAATTTCTTCTCCCGTGCTCAGAACTTCTGCAGGGGAGCTAGCGATGAAACACATGTTGTCCCCGGCTTCAGGGAGCCCGTGTCCAACACAGGACACAGGCATGGAAATACTAGAATGGGGGCCATGCAGCAACCAGACGGGGAGCCCGGAGAAATGGCCTCATCTGCCTGGAGAGGAAGGCGGGGATTTGGGAGGGGAATGAAGACAATCCGCTTGTGCCACAGTGGTGGAGATGCCCTGGCCATATGGTGACCATATTTTTTGAATCAAAATTGGGATAGATGATCTGACACCAGGTCTGTCGATGGGACCGAATATTTGAAATCCAGGCTGTCCGAGGAAACCCAGGACATATGGCCACCATAACCAATCATTATCATGCGTAGATCGGGCATGGTTTGATCCAGGATTCAGGCAGATGATTTACATACATGCTGAGCTGCAGATGCATAAGAACTCTATTTCCTGACCTTTTGCATCAGATGAGGCAAAGGCTAGGGTCCTAAGTCATTCATAGGGACCCTGTACAGAGCCAGGCAGGCCAGAATGTTGGACTGTCAGGGCTGGAAAGACCTTGAGTTGACCACCTGGTCTAAACTTCACCCTGACCCTCTGGGTGGAGACACTGAGGCACCTCCCTCAAAAGCACGCAGCTATGATGGAGGGAGTTGGCGCTGGGTGTTGTCCAAAACTTGGCTAGTGTTGCTCCTTGCGGCCAGCCTGGATTTGGAGATATGCCAGGAAAGCCCGTGAATTATGAGAAACGTACATTCATTGGCTTTCACCCCATGAAGCTGATATCCAGTAGGCCCTCCCTTACCAAACGGCCACAGTGTTGTCTTTGGTGGCCTTGAGTTCAGCTATTGACAGGCTATTGATGAGGGTCCTAAGGTGTATATAATGGTGCCAAGCATTTAAGATGCAGAGGAGGTGGGGGTGACAAAGTTGGCAAAGCCAAAGAATGCCAAGGATGCTAGTCCTCTCGTATTTTGCTGGTAATTCTCCATTGGTGGTTAGGTTGTGCCAAAAAGAGAGGAATCATAGCATAAGAATGGGAGATTTCCTTGTGAGCATTCAGGAGCCAGAGTTTGGCCTGAGCTGGGCAAGTGGTAAATCAGAAGACCACGTGTCTTTCTCTATGCTGGGACCAGGGAAAGATGGAAACCTGTTTGATGACTGAGTGCATTGATCTCTAATCCCCAGTCTTCCCAACTCAGGAGGAGGACAACTTCTAGAAGAGTAGGCAACAAGTCACACTTAGTACCTTCAAAGCCCCTCAAAATTAACCCTGGATGGTGTGGCTCAGTTGCTTGAACACTGGCTTGTGAACTAAATGGTCACAGGTTCGATTCCCAGTCGGGGCACATGCCTGGGTTGTGGGCCAGATCCCCAGTAGGGGTCACACAAGAGGCAACCACACATTGATGTTTCTCTCCCTCTCCTTCTCCTTCCCTTCCCTTCTCTCTAAAAATAAATAAATAAAATCTTTTAAAAAATTGTAGGATACCTGTCCAGCATCTGAGAAATGTAGAAGAAGAAGTGGCTTTTTATCTGGGTTGACACACATCAGCCCAGAACTCGGAGATTAGAATGGAGACAGTGTGGGTCTGGGCTGGCGTGCACGACTCTCCCTTTGGAATTCCACGGCAATCCCACCTTGGGGAACCAGAGCTTTGTGAGCCTCTGGTCGAGGCCAGAAACCACCAACGCATTTCCTTGTCTTTTCTCTTCTCTGCTTCGCTTCACTTCAGTTCGTTTTACTTTTCATTTCACCCTGCCTGGGCTGTCATAAATAGTGACTAGAATTCCGTACCAATTGTTCTTTGCCTAGATGCTGTTAGGATCTGAGACACTCCCTAGATATACCGATCATTCTCAGGCATCCGTCCATATGTCCACCCATCCACACATCCATCTCTCTTACCATTCTCCCCGCCAGGCATTTATCCATTCTTCCCTTCAATTCATATCAGCAGGCATTTCCTGAATCACATCTAAGTGCCAAGGACTATGCAATATCCTCTGGCAATGAAGATAAATATGACCTAGACCTTGAATTAGAGGCATCACTCATAAGCTAGAAGGCAGACTTGTAGTTGTGTCTGGATAAGTGCCGTGGGCTTGAGCAGCACTTGGTAAGGGCAGCGCCTAGGGAGCGACTGCAGCTTTCCCGAGCAGAAGTTGGCTGTGTGAAGGCAGGAAACACAAGGCTGAGAGCTGGTGAGGCAAGAAGCGTGGCCGCATGAATACCTGCCAACGGCTGGGTGTTTCTGGAGTGGAAACTGTGAGGTGGAGAGTGACAAGGCCACGTCTGAAGAGCTAAGGAGGGTCCGAGTCAGAATGGAAAACATAAGCCACCAGCAAGGGTGTTTTTAACCTGATGCTGTCACTCCTCGAGGGTGGCCAGCGGCAGGACTTGCAGTTACAAAACCAGCGCAGCCTCAGGCCAGCATGGGTGGATCGGATGCTCTATACATGCACTGACCTTTCTGGTGGGCAGCATAAGGACCCCCAAAGATGTCCACAACCTAAGCCCCTGAACCTGGCAGTATGTAACCTAACAGGGAAAAGGGGACTTCGCCAATGTGATTAAAGATCTCAAGGTGGGGAGATGGTCTGGACTACCCAGGGTGCTCAGTGTAATCACCAGGATCCTCAAAGGGATAAAAGGAGGGTCAGAGTCAGAGAAAGGTCACCAGGGGAGCAAAGGTCAGAGTGACGTGACTGCTGGAAGGGGCCACGGGCCAAGGCAGGTGGGCAGTCTCTAGGACTGGAAACGGCAAAGAACAGATGGTCCTGCTGAGGGGCCACAGCCCTTCTGACCCTTAGAATTAGCCCCCTAAGACCCACTTCAAACTCCTGGTCTCCAAAACTCCAACAGAACACGCGTGACTGTTTTAAGTCACTAAACTGATGATGATTTGTCAGAAGATACATCTAAGAGATAGGTGTAGCTAGTGACTTGCTTCCTTTCAACTGCCACTGGGCAGACCCTGGTTTCTCACAAAGTGCTATTACTTTACTAAGTACAGAGAGACAACATGGGAAAGGTCCAGAACTCAAGGAAATGCAATCCAGGCATCGATCACCTGGCGTGGCTGGATGCTTGGGGGTGTCAGCATGCGTCGGCTACGCGTCTGGTCCTGCCTTTCCTTCCTCTGTGAGCTTTGTCCACCTCCTGGGTGCTTTGGTTCTTATTTATCTCTAAGATAAATGACATAATGCAGATGTGTCATTTCAAATTGATAACCTTTTTAAGTGTCCTTAAGCGATCGTGTATTTATGATGTGTTTGTGACGAAGATGATTATGCAACAGGGAGCTGACCCCCCCCTCAAAGAGGCTAAACTAGTTCCTGGGAGAATGGGGAGACCCTTTCTATATTTAAAGCACACATATCCAGATAGCACATAAATAGATACACTGTGCACCTGTGTTATTAACATTTCATGGGAGGGGGCAATTCTTAAAAAGTGTCCAGAAAGTCTCCTTTTCAGTATTTTATTGATAAAAGCAATGTTGAGAACTATTTCTCTAGTGAACGCTCACCACACTTTGCCATACAGTCAAGTAGTTTAAATGGCACCGGCAAGATGATGGAGCCGAGAAAGCCAGGGAACTGTCTGAAGTCAGAAGTTACAGCTTAATTTGATTCCTCCACCTGGCTATGTGGTCCACCCCAAGCTTGGTCTCTTTATGTGTGAGAGAAAGAATCTACCTCGTGTTGTGGCTGTGAGTATTTAAGTAGATAATACAGACAGAGGAGAGGTAGGAAGATGCAGATTTATAGATGCAGATGCAGAGGATGTGGGGCCAGGGATGGAGACGGAGGAGCAGACGCAGATGAAGGTGGAAGAAAAGGTGGAGACAGACAGAGGAGACGCAGATGAAGGCAGAAGAAAAGAAGGTGAAGGTGGAGACGGAGGAGCAGACGCGGATGAAGGCGGACATAGACGGCTGGCACAGAGCACAGCTCTCAGTGACCATTGTTCTTCTCATCGTTTTGCTCCTTAGAAAACTGCCTACTAGGACCCTTGTCTTGCTGTCCTTCACGCCCCTACCCCATTGCCACCTATTTTTGAATCAACAGGTGGAAATCAATACTATACAGAAACTTGTAGCTTTGTTTTTGTTTCTGATTAGTTGAGGTTGAGCCTGAAATAGGTGTAGTTAATTACCCCAGAGCCCAGGAAGGAGATGGCACGGCAATGGTTGACCAGTGACAAAAGTAAGGCCCAGAGGGTGGCTTGCCCAGGCTCGGCTGGCTGGCCAGTCACCGCGCTGCCACACTGTCACAGGTTTCTGGCACCTCCCAACAGCATGTGGTCCAAATGCCGCAGAGAGCTGAGGGCTCGGCACAGCGGCCTGTTTTCCCTGTTTCATCTGTATCGTTACCACTCCGCCACCAAGACGCTGACTATGCTCCCAAAGACAGACCTTCTGCAGAGTCACCCGCCTGCTTATGCTAGAAATGATACAAGAAATGACATGGGACAGGGTGTTGTTGTCGGAATAAGGACATCATGTCATGACATAGTGTTCCCTTTAGGAACATCCCCTGGTGGTAAATTTGAATACAGACACCAGAGAGGGCAGAGAAAGACTTCTTAAGGACAGTTTTTCTCCTCGACTTTGGCGACCCCATGGATTACAATGACCATGTTTTCCTCTTCATTTGGGCTCTCAGGAAACTCGGGGACGCATTTGTGTTACACCCTAACATCTGTACGGGGCTTCTCTGTCTTTTGCTTTATGTACATTTTCGTCTTTATCTCTTCTGTGGCTTCTCCAGCCCCAGAATCCCGGTGGCTGACTTGCTCTCTTCGCAGCTAACTGCATGGTTTATTTCCAGTAAAGGACTAGTACCGTTCTCTCCAATCCCCTCATGTCTGACTCCAGCAGGGTTGTCATCTGTCTTTCCATAGTACATGTAGGTCAGTATCACACTTAGATTGTGACCCAGAAGACAGGGCCGAGGAGAGACCACTTGGACTGTGTTTGCTATTTGACACTGACCTTCAAAGATTGACTTAAGGCACCAGAAAGAAAATGCAGGACTGGACTAAAGGAACTAAAACCCTGTTCCAAGTTCAGACTCACAAGTATTTATTGACTACTTACTGTGGATGTTGTTGTAACTGAACTGGAGCCTGCCCACGGGTCGGAGTAGGGTGCTGGCGGGGGAATGGTGCCAGGTAGCCTTGTAATCACTACCGCAGGATAGGCACCCCGGAACACCGGGAGCTCAGTGGTGGGTGGGGTCCCGGCCTGAGCCGAATGGATGATGCTTCCTGCAGCTTCCCTCAAGCATCTGAACTGGAATTTAAAAGACAGGAAATTGAAAACTTATGTCCACACGGAAACCTTCACACAACTGTATATGGCAGCTTCATTGATAACTGCTAATTAAGATGCAGCCAACACACCCTTTAGTAGGTAAATGAATAAATAAACTGTGCCACACCCATACGATGGAATATTACTCAGTAATAGAAAGAAATGAGCCATCAAGCAATGGAAGGACATGGAGGAACTTTAAATGCGTATTACTCGGGGAAAGAAGCCAGACCAAAAAGGCTACCACTGGGTATCACCAACTATATGACCACCTAGAAAAGGCAAAACTACGGAGACAGAGGAAATTGCAGTGGCTGCCAAGGGTTTGGCAGCAGAAAGTGAAAAATAAAACCCAAACAAACAGAAAACAAACAAACGGAAACCTATGATGTATCCAATGCTCTTTTTGCTTTAATTTGAACTTCTTCCAAAGTTGGGTTTCACCTCTACCCACCAGATCGAAACTCTGCCCACCTCTGCCAGTGAACTTGCTTCCTGGCACACTTCAGGTCACTTAAGTGTGAGAAAGTTAACGGTCAGTGTGCTGATCATCAGGTCACTACCCTTTTATAGACTTCTGCGCCCGGTCTCACAAAAGGAGAGATCATTGTTAGCCATTTGTGTTCATTTTCTAGGGCCGCCATAGAAAAATACCACCCATTGTGTAGCTTAAAATAAGAGAAATGCATTCTCTCTCAGTCCAGGAGGCCTGAAGTCTTGAAATTAGGATGTCGATAGGGTTGCTTCCTCCTGGGGGCTGTGGGGAAGACTCCCTCCCTCGCCCGTCCCCCAGCTTCGGGGGCTGTCGGCAGTCCTTAGTGTCCCGTGGCTTGTGGCTGCATCACCCAGATCTCTGCCTGCATTCTCCATGGCCTTCTCCTCTCTGCATCTCTTCTGTGTCTCTGTGTCTCAAGTCCTCATTTCCAACTGTTTCCCTCTTACAAGATCACTGGTAATTGGATTTAGGTAAATCCAGAATGATTTCATCTCAAGATCCTTAATTTACATCTGCAAAGATCCTATTTCCAATAACTTTGGAACACAGACAACCCCCAATGCCATTGTATAGATGAGCAAAATGAGGTTCAGACCGGCTAGGTGACTGGCCCCAAGCATGGCTGGTAAGTAGAACAACCTGAGACTGGAACTCACCTCCTGGGATGCACAAGCCTGGATCTCAGAAATTGTCTCTGGATGTGATGATTGGTCGGAAGACGCACGTACTGCATTCAGAGACAAGAATCAAGGATGCATTAGTTGGAACTTCTGAGAAAGAGACATATCCTTTCTTTTCTGTTGACATGCACAAGTCATCTATTGCTGCATTACAGTTACTCTCAAACTTCATTGGATGAAAACAATGAACATGTGTCATTTCACAGGTTTTGTGCATCAGGCGGGCCTTCTGTGTGCGGGCCGCTCATCAGGGCTGTGGCTGGGCCTGCAGTCATGCCCAGGCTTGGCTGGGGGAAGGTCCACTTCCAGGCTGACTCACGGGCTTGTTGGAAAGCTTATTCCTCACAGGCTGGTGGACTGAGAATGTTCTCTGTTCCTTGTCACAGGGGCCTTTCCACAGAGTGGCTCACAGCATGATAGCGCGCTTATTGGGGCAAACAAGTGAGAAGAGCCAGAGAGGGAGTGCAAGGACAAGAGAACAGTCAGCATCTGTTGTAACCTCGTCTTGGACATGACGGCTCAACCAAGAAGTCACTAAGTCCAGCCCATATTTTCAGAAGGAGATTTCTCAAGAGGGAGAATACCGAGAGGTAGGAATCATGGGGACCCATCATGGAGGCTGGCTTCCAGAGGGAGCCACTGAAGCAGACCTGCAGCAGAGAGGTGTGGAGAGGTGTGGAGAGGTGTGGAGAGGTGCGGAGAGGTGAGAACTATGGCTAGGACGGGCACTTTGCTCTACAAAGTGATAGCTCGGGGTCTCCCAGAAACCACGGCATGGAGACCGGGGATGATACCAGCATCAAAGTCGCAGAAAGGAGAGACCCAGAAAAACCAGATCCCTGCCTGAACCTCTTGATCAGTCCTCACCTGGAGCCAGAGATCTCTGAACTGTTCAGATAATGTCGAGGCAATAAATCGAGGCTGTGGAAAGGCCTAGCAGGTTCATGACCCTGCATATAAACCCAGTGAAGGCGGAGCAAACATCTTCCTGAGTTTAGTTGCCTCCTCAGAGAGGTTGCGGACCCTGCCTCATCGTCCATGACCATTTGCTTACTAGTGACCCAGGTCAGTTTTGGGAGCTGAACTGGGGCGGTTTTCAGCGGCCTGGCGGGGGGCTTTGTAGCTGCGCCCACCCCACCGCGCCGTGCGGGGGGGGGGGGGGGCTCCTCGTGCTGACCCAGGAGCTCTGAAATCAGGCAGTCGATTGGGTTAAGGACAGTCTGCACCTGAGCCCAGAGCCAAAGCCCTCAAATCCCAGGGACCATTTGTGCGGCTGTGTTCACAGGTGGGTTTTTAACAAAATGAGTAATGAGATCTTGCCTCCAAATCCCTCTTCCCCGTGAACTCTCTGCGGGGGGTGGAAAGGAGGGGTCTGCTGGTCTGGGGAGAGCTCCTCCCACCTGTGTTTTTCTCCTGCTGGCGAAACTGTGCTGTTTTCCTGCTGGGCACCCCCGCCACCCCCCCGGCAGCGACCCGCACAGAGACCACTGACCGTTACCCTGCCTTTCCCTGTCTCACTGAAGAGCTTGGGAGCGGCCACTTAGGCCCCATCCCTGCTCTCACCCTCGGACCCCGGGCACTGCCTTGCAGAAACCCCCGCAGCAGCTGAGGGTGTGCACGCACCTGCACCACTCTCTGCTCTACTTTTAGAGCATTATGCGCTGCATTTTAATTTTCCTAGGGGTTTCTGCTTCTTTCCTGCTGCCCAGTAAACAGTGTCTAATCTCGAAGACTGCAGTCAGTTTTCTGATGAGAACTACAGTGATAGAACCACACCTTCTGCTTTGGGGACTGTGACCCTCTCCCAGGTGGACATCTGACTCCCCCACAAGCTGCTCTGCCTGGATCCTGGAGGTAAGAAATAACTATTCCCTAGACATATAGTGCCTGACTCATGAGAAAGAAAAAAAAAATGGTTGAGAGGGGATAATAGAGAAGGTGTGGATTTATTTGGCCTTTTCCTTTCTTCTCAAATTATATTTGTACAATTGTAATGACTAGAGAGTAGTGTTTTCTTTTATTTACTTTCTTGCAAATTGTAATGAATGCTTCTGGCTATGAGTACCTAAATTCTATGTTGAAAATGGCTGGACACGTAGCGTGGAGCAAACTGTCTTAGTGGGACGGTATCCTACGGTGTTGCGGGCTGCAGGAGTATGGATGGACCGAGGAGCAAACTCAGTTCTGAGGAGCTGCAGTTCATTCTTTCTGTTGAAGAGGCATTGGTATGGGTGGGGGTGGGGTCTGCTGGTCCTCTCCTAGGATACGCATCCACCATGAATTGCTTCATTGCTCCTGTTGCTTCTTTATCTTCCAGGGAAACGGCTTAGTACTGGCAAGGGTGGCCGTTGCAAGCAGGATCCTTCATTGTTTTCCACCGGGCTCCTGTTCTCTGTGCAGCGCACAGGGCCTCCCCACGCTGGTCAGCTCTGAGAGTGCTCCGAATGCAAACGCCGGGACGCACCTCTTTCAGCAACTGTGAAAAATAGGGAGCTCCCTTCAGGGGTGTGGGTCCCTGATAGGACTGGGCATCAGGACCTCTGAAGTGACTTGTACTATTTAGTATAATAACATCAACCGTTGCTCCAGGTACCTCTTTCGAGTGTTTTGCCAGATGCATCATTCCCTCCCTTCTGATCCTCACAGCTTTGCCGCGGGGTGTGAACCAGTCCCCCAGTCCACCAGCGGGAGAAAACTCGGGTTCTGACAGATCTCATCACATGTCACAGTCACGTGGTTAGTCAAGACCCTACACCAAAAAAGCTTCATGCTTACGCGTTCTTCCTCATTCCCTGCCTCTCGCACGACTCCATGACTCACACCGAATCTCTGTCACTTTCTGTGATCAGGCAGGCAATTGCTCGCACTTCGGATCTTTGGCTGGAGCTTAGAGAGAAGAAGGTGTGGAACTCTTGAGACCAGGAGGCCCAGGCACAGGTGATAAGGGTCCAGGTGAGACCAGAAAGGGCAGGAGGTGAGGTGGCTAATGGACTCCCGCCAGCTGCCCACGGAGAACCCAGGGGGCCCAGAGGCTGGGAATTGTTAGCCAGGCGAAAAGAGCATTTTCAATGATCCCAGGGGAGAGACATTTAGCCAGGACAATGAGGCCATTTAGACTGACCATATTTTGTGTTAAAACCAAGGGAATTCCTGGTTCAGCCTACCTCAGCTTTCTTTACCTCGCTGGGTAAAGAAGCTGGTGAAAGAACACAAGAGTTTCCACTTGGCCTTGGTGACCAGAGAAGGGGCCAGCAAGGAGCTCCCTGCGAGCCCTCTGGGGTCCCCATACCCATGGGAGGAGGGGTGTGTGTGGAGGGGCGCACGGGGTGGGCGACAGTCATTGAAAACAAAATGGTGAGATTATAATAAAGCCGAAGAAGAAAAGAGGAGGGTCACAGGGTAGGCAGAGACTTCAACCACAAGACGGTGCAAAGGTCGCTTTGATGAGGCCAGTTCAGGCCACTCCGGGGAGGCCACTCAGCCTGGCTGGGGAGGAGAGGGGTTGGGGTTAGGGTGGAGGAGATGATGGAGAAGATGATCCTTTACTGGGGCCAGAGGGTGCCAAGGAGTTAGCAGGGCAAAGATGCTGGAGAGAGATTTTAGGAAGGGGGAGCATAAGTCTTAGTGCCGTGATCTCTGAATAATCAGTGTGCATTTAATTTAAAAGTGAAATGACACTTAAATTTAAGGAAGAATGCCTTTATGCATTTTGACGGTGACTTTTTTTTTATCTTTATGACCTAAGATTGGCATCACACCTCCTTCAGGAAGTCTTCTGTGATGTTTCCACACCCATTTCACGTCTCTACTTCTCAGCATTCTCTGGATAAGAACAAAACTGTACTCTAATTCCTATCTTGGCCCTCTCATTTGATGTGGGGATGACAGCCACAGCTTCACCGTGAGCTCTTGGGGGACAGTAGTCTTGCTGCGGAATTCCTCAGATTACCAAACAGGTCCCATTCATAACACTCACCAGTGAAATGTGTGGTTCCTGATGGCTGATTCTTTACAAATACTAGATTTCCCACTATAAGAAAATCAGAACAAGACAAAATAAAACCTTGCCATGTTATATGTAAAGTCTCATATTTTTCTTAACCCAATGTCCTCTCCATTTTTAGTTTACCAATTTCAGCTCTTTAGAAATTGCCTCTGTAGCATCCGAAACTTCAGGTACAAAGCCTTCTTTGTTAGATTTCTGAAGGTGATCTGATTTTTTCACACAGCGCTTTCAAGTTTACAGAAAAGTTCCAGAGTCACTTTCACTTTTTTCTTCGCAACAGCCTGGAGGTGCATTTGCTATCCACTCGACACGGGAGAAGCCGCGGCACAAGAGCATGGCCAAGGGTGATCCCTGTAAACCACAGAAGAGCACGCGCACCTGAGGCTGTCCAAAGTCAAATTTCATGCTCATTTTGCTTTAATACAATGGTTTTTATTCCATCAAATTTTACTTTGGAAGTGCATACAGATGCATTTATTTAAGAACACTCACTCGCTGTGAACCCCGTGCCGTGGGGAAGGACAGACACCCCCTGGGGCTGAGTGATGGACCGCAAAGGTGTACTGTCTCAGTGGAGCAAGGCACAGATGCATTCTCACTCGTCCTCCTCTTTGAAGAAATACAACTGGGGAGCAGGGTGTGCGTTTCCTTCAGGTCCAGTTCAAGGTGTCGCAAAGAGCTATTCAGGAAGGAGCTGAGATAGCAGAGCCTCCTGTAGTTTTAAATCCAAAGGTGTTGACTGTACTTGTTCCAATGTGAAAAACAAAATAGCTTGAGAGTATGATGCTTTCAAGTAAAGCCTAAAGATGGGAAGAAAACTCAAGAGGAACGTCACCAACAACTGGCAGTTAAGTTTCAACATAATTGACCAGCTCAAGAAGACAATGGGACTTGAGGTGACCACATGGAGAGCTAGAGGTGAAGGCACTGTCCAGGGGCACTGGGACTTCTAGGGGAGGAAGTCATGCTTGCAACTCCCGAACTGGATGGGGATCTCTCCTGGCTTTGTGGTTTTGTGGAGACTGCACCTGGACAGATCTGTGCAGACTGGGACTCCGTGGTATGAGAAGGATGCATGCAGATTTGAAGGCATTCGGCCAAGGGATCCAAAAGTATGTAAAAGAAGAGTGAGATTACCTTTTAGGGGCCCATGCAAAGACCAACTGTATGTACTTACCCTAAATGGCAACAGAAGGGGACCAGAAAAGTAAATGAAGGGTTGGGAAGATCAAAGGGCTGCAGGATTTGCTCTCGCTGGCACAAGGGTCTAAAATTGCAAACGTCAGAACAAATGTAGTATGCTGAAATGCAGGTTCCTGTTTCTCTTTAAAATGATTTTCCTAGGAAGAGCTCAGTTTGGGGACCATTCAAAATCTACTCTTAGAAACTGTAAAAAAATGCATTTGGAAGCGGGAACCATGGGTGCTCAGTAAAAGAACAGCTTAGCAGGCTTCCCAAGACAGTTCATCATTCCTTCCTGTGGCAATGTGACATAAAAATAATAATTTCTGTCCTTGCTGATCAACCTTCTATGCATTCTCCAAGCAGAGCTTTGGGAATAGAAGCAGGACCCCTGAGAGTCTTACATGCAGGTTAGGGTACAGAACATCTCTTTGGAAGAAGTTCTGGTGTGAACCTCGAAAAGAACGTGAGTACCTTTCTGAGAGTATGAGCTCAGGGACATCCAAAGAGAGAAAACAAGAAATCAGATCGAAGAGGCAAAGTCCTGCCAAGTTAATTTTGTAGCTGATCTCAAGAAAAAGGGAGACCATTAATAATTGATTCAAAGATACATATTTCCATTTATTTCATGCATTCATTCATGGCACTTGGAATTTAGCGGTAGACAAGACAGAAGAAACCCTCTAGGAAGTAAACTGCATACTGATGTGTGAAGGTTGATTAGGAATTAAATAGGGTTGAGAAGAGAGCAGCACATAAACAGGCTGGGCACAGAAAGAACACAGCCCCGTGCAGAATTAAGAGGGGTCCCTATGGCTGCAAGGTCCAGAGGTGCAAGACAAACAAACTCGGAGCTATTTAGAATCTGGGCCAAGATCTACGTGAACCACGAGAAGTTTTGGGCATTACCCCCAAACCAACAGGGGAACCATTGGAAAATCTCAAATAGAAAAGCAGTATGATATAGTTTGTATTTTAGAGCCATCGTCCTGGCTGTCCAATGGAGAATAGGTGGGAGGGGTAAAAAATTCTAGAGGCAGAAATTAGGAGTTTATTGCAGAAGTCCAGAAAAGGAGCGATAATGGTCTTGACTAAGAGTCATGGAGAGTAGTGGTGGATTGGAGAGATTAAACACATTTTACAATTATTGTAAAGGAAGCATCCAGGGGTCTTGTGCTTCATTGGATTGGCAGGTTGTTGTTCAGGGAGTACTCAGTCAAGAAGTCTAGGTTTCTGACTTGACATTGAACCTGCGGTGATGCCATGAATTAGAGAACATTGAAATGGTATAGTGATTTAGGAGTATGTGGGGACAGGGAAGTCAGATCACTATTGAGTTTGAGGTCTCTGTGAGAGAGCCAAGTCTCAGGACAGTCATATCCACGAATGAGAAGGTCTCGGATATAAGGAGGACCAGGACTGAGAGGCAGCTCTGGGAGGCATCAGCACATGAGTGGTTAGTGCGGCCAGGGAGAAGGAGCATCACCAAGACACAAGGCAAGGAGTTATTCTCATGATATTTTTTAATGGCATAGCCAACCTTAAGAAACGTCAGCATTGAATGGCTGGTAGAGGAAGACGATCCTGGAAAGAAGACTGCTAATAACCCTTGAAGAGTCAAGAAGGAAACTGAGTCCCAGTGGCATAGGCACTAAGACTCGAGGAAGGGCCAGGCTGTGATGATGCAGAGATGAGTAGGTCGGACAGGGCTTGTGTAATTTCCCAGAGAAGCCAGATAGACTTCTGCAAGCAAGTGTCGTTTGAGTTGTGTCTAGAAGGTTGAAAAGGAATTTGCTAGAAATGAGACATCCTATTCACCACGACTCGAAGAGCTGTGGCCCAGCATAACTTCTCTGAAGAATGAGAAGAGTTTCACGTTGCAGCCCAAAGGGTCTGTGGTGGAGGGACGTCTTAGAAGATGAGTGACAGGTGAGACTCTGGAGCTGGAGCCTGTGCTAAAGGGGTTGAGTTGTCTTCTCACTGAAGATGGGGATGCTCGGAGATTTACAAGAAGGTGAGGATGAGGTGTCATACTCTGGGAGAATCATGTGTTTAGTGAATGTCTTGGAAACCACAGATCTATGTAAAGAGGAAGATTTTTAGGACAGAGGATCAATAGGGTTTAGATAATCATGGAGGAGATGCAGGGATGAGGGTCCCACAGAGCTGGGGATCATCGATGATGTCATGGTGCTTGTCGTAGGCATCTGGGTGGAGGATTTTCCTTTTCTGGAAAGGCAAGAAGAGAGTTTTAGAGGTGGGCAAGGAATACTTCAATTGGAGTAAACCTAATTCTGAAAACTGCCACCCACCTAGGTATTTTCATAAACAAACAAGCAAACAAACAAACAAGTAAAAAACCACTGGTCAGTAGTATTGACTAGTTGCCAGGAATTGCAAGAAGATAAAGGGATAATAAAATCCCGGTGACCAGTTAGTATTCGACTCCCTAAAGCTGAGTCAGCAGTTCCAGACCACGGGCCTACCTCCATCAACATCATCAGTCTTTCCAGGTCCTTGGTAGTGTAGGTGACTGCCTTCCACTGACCATCTGTGTTCTAGCAGCCTCACCCATGTGGTCAATCAATGTATTTGCCAACACTGCAGAGTTACCTTCAGAAAGGTCAAGTCACTTGCCCATGGTCAGAGTGTAAAAATGGCTGAGTTGAATTTGTAGCCCATCTCCACGTGGTTCTGAAGGGGCTTTTCCCTTTTGTACATCAGCTCTCTCTTCCTTCATTGATCACACCTAAAATTGAGAATCACCCTGGCAAAACAGTTGGCTGACTCTACCACTTCCCTATTTTTTGGCTTGCTGAATGGCTATGGACCAAAGCAGAGGTGAAAAGTTGGTGGCATGGGGTAGAGCAGATCGTCATGTGCCCAAGTATGATGACATTCTTGCTGATGAAACCCCCTGTCAATAAAAACCCCACGTAGGTGACTGCTGAGACTGTGTCCAGACACCTTTTATTGTTATCAGTGAAGAAGCACCTCTCTTTCTAGAAGCTCCCAAAAGAGCCAGGGGAGAGGTAGTAGTTGGGACAACGCCATTGGCACTCCCCGTCCCTCATCTCTCCATGTATGTTGAGCACCTCCCAGGTGACAGATGGTCGGTGGCATCCTTCTCTTTATTCTCAAAGTGACGAAGGAATTATACCTCTGTGTTACAGATAAGTAAAGGAGACTTAATGACCACATTTTCCAAGGTCACATCTCAGTCTGGGTTTCCACAGAAGTAAGGGTGCACTTCCGAAGTTATCTGCACGTTTGCTTCCTCCGTGACACCGTGGCCAATGGGCGAGCGGAGGCTGAGCCTTCCATCCCAGGATCCCCAGCGCTTCCTGGTGTTGGCAGCACTGTGAACATGCTCGCAGCGGCACACGTGGACACGAAAGCCTGCTCTTTGTTGGGGACTTTGCTGGGCACCGAGCTTCCAGTAGGGATGTTAATCACGTGTGTATGTTCTCCCTGTGTGTCAAATTCATTGTTTAATTCTAATCATCTTTCCTTGTGGAGAACGTACTATGATCACCCCGTTTCTGCACATGTAGAGACTAGGAATCGAGAAGCATGAGAGTCCTGCCTCGGTTGACAGGGCTTGCTAAGTGGTGACAGGGAATTGAAACCACGACTTCTAATCCTGAATCCTAAGCGAAGGACACACATACTGTGCAGCTCCCAAGATCTTACCACGATCCCTATTCATGATCTTAGTGAATAGGGGGTTCCATTCAACAAGTCCATACTTTTGAAAGGGGTGACTGGCTGCCAGGGAGCAAAAGCGAGTAGGTCTGAGAAATAGTTACATCATGAAGAAGTCAAAGGCTTCTTTGATGGTCCGTGTTTTCCAGTGTGTTTATTTGTCTCTTTTCAGCACAGCACGAAGGTGCGGTGTCCCGGTCACAGCACCGCCAGGGAGTGGGTAGGAATTGAGCAGTGAAACATGCCAGTATGAGTTATGGCCATAATTGCTTTCTGGAAAACAACAAATTTAATTCCCAGGAAAATGTCATTAGAATTTGCCAGGTCCTCTGATGGGAAAAATAAAATGCCCTTCCTAGAAATTTCTCACGCTCTGTGGTTTCTAGAGAGATTCCGAAGACTCTGCACAGATAGATAACACAGAGATACAACTTTGGAATCGCTGTTAAATTCCCTGCTTCGTCAAATGTCTGTGGACTGGACTCTTCTTAAACAGACAAACTGCAAAGCCTTCAACGATTTTTTTAAAATATTGCCATCGGATGAGTGACTCCAGGGTCACACAGCCGGGGTTGAGTCCTGCCACTTATTCAAAGTCACAAAGCCCAGATTCTGTTGTCTCTAAAATGGACCTAATCCTCCCACTTTCCACACAGGTCTGTCAGGAGCTTCATATAATTGAGTCCAGATTAGGCACTTGGCCTTGAGCCTGGCGCAATATATGTTAGCAATGATCATGATTAGAACACGTGTACCGATTCTTTTCTTCTTGAAGCGTGTTACCACTGAGCTGTTTGACTTAAATGCTTCTGCTTTCTCAGTGACATCGCTTCCTTGCTGAATTGATGGGCTTGCTGTGAGGGGAGCATTCCCTCCGAAGGCAGTTTTGTGTGCCCACAAAGCCCGCCAAGGGCCATGGGGTGATTCCTAGTGCTGGTAAAGTGGCCGTGGTCCTGGATTTTGTGGGGAGAGGGCCGGCAAGCTGAGCTGCTGGGGGTTGCAGTCTGTGGCAAGACGACTCAACTCCTTTCTTGTGATAATTGAAATCATCACAATTCATTGCCTTCGTGGTTGGGCAGAAACCTGTTTTCAATAGTGAGCAAATCTTGAGGGAATCCAGTGACCTGAGCAGTCATATAATGCATGAAGTTAATGGACAAAAAATGATATTCATCTTCAGTTTATAATAGCATTTTCTTCTGCAGCCCCTAAACTTACGGGCGGCCAGGGATGCTACCGCAGCAACAACGGTACTGCCGGCACATGCGTGACCCGCGTTGTATCTAACAATTATTGGATCTATGGCGAAATAAAATAAAAACCAACACAGGTTTTGACACTAAGATAATAAATTATAAATTATGAAGTCTACGCCACTGAGGATCTTGTAAACAACAGGCTGGTCTCTTAGCAACAGACCAGGGAGAGCAGGTTGTGGATAGGAATGGAGCCGACAGGGTTGTTTTGCAGAGATTCCTGCCGAGGACCAGGAACGATGTTGCGACACCTGCCCGAGGCCCCTTCCCTGCCCCTCCCTCATTTCTCCAGTGGCCAGCCAGGGCCGTGGGCCAGAAGGGGTCCTAGGATTTAAGAGCCTCTTCGCCACCAACCCAGATGCCCAAGACCGAAGATGAGGAATAAAGAGATACGGCATGGGGAGTCAGTAGGTGGAGGGAGGCCCCCCCATACAGGGGAGAGGAGAAGAGTCAGAATAAATGCATTCTACCTGGACATTGTTTGGAAGTGTAAGTCTAAACAGGGGCTCCTAATTTCCCTGCCCCAACTCCTTCGGCTTTTACAGTCTCTCCTAGGGTGGTTGTCATGAAGGAATTTAGACAAGACTTTGACAATGTGCCAGCAGGGTTTATTTTTAAATGTTGTTCCCGAAAGCACGGGCATATTAAGTTGGAGCGAATGCTGCTGGCTGTGTGGAGGGTTGTGGTCACGCAGGCGTGGGAGGAAGGGCACCGGGGTTCAAGGGGTGGAGACTTTAATTAACAGAGGCAGTTGGGCTAGAGGATTTTGTCACCTGGAAGCAGCAGTGTGTGTGCGTGTGAGTGCATGCATGTGTACATGCACACACATGTGTTTCTCAATTGTAGGGCATTTCCAGGGTTTGGGTGGAGAGAGAGGTTTTCTTTAATTAATTGGCTGTTTATCTCAAGCAACTTCACTCAGTGGTTTAGACCATCACCTGCCCACATGTTGGAAATGAGGTTCGATAATGTCTCTTAGAGTAGAATTTTTCTAAAAAAAAAAAAAAAAAATTCCTGGACGCTTAGTAGCAAATGGCCTCCCTTTCGGTGATGGAAATACCTCTGCATTCTGCAAACCACGAAATGCGTGGCGTGCCCTGCCCACTTAGAAGGTTAAGGAAATACCAGTCGTGCTGGGGTCCCGGAACCAGCATCTCTCCCCATAACACAGCTCCATGCATGTCATTGTTTCATAATACGAGAGGCCGGCTTCAGGATGACGGCTTTGGGTTCACTGGGCGTGTCATTTTAAACTTTTCAGAGGTGCACATTGATGATTCACAGAGAAAGAGGGGCCTCTCCGGCACTCCCCAGGGCCTCGTTTCTGTTCGGGTTCCTCTGATATATTGAACGGTGGCTCGGTGACTTCTGAAGTGATTAGCTCTCTTCCAGAGGTTTTTAGAAGAAATTTGTGCTTAGGAACCATCTGCTGGGATGAAATTCTCTCTGGGGGCGTGGTGCCCGGCCCCAGAAGGGAAGGGCTCTGGGGTTGTGAGGCGCCCTCCAAGGCCCTCGGGCACACGTCCCTTTGCGTGGGCATCCCTAGTACCCAAAGCACCCCGGACCATGAAGACAGCAGGGCCCGGTCTGCAGGGACCCCAGCAGGTTCACCAATGTCCGCCCATGTTCCCGAGCTCGGTGCCACGGCCCGGAGTCCACGGGGTACCTGACGGTCTGCACTACGGCAGCCTGTCCTGGAGGCAGGTCACTGCCAGGCTCTTTGGCTTGGGTTTTCTTTCTCTTTTATTTTTTTTTAATTACAAAAGAAATGTGTCATCATATATTACCATGAAACATCAACAACGCAGGAAATATAAACTTATAAAGAAAATCTTCCCTCATCACCTATGCCAGCCCCCCCAAACCAAAATGTATTGCTCCCCCCCAAAATATCATAGCAGATCTTCCTAGAGCTGAATTTTCACTCTCCACAGGGGAGTGCTTCTGTAGAGATGGAATAAGCTCTCTTTTCCTCTTTAATTTGCTTATAGCTGGCGCGTTTTGAAGACATAAAAAGTAACCCGTGTCTTTGATGTGCTTTATTTATCTCATCAATGTCTCCTGGAGAAGTCTGAACCCTCGGAACGGTGCCCCCGCCACACGGTCCCTCTGACTCAGAGTCACCAACTTGTGCTTGTCCAGAGCAGCCCATCCGCCTTGAGTCTGTGGCCCTCGCTCAGAGCCTGACTCCATAGCTGAGCCCATACGCGGTTCTAGTAATGTCTGATCTTAGCCCAGTGAAATTTCCCCTTTCCCCGTTGGATCCGCAGCCTGCACATCCCCTGAGTGGATTGGGAAACCCAGTGTGGGCCTCGGCTTCTTCAGAGAGAAGACAGAGAACGATCGACAGGCATCGAGAACCGCTCACGGTCACCGTTGCAACTTCAGGGACGCACCAGAAAGGCACCCTTGGACAGCTGTCCGCTCAGGCCCCGGCTGCGGAGGGAAGTAGAGAACTCTGAAGGGGCCCAATTCCAACTAATTGCAGTCAGTGCTGTTGGGACAACTTCCCACCTAGCGCCTTGAAGCCCTGCCCACCTCCAAGGGGACTTAAGGGACCCGCCTTGTGCTGGGCGAGAGCTGGGCGCGGCCCAGGTGGAGGGCAGCGCGGAGCTGGTTGTCCCGTCCCGGTGGTGTGCTGGTTTCCTCTGGGCGTCGGATCAGGGTCCTGCTCCCTGCCTGGCCCTGTGCGGGCGCGTTTGAATGCGGCACCTCCGGGCTCTCCGGTCCCACAATGCAGTGCTTGGCTGGCAGGGGTTCAGCTGAACACTAAACGCTTGGCTCCATTTCAACACGACTGCCAAGATTTGGCAACCAGAGAGTTGCAGGAAAGCAGCAGGCTGCTAAACCCTTTCACATTTTTAATTAGATCCACACACCCATGTCTTTGAGCTATCATAAATATACAGATGACACAGAGAGTATTATTCGGGGTTCAAAGATGAAAAAAAAAAAAGAAAAAGAAAGCCAACCCTTTAGAATGATATATCTTACCTTCTTAAAATAATTTACCTTTGGTTAGTTTGGGGGCCAGGGAGGGAAACTGAGGGTCGTGATATTTGCTCAGGTAACACAATGTCTGCTGGAGAGTCCATCCAAGTCTGGAAGCACACAGGTCCCAGGCCACTGTGCTGTCATCCTGGGCTTTGAGAACATCACCAGAAGAGGGCATTCTTGGCAGCAGCTTAGCTCCTGCAGCGGGGAACTCGCAAGGTGGAGTTCATAAGAGTGGTTGCTGAAGCCGCCTCCTTCCTTTGCTCACTGATAGCCTGACTGTCCCACAGAGCTGGGCCCCTCTGCCCGGAAAAGCAGTCCCTATGAGGTCAGGTTTCTTTACCATGTCTGTCCCTTTATCTCCTGACCTGTGTCTGGGTCTCCTTCCCTGTAACATCATTACTGCCGCTTCTTACCTCTTCTAAAGCTCTCACCACAACAAACACTCAGCTGCTCCCACTCAGAACTAGCCCCCCACCCTCCCCACCACCCGCCATGCTCAGCTCTTGGGTGATTCCGCAGGAGCGGGAGGCAGAAATTCAGAGTTTGAGCCCACGAGCCCTGGGCTCCCACTCTGGCTCTGTCCTGTGGCTTTGGACGAAGGGTTTCAATGCCTTTCACTTTGGCTCCTTCGTCTGAGAGACCCTGGACTCGTCCTGACCTCACTGGTTGGCTCTGGGCGCGCCCCATATGTCATGGTCCTGGGGTCATCACGAGACACGGCGTCTTTCAGAGGGCCTGCTGACAGACATCAGCCCTGGCTGGGTCTTGGGATTCTTCCTCCTGGCCCTGCCTCCTCTCTCGTTTGCAACAAAGACACCATGCCTCTCAGACACAGACTGGAGTCAGATTAACTTGTTGCACGCTGGAGGCAAGCGGGCTTGGGCCCGGGCCTCAGCCCGGGGGTGCGGGGGTGCGGGCGTGCACGCCCTTCAGTGCAGAGATATGTTGGAAGGAAATGAAACACTTGAAATGCCAGGAAAGAAGAATCTCTGGCTGTCCCATCTGAGAACACAAAGTTTATAAATAGAAACATCGCCAGCATCAAACGCGTCGCTGCTCTGAGCTGTCACACTCGCAGGCCCTGTTTATCACCAGCTCCTTGCACACCAGCCCGTCCCCCCCGAGGAAACCGCAGCCGCCTGCGGAGAGTCGGCGGCATCAGGCCTTTTCCCTTGTGCTTCTTTGATTGAGCTTTTCCCCTGTGGCTCCAAAGCAGACCCTATTCTACTGCAGCAGCTTTTCTTTTGTATTTCACCTGCAAACAGGGCAGCTGGATGGACCGGGTAGCCTGGGACTGGTTCAAGGGCTGGAGATAATTCTAGGCCCATGTGGGCTTTGGGGCAGATGCAAAGGCTGAGGTCGGACAGGGCTGGGGAGCCTTGGCCTGCTCGGGGTCCTTTGCAATCCCTTACACTCGTCAACGCCTCACCCCATGGCCCCCTACACCACCAGCCACAGGGAATGCCTAACCCCTTTGTCCCTCGAACCACCAGCTATGAAAGTTCTCTTTAATCAGGAGGAGAGAGACAGCGCAGGCTGCTCTCTCACACATATGCACACCCACACGCCCATGCATGCACACAGGGACAGGGACACACACACATTCACATCCAATGCAAACAGAACCACTCGCTGTATGAGGAACGTCGCACCTGGAAATGAAGAGAGGAGTGATCACATGACATCAAAGCCAGGCTGAGCCAGAGGTATCTCCAAGGTCCTAATCAGGGTCCTATGGGGAGGGTACAGCTCCTTATTATTCTCTACGTATACAGAAGCAGCAGCTCATTTGCACGAGAGTAAAACAATGTAAAATCTGGGTAATGCTTTTCCTGGAGCAAAAAGTGTCAGGCTGAAGTCAGTCTTGCTTTCCAAGATGCCACTGGCAGCCACCTGCAAGTCATCCCTGGCACCCCTGCATTGAGGGCTCTGCACCCCTGAGCCGTCCTGTGGCTCCTGTGGGGTGGAGTGCCGGGGCTCATGAACAAGAGGGTGCACTGCATGCATTTCAGGGTTAGTCTGCTTGGGGTGCTATAAGAAAGTGCCACAGACTGGGGTAAACAACAGACATTTACTTTCTAACAGTTCTGGAGTCCAGAAGGCCAAGATCAAGGTTCTGGCCTGTTTGGTTTCTGTTGAAAGGGCTCTTCCTGGTTTGTAGATGACCACTGTCTCCCTATGTCCTCACAAGGCTCTTCCCTGGGTGCATGTATGAGTTGGGGAGAGGCGGGTGGAAGAGAGAGATTGAAAGAGAGAGAGAGAGAGCCAGCTAGCTCTCTGGAGTCTCCTCTTAAAAGGACACTAATTCTACAGAATCAGGGCTCCACCCTCATGACCTCATTTAACTTTAATTGCTTCCTTCAAGTTATTTCAAATCCCAGTCACACTGGGGCCCAGGACTTCCACATGGAACTACTGGGAGACTTGCAGAGGTTGAGCGTAGAGCAAAGGCGTCTCTTGTTCCATTGGGAGGACACAGGGTCTGATCGGGATTCCACTCTCACTCTGCTGCCCACGCGCTGTGCAGCCGAGTGCACCCTGGCCTCTCTCAGCATTGTTCTCCACCTTTGACGGGCTGAAAAGCACGTTCCCTGGGACGTAACTGTGACAGACAGAGGACGGGAGGTCGGCGGAGTGCAGGGCCCAGGGAGGAACTTAAATGGAGCAGCTCTGAGGGATGTTGATACTATTGTATCATTATTTGATATTATTATTTATTAACAATGCTCAGAGAACCTTGTCCAAACGCCTGCCTCAGAGCTCCGCAGCACGCCTGCTGTGTGTGGTATCTCCCAGCCTTTGTCTCCAGCGCTCACTGGAGTGGCCGAGGCAACCTGGACAGGGAACAGCATGTGGCAGGGCCTTCCATGGGGTCCAGAGGAAGGAAGCATTCTCAGGTCCAGGCGAGCGACTACGTGTCTATAATCACTTTACTGTCGGAGAATCTTACCTTAGTTGTTGACATCGCATAAGTGAACACAATCATGGTCCCCTTGTTTGAAACTTGCATATAAGTAAATGTTCTGCAGGGAGAAAAAAAGGCCCAGAAGCATTTTCTGCATGGAGAGCCTCAAGTCAGGATCACACTGCCAAGAAGGGGCGATGCGGGGTCCAACCAGCCATGCTCTGAGCCTCACGCCCCTTCCTATCCCGCGGTTGCAGTGACAGAGCTGCAAAACAAACGTCCGGCCCAGTGTGCGACCCTGAGGTGTGTGCTCTCCTGCTCGCTGGTCTCAGGTGCACTGGGGCTCTGCTGAGCGGGACTTGGATGGCCGCCCCGATGGTTCTGCTCCGGGCTGTGTGCTACTGGACATCGTTTTAGGTTGCAGATCGGATTCAGGTTCACTCACCGCGTGCTTGTTCTCGGACCCAGGCCACCCCGGGTGCACTAGGACACACGTGCAAGGAAGAGCAGGCATGTGTATGGCATCTGATAGTGTCACATCCACTGACACTGCTGCGCTCAGTCCAGTCATGGCTGAGCCCAGGGACGGAGGAGTCCACTCGGCGCACAGCCGGGTGGGCGGGCAGTTGAGAGAGTGGCGTTTAGCCAAATCATGAGCAAACTATTAGGAGTGCCCTGCAAACAAGGACAGACAGAAAGCCAGAATCCCAACCAGACTTCCACCTCTGCCATCAGCGGGGTCGCATACTCCCTGTGGCGCCTTTCTGGTGGTTTACCTCCAGCCTCCATCCTGATCAGTTGAGTCTCAGTTCTGATTGACTGACTTCAAGATACTTTGACTATCATGCCGATTATTAGTATTCAAAATGACACCAGAAAGCTCCAACTCGCTGGGTCCCTAGGGCCTGCAACCACCAGCACCAACGAACCTTCACTCAGGACCCTCAAGGGTTTCAGAGTCAAGGGCATTTGGGTGAAAATCACGACTCAGGCACTTCCTAAATGTGTGACCTTGGGCAAGCGGCGTGACCTCTCTGAACCTCAGGTTTTCAGGAGGCGAAGCTTTCAAGGGGCTGTTGTGAAATGTTAACTACCTGATGAGCCAAATCAGCCAACCCAGGGCCTCATTTAGAGTCAGCACTCACTGAACACAACTCTCGTCCTTTTGTTTTACTATTGGCATGGACTGGGTGGAATTGTCCAACACAGTCAAACATTGGTGATGTCCTATAGCTCAGCCTAACGGATTAGGAAAACTTTATGGGAAAATGTGAGATTTTAAACTCATCCTGAGCGTTGGGGAAATGTGGAGCATTGTAGCAGGCACACACTCGAAGTCCAAGTTTCGTTCTGGGGTCAGGATGGAGCAGAGGGATGGCAGGGAGGGGTGGCCGGGGTGGGGGAAGACAGAAGGACCCTCCGTTTGTTGTCTGTCTTCCACCGTGGTTGGCGGAGCTCAGCAGATGCAATGACATGAGGATGGGTGGGCTACACAGGGGCACCGGCGCTGGGGCCACGGTGGGGGCGGGGGACTCTGTAGCCATTTCATGGTAAGGAAAGAGGGTGCGCTTTGGAATTGAGCAGAGATAGAGGTTTTAAAACCAGCTCTTCCAAAAATAAGTATTGGGTTGGCCTAAGAGTTTCTTTGTTTGTTTTCCATACAATGGTTCTAGTAGCGTTTAGTTGTCTTTAACTTCATTCGAAACAATTTTGTTAGAGTGCATTGTGACAGCTGTCATATCCGCGTGCATTGAAAAAAGAACTTATCAGAATTGATGATTTTTTGTGCAACCATTTTAATATTGAAGATGGAAGAAGATACACAACATTTTTGGTGTATTGTGCTTCATAATTTTAGGAAAGGTAAAAACACAACTAAAACACACAAAAAAGACTTGTGCAGTGTATGGAGAAGGTGCTGTGACAGATTGAACATGTTAAAAGTGGCTTGGGAAGTTCCTTGGTGACATTTTGGCCAAATAATTCTTTGCTGTGGGGCTGTCTTATGCATTGGAAGATGTTTTAGCAGCACCCCTGGCCTCTGCCACTAGAAGCCAATATCGGGAGAGAGCCCACATACTCAAAACATCCAAATCAATTAAGTTATTGGTGAAAATGAAAAATGTGTCTTTGATTTTATGGAAAATCTAAACGGACTTTTTTGGCTAACCCAATATAAAATGTTGGGCAAACCCCTCATTTCTGTGAGCTCCCCATCTGTAAAAACAGGCGAGGTCTCCTAGGAAAACTGCAAACTTCTTGGAGTTGGTCTGGATAACAGCGTGGACTGGAAAGCCCACGTCCCAGGAGGGGCTCAGCCACCTCGGTGACCTATCACCGTCCTGTTTTTGCTCCGGGCCAATCCTGAGGTTGGGACGAGGGGAGGGAAACTAACCAGGTGAAGAGCAGCAGAATTCCAGGGTGACTGGACCCTCCCCGGGAAGACTTTAAAACCGCACCGTGGGGATTTTCCAGGAATCCAGCCGACATTCCCAGAGCAAGCCATCCCCTTTCCCTACTCCGGCGCTGTGGCAGCCAGAGAGGGGCTGGCGCCCTGCCGCTGGGACACCACATAAGCCACACCAGCTAGATCTAAGAGGGACAGTGTCTGGGCAGTTCTGGGAAGGAAGGCAGATATGCAAGGATGACTGTATTACACATACAAGTTAATGTGTTAACCATTTATTCTTAATGTTCACCTGACGATATGTTTATTGATTTGAGAAGTGGAGGGAGAGAGAGAGAGAGCAAAACATCCATTAGTTGCCACACCCCAACCAGGGATCAAACCCACAACTTTTAGGTGGACGAGATGATGCTCCAACCAACCGAGCTCCCTGGCCAGGGCCACGTGTGTTATCCCTTTTAATAAAAGAATTAAATGTCCCAAACAAACTTCAGGATCAAAAATAGATCCTCTCTACAGCAGGAATAAGGTGACAGGATTGGCATTATCTTCATCTTCAGACAGAACAAAGCATTCGACAAGTGTTTATTGAATACCTACTCTCTGCCAAGCACTGAACCAGACACACGGGCTCACAGGTGGAACAGGCAAGGTCTCTGCCTCCCAAGACCCTTATTCTCTGTCTGCACCTGAACAGAGAGGAAGGAAGAACTGATTCTACCTATCGATTTTCTTCATGGTTGGAAGGAGAGAAAAGGAGAGGCAGGGTGCTGGAATGGGAATGTCGATGCCCAGCGAAGGTGTGGTCAAAGTGTGATGCAGTTAGATGTTCAGCAACTGATAGCATTCCACTGTGAGCTCATCATTGTCCAAGACACCACAGGCAGCCAAACAAAACAGAGTCTCTCCTGCCTGCCCTCTCCAGAATCGCAGTCTAGCTCAAAAGATTGGATTAACACACATGCAAATCCCAATACAACACCGTCTTTATTTTAAACATAGCCCATCTCTCTGGACTGCCAGTGGGGAGAAGAGTTTGAGGGACTCCCATTCTCTAAGTTAAACAATAAATGACCAGGAATGGAAGTTAAATACCAAGAAAAGGAGGAGGGGACACAGAGTGAGCTTACCTGCCAAGGCACCCGTTTGCCCAAGTTCCCTGGCAGCCAAAGGGGAAATAGTGTCAGTTGTAAACTTGCGTTTTCATCTTTGTTTTGTTTTTAAGAAAAGAGGACACACACCCAGTCTTCTGGGAAGAGCTAGATAGTAACATGGACAAAATCCAAATCATCAGCTTTTTGAACAAATGTGCACCGGATTTCACAGGACCGTTTTCCCTGAGTGTCAATAAAACACACAGATGTAACAAACACAACTCGGTGGAGGTGCTTTGGCAAGGGGCTCGATAAACTGGTCCAACTCCATAGTTTTCCAGGGGTCTAACTTGATAAAAGAACTTAACGCAGCATAGTGACTTCTATGAGGAGATAAATAATGTGCACTTCACTCTGTACCATCTTTCCAAGCATGCTATTTGGTGAGAGTTGGACAGCAGGCGATCTGAGATTATACTCTCTTAGGAGGGCCTGTAGAAATGGCGGTCTGTGTTGTTAATCAAAGGGAGCTTGACACAGTTTGGAAAGCAGACGTGTGGGTGGGGTGTGTGAAAATATATTATAATCCAATTGATTAGGCAATTCATCAAGTCAGTAACCCAGTAGGTCTTTGCGGACAACCATCTTAGCCATGCCCACATCTGGGGTGTGGTCCTTGGCATTTAGCAGGTGCTCAGCAACGCCTTTTGCAATGAATTCCTGTCAAAAGAGAGGGGCTTAGTAAGCAGACCGCACAAGAGTTTGCCAGCCTTCGGAGGACTCTGGTGGCCGCCAGCGTCTCAGCTTCACCCTCCTCAGGGCTGTGCCCTGCAGTTCCATGTAGACAGTGATGCCCAGTTAGAGGGTCCAGTCCGGGAACAAGGGGGTGGCAGACAGGAAGCTCGTGAGAGACATGGACGTTTCTTATCAAAAGGCCTTGTGATAGAGATCAGTTAAGTCCTAAACATCACCAAGGTACCCTCTTTCTAGGCTTACCTTTCTCTGTCCCCCCATTCCCCGCACCTGCAATGTCTCAGCGTTTTGACCGGTGTGAGCCAGAGCAGGCAATGGCCAGAGATTCCCTGAAGCTAGCTTGACCCCAGAGGATTCCGTATAAGCACTTTCGACATTCTGCCAAGAAACGGAATGATCATGCCCTGGGGCGATTCTTCCCTTTGGGGCATCCAAGCCTTCAGAGTGTGGTTCGATGACCATGTGCTGTCATTCTAACACAAGGTCTTTGCAGGGCCAAGCCCGTCTCCTTAGTGACCTCTGTACACTCCATCCCCGGTCTCCTACTTACCCAGGTTGACACATCACCCCACCCTGGGCCAGTGCACTTTTCCTGGGCCCAAAAGAGCATCTCCTGGGTCTCTTTTCTCTATCCTTCGCATGGATATCCCAGCGATGCTTTTAACAGGAAAGACTGACCGTGTTACTATACCAGTACCCACTGATGGTCGTCCAGTCAAGTCCGGGCAACCCTCTGTGACCTCCCCCACCGACCACTCCTGACCTCTCTTTGTGAGCCCCAGCAATTGCTAATTTTTTTTGCATTTTATTATAAATTTTGAATTGTTATCCATTTCACTTCCCCAAACAGCCCTTTACAGACCAATTAATTACCTAAAACAGCAAAATGTACTCCACTCATCGCTCACTGTATTTTTCTCCATAATTGTTATCTTTATTTGAAGTCACACTATCTGTTTGTTTATTGTCTGTCTCTTTTACTAGGATGTGAGCTCCCACAGGGCAAGGACTTTGTTTTGTCCTACGTAACGTCCCCAGAGCCAAGGACCAGGTCTGGCACACAGTGAATTCCCAGTGAAATGTGTAGAAAGAATGAATGAATGAATGAACGAATGAATACGTCCCTACATGCACTCTGCTATGTTTTGTCTCTTTAATTCTGTGATTTTGTTATTGTGGCAGTTTCCCTGGTTTTGTTCGCGTTATTACCCTCTGCAAGACAAAGCTCCTTCCCCTCCCTCGTCCTGGCAGCCATGTCATTTTAAACTGAGAGTTGGATTTCAGGCACCACCTCCCTCTGAACGCTTTCTGACAGCCTGTCCAGGGGCCTTCTCTGGGTGACCACTGCCCCGTGCTGATAATCAGTGCACTTGTCCTATGAGGCTGTAAAAACCCACCCCATCCCCGTTTCCCTTCCGAGAAAGATGTCCAGCCCTGGGGGGCTCGTCCAGGTGCTCCTTATGCACAGCACAGCACTCGTTCTGCCGGCGTATCAAACTTTCCTCGGATTCTGGTCGACACCTCTCTACCCAGTAGAGACCGTGAATTAGACACCATCTGTTCCAACCATCACTGTCACCTCTTGAGGCCCCGAGAAGAGAAATGGCTTGCTTGTCACCTGTGTGCTGAATGTTGGTGGCTCATGCCCTGGAATCCAGATCACTGTCCTCCCAGTCAAATAGCCTCTCCCTGGCACCATGTGACCTTTCTTCTGCTCCCTAGTTATTTGACATTGAAATCCTATCATCCCATCTGGACCGTAAGCTCCCTGAGCACCGAGATTGCCTTCCACGTATCTCGTATGTGTATAGGGACTAGAGCAGTGCTTTACAGATATTAAATATGTTAAAAGTATGTGTTGGCTGAATTATTAATTCAATAACAAATTGCCAGAGAGTTTTCCGCTTGAATGCATGAACATAAACATACCCGTGGGAATATATTTAGCCATTTTCTTGCACTTTAATTTTCTATGTGTTACATCTGTATTTCTACCTACTGTATCAACCCCCTTTTAGAAGAAGCGAGGGTAGAAATCAAATCATCTATCAATTCAATCCATTAAGTTACATTAATGACTATTCTTTGTCAGGAAAATTCTTCTGTTTTTTCTCCCCAGTACAGCAAAATGGCTCCTTCTCTCTGACTGACACGCAGGCAAGGGAGACCCCTCAACTGTTGCCCGAAGAACAAGGTCAGCTGGGCCGGTGATGCATCCCTAAGCGTGGCTCCAGCGAGACCCAGGGTGCCCTTGGCCAGAGGTCAGCAGGCGTCTTCTTAGAATGGGGTGGATCGTAAGTATTTTAGGCATTTTGGACCACACCACGTGCACCTCCAGGCTCCGCCCAGCTGCTGTAGGTCATAAACACCCACTGACAACCCGAAAGTGAAGACTCATGCCTGTGTTCCAATAACGCCTGACTTAATAGGCACTAGAGTTGGAATTACCTATCATTTTCATCATGCGGCCTTCAATATTATTTTTTCTCTGATTTTAAACATTTACATTTAAAAACATTTTTAGCTCACAGGCATAAAATGATAGGCAATAGAGCCGTTTGACCCTATGTCACTTGTAAACAGTTGAGGACACAGAGGAGAAAGTCACAAGGTGACATCACAGCAATGCCCTATCAACAACCCACATCCTCTGACTCCATCTCCAGGTTTCTGTCCAATGCAGAAGCCTCTATAGGCTCTCTACACTCCCACTGCCCATAGAAGCACATCGAGTAAATAGAAAAAATATTTTTCTAGGTGAACTGAAGACATAAGTTACCTTTACATGACAGAGCCAATTTTCAGATTGCGTTGGTTCCTTTCCTTTGTCTTTGTTTTTGTTTTTGTTTTGAGACAAGCAAGGTCGCCGAAGGGTTCCGGGCACACCCCTTCTGGAAACCGAGGTAAGACCCTTCTTTCTGTACCGAGGTAAGACCCTGCACTGGACAGCATTGTGAAACGCAGGCCAGAGCACCTGGACCTGATTGTCAGAAACCTCTGGTCCACACAGGTCTTTTCATGGGCTGCAGCGAACTTTGAGCTCAGTGAGAGAGAGAGAGAGAGCGAGGTGATGAGGCTTCTGGTGCATCACAAAGTGCTTCCCTGAGTAGGTAACCTTAAAAGGCCTGCTCGTCCAGGAAGGCACTGGGGCAAGCAGAATAAGGAATTTTCTAAACGTACAAAATACAAAGAAGCGACAAAAAATTGGTAACCAAAGTAGGTGATATTGAATGCAATACTTAAAACATCAAAAATAATGCAAAAAAGCCACAATGAACAAAATATCAAAATGCTGAGTGAAGTCGAAATCCAACTCTCTGTGGGCAAGACTCACCTCCCTCACCTCCCCTAATTTATCCTTGGGTCTTGTCTTTACCTAAAAAAATTTTAATAACATTTTGTTCATCATGGATTTTTCAATAATTTTGACTTTGGAAAGCATTGAGTTGTTCAGGAACCATTGTACAGCCTTTCAAGCTGGCGAAAGGGAGCTTGGACGGTGTCCCATCCTTTAAGGAGACCAAGAGACCCCCCCGTGTGACACAACACTGTGGAACCCCGTTGTGATCCACGAGCCTGGGGACTTGTTTGTTGTCACTCCGTTAGTCGTTCAGCGTCTTGTAGGGAAAAGATGCTAACTATGTCTGCTCTAACTCAACACCAGCACAGTCATTTCTGTAAATTACAACATGTTGGGTAGTTATTATTTCTTTCATGAAGGTTTGTCACTTATGTCTGTCTACTGCCTTGAAATAATTCATCCTGAGGCAAAGCCACCGCTCTCCTAAGTTCCGTGACTGCAGCCCTAGTCACAGCTCCAGCACCACATCTGCTGAGGGGCTGAGCACTGGAAACACTGCTGAGGCTGGGATGTAGGAGTTGATGTATTTCACTACCAGCAACGCTTATTACCTATTCTGAAAACACAGAGCTTTTAAAAAACATCATAAACCCAGTGATTCCTTAGAATCTGCAAATAAGCACTCAAAAATGACACTGATACTTTCTCTGCTCCCTGCCAATGGAAAACTCATTTACTTATCAGTGCCCCACACAAGTGGCTGGAAATTGAGAAATTCCTAAAGAATCTTAATTCTGATCTTGCTTCTGAAGAGTCTTCAATTATGAATCCTTGAGGCTACATACGTCCTCATCCCCTCCGAGTCTCCTCCTTCGCTTGCCATTGGCTAAATATCTCGACCATTACTTACCCCTCAGTCTGAACCAAGAAAAGCCCTCTGAAATAGCCAGCCAGTCTTCTCCCCAGATTAATTGTTGACAGCCACAAACCTTCCTTTGATGTTCCTGGAAGAAGAAGATGGAAGAAGGCATAATTAGTTGGTGTTTTAATCTGTGTGGTATTTTCCACTTTCTCTAATGCTTTTTGAGCTAAGGTTTGAATTGTTGAGTCAAAGAAGCCTTTGGCAGGAGGAGTGATTATATGTTTCAGAGGTCAGAAGCCTGACCTTTTGCTGTGAAAGTGCCTGAAGGTGAAATTGAGCCACGTTCAAAGGGAAGGCTAATGGATGCTCTTGAGTTAACTTCCTTGGGTATCGATGCCCTTGGAATACCGAGCTGCTGCCTCAGGGGTGTCCAGAGTGGCCCTCAAGAGATAAGGTCTTCAGGATGCCACAAAGTAGCACCCCTCTTTTTGGGGCAAGGTGGCTTCCTCCCTGAACCCAGCTCATTCATTTGTTCAACAACATATATTTATTGGGCATCTATTTACTGTGTGCTAAGCAGCAGTCTTCATGGGAGTTGTGTTTAAATTATTTATTCATAGGACTAATGTTGCCTAACATTAGAAGAAGCCATTTATTCTTCCCACTGTGTTAATGCCAACTGAAGAATTTGTCTTTGCACAAACAATGCCAGATCATTTATGTAAATCATTATTAGGGCCCCATCAAACACCAGGATCCTTCCCTTGTTCTCCTGCCATTGAGTTTTACTAAGTACCCTCACCCCCTACAGATGCTAAAATTTCTTCTTTTCCTGTCTCCTCTCCCTTTGCTTATATTTCTGTGTTGAACACTCTGTCCTGTTTGCTCTTTTTTGAGGATACAGGAGAGGGTGTAGAGCATCCATTTCTCCTTGTCTGCGAAAAGCCCCCAAAGCAGACCAAAGAAAGCCACAGAAGCACTTAGACCCACGTTTCTCTTTTAATTGCAAACTCCCCCCCATTGTTGATCAGAGAGATATGGACAAAACAAAGTTGATTCGTTAGGCTTTGCCTACTAGACTAATGAAGAGAAGGGGGTTATCATGACTGAAAGATGGGAAAGGGTTGTGAGCCCATAGGATGCCACCTCCGACTCAGGTAGGCATACCTGCAAACTCTGAAATAGGGAGGGGGTGGCAAGTGACACAGGTTGTCAGTGTGGCCGTTCTTATGAACAACTCTAAGAAGTTAATCTTTTGGAATATTGAGCCTGTGGACCCTCTGGAATACATTTGCAAGGCTTATTGGAGCCAACTTCCCCCTTCTGATAACTAAGTAGGTTATTGGGCTACCAATGTGTAGAATTGTCACTGGTGAGCTCTACCTGCTCTTTGCTCCTGGTCACCACAGCCAGGCTGTCCTCTACTTGTGTGATGCAATTATCTCCTAAACCACAGGCCAGGTCAGTGTTATCTCTCCAGTGAAGTCCACAGTCATCTGCATGGCATGTAAGACCTTCCACTCTCTATCCGTATACCTGGAGGTCACGACACAGAGAGATGGGCTTTGGGGCCCATAAAGCTGGGGTTCAAATCTGCCATTTAATGTCTCTTTTGCTTTGGGACTGAGCCTCAGTGTCCTAATCTCTGGGTGAAATTGGTTCCAGAACCTTCATCTCCAGTGCTGTCATGAGGATTGAGTGAGACAGGACGGGTGAAATACATGTGAAATGCCTAGCACAAGGCAGGCGCTCAGAAAACACTGTTACCTAAAGTCCAAATCGCAGTCTTCTCTCGGAGCTGCTCTCTGATCTCCAAACTTGCTTCCTATCCTGGTCTTCTTCTCAACCTGGGCTCCACCTGAGACAGTCCTTTCTCCAGTCCCAGAGCATGCTGTGCCTAGTCCAGGCTTCCCCGGGGCCCCCCTGCTGTGCCCTCCCCACCCTGCCCCTGCCGGTTCCTCTTTCCCAGCCTCACCTGTTCTCTTGGCGTCTGCTCCTTGAGGAAGTGGGTTATCTATGCAGGTGTATTTTTTCTTTCATGTTGACTTGATTCCCATGAGACCTCTTGAGACTCAAAAGGAGCACTGTAGCCTTCAGCTTATTTTTAATCACGTACTTTTAGTTTGCCCTATTAAAATGCAGGTTCCTAGAGGGTTGGAATTCTATCTTTTGTGCCTCTGTGTTCTCGCAAGACACAGATGAAAAGCATCAGTCAGGTTTCACGAGGGCATGCTGACATAACAAACAGTCCCCAGCTCTCAGGCTGTTCCAACAGCAAAGGTTTATTGTGTGTTCACACTTCCGTTGCTTGTGGGTCAGTGGCAGCATTCCTGCTTGGTCTTCCTTGTACTGACCTCCAGGCCGATGTGCTATCCAGCTCTCACACTTGACCTTCTCGAGACAAGGGGAGAAGAATGATGGTGAGACCATGCGATATTTCTCGGGGCTTCTGCTGCAAAGTGACGCATGCCACTCCCACTTTCATGTTATTGGCCAGAGAACAGCATGTGGCCAAAATTGGCATCAATGGCACAGGGGAGCACATGTTCTCATGGACAGGGCCCCAAACAATCCACAGTGACAGACAGGGACAGGGGAGGACAGCAAATATTTGGACACACTGTTCCTGTGTGGCACCTTTGTACATCAGAGGTGCGCGTGGAATGCTATTTAAATGTAGAAAACTCATATCAGTTTAAATAATCCTCTGAAACCCATAATCAAATATTGGTGAGGATATTACCAAAGTCATCGTTCACTTGATTGCAGAATGTACCTTTAATGAAGAACTACAAATGTGCCCAGCTGGTATAGGTCAGTGGATTGAGTGCGGGCTGGGAATCAGAGGGTCCCAGTTCGATTCCCAGTCGGAGCACATGCCTGGGTTGCAGGCCAGGTCCCCAATGAGGGCCATGTGAGAGGCAACCATACATTGCTCTTTCTCTCTCCCTTCTCCTCTCTCTGAAAATAAATAAATAAAATCTTAAAAAAAAAAAAGAACTACAAATGTGATTTTCTAAAGCTCTAAATACAAGAATTAAGTGTTCTCCCACCCCAAACTCTCTCTATGAAACCCGGTCCTTTATTTCATTGGCTACAAGGAAGCTCAGACCTAAATGATAGCTCCCCTTGGTGAATTATTCTGAAATGCATGACAACCTTTTCCAGCATTGACCTCATCTGTGGCAAAGTCTTATTTTACGTTCATTCATATTTCCTCAGCTGTAAGGTCATCGTGCTATATTTTCCATGAGTGACTTTGGATTGTAAACAAATGAGCTTCTCTTCGATACACCGTTTGAGACTGAAGCTTGTCTGCCCACTGGGCTTCCCTGTACTCCTGCTTCATGTTTCAGCTGTGCCTTTAAGGAATAAACGAAAACACATGTGCAAGACAAATCACCCCTTGTCCTCCCAAATACGCCATGAACTGCCTGATCAAAGGGAAATGAGAGAAGCCACTTTTCAAACAGGGCCCCAGGGGTCCGCGAACCAAACCAGTCTCTCAGGGGCTAGGAAGGGCAGCCCTGCCAAGTCTGCTCTGGCCCCCAGGGCACTCGCCGGGCCCAGCACCTCTGCCCTCATTGTCAAGGAGAGGAAACAGATACAACCCTTTATGCCTGGTGACGCTGTGGGAAATAATGCCGCAGACACACCCCGCACCGCCAGGAGATGCCTCCTTCCGGCAACAGGCAAGCAGATGAATTGCAAGTCCCGGGAAGGCCCGTCTCTAACCCAGTCTGTTTGACTTTTTGGATACGTGGCTAATCTGCTCTCACATCATGTGACAGCAAGCTCGTTCCTCACACGTGGGCCCCAAAGAGAGCAGTCCCCAGTGCTGGGTCAGCCGTTTCACACACCTTTATGAGCTCCATGTGTGTCTCTCTGTGGTGTCCAGGATTAAGGCTGAGTCACCGAGGTGGGTTCATGAGCTTCCAGGCACTGGCTCTGGCTGCTGCTCATTCTCCGTATCCCACTTTTCTCACCCCACGTCCGTTGTCAGCCAATATTGTCCAGGTGTTCTTGGTTGACTGAATTTTGCTCACTGCTGTTCAAGCCCATGCCTTTTCATTACTGTTTCCTCAGCTAAGGATGCCTTTCTTGTACCTTTAAGTAGATGATGATGATGATGATGATGATGATGATGATGATGCTGCTGCTGCTGCTGCTGGTGATGATGATGGTGGTGGTGATGATAAGCCCTAGCTAAGTCCTATGCATCCTTCATCCTCAATTCAACACATCATAAGGGAGCTTTCCCTTTTATTCCTCAGGGTGGAGTGATAACCCCTCCCTGTGAATGCAACAGATGCCTCCATCTGTTGTAATGCTGTGTTGATGGATCTGGTGTCTAACTGCCCCTGGTTCCTTGAACCCAGATTGCACATTGAGCTATCTTCGCACCTGTGGCCACTAGCTGAGGAGTTGCTATTTACAAGGTGCAGGATAAGTGCCAAACGAACGAATGGGCAAGTTAGTCAGCCCCCAGACAGTTACGATGGTTAAGTGAGTCACAAAGAACAGAACAGTGTGGAGATGGTCAGAGGGAACAGAACAGGAAGAGGAAACCGCTGTTTGAACCGACAGTGTTTACACCAAGTCAGGTCCAAGGTGAAGGAGACGTAGTTCCCCTGGCAAGGTCTCCTCCCAGTCCATCCATGTGGTTGCAAATGACAGGACTGCCTCCGCTTTCGGCCAATGGGATGCCATTGCCCAGATGGACCACGTCTCCTTTCTCCCTTCATCTGTGGGGGGACAGATGCTCCATGTCTCGGCTCCCGTGAATAAGGCGACCATGAACTCGGGGGAGCAGGTATCTCTTTGAGGTCCCGATTTCAATTCCTCCAGAGACAAACCCAGATGTGGCAGTGCTGGATCACATGGCAGCTCTATTTTTAATTGTTTGAGGGACCCTCCATACGGTTTTCCATAAGAACTACTATCTGTTATTGCTTACATAATAAATCTAAAAGAGCTAAACTCATACAAGCAGAGCGCGAAATGCTGGTTGCTAGGCACTCGTGGGGAGGGAGAAACAGGAAGGTATTAGTCAAAAGGTACAAAGATCTGGTTAGTCATAGGGGATGAGTCAGCCCTCGCCAGCTACTGGCCTGCGCAGCCCGCCCCGTAGTGAACAAAGCTGTGCTCATGCCTCAAGTGTTTAAGGGGTAGGTCTCCTGTGAACGTCACTCAGCACAAATACTACTACTACTGGTAATAAATCAGTAAGGGGAGAGAAGGTGCATGTAGAGACAATGGATAGGTTTATAGCTTAAATTGTAATGATGGTTTCATGGGCATACAGCTATATCCAAACTCAATCAACTTAATCAGGTACAGATTTTGGTATGTTAAAAAAAAAAAAAAAAAAAAAAAAAAAAGGTCAAGAAGAGAGGCAGGGCAGTCCCTGGAGAGAGGAGAATGAGTCTGGTTACAAAGTGTGACCTTTCACCCCACTTTTTTTAGCTTTGGGAGGGCAACCCAGCCCCGGAGAACCTCCCTCCTGTCCCACCCAGGGACAAGGCGAGGGAGGAGACACCTGAGAGGACCTGGACCAGTATGCTGGAACAAGACACTGCAGGGGTGGGGTTTGCAAGGGAGAGAGCCAATGAGAACGCGGAGTCTCCCCAACAGCCTTAATTGCTCTGCCAACCATTTTCACTTTCGGGAAAGTGTGGGAGTGAACCTGAGACCCTGGCACAGGACAAGGCAGGTAGGGCCGCTTTACCTGCTCCCAGAGCAAAGGGAGAGGAACGGAGATGCTATCCACTGCACAGGTAACGAGATAAGTAGTTTAAAAGTTTCTATTTACCACATTGTAAAAGAATGTAAAATAGAACTCATGAAATCGTCTAATCATGTATTTCATCTGGTCCAATTTCGATCTGTCACCCGTACCGCATTATTAGTGCGGGCTAGTACTCCAGCTCCAGTGTGTGCTTTACACCCATTGGTGCCTCACTTCAGGCTGGCCGTATTTTGAGTGATCCACGGTCACATGTGGCTTGTGACCACAGTGAGCGTGGTATCAGAGGGTACCGGACTCAGGGGCATGGTTTTTGTGTTGTACCGTGTCTACTGTGGAAGGGACTTTAAGGAAATGTGAAGTCCCCCTCACAGGAAGGACTGGAGGTTAGAGGGGTAAGACTTCTGTGTGGCGGCCTGGGGCCAGCAGGAGGGTGCCATGGGATCTCAGGGGAGTCCTGTCCCCTCCCAGGGCATGGCCTCAGCCACCACCTGCAAAATGAAGAGTTTGGGCCAGGTCATGGTGGCGTCTTCTTCAGAGCACCTCCATGTGTCTCCTGTAACCCTGACAACCATTATGGAGTTGGAACTACGGGTCCTCATGGGTGGGCGGAGACCCTGGGGCTCAGGTATGTCAGGTACAGTATCAAGGTGCCCAGGGTCGAGGGGTTAGGCCAGGTTTGTGACCAAACCCACTGGCTTGTGAGTGATGGTCAAGGGCCACCCTTCACTTTCTATTCAATGAAAAGATCCCAGAACTCTGAAAGACATCTAGACATAACTAATTTTATTGGCAGAATTGCTACCCATGGCTACATTACCAAATAGATAACTTCTGTCCTGTGCTTCTCGATTAAAAGATTTGCAGGCTGGCTTTCATCCTATTTAGGTTAGAATAAAAACACATTTCAAACGCAGCTTCTTCCTTCCACCTCTCTCTTTACTCAGGCTGATTTTGGGTTCTCGGGCATTCACAGAGAAGGCTCCCTGTCATTTTCTCCACATTTTCTAAGAAGAGAAAATGGGGAAAAATATCAAAACAGTAGGCAGGTTGTTATTGCAGCATCAGAAATCTCAACAGGAGCTTGGCTAAATCACCGGCTCCCCGGTAGCGGAAGCGCACCTCCGAGGCCCCCTGAAGCTTCCCAGGCTCCCAGCAAGTGCCCTTCCAATCCGCTCCATGCAGGTGGCCCCAACACTGCTCCAGCCACCCTCAGACTGCTGAGGTGGAGTAGGCCCGCACCCCAGGGCTCTGATCCAGGTGGAAGCCAGGGGAACAGTTCAAAGTTAGAGGGTTTCCTCTTGAAGGAGCTGGGTTCAAGTCCAGGTTTCCCACATAGCATGGGCCTTTGCGATGGTCTTTTAAACCTTCACCTCAGTTTTCTCTCCCTAGGCAGTGTATTCATAATAATATTTCTTCTCACGGCTACTGCATTCAATGAAAGCATGCAAGGAATGCGCCTGACCGATCCTGGCACGCAACGAATGTTCCCTGAGGTCAAGCTATTGTGGCCACTGCAGATGCAGTGGGTGTCCCAGGACACACCTCCAAGGCCCACGGAAATGCTTATCACATCCTCCTGCAGAGGGCCAACTTGCCATAGATTAAAATGAAATGGTTATTTTACTGAAAATGTCATGGGAAAAATATAGATGTGTTTTCCATTGAGCATCGTGTGGCAAACACCACAACACCCTCCTTTGAACCTTCTGTTCCCCGCAGATTTCCTCACCTCCTGTCAACTCGTCTTTGCTATCCCGTCCTTTCCGATGGTCTCCGTCTGCAGGCTCCATGTCTTCCCTTGCTTTCGACGTGGTCCCATTTGGAGTAACAGAATGCCAGCTGCTGTCACTCCACCTTAGAAAGCAGTGGGGCACCCAACATGACACACCAGCCTGCTTATCATGGTTATTACTACGTGGTCCTTGACCTCAAGGAGTTGAGGATCTAGAACAGAAGACAGACATGCAAGGAGATGAGTGCCCAGGAGGAAGGGGAGAGCTTGGTGAGGCCAATCGGGCATGCCTTTGCAGCCTGCAGGTGTCAAACTGAGTGGGATAGGGTGTGTGACATCTGAGCCATCAGATGGTGGCTGTGAAAGGGAGGGTGTTCTAAACAAACAGGCTATGCCAGGACATAGACTTGTGGAAGGGGGTGGGGTGCTCTGCAAATGCAAATTTCCCCCCACTATTTTTGAGCACCTGGTCTTCCCCGGGAGGGGAGACTGAGAGATGGTGAGGATGGGATATGAAACTTAGAGGAAGGCTTGGTTAGGCGTGTTCTTGAATTCAAACTTGATCTTGAAGGTAATGGGAGGCAACGGAAGGATTTCAGGCTGAGAGATGGCATCTTGATTTCTATTTAAAAAAGATAAATCTGGCTGCTCTGTTGGGGAAGAAATGGTGAGATTAGAGGAAGGTGCACGGGTTCCTAAGCAGTTTGGGGGATACAGGGAAGAGAGCGTTGGGATGCTGTTCATCTCAAAAGCCCAGCAAGTAAGATGAGTGAGCCTGGGCCATGGGAAGGGAGTAAATACACGTCACTTGTGAGCGGAGAGACCCCAGTATCATAGCTGTGAGACACCATGTGCATTACCAAATGCTGTGACAACATGTCACCCAACAGACAATGGTTTCTGTGGTGGCTTGGATGTGGTCATCCTTGGGGGATGACCAAGTGTCACCTGGGTTCCCTTTAGACACCAAAGTCATCATTCTCTCCCATGTAACCCTGACTCCCAGGTAGGGCTCAGAATTCTCAGCATAGCCCAGCGATGTTATCAGTCATCCTTCCTCTGGGCTTATGACTTCCCTTTTTTCTGTTTTCCCTCATCTCTCCACTAAGAACTAAGGTAGGTGGGGGGGGGTGCTGAACTTGACTTCTTTTGTGATTAGCAGCACCGGGTTCAAATTTATTAGTCCCAGGAGCAGAAGGCTAATGAGTTAAATGCCCTGATTTAATTAAGCCACCTAATGGTTTCGGCTTACATAAATTCTCACCTGATCAGTCCAGCATCTCTTAAATACATTATCGCTGGCACTCTGCAGGAAGACTGCATGTTAGATCCCCGAAACATGGAGCAGAGTCTGGTCTTCAAGCACTCAGCTGAGAGGCAGAAAAGAGAACAAATCTGGCCTGTCTCAATACCTGAATCTTTGACGGTCCCAAATTCTACAGTCTGCTAAAGACACACAATATCCTGAGGAGCTGGCCGCCTTTGGGTAGGAGAGTTAAATCTCCGTGATCCGTTGCTCTGCTCTCTGCAGACTTGTCTGAGGCCCAGAGACAAAGTCCAGTGCAGTGATGGATTCAAAGCTCAGGTGTCAGAAACATGTGATTGAGCTGCTTACTAGCTACATGAACTCAAGTCACCTAACCTCCTGCGGTCTCTTGTTCTTAACTGCAGAATACACACTATGGTGCCAGCATCATCACATGGCTGTGAGGGCTAAGGTAACAGGCATGAAATAAGAATAACAATTATTATTATCCAAAGTACAGGATGCAGAAGATGCACCTGAACGCTGAAGATGCTTGCTGCCATGTATTCAGAGGAAAGATCCTGTAAAATGTGACCATGGAGGCCTGGTGGCCATCGGGCTGGAACTTTGTAAGCAGTCTGGCTAAGCTCTCCAGCAGCGATGCTGCAGGTGCATTTGAAGGCCACAGAGGTGAGGGTACTTGGCCAGCGTGTAACTAGTAGGTGTCCATATAAGAATTCCAACTCTGGACTCTACACGTAACTCTTTCCTCTTGGTTTTTTACTTCTAAGCCCAGGGGAATTAAAATAAATAAAAATGAATATTAAAAATTATTCCAGGTAGACAAGCAAGGGTGAAATGGGGGTGAGGGCGGCTACAATGTGATGTCCTTTGGGAAACAGGACAAACAGAAGTTCTTGCTACAGTCTCTTTCATGAGAGCTTTTTCTATGCTCCTAAGGAAAACCCTGATTCATGATAAAGGTGGGGTCCTGTTCAGGAGCCTCACTTCTAAAAGACAGAAGACAGAATAGATACAGCTCCTTCTAGAAAGTTGTTGTTCACTTTATCAAAACTGATGACATAAACTATTTGGACCTTCGAGGGACAAATCTCCATGGCCCAGTGCCTGGTGCTGGTTGACGGAATTGACAGAGACTGCAGGAGAGAATGAGCAATGTCATGGCTGTAACCCATGAATTCCAGGGAAAGGAGTCGGGGTAACTTTGACTCAGGAGGTAGTTCATTTGTCACTGTCATGCGGGTGACTAGTAGGCCAGGCCTCCTTAACTTTGTTCTGAGGTCGGCATATTGGATATTCTTGAAGACACAAGATCCAAGAGCATGCTCACTGTGCACGATGGGGCAGCCGAAGGAAAATTCTTTTATTCTGCCGAGGAGGGACTTTTGTATCCATTGACTGCCTAGGAAAGCGTTCTAGAAGACACTTCATTTGGAAACATTTGAATTACCATTTAGAGATGCCCCTAAGGAGACACTGACTTGTGTCACTAAGGAATGGAGGCCCTTGGCCAAAGCAGGGACTCTGGCAGATCCAATGTCAGCTACTGCTGCCTTTCTAGAAGTCTGTGGATGGAATCCAAAGGCAGAATTCTGTTCAAGTGGCATTCAACAAGCCTGTATCCACCACTCAGTGTGTGCTAGGCACAGGCCCTGTGCCCCCGTGGGGACCAGAGGCAGGGCCATTGAGATCGAGATGCTCTGAGGGTCTCGCAAAGGAGCTGATGGTGACCAAGTGGCTCTAGGAGACAGGGCAGCTCTCTGTCACTTCAATGTTCACAATCCTCTGCAGCTGGCGGCCATCATCCTGACTTTACAGAGAAGGAAACCGGCTAGGAGACATCACACAGCCTGCTCCTGTGTCCAAACAGGTTGGAAGTGACTGACAAAGACGGAAATAACGAAGATGGAAAACATCATATATATATGCACATATGCATATGGCTGTATATGTATCTGCATATGTATCTATATCGGTACCATTTGACTCCCTATCACCCTGAAAGAAATGCCAAGAATGATATGAGCATTTATATTCAGTTAGGATGTTCTTGTCTCAGATACTGAGTACTGTACTCTACCTCCTTTCTGAACATGTGATTGCTTTATCTATTCAAACAATCTGCCAGTGAAAAATATCCTATGTGTCTGTGCCATCGAATGTGAGCCATTCCCCGAGCCAGTCATGTCGGAAGGCTGAGAAACCACCCCCATGTCCCATAAAGGTCAGGATATGAGGATATGTTCTTTTGTCCAGGTTTCTAGACACCCCACGGGCAAATTCCCTATCAAACTCTGATGCTTAAAACCCTGACAGATTTTTCTCCAGATACCATCTGGTCATTAAAGTCAACATTGCTTCTCCTTGTCCCGGAGAGCCCCAGGCAACCCTCAAATGTTCCTGGACTAGAGAAAAGGCTGCCATCGACTGAAAGACCAAAGAGTGTTCATCTTCTAGAACGGAAGGAGGGAAGAAGAAAATGAGGGAAGGAGAGAAGGAGAAAGGGAAGGAGGGAAGGAGGAAGGAGAGGGAGGGGTGGAGAAGGGAGGGGAAGGGAAGGGAAGGAGCCAAAGCTGGAGTTCCCTGTCTTCACACGCACTGTGGATAGAGACTCAGGGTTGATTTTGCAGAAACTCTGCCCTGGGTTTGCTGTCTCGTGTGTTGGTGTTGGGGGCAGGGTGCTCATTTGTTCCCTGATTGGGAAGTCTCTGTCGGGGAGCTGGAGAGAGCACAGTGCTGTGATGCCGTTTAGCATGAGTCTTGTCTTTCTTTCTTCTTCCTCTCGTTTTTGTGTGAACATTCAGAAATAGAGCACTGGCGTCTTTCAGCATCCCGACATATATTTTTTTAGAGCAGCTTTATTTAGTTGGAAAAGTGAGTGATGCTTTTTTATCCTTTGTAGAGGAACGCTAAGCTTAGGGAATCACTGACAAATGCATATATTTAGTTACTGCTAAAATCCAAGAGCCTCCTAAAGGTTTCTGCCCTCCCTGCCTCTCCACAACGAAGTATACAAACTCCCCTCCTTCAACAGGAAGCCTAACAGCCTCCCATGGATCCCGGGGACCCTGTCCCTGTGCTGCTGGGGGCACTGACATGCCTGAGGGACTCTGGGGCAGCACAGCTATACGAAGTAAGGAGACACAAGCACGCTCAGGGTATTAGTCATAATGGAGTCAAGTTGCCTTCGAAGTGTCATGATTATTGTTTTTTGTGTTCATCACATGGTTTCCTGGAAGTAAGTAAGAACACGACTTAAATGGGAAACTAAAAAAATGGTAAGAGCAGACTTTATTTAAATTGAATTTGAGAGAGATAGGGAGAGAGAGGGGTGGGGAGAAAGAGAAACTTGGATTATTTGTTCCACTTACTGATGCATTCATTGGTTGCTTCTTGTCTGTGCCCTGACCAGGAAACAAACTTGCAGTCTTGGTGTATCAGGTCTCACCAGCTGAGCCACCTGGCCAGGGCAGCAGATTTCAGCATTCTTTAAATGGAAGTAACTTCATGTATTACGTTGCCCAATCTCCTATTCTTACAAATTGGAATCTGCAAAATTCCTGAAGTAGATAGGCAAATCAAATTCCTTCCCATGTTAATGGATATTTCAGGCTAGTTTTCTCATTCCTAATTATTATCTGAAGATATTTTAATCACCTATAATAAAATTATTGAGATCACTGGATTCTTATCACAATGGCCTGTCCTAGCTGCTGTGTGACCATCAGGAAATCCATTCCTGTCTCTCAGTTTCTCATACAAAAATTAAGGTCTGTGATCAAAGTGTCCCCCAGCTGTCAAACACCTTGAGCTGCACCACCACCATCTGTATGTTTGTAGTGACATCTGACCATGGCAGCCTATGTGTCTTCTCAGAGTGGACTGCCTATGATGCCATTGCCCAGGTCACTGTGTAAATGAATGGTACAGAAATATCCATCTTGTAGAGTTTGTTTCTCCTTCCAACCTTCCTCATCTTTGTAGCTATTTTTCCTAAACTATGTCCTACCACTCAAAGAAGATGAAGGTCAGCCCCTAGTACACCAGGAAGACGCTGTGCAGTGTGATAAAAAGCTCAACAGCCAAGAGTGGTGTTTTCTACAGAAGAAACCATGCACTGGTCTCGTTTTTGTAACGAAGGACTTGGTCATACATTTACACAAATTGCACATGGTTGCGCACATTGGCCGGCGTATACATGCACATGCACACACATCCCGATTCCCATGTTCCAAGGCCCAACTACACCAGTGCCAACTCCTCCATGCTGCCTTTCCCTGTGGTCTGTCTGGAAGCTTCCCCCCGCCGCTTTGGCCCCTCAAACTATAAAGTAGTGCACTATAATTAAAAGATGGCAGACATCGGATCACGCTGACCTGACTTAAATCATGGTGTTGTCCCCTAATGTGACATTGGCTATTTAGTGAAGCTCAGTAACCTGAGGGTTCTCATCAGAAAAATGGGCATGATAGTATGTCTTTTAGAGGTCTTGTAAAGATAACCTGTTTAAACTGCCTACAACATCATAGCCTTCATATACATATAAAATATATATGTTAGGTACATTAATATATATATTCTATCATCCCTACCAAAGTATAGGCTCTTTGGTGACAAAGTCTATGTCACATACATGTCTAATCCCTGCACCACTACGTTGTGGGAAAAAGGAGAAATATCCCATAAATGTTTGTGGAATGAATGTGTAATGATATTGCTATTCATTTCTAATTTCATGTTCACTAACTTTTGAATCAAATTGAGTTTTCAAGGTTCTACCCACCACTATCTGTGATGTGGGTAGTAGAATAAATTGAATGTAACAATATGGGAAAATTAGTCAGAAGGCCTTATGTTACTTGGGAATGAAATGAATCATATCAAATTTTCAAGAGTCTGCCCATGAATTATCTGTGATGTGGGTAGTAAAATAAATTGAATGTTAAATTATGGGGAAATTAGGAAAAAGACCTGAAATAGCTTAGTAATGAAAATGGATCCTTTTGTACATGAGCGTATAAACGGTGGTTATACCTGAGTAATGTGTGCTGTTTGCTTTCTTGGTTGTGTTATTCTTAACCTCTCTCCCAGCATTTTATTGGATTCTTGAAAGTTGTTCTTCGTGCTTTTACATGATTTCAAAACATCTGCTGCTTTGAGGTTCAAGCTGTGCATTAGGGTTCCTAGAATTTGCAGAGAAATTTCTAAGCAGGTCTCCCATCTGAATAACTCAGTGGGAAATGCAGTAGAAGCCTGCTCTTTTAGGAGAGTGCTGATAGCTGTCTCAGAATGTTTGCAACCCAATTCCCTTACAATTGCCTTGTGTTATTTCCTACCACACTATATTTTTGTTATTTACATCTCTTTGAGGGACACTAAGGGCTATCTGAGCCAAGGGACCCCGTGTACACAATTCAGGCATTTACATTTTCAGACTGTGTGCTTTCTTTCTAGCTTGGACAACCCACCGCCATGGCTGCAACTGTCTGATCGTCTGGGAAGCCACCATGTCCTTCATCCTGACTCCTATCCCATCGCACTCGGGGACAGGAACAGATGCAACCTCACGACTCGTGGCCCTGAGTCGCTTGCCCCAGTCCGGTTCACCCATCATCTTTGTGATGCGCACACACTCAGCCTCGGACATTGTGCACTTCGGATTTCAAGTCTCCCGATAACCCTCCGCAGCACGCTAGCTCTCCTCCTTGTCTTCAGTGAAATCCACTATCAATTTATAGCCACCTCAGTGCGACCTGGAAAATCTCATTCCTGCTCCCCCGGGCAAACTTCCAACTTCCTCAGAGCCTCTTGGCCTTGTCCTGTTGGTTCATCCTGAGTCCTGACAGTGTGCATCAGAGAGAAATTGAGAGCTTCCTTTAAATACTAGCACTAATGGTGGATATAAATAACATAATGAAGTAAAATGGATCTCAGGGTTGAATTGGAATATTTTATGGGCATTAGGAAGTGCTAAAATTTTGGGAATCCTCTTGTCTTCTTTGTAACGGTCACACAACATAGGCAAAAGTAGTGGTGCAAGGCCAGGTCACTTCCTGGGGAACAGAACAAAACAGATAGATACTGCTGACCAGATGAGGAGTGTGGCCTTTCATTCTAATGCCCGCCTTCCCACTGAGCATTCTGCTTGGGCAATACATCATATTGGAAAGTTCTTGTCCGTAGTTGACGGTTAGGGCATTCTAGTCTTTCTTCTCAATGAAATCCCAACTCAAGCCGGAGGATTTTTAAGTGTGATCCTTCTTAATAATATTTGTCTGTCAAAGAAGAAAAATGGAATCCAAGAAAATCTCAAAGACAAAAAAAATTAACTTGGATGATAGAAACAGCCGCCACCACCTTGGATGTCTTTGGAGGCAGTCGGGAGTGGGAATGAGCCCTTAGATGAATGAAGTTCAGTGGCTGCCTAGCTTTGGGGTTGTCACAGGTTACTTCAGGAGAATGAGGTCCCCTCTGCATGTTCCTTTCGAATCTAGCTCATTTCTTGGAACAATGCCAGTTGTTTGGTAAAGTTAGTGAATTATTATTAATCACAACCACTTCACATTCTCTGCACTTCTACATAATTTCAGCTAAACCTGGAACGGGCAAAGGATGAAAGGAACACACAGGGTGTCTAGTTGTATGACCAGAGGCCAACCTTTGCTCCTTGGACTACAGTTTCATCCTCCATCAAACAAGACCATCAGACCAAATGTGTTCAATGGTCTCTCCCAGCTGGCAGATGACTCATTCCATGATATCAGGGTGCCATATGGAATCAAATCCCTAGCCCAAATGGGGATCCCCAACTCTCCTTAGCTAGCTGAATGCAATGCAATTGCAAAAAATGAGAAAGGTATTTTTTTTCTTTCCTGGAAGCAAACCCTTGAAAGTTTTTTTTTGTTTTTTGTTTTTGTCCCATCTAGGCAGGTGCTGTGTGTCCTCTGTTTTTCTCCAAACCAGGAGGGAAAGTCTCTCCATTGAAATGCTAATAGCTGCAAACTGAATAATACGACTGCACCCCCCTTTGGGTCTACATATAATTTACACAGAAAATAAAATTGCACATGGCCTTGTTTCATAGCATATTTGTTTAATTATCCACATTTGAGAATGCTTTTTTTCTTCAATTAATTTTCAATATTTAAAAGAGGAATAAGAGTGTCAGTTTATCTGCACACCCTATAATTAAATATAGTGTGGGGAGTAATTACATCACCTGGTTGTGGAAATTTGACCCCCTCCAACGACGAACAGGTAGCGAGGGTCTTACTTACTTCCTTCTCTTCTAGGGGTGGTCTCGGGATTTCTCTCCCTTTCTGAGGGAGGCGGGTCAGGCTGAGGGAATACTAGATGTCACTGCCCCCTTCTCCACATTCTTGGACCCAGCTTTACCATGAAAAAGTGCTCCGATCTGTAATTAAATTCCCAGTTTTTCTAAGTACAAAGCGGTTGGCTTTTGTAAGAAACAACGAGAACACCCAACAATTCATAGGAACGTTTAACCTTCTATTTTTAAAGCTGTTTTGCTTGTTCTGGGTGAACTATTCTGCCGTAATTCACAACGATGTCACCGTTAGTGACTTCACAACGATGTCACCTTTGGTGACTTCACAACGATGTCACCTTTGGTGACTAACACTCACAACAGCAAACACAAACTGAGTGCTGGCTCCTGCAAGGCACTGCCTGTCATCCTCCGGGGCTTCACCATTCCTTCGTGACTCCGGAGCGGGGCTCACCACCACCCGCTCGTACTGACGACAATCGTTTCCTCCAGCTGTGCTCAGGCAGAGACCTGGGTGGAGCCTGATGCTTCCACCCGGTCCCAGGTAAGGAGGGAAAAATCCTTCTAAATAAAAAAATATTCCAAAAAGGAGATTTCAAAATAGAAAAAAACAAAACAAAACAGGAGAAGCATTGGCGAAGTGTACTTCCTATTTTTCAGACACAAGTTTTTTAGACTGTCTCTCTCACACACACACACACACACACACACACACACACGATACATTTTCATACGAACATCCTGGACATCGATGAGCTAAATCTGCCAGGCCAGCCATCCCTTCCTGCGGCTTTGTTTTGAAAGATGAACACCTCCTACTTAAATTGGGATTTTGCATGTCTCTGGTTTCAACTACATACTCAGGAAATAAACTCCTAGGCAAATACAATGTGCATGAAAAGATTTTCATTAGGAAGCAGGTGAGTACTTTAAAATTTTCTTAGGTTGGGCCCGTTTTGTTGGATGGACAACTGAGCCACAAACTGTAGGCAGCTAATAAGATGATAAAAGGTCTCTCTCTTTCTCTCTGGTCACAGTAACTCATATGGACATTAAGATTTATAAGTTAGGTTTGTAAAGAATATTTCCTCCCTGGTACCTAATTTAGTTCTCAGAGAAATTCATGGCATAAATAGCACTGTCTTCCTTACGTTGAAGATAGTGAAATTCCGGTATTTAGAAGTGAAGCTAATTGTAAGTGACCAAACCAGATACTCTTTTCTTCTCCACTTCAAAGGTGGTGAAAGCAAGGCTCAGAGGGGACCATGGCACTGTCGCTGGCCCTGCCTAGCCCCATTTCAATCACCCCATGCTCCCTCTATTCTAATGTCACTGGGTGTGTATCTTGATGCACCCATTTTGTCTTGGGGATAAGTAAAGTCAGAGTGGGTGCACCACCCTAAATAAAACAACCAGGGGATACCGAGAGCTGAACTGAAGTACCAGCTATGCCTGTTCTCTTGGGAGTGGGAGATGCTCAGAGGAAAACTGATGATGTCCACCTCTGGAGTTGCCCCAGACCAGCTCTGCTGGACGAGGCCATAGCCAGAACAGTTTCCCTGGCAGCGACTGCATGACTGCCCACCACCAGCAACGTGACTGTCTTTCCTTGTTTTTTCTGCAGCCTAGGACCCCAGGGGTGTGTTGTCCTGTTCATGCTGCAGCTTAGCTGTGCAGGTGACAGAGACCTGAAGCACCACCTCAATGTCAAGGGAAGAAAAGGGATCAAGGAGAAATGAATGCAAAAGAGGGAGAGAGCTCAAGCTAAAAGATTACACTTCAGGGGGTTATTTTTCTCTTGTAACAAGAATTTTCTTATCTACCAAGAATCCTAGATGTAGGCAGGGCCAGGACTGATTCACCAAGGGCCTCAAGAACCCTGGCTGTGCTCACCTTTCTAACCACACACACACAACGTGCAGACAGATGTTTTCTCATGCTCCAAAGGTTGCTGCAGCAGCTCCGGGTATCACATCTTCTTGCAACAAGGTGCAAAAGCAACAACAGACAGCCTATCTCTCTGTCTTTTCAAATATGTGACAGGCATTAATTTAAGAGCATTATGTACAGCACTTTGTTTCATCAGTTCTCCTGATAACCTGCCTTATTTTTCTAAAGAAATGATAAATGAATACATTCATCTTCCTATCCATCCACTTATCCAACCATCATCTCAAAAACCTGTTTCTCCTAGACTCTGGCTTTCCTCATGCTCTTCTGGACCTCACATGGGGAAGATACACATGGAAGTAGAGCACTTAATGCATCACAGAGCGTGCTGTGAAATGTCCGTGCCCACTGAGCAGCTGGAAGCCAGAAGGGACAGTGCGGGGTCTCTGAGGTCCAAGAGCAGTGTTGCTAAAATGGTGACCCCTTCCTAGAGCAGGTGGTTTACTGTATCAGTATTGTGCAATCATACCCTCTGTTCAAGTTCAACTACAAAGAAGCATGGCTTTGTGCAAGCTCTGAATTCCCTCACAAGTGTCGAAAGCTACCATTCAAGTCATTACTCCAAGCTATCCTTATAAACTATAGATAGCTTAGCATGGTCAGCCCACCTTCTTTTCAGGGATACGCAACTTTTCATTGAGCTATAAGCTTTCTTTGCAATGGTGCGCTTGAAAGAGAAAGGTGATGCTTTGGGTTTGAGGAACTGTGTTTTCTCCTCACCTTTAGGGAGAAGAGGGCGGCATGCACAGAGGCACACCCCATGGATGTGGCTTATCTAGAAACGAAGAGAAGCACCTGGGACTCCCTGTGTGAAGGCAGATAAGGGCCCAGTTTTGGGGAGAGGCATTTAAAGAAAGTCTTCAAGGAAACCAGGTTCATGGCTGTCTCATTGGGTGACTAATAAGATTTGCAGATTTTACTCTTCCTTGTGTGACTACATCCACTGAACTGGCTCCAACAAATTAAAATCAAAGAGCAAACCCCTAAATGCTTACTTCCAGTTGATTTGATCTTAGCAACATGTCAGTGAAAATTGTGTTTTAATTTTGCCTTTTCTTAAGAATAAATAGTCCAACTGTTTTTATCTATTGGGGTTCCTCCATTAAAAGTCCATCTAAATGCAATCAGCTTTACTAGCTCATACAAACATTAAATTTCTTCCAAAAGTGAGTTATCATTGTATAATTCCATGGTCTAACATTCGCCTTAGATTCAAACTATCTACAAGCGTTCACTTAGCAATACTTTGTCAACAGTTCTAAGGGTAGTTCTGTGTTCTAATACTTTTTCTTCCTTTTTTTCTGAACAAGCATCTTTTAGCACAGGACTCCAGTCATTCTTACATCAATTCCTTAATTCATTATTCACTAATTTATTTTTTCCATTCATTTATTCTGCAGACATTTACTTAATCTGTATCTTGTGGTTCCCCCTGGACCCCCTGCCCCGCAGAAGGGCAGATATTTGAATTAAGAAAATGCTCCCGGCTTACCTGTGACTCACAGGCTGGAGCAGACAGAGAGCAAACTGGCCATTATCATGCAGTATAAGGAGTGATATAGAGCAAAAATCTTCCTCTTGAGCTCAGGGATTTCTTCCTGGAGACTTGAGCTGTATCTGGAATAAACAGAGCAGGGAGGCCGGTAAACAGGGCATTCTAGACGGGGGGCAGTGTGAAGAAAAGGGGTTTCTGCTCACTCTTTAAATTGGGCAATGAGCCTCTGGGTTTTATAATCTAAAAGAACCTTCAGTGTTCGTCGAAGAGCCAACTTTCACACCACTAGAGTGTTTGGGAAATACCTAATATGTGTGTAGAACTCCATGGAATTCTTTAATGGAATTATATTATTTACTCTCTACCACAATTCTCTGTTCTTTACTCCTTTTCTCTAGGTAAAGTAAATAAGGCTTAGAGAGGTGCACTCATTGAATGTCTGCTTTTTTTAAATTTTTTTTTTATTTTTAGAGAGAGGGGAAGGGAGGGAGAAAGAGAGGGAGAGAGACAGCAATTCATGTTTGCCTCTCACATGGCCCTCACTGGGGACCTGGCCTGCAACCCAGGCATGTGCCCTGACTAGGAATCGAACCGGTACCGCTTTGTTCCCAGCCCGCGCTCAATCCACTGAGCTACACCAGCCAGGGCTGAATGTCTTCTTCAATTTACAAGTAGTGGAGGCATTTCTGGAGCGTAAGATTTGATTCCGTATCTTCAACGCCCTCCATTTTCCCACAAGTACTGTGACTCCTCAGTAAGGTTCACAGTGTAACCACCTGAAAAGATGTAAAAATATGTGTGTTGGCCACACTCTCGGATTTTGTTTTAATGGACCCAGACCAAGGTTAGGGAGATGCATATTCAACAAACTCCTGTGTGATCAGCATGCAATTTAAAATGTGGAAACTCATCTGCCGTGTCTGCCCACCTACTTTATACACACCGATGCTTGTGAAGATGCTGTCACCCTGTGTGGCCACTCTGATGCCACCCAGATGGCCCCTGTAGAACTGAGGAGCTTCCTTCCCAGTGGCTGCCAAGGTGGTCAGCTGCTAGCCTTTCATGGTCAGCCCTCTTTAGGGAATTGCCTCCTTCTAGGGCAGCCCCAAACAATAACTGATCAACACATGAGGTGCAAATAGCCATGCCCCCCTGCTCCAACGTGGGAAATATGGGGTGTTGCCCCAGCTTTAGAATTCTCCGTGGGTCAGCTGAGTCCCTGCTGTAAATGCTCCAAAGTCCAATCTCTCTCTCTGCCCAGCTCTGTGTCCTGCCCTGCCCTCTGCCAGTGTTGATCTTGAGAGCACTATGATGGTCAGTCTTTACCTCGGAGGATGCTTCTTAGGGCCCCATCTCCCGCATCCATCCCTCTGGGCAAGCTCCTCTCCACCAACTATGGTGCCTCGAGTCTCCTCTTAGAGTCATTTCTCATATTCAGACAGACTCTTCACAGGCCCCTGCCAGATTGCACATTCATAGTGTAACTGATGGGGGAGGCAAGCCACCCTACAAGTCTGTTCTCACACCTCGGGACACATCTGCAAATGGTGCCCTACTTATAGAAGGCTTTGTTCTATTGTTTCTGAGCCACAGAGGTCTTCCAAAGACTAGTAGATGGGTTCACAACCAGGGCGACCTGTAAGGCATCTTAGAGCATTTCAGACAATGCTTTTCTTCTACAGTTTAGGTATTGATGCTCATAGCAGGAAAGGGCAGGGCCAGGTTTGGAACCGGGGCCCCCAACTCCTGGCTCTCTACCCTCTTTCCCACTGCCCCAAACCCACCCTGGCCCCCACCAGTCAGTGGATTTCCTTGTACAGTTCCATTGGCCTACATTCCCTTCCCCACTTCTACTGTTTTTATGTTTGTGGGTTTGATGTTGTTGCTCATCTTGCTTTGAGGTATCTAAGAACAGTTTCATTGAGTTCAATGTGGATTCGGTAAGAAATGTCCATACAATCTCTTCCTGGTGGTCCTGGAATCTCAACAAGTTGTGTTACACCAAAGAGAGGGAAGCCCACCAGACCCAGGGGTCTGAGAGTCTTCCCCAGTCGGCTTCCTAGGTATGTGGGGAAGCCACATGCACAAAGCTGGTCCAGCCTGGCTGGATTCAGCCCCTCTCTCCTTGAAAACAAACAAACAAGCAAAAACCAGGACAAGAAAGGCATGTCACAGCAGGATCCAGCATAGATCACCTGACTTGCACCTTTACCCAGGAAGCCAGGCTGTCCCGGGGGCTGTAAACATCTAGGCGGATGGGCATCCTTGGCCCTTGGCCATGTCTCGCTGATGCTGTGTCCTGCAACAGCCCATGCTCTGGCTTTGAGAGCAGCATGTCTCCTCTGGGGGCCCCCACCCGCTCCCCAAATCCAGGAGGAGACCTGGAGACTACCCCAGGCAGCGATCTCATTTTCAATTGCAGGATTCCTGTCTAGGACCCAGCGTGGGGCCATCTCTCCAAAGTCTTGTGTACTTACAAGCCTTTCTTCCCCTCTTAATTTGCCTGGAGCCAGGCTTTCATCTCGACTTTTTGCCAAGAGGCACCTGCTGAAATATTCATCAGCAGAAATTGTGCCATGGGTGCTTTTCCTCTTGGTCCAGTTGTATGTCATTAGAACAGGGCGCAGTGAGCGCAAATGGAGTTTGACATCAGATGGCAGAATTCACTCTGAAACCCAGGTAAGAGGAAATTAACCCCTTTAAACAAAGAAAGCTAAGGACTGAGAACAGAGTTTTGCAGACACTATCTACTCATCCAAGGGTCAATTATTCCTGGAAACTTGCATTCATTCAATATACTTTATTGAGTGTCCACTGTGCATGAATCCCCATGCCGGACACTGGGCATATTCAGCTGAGTAGGATTTTAGGCCCTGCTCACCAATCTGACAGTCTAAGGTAACTGCAAGGTCAGGAAAGTGTAGATGAAATTGGGTACAAAGGTGCATATAGCATGACCCTGATTTAGGGACGGAAAGTGATGATGGACACTTTCCTGGAAGCGAAGAGGATTGAGCTGATTCTTGAAGGTGGACACACCATGTCCAGTTGAAGAGGAAGCGAGTGGCAGAGTGGAGATTTGGGAGGTGCCAAGAGGAGGGAACAGGCCTCCAGGGAGAATCAACAGCAGAAACAAAGGCAGAGGTGCCAGGAGAGGCGTCTTCATGCGTGCGACTCTGCGCAGTCCCAGGATGATGAAGGGTGATGTCTTATTATGTGGCGAGAGACCTGTCAGGGAGAGCAGCTGGCTCAGGTCGGCAGCCTCGTCTGCACATTGAAGAGTTTGAACTCTGTCCTTTGTTTCTTGGTGGTGGAGGGGAGGTGGCGGGCAGAACAGCTGTGTTGTAAACAGAGGAAAATGGTGGTTAGATTTATGCTTTGGAAATATTATGCAAGCTTCGGTGGGAGCGTATGCTGGCAACAGAAGATACATTGGAGGCTGTTAAAATAAGCAGGCAATAGCAAGGTTAGGAGTTACGGCAGAGGTCGTGGGGATGGACTGAAGGACAGAAATCCGACTGCACTAAGAACTTCTGTAATTCACTGTAACAGCTGCTTCCTGAGTGCCTGCTATTGGCTAGAGAGTCATCTAGGTAACAGTGGGAAATACCATATCAGGGTACAACACCTCTATTTTCTTCTGCACAATGTCACGTCTAAAGCGGATTCCGTGACCTTACCTGGCTTTGCAGATAATCAGATGGTGACTGTTGTGTTTGAAAAGCAAACACGAAAGAACAATACTGAGCGTTCGCTGAAGGCGAGAGGGTTGGGAAGCCGAGAATCGGTCCTTTTAAAGTTTCAGGGATGTGGGCCCCATGAACGTGGATTCTGGCTGCACCCACCCCTCAGAGAACATTTCTGGCATGTCTTGGGTTGGTAAGAAGCACACGGGCTTTTTAAATCTCCACTGATGAAGGCAGGACTGAATCCACTCAGACCACGGCTAAGGCTCGACCACCCAAGGCTGAGATGGCTGTCTTTTCCGATGTCCATGGCCCCCCTGAAGGACGCCAGTGAATACCCCAGGCAGCTTTTTAGTAAAGCAAATTCCCGGTTCCTAGCAGCTCCACAGTGCTGGTATTTAGAGAGGAGTAATGATTTTCTTTTAACATTTTGTCTCTAACCTGGAATGATAGAGGGCCAGCTTGCCACTGTGCCCCATGGGCCATCTCCGGCTCTGGGCTTCTGCCACGTAGATATAAAAGCACATCTGAATTTTTCTTGGAGGTAAGTCACTGTGGATGTTCCTGGCTGGATGCGGCTGGGTAGCAATGTTGCACTGGAGGAACTGGTGTGATAAACAGGAGTTTGGAAGTTACTTCTGCACAATTCAATCACTGATATGTGCACATGTATGAGGATGTGCAATGCATGTCTGTAAGTATATGATCCCTACACACACAGTGATAACAGAAGGAAAAGTAAGTCGGTTTTCTTTCAAGGTAGCTCTTAGGAATTCACAGTGTCCACATCGCTATGGCCCAGTTTCCTCACCTGTACAACAAGGATGATTATGTTTATGAATAAGACACTAGGAGCTCTTTGCAGAAAAGGGAACACATGGTTGGGAGGAAGCAGTTTTATGCCAGTCCACAGAAACTGTGCAATCACTGGACGTCCAGGTGGGTGTTCTTCCTGGAGCCGGACTATTGCATCGGCAGCAGAGAGATGAAAAACGCTGACATACAAAGTCTGTCCACAGAAGATATCCAGTCACATAGTATGAAAAGTGGAGACATTTATTGAAAAAGATACAAAATACAAGAAACATTGTACATGGGTCAATGATGCCTCAGTCCCCTCCAAAGTAGGCACCTTGGGACCTCATACAGTTCTCCCAATCGCCATCAGCTGCCTGGTTGTATTTTCCTGAATCTCATCAATGGTCTGAAATCTCTTCCCTTTCAAAGGTGATTTTAGTTTTGGGAAAAGCCTGAAATCTCAGGGTGCCAAATCTGGGCTGTAGGGGGTCTGAGTCACCTGGGCAATTTGATGTTTCACCAAAAAATTCTGCACAAGACATGATGCATAAGCAAGCACATTGTTGTGATGAAGCTGCCAATTACCAGTTGCCCATAGCTGCGGCCTTTTAAATTAACCCAATATTTTCCATAGAGGAGTGTTCAAGCTTAAAGCAAAATTTGATGTAGATCCATCACTAATCAGTCAGTCATTTTGAATGTGACAGCCACACAGTGCACATGCTCACTCAGTGGTGTCTACCGCCCCCACTGACCAGTACAGTGAAGTCGTCATTGTGCACCATGTCCATCCCAGTCCACCTCCTTGGCTGCCAGGTTACACTGAAGTCGCATAAACTCCTTGCTATATGAACACTGGCTGGACATTTTCCGGACAGACCTCATATACTCTAAAGTCTACTGAAATGCAAGGTGAAGTTGCCGTTTGTGTAAAGGGTAGATTTTTTTTAAGATATGTTGACATGGCTGACTGTTTGTGGAATTCTTACCAGCCCAAATGCAATCAGAAATGTCATGACAAAGCATGATTGCTTGAAAAATTATCCCTGAACCTGGCCACTTGTATAAAGCCCTACCTTCTCTGACCATCTGAATTAGACTGGTATCCTCCCTCCCACTCTTCCCCACCAAGGTGAGGGCTAAAGAATTTTCTACAAGAAGCTTTCATCTGGCTGATGTGACTCAGTTGGTTGAAGCATCATCCCATGCACTGAAAGGTCACGGGTTCGATTTCGGTCAGGGCACATACCTAGGTACCTGGGTTGTGGGATCAGTCCCCAGTTGGGGCACATGTGAGAGGCAACCAATCAATGTTTCTCTTACATTGATGACTCTCTCTCTATCTCTCTCTCTCTCTCTCTCTCTCTCTCTCTCTCTCTCTATATATATATATATATATATATATATATATATATATATATATATCCATACACACACACACACACATATATATATCTTCTTTACTCCCCCTCCCCCTTTTTCTGGAACCCATAAACACATTTTTAAGGGCCTTCATGAGCAGGGGCCCAGGAGTCTCCAGAGCCTCTTCTCTGTGTCCTCAGCATCCATACCCTTTGTTGCATCAGTGATTTATTGGTTCATAACAAAGCATCGCAACTTTGTGTCTTAAATCAACACAAATGTATTGTCTCCCAGTTTCTGTGGATGAGGAGCCTGGACAGAGCTTAGCTGGGTCCTCTGCTCAGGAACTCAGCAGGTGGCAATCAAGGTGTCAACCAACAGTCATCTATAATGCAAGCTCATCGCGGGAGTGACTGTCCCATCGTCTCCACCAGTCACGCTCACACTCAAACAGAGGAGATTACAGAGTCTGTCACTAGGGGGTGGGGACCCTGGAGGCCGGGTTGGAATTCTTCCCACCACACGTGTGATTCCTGGTGTCTCCTACGTGCCCATGAAGGGACGATGGTTCTCATCCGTCAAGCCAGGAGTCTGAACACATGTTAGAATGGAGGTGATTGTGACCTGGGTGTAGAAGGATGAGTAGGAGTTTGAGTAGGACAGGGAGAGAAGGCCATCCTAGACCAATGAAGGATAGGATAAAACCTAGGTTTAACTCCTCCCGTTGTTCTGTTCTGAGGCCGTTTTTCCTGCTGGGGGCACAAAGGGGTTATGAGCTCCTTCACTTTTCATGTGCTATGCCTGGCTCTTCCAGTGCAGACAGGAAGAGACCGTTGAAGAAGAAGAGTAAAGTCACCTTCCTCCCCTACTCTGACACAAGAAGAACAAGCACGTACTCGGAGATGCACTTCCCGTGCTCTCATGTGTATGCCAATGACCCAATATTCTTGGAAAAGGGGGGATTCTTGAGTTCTAGCTCCAGAATTCCTGACTGAGCAGAACAGGTGTGCCGGCCAGGAATCTGAACTGGACGAGCCTCTGGGATGTTGCCCACACAGGCGGTCCGAGGACGATGCTTTGAGAAACATCAGTGTAGGACTTGTGAAACAAGTCCCTTCGCAGCCGCGTTCACATCCCCACTCAGGGGTCTACCCACGCGGCAAGCTGTTCATTTCATGGATGAGACAGCTGAGGCTTAGGAGATCTTTTGCCCAAATGACTAAACCAAAATACAGTGAGAGCTGGGGGACAAATTCAGATGTTCTCTTTCAAAGCTCAAAATTGTTCTCCTTCTCCATCTCCTGAGACATCATTTATAGATGTGGGTATTGATCTGCTCTATTTCCAACTGGTGTCTGGGTGTTTTGTTGTTGCTTCTCCATATCCTTAATATTTATGTGAACTAGACCGAAAGGGCTGCCTCTGCTTCGATTCCTATAAAAAGCCTGTGGAATTCACATTAGCACTTCCGTAAAGTCATAAAAGCTGGGCAAACTACTCTGAGTTTAAATATGGAAGTCGAAGCCCTAATCACAATTTAATATAACTAAATATGTACATACTTTATGGTCAATCATCCAGACCATTTGCGGGGTCTCTTAGCTTTGAAATGACTGAGTCTCAAGAGGTGGCGCGACGAGGCCGGCTTGACGTGACATATATTGGAACAGACTGCGGAGTGATCACTTAGGGATGAAAACCTCTCTTCAGTCTTAGTGAACCAAGGCTAAGAGGCAAATTATTCAATTACAGTAAATTTACAGTAGCTTAATATTTGATAAAAGTGGTTCTTCCATCATCAGAGCATCTTATTGAAAACCCATGAGCGGCAAACCAGTGCCGGAAACGCTTAACATGTTTTAACCACTTATTAAGAAAATTCGTCTAGCTTGATCTTTCATAGGCAGTCTGGTTTGAATATATACATGTATCTTTTGTCATTGTCAGGTGCTTTGTGCATGCACTGCTGGCCTTGAAATTAGCCCGCTGATTGTTCTCCTACAAGCAAGGGTGGGGGTGGCTGGGGCACTTGGTGACGTCCACTGGAGAAAGACCCCAGGGGTTGAGAGCCGGGCCTTGTGGAGGGGTGCTGTGTCTGTCCTTGGGGCTGGAGATGGGGATGAGTTCCCTAGTACTGGACCTACTGAGACGTGAGAAGTTCCCAGCAAGAGGACAAGCTGCACTCTGCAAAGGGCAGTTGCATGGCACATGACTTGTTCAAGGAACAGCCAGGTGTCTATTCAAGGAAGCTCTAAAGCAGGGTTTCTGAACATTTTTATTGGATTTTTATTTAATGGTTTTAGAGAGAGTGGAAGGGGAGGAGAGAGAGAGAGCGTGAGAGAGAAAGAGATCAATTTGTTGTTCCACTTATTCATGCCTTCAATGGTTGACGCTTGTATGCACCATGACCCACTGACCGGGGATCAAACCCGCAACCTTGGTGTATGTATCAGGACTATGCTCTAACCAACTGAGCTACCTGGCCAGAGCACGAGCTTCTCAAATTTTAATGCAGATGAATCACCTAGGGATTGGTTAAGATGCAGCTTCTAACGCAGCCCACCCTTCTGCATTTCTGACAGGCTCCTAGTGAGAGCGCCTACCCAACCTGAGGACAACCTGTGAGTCACAAAAACATGGTGGGTACTCCGGCACCACCTGGACTATGTGCATTTAGAACGACAGAGTCTCCCATGTGAAGCCTGGGTGCCAGGACATCAGAATACTGTAGACACGGCCCTGGCGGAGCTTGAACCTGGGCTTTATCAATCTGTAGCCCTGTGGTTTGGGATGAGCTCTTCAACCCACCTGAGAGAATTCCAGACCGGATTTGCAGTGAGACAGAAAGGCTGGCTGCACACCTGGCAGACTATATGGAGGGACATTTGAGGAAATTCAGTTTACTCTCTAGGCTCCTGCAGTGGGTGCATTTAAATATAAATGTGTACTGTGCCCCTTGCCTTGCAGTCACCGCCATATAAATAAATATTCCCTCTGCCCCAACCTCTTCTTTGCCAAGCAACACCCACTGGTAGTGTTGATTTTTCTAACTTCCAGAACCAGAGCAGGACTTCTTAATCTGGGTTTAGTTAAACTTCCCCTACTGCTCAGGCACTGTCGTCAAATATAAAAGAGGCAAGAGAGGGGGGTGGAAATGCTAATTAGTCCCTGTCACCATTCCAGCTACTGCAGTGAGAATTCACAGTATGCAAATCAGGTTAAACCTACCCTGAGCTCCTCCCGCTGCAAGGGCAGAGGTTGGGCTGGATTGACAATCCCAGGGTGAAAAGGTAAAAGCTGATCTTCAGCCTCCTCCTTGTCCTACCCCCACCCTCCCTTTTATGCATCCATTCTGCAGCACCCAAGCTGCACCATGGCCCGGGAGGAAACACACAACCCGACGCGATGTGTGTGTGTGGAGTGTGCGTGTTTAAATAAAACACTTTCTGCTCCCCAATGTTGCAGCTGCATTCAGAGTAAAAGTGAGCTAAATGGGTTTAAACACACACACACACACACACACAGAGCCACCATTCAGCTCAGTATAAATGTCACAGCGTCAAATACCAAATACAGAGAATTATTAACGTAAGTGGCCTCCTATAATAAAGCTCATTATTAATAGGCCTATTAGCTCAGCATTCATTTCAACTGACAGCGACTTCTTTCTGAGACAGCTGTTGGCTCCCTTTTTACATCCGAGACCCCTTCTGACATCTCAAAGTATATTAAGAGGCAGAGACC